>CM076575.1:978344598-979090535 GCA_034641835.2 Pinus albicaulis
GCCACCTACACAATGTGCACATAACATCACATGTACACAACCCCACCTACACAATGTGTACACAATGCCACATGTACATCACACCACATGTACAATGTGTACACAAAACCACATGCATGATGTGTACACGACACCACATGTATAAAAAATCACATGCACAACATGTACACAACACCACCTGCATACAACACCACATGTACAACATGTACACAACACGACATACACGCAACGCAACATGTACACTCATGCAAAAAACACCATATATACATGGCACCACATGTACAACATGAACACAATACCATATGTACATAGAATGACCTATACAACATATAAATAGAAGTATATGTACACAACACCACATTTCCAACATTCACACAACACCATATGCACACAAAACCGCATATCCAACATGTACATAACACCATATATACCTAGCACTGCATATGCAATATACAGTACACAAAAAAATATATACACAACACCATATGCCCATAAAATCACCGTATGACCATATCATAATAGGTGAAACATGTACAATATATATACAACAATAGAACTACACATCCATAGACCACACATTGACCCACAAAGAAACCTTGATCCTAGTGTCTCTCCACCTTGCATGCATGGTTCAACATGCCACATATTACACTTCTTTCATTCTGCTGATGTACCCCTCAACGTTTCCTACCATAACATAGACATATAAATAGTATAGTCACATAATATCAAATCATACCCATATGATATTGACCTTGTATATCTTTCAATGTTATTCTTCCCACTTGATTCCTCATAATCCAAGAACCTCTTCATGCCATTCACCTACATAAGCAATCATTCGTCCTTGAGAATGATTCCTGATGACCCTATCATGCAATGACATACATACATACCTGTATACATGTGAATACTAGCACAAAACAGTCCTAACGACCTTGTCAATCCACGAAATACATACATACATACATATATGCATACATAAACATAAACATAAAGAAATCATGATCTTGCTAGACAATGACATACATACTTACATATATACATATATAGACATTATCATAATCATGGTCACAACATAATTACCAGTTATCATAAGGTCAAGGTTAAGAGAACTCCCTTTATGCATGCATAGTATACACAAAATTGAGAACAATAGTTCCCAACATAGCCATGGCATCTCACATCATAAGTATATTCACATTACCTTGATTACATTTCCCATGATTGTCATGCCACCGCACATTTACACCAATGGATGCAACCAATCCAATTCAATATCATAATATTTCCTTCAACTGTCCTTACTTAGGCATCACGCTTTGTTTGAGTCTTCCATCACATGTTGGGTTTCATTCATCTCTCCCAAAGCTCCATTAAATTTCCTCCTTCCCAACTAATTCCCAAGACACTCAAAACATAAAAGGAAAGCACAAGAAAAAAATAAGAGGAAAACCAAGAGAAATATGACACCACAAATAAAGTGGCAAGGCCTTGTACTAGACATAAACAAAATCCATAAATAAAGCTCAAAGAAATCACAAAATACCAAAAGCACAAGACTATCAACAAACACCATGACTCAATCCCCATAGTTCCCAATACTTCCAACGGAAAGCTCAACCCGAGCCTTCTTCAATATTTCATGGAAATATCTTTCCATGTAATCCCCTCCATCATACTTCCATAAGCACATAACTGTCAGTGCGTAAATAAATATAAAATATACCATTTATCTTAACTTGTTGTTCCAAGTGCACTGCCTTGTAACTGAACATGTACACCTCTCAAGGAACTCCAATTCCTTGATAAATCCATCCATAGATGGAAGCCAGTTGTTATACCTATCAAATACATGTTTACAAATATAGGATATATCCACATAATGTTAGAAAAAGTCAATATTAAGAAGACTTCCTATATGAAGAGCACTCATTCGTTTGGAGTTTTGGTTTCCAAACATAGCTAGAGGAATTCTTACCCAATTCCTGTATTTTACCCTTACCTTACTACTTATGAATCTGACTATGCACTGTCACATCACTCAACTATTAGTTATATAAAAAAATCAGCTATTGCCTTTTCACGTTAATGACAAACATGTTTCCTTGAAAATTCTCACACATGTCGATTACATGTTCCAAATATCAAGAAATCATACCTATCAATTTGAAATCAACCTTTTCCAATACTAAAAACAATGTCATAATATAATAATAGTGAAAATCATAATACTACAACTATCACACACTTACACTCAAGTACATATGAATTGTCTCAACACATAATGCGTTAGTATAACCATTTTAAAATAACACCATTCATTCATACAATCTTTCAGTCACATATTCATATCATGGAATTAATCAAACATTCAGATAACTTGCAAAAATAACATGCTAGATAAACAAAATATATGACATAATAAAACTCATACCTTAATGCATATTAGGGGAGGCTATCTTCTCTACACAATCACTCTAGATTAGCACGATATAACTTCACAACATATCAACTCAAACATAAATAAGTTCATGATATCCATAATAGTAACTAGATAACATGTTCACATCATAAACCCATAAACAATTGTCATTCATGCATAACAATTACATATGGAAAATCAACCTATATTAGTATGACATAATATCACAATATATTAACTCATACCTAATTTTCACAGCCATAATCATCTACACACACCAATCCAAATGAACAAGATACATATAACATCAATATCTTAATGAAATAACCCTAAACGTCAAGTTAAATAACATATAACAACAACAAGTTAACATATAACATACTTATCAACAACATATCACATAATTATCAGGTTAACTAACATAAAACAACAACAACAACAATGTATATAACAACACACTACTATCATCCATGACCATTCAACACGTGTGCATATGATCACACTGATTCACTAGAATCTACCATGCATGCAACGAAAACAACAAAAAAATGACAAACATGTATATAAGTAACCCTAATTCTTAAAAAAACCATTAATAACATATTTGCATGCCAAAAATACAACCTGGATGTCAATCTTCTCTTACCCCGAGGTCTAATGTTGCAACCTCGCTTTGATGATCTGCATTTCCTGCTCTAGCTCGTCCAACACATCAAGATATAAAAAATTGACAACATCATGATGACCTAAATTCCTACAATGACCTCATGGAAAAACATTATAACCATGAAAATGCATGCATTACAACATATAGAGACTGACATGCATAAAAAATGCATATACAATAGACATACACTAATGGCGACAACATCCAATCAACAACACCATCAACTTCCACATGGCGACACCACTGCAGCTATGACAAGCGCCATGCATATGAAACAAGCACATATACCACAAACATACAAAACACATATGCAAAATAACATGAATGCATGACCAATACATGCCGCCCATCTAGTCCAAGGGGTGAACCATTCTCCCATACCACTATGTGGTATCATATATTACATAAAGATACTAGAAACTAAACATCATCCAAGGAGAGCACAACCATGCTTTGATACCACTCTATGATATCATATATGACCCAAAGAGAATGCAACCTACTATGATACCACCCTGTAGTGATACCTCCCCTCATATCTACCCAAGTAACCAGTTCACCCATGGTGAACATAAGATGAGGGGCTACTATGACAATACTCAACCTCCTTGGTGAGTTTAAGAAAGTGGAATCGATGAAAACCCATAACATAGGCCTCCTATACCAACTACAGTACCCCCAGAGGCTATCCTAGTCATCCACCTAATGGGCCCCTGGGTCCCACTAAGTTTTAGTTAAGAAATCCCCCATAAACTCCCTTGATATGGACAAGGGTGCATCTAGGAGGCTTTGGACGCTCCCACAACATGGACATGGGTGCATCTTGGGACCTTTTTCATAAAACCTATGCATGTGTCTGTGGGATTTGTGCCACCTTTTAAGCCCAGAATCCCGGTCACTACACAAAACTTATCATATCTTCTAGAATACATCAAAAACTTGATGTCAAGGCTAATGAACTAAAAATTGACTCTAGGACTAGGCCTGACCAACACTAACCAGAACTGACATTCTATCAAACACTTGACATCAATGCAATCTATAGGTCTAGGATACAAGGAAAAACATGAATGACTGAAAACTGTTATGAGACATGACAAGAAGGATCACTACCCTATCCCCTGAACTATTATGACATCAATTAGGTATTGCATCCATTATCTTTAAAATTACAAGTACATGAAATAACCGTGACTTGAACCAGTCATATAACCATGCTTATAACCAAGATAAGACCATGTAAATAAAAATGGGATAACAACCATCAAAGCCACACATTAAAAAGTATGAAAGAAAGAGAACTTATATTTTATTAATTAGAGGCAAGAGATAACTAGGTTCGGGACTTCCACATATCACCTGACCATAGGCATGGTTGAGATAAATATTTGTTCAACCAGTCACCCCCATTTTATATTCCAAGCATGAATGTGGGATCTCATTAATAAACCAATCCAGAAACAACCAAGGGAATCGAGATGTTAAAATACCTCCACCCTCACCATACCGTGATCACAGCTAAATTGGTGTCGAGATCATAAAATTGAACCAAGCTTGGAATGCCTTCAGAATCCATCACTATCCTTGAGGAATTTTCTGTCTCCTTGTCTCTCAGGATTTCCCGCAATCCACACCAGGTCATAGGCCTTAAACCAAGACACTACACTTAGTATTTACTATGTATCTCTCCGAAGCTAGTCAAGGGATTCCTAGGCCTTTGGGAATTTCCTGAGACCACTTCCACACCAGATTCCGAAAACTATACAGAAATTCCAAATCTCAAAACCGAGATCAATCCCATCACACCATGACTGTCCATAAAAGGAAAGGCAAGGTTGAAAACCATTGTCAATACCCGACAAAACTATGTCGCTGAAATCAAGAGAGAAAAATATCAACATGCATAAGCCATGCATGTCCAAACTAGCTAGGAAATCACACATGCAATATGTTACCTACAAGTATTCCTGCTGAAGCTTCTTGATCCTATTCTTCCTTTCTTGATATTTTCTTTCTTTCCATTTCCTTTTCCTTCCTTTGCTTTATTTCCCCTTTCTTGGTCCAATGCTGAAATTCTCCAAGAAAACTCAAGTGTCCAAGAGTAAGAGAGAGATAGAGAATAGAGAGAGAACTCCAAAATTGAACTGACCAAACGCTTGAGCCAAAATCTTACTAACTGATCCTCGGAAGCCTTTTATTAATGAGGCCACTAATTTCTTCATTTTTCATTATTTTCCTTCATTTTTCTCCTCACATGCAACTTGTGACCTTTCACCTTCATTTTCTCTTATTTTCAATCATTTTCATAAATAAATTCCAAATAATGCCTCTTGCCTCTCCAAAGCCTTAACCATTTACTTTTCCAATTTCCATAGCCATAATAAACCATACGAACACCCTCATCAGGATATTTTTCCCAACATTCAACTTGGAATAAGTGTCTCGTCAACCGTGGTTATTATTTTTCGATTATTAACTTTTATTACATGGAGTTTTCACTAGGGATGTTACATTGAGGCCTTGAATGACATTTTTTTGGAAAGTGAGCAAACTCATAAACCATGGTAGGGGTTTTCTTGAGGTCTCGTACGTGTCAAATCAAGTTTGTATGCCAAAGTTACGACCTCAAGAAGTTGATGTACCAATTTACCCCAATGGGACGCACATATTTCTGGGGCTTCATCTCCTAGGGTTAGGTTTTTGGATGTTTAGGGTTTTCCATTGTCTCTCAACAATAAATAGGCCTTTGAGCTTCATTATAACATAGTTCAAACGACATGTAGCTGCCACATACCTTCTTAGAGACAAGATACCATCACATGAGATAGTCTAATTCCATTATGCATGTAAAATATTTTCAGTACTTTGTTATTAATTTATTGATGTTTTGTTTTTGCATTATATCTATGTTTTTGTACATATCTGTATTTCATTTCATTCCTTAATAACTATGGACCAGTGATATTAGAGTGATATGCACTTTCTTTTTTTTTCTTTGCATGTCCTCAACGTGGCTGGGGTATAAGTTGTTGGGACTAGAACTGGTTGAGAATTCGTAATAATGTCCCTACTGATACCAATTACCTCCCATGGCCGAAGAAAAGAAAGGCGAGGGAGAAGGATATACTATCAAACTATTACTCGAAGAATAACTTGAGTGGAAAAGGAACGAGATGATGGAAAAATTTTCCCAAATCCTATGACAGATGTCCACCAACAACAAATCTTCATCCAATAGTCACTTCAGAGGTGTATCCCCCTTCAAGGAACAAGTAAACTTTGATATCTATATATTAAAAGGTCAGATATATGGATATGTTGTAGATAAATGGTTGAATCGGTTAGAAGGTTACTTTTAGGTCAATTGTTTCTTTGATAGGGAGAAGATTAATTTTTCACTGTTAATGGCTTCTCCCCATGTCAAGGACTAGTGGGGAACTTACTATGAGAAAAGAGCCAAGGAATCCTCTTTTTTTATAGCCACTCCCTATTGGAACTCTTTCCAATACACTGTCAAGGAAAAATATTACTGCGTGGGGAGTTATGAGGACATGTACATACAATGGACGACACTATGGAAACAACGCGAGCAATATGTGCATGAGCTCACAAATATTTTTCATACTCTATGCACAAAGTTGGGCATCAAAGACACTGAGTGAAATCTGGTGCTCAAGTACCATAATTTTATGAACAAATAAATTTAGGAAGAAATGGAGTTCCTGGACATCTCCTCTCTTGATGCAACATACCGATTTGCTACCATGATTGAACAAAAAATTAAACAAAATAAGTGCAACTTTGGATCTATGAATTAGAGGTAGGGAAAGAGCACCCCCAAATCGTAGAAAAAGGATAAAAATAAGGTATAGTGATCGAGGAAAACCTATTGAATCTGTAATCAAATAATGACACCATGAATACAAAGAATGAAACATGAAAGTGGTGTGACTTCTACAAGAGCCCCACTCACAAAAAAAATGAGTGTCGCACCAAAAAATTATTAGTGGATGAGACTAAAGCTTAAGAGTCTGATGCATGTTCAAATTATGAGCTAGAACCATAGAAGGGGAACGACAGGGTGAAGTGGATTATAGACGCAGAACCTAGTGCCACCATTTCCGCCACCAAGGGACAGAAGATTGAGCTTATAGATCTATAGGAGAGAGAGCATCTCTTACACTCACAAATCTGGGTGAAGGGTTATCCAGTGTAGGTCATTGTCTACAATGGTAGTCAGAATAAACTCATTTAAATAGAGTTCATGAAGAAACTTTTCCTACTAGCCATAACACACCCATAACCATACACCATCAAGTGGCTTCACCAAGGGTGAGATCTTCACGTCAGCCAACAGGACCACCTTCCCTACAACATCAAGGCCCTCACAGATGAGGTACTATGTTATGTTGATCTTCGTGAAGTTTGTGATGTGTTATTTGTCTAACCATACTTGTGGAAGCATCATGATGTGTATGAGTCCAAGCCTCACACTATAATTATTACTCTAGGCCATTATTTATATAGTATATCGGAGGTAGCCCTGCCTACTGCCATATCTTTGATTTCTGCAAAGAAATGCTGTAAGATTATCTCCCAGACTGGAAAAATTGTTTTCTTTCTAATTCACTCTCAAATAAAGGGGAAGATAGTGGCCACAGCCATGGCCCTCAAGAATGGTTCCCCCACATAGCACACTTAAGTGGATAAGGTTGTGGAATTCAGGGACATATTATCCTCACCCATAGGAACCATGGGTACCTTTGCACTCTCAAGTCAAGCATTTGAATGATCTGACTCCCATATCACCTCTATCTAATGGGTTGATATACTACTACTCAATTATGGAGAATGAATAAATCAAGAAGAATATCTAGGAGTTGTTGCAAAAAGGGCATACCTGACCAAGTTCCTCACCTTGTGGGAGCTCGATTGTACTTTTACAAAAGAAATATGGAACCTTGAGACTCTGCATTTATTATCAGGAACTAAAAAAATCACTATAAGGAATAGGCGTCCAATCCCAGATATTAATGACCTTATTGACCAGCTTAAGGGGCCCAACTATTTCAACAGGATCAATTTTAATTCTAGCTATCAACAGGTGCCAATAGATCCCATAGATGTGTGGAATACCACCTTCAAATTCAAGGTGGGACTTTTCAAGTAGTTGGTCATGCCTTTTGGGTTAAAAAATTCCCATGCAACTTTTATGAGGTTAATGGATGACATATTATGGAAATTTAACAACTCATTCATGGTTGTATATTTAGATGACATCCTCATCTTCAACGAGAGTTGGGGAGAGGACCCACAACACATTTGACAGGTCCTTCAATCCCTGCAACAACTAAAACTATGTGCCAACTTGGAGAAATGCACCTTTGGCATGAGCCAAGTCCAATATATGGGTTACATCATTGATGAGCAAGGTGTGCATGTGGATCCACCTAAGATCCAATCCAATCAAGTTTGGTCAGCCTTGACCACTCTAACAGATCTTCACAAATTTTTGGGCCTTGCCAATTTATTGGAGGTTCATGCTGGGATCCTCTGATATCACTTGGCTTCTGAGTCAAGTTACCAAGGGCAGAGTGAACTAATTTTTATTTTATTTTATTTTTTTCTTTTCTGGTTTGAGTCCTAATAGAAGGCATTTGTTGAGTTGAAGCACTTCTTCTGCTCTACACAAGTACTCACATTGCTAGACCTACAATAACCATTTGAAATTGAGGTAGACGCCTCTAACTATTATATTGGTGAATTTATTACCCAACAAGGGCATTTAGTGGCGTATAGCAGTGAGAAATTTTCCAACACAATTAGAAAATACCCCACCTATGATAAGGAGAAGTATTCCACCGTGTAGGCTTTTCGACAATGGAACCATTACATTTTGGGGAAGGATATGGTCATCTACACAGATTAATTACCTGTGTAGTTCATACAGACCTAATGGAAATTGCAGAAAAATCTCCATTTGAAGTGGTCCACATATTTTTAACAATTACATTTGAATATAAAATACAATAAGGGAAACACCAATCATGTTACATATTTCCTCAGTCGGACACCGGTTGCAACACTTACAAATTTTCTCAAATCTTGTGGCAATGAGACATATGGATGGCTGTAACTATATAAAATGATCCAGAATTCGTCATCAAATGCCAGATGCTAGTTGATGGCAACAAAGTTCCATACTTCCACCTACATTATGCTTTATTATGCTACCTAGTCTAGTTTTTTCTCCTTCAAGAGAGCATGCCAAGATGATTTTGGAGCTGCACTACAATCAGGTCGTAGGACACTTTGGTGTGAAGAAAATTTTGGCCATACTACGTAAGTATTTTTATTAGCTAAATATCCAACAGGATGTTGGAAAATACTTTATATATTGCATTTTTTGTGCCATCATCATGCATACTATTAAGAAGTAATGCTTGTATACTCCTCTACCTACTCCTCGCTAGCCCTGGGAATCCATCTCCATGGAATATATATCTAGCATTCCATTTACCAAGCATGGAAACAACTCTGTATTTGTGGTCGTCAACATATTTTATAAGATGGCCATTTTAGATTCTTGCAAGAAGGCTATCACAGCTGAGGCCACTACCAGATTCACCTTTGAACGAATGTGGGTACATTTTTGGATCCCACAAACCATTATATTAGATTGGGATAACATGTTAATAAGCACATTTTATTCAATCCTTTGGTATTGTTTGAAGCCAAGTTTTATTGGGTGTGGAGCCTGATTATGTTCTTGATTTTTGTTTCACTCACATTGGATCCATGTTCCTAATGATACGAAAATGTTGCCCATTTAATCATCATTAGGGGGGTCCAGGGGGGTGATGACAACTTTTATGAGACCCCCTGCCCCTAAAGCTAAAAATAGATGAAAATTTTCCTTGTAAAATATTGTAATTTCGTAGTCAATATGGGTCGCTAATTAGGAGGATGATACAATGGTAGAAGTTATGTTAATTTAGGGTTTTTGTTTTTCCCTAGAAGGAAGCTCTTGGTTTATATTAGGTAATTGTATTGCGGTAGTGTATTATTATTCTAAGTGAGAGAGAGAGAAAGAGTACATTGTGTGAGAGCAAAGAGGAAATTATAGCGGATCTATTGTAGTTGTATCCCTTTATTTTGATGGATAATATAAAATGAAAGATTGGTTGTTTCTTTATGGACATAGTCCAAATTAGGTGAACCATGTATATTACTGTCTCTCTTGTTTTTTTTTCCACTATAATTTTTGTATTTCATTTCTCCGTTAATTAATATATAACAAATAGTATTAGGGCCGAAGGTATATTTGGGTGATAAAATCACAGGAGAGAAGGGTTATTGGATTGAATGGGAGCAATGGTGGATGATGGTAGGTTTAGAGTTGAGAAATTTAAAATCCAAAAGTACTAGCTATGGAATATGTAGACAAAATTCTATCTATATCAAAAATATGTGTACCTACCATTAAGCGGAAAAATAAAGATGTCGATGACTATGACAGATGTAGAATAGGAGATTATCGAAAGAAAGGAACTAGGAACAATACGACTGTGGCTGGCAATGTCGGTGGCCTTTCACATTTCAAAGGAAAAGACAATAAAAGGTTTAACAATGGAATTTTCCAAAAGATATGAAAAACCCTTGACGTCAAATAAGGCATTTCTTATGAAGCATCTATTTAATATGAAGATGTCAGAAGGTGGATATGTTGTTGATCATTTAAATGAATTTAACACAGTTACCAGTTAGTTAAGTTATGTAGGGGTAAATTTTGATGATGAAGTTAGGGCTCTGTTCTTATGTGTTGATTTACAAAAAGTTGGAATGTCTTAGTTATGGCTATTAGTAACTTTTTCTATGGATCTAGTACTTTAAATTTGAATGACGTTGTTGGTACCATCATTAGTGAGGAAATGCGATCGAAAATATCTGGTGAGACATCAGGTAATTATTTGTCTGGAGAGTTTAGGGTAAAAAAATGGAAAGGGGAAGGAGCCCAAGAAATTGTAGTAAGTCAAGAAAATACATATCCAAATCAATAGGGCAGTTAGGCGGTGAAGGCTTTGTAAATAAATTCACAAACAAAATCTGGAAGGTCACTAAAGGAGCCCTGGTAATATCAAAAGGATTAAATGTTGGTACATTTAATTTATGCATTGATTTTTGTTATTTTGTTAATGTTTTGATCTCCATAGGAGAATATATGGCATTATAGGCTCGGGCACATGAGTGAGAAAGGGATGCATATTCTTCATTCAAGGAATTTTTTACCAAGATTGAAGCACATTGATTTGGATTTTTGTGAAAATTGTGTTTACGGAAAACAAAAGAGTGTCAAATTTATCAAAGTTAGGAAGGAAAACAAGAGCGAAAAATTAGAGCTTGTGCATACAGATGTATGGGGAACTTCCAAAGTATCATTTGTTGGTGGATATTTCTATTAAGTTACTTTTATTGATGATGCAAATAGAAAAACCTGGATTTATTGTATTTAGAATAAATATGATCTATTTGATACTTTCAAGAAATGGAAAGCTTTGGTTGAGAATGAGACATGAAAGACATTGAATTAGCTCAGATAAGACAATGGAGGTGAATAATACAAAAAGGAGTTGGGTAAATGTTGTTCAAAGCATGGGATTCACAAAGAGAAGATAGTTCCAGGAACACCACAGGAAGATGGTGTGTCAGAAAGGATGAACAGTACGATCCTAGAGCGTGCAAGGTGCATGACATTGCATGCAGGATTTCACTTACAATTATGGGAATATGTTGTAGATACTATTGTTTATCTAATAAACAAAGGGCCTTCAAGTTCCTTGCATGGTGGTATTTTAGAGGAGGCATCAATATTTAAAGAGGAAAATTAATCATTTTTAAAGACTTTCAGTTGTTAAGCCTTTTTCCACATTAATAAAAGAAAATATAACAAATATTGAGGAAAAAAAATTACACCTTTATTGGATATGGTGTTAAGGATTATGGTTATCACTTATATGATTATGAAAATCAGAAAAGAATTAGGAGAAAATATTTCATATTCAATGAAAAGATATTGTATAAGGATACGATGCACGAAAAGAAATAGGAAATGAAAACAAATAATATGCAATCCTTGATGAGATCACCAAAAAGGAAAGGTATCTGAAAATCATAATGATCAGAAGCCACAAAAACAACAAAAACCAAAACAGCAATAGACACCTCAAACACCTGGAAGTAGTGTTATAATATCAATGAGGATAAGTATAGCCCCTGAATGATACTTTCTTTCATTATATTATGTATTGTTGACTGATTTTCATGAAGTAGAAAGATATGAAGAAGAAATACAGATAGAAACCAGGAATAAATGGGAGAAAGCCATGGAAGAAGACATGGAACCGTTGATGCATAATCAAAATTGGGACTTAATCAAGATTCCTATAGGTAAAACGACATTGCAAAATAAATGGGTTTACAGGTTGAAGGAAGGATAAGGGGTTTGAAAAAATTATAGGTATATACTTGGTTTAATTTTTTTCTCATGTTGTTAAAATGACTTCAATCAAGATTATTTTAAGTCTAGTGGTAGCAGAATATTTTCATCTTGAGTAGTTAGATTTAAATAAAACCTTTCCCCATGGGGATTTGGAGGAATAAATATATATATAGCAGCCACAAGGGTAGAAGGTCAAAGGGAAGGATAAATTAGTGTGTACGTTGAAGAAGAGCTTACATGGACTAAAATAGGCTCCAAGCCAATGTTATCTAAAATTTGACAAGTTTATGTTTGAACAAGGTTATATTAGGTGAAATTATGATCACTGTGTTTATCTTAAGAAAGAAAATGATGGTAACTATTTTGTATGTAGATGACATGCTTGTTTTAGGGTCTAACCTGCAGGAAATAAATGTGCTGAAAGGAAATTTTGAAAATTAATGTGCAATGAAGGATTTGGGTGCTGGAAAAAAATTCCTTGGTATGAGAATAACTAGAGATAGGAAAAATCACAAATTTACATTATCTCAAAGTGAGTACATAGAAAAAGTGTTGGAAATATTTAATATGTATCATATGTATCATATGTGTAAATTTCCATATACATTAGTAGTTGGAAGCTTAATGTGTGCAATCGTTCGCACAAGCTCTGATATTGCACATGCAGTGGGAGTTGTAAGCATATATATGAACAATCTAGGAAAAGAGCATTTGATGGTAGTGAAGTGGATTCTCAGGTATTTGAGAGGTACCAAAAATCAAGAATTTTTCTTTGGTGGTTCAAACATTGCTCTATGGGGATATGTTGATGTTGATATGGTAGGTCATAGAGATAACCAGTGCACTACCATAGGGTATGTGTTTAATGTAGGTGGAAAAACTGTTAGTTGGGTTTCAAAGTTGCAAAACATTGTTGCACTTTCAACCATAGAAGCAAATTATTTTTATGCTACATAGGCTAGTAAAGTAATTGTTTGGTTACAAAGGTTTATGGATGAGTTGGGCAAGAAGTAGGAGTTGGGTAGGTTATATAGTGACAACCAAAATTCCATTTATGTTGCAAAGAACTCAAAATTTCATTCCAGTACTAGACATATGCAGCTCAAGTACCATTTCATATGGTTATTGTTGGAAGATAGATAAATGAAGCTGGAAAAGATATACACTAGGAAAAATCCTATAGATATGTTAAGAAAAGTTGTAACTAGTAAGAAACTGAGATTTTTCTTAGTTTCAATTAGTATTCTAGTATGATGATCAAGATGAGAAACAACTAGGTCCAAAGTGGAGCATTGTCCAACAAGTGAAGCAACATTGGAGTTGCTATAATCAGTCTCCAAGTGGGAAATTGTTGGGTGTGGAGCTTGATTATCTTCCTTATTTTTCAGAGGTTTTTTTTTTTTTTTATCAGTCACATTGGATACCTATTCCTAATGGTGCAGAAATACATCTTGTTTAATAAATGTTACCCCCCCAGTGGGAGTTCATGGGTAACACCCCCGAAGCTAAAAATAGATAAAAAATTGCATTGTAAAATATTGTAATTTCATAGTTAATATGTTCTGTTTATTAGGTCGTGTTGACGGGAAAAATTGTACTTCCGACAACAAGGGGGTCTCCCCGGTGAAAGGTCGCAAATAGACCTCACACCCTTTGGGATAGGAGCCCCATCCGGTATGTGGGCCTTGCTTCCGCAATAAGTGTTTCCACTCTTGGTCGTCAGATGAGAATATGATGACGTGGAGGAAAAGGTGTAATGACCAACCAACGAATCAAAATCAACCCAATATTGATGAACTAAAAAAAAAGGTACAACCAAGTCTCAGGATCAAAATAAAGGGGGTATTCCGTGAGTGGGATCGGTGAGCTGAAAAGCCAATTTGACATACATGAAAGAAAACACGCCAGAAGTTAAATGAAAAGTAGTTCACAATAGATCACTGACATGGCAAGGAACAAATAAACATTGATTCAAAAGAAAATGTACATGCAACCACTATGAATTAGTTCATAACCAATTGCATGCATGAAAGCACACGTAAAAACATAGTGAAATATTAGACAACTAGTACTATCACCACAAGCAAGCATGTGAATTAGTGTTGGAAAAGAGAATATATTATTAATGCTACTGCAACCTAAAATACATATTTACAACTCATCAAAAACCAATAGTGGAGCATGGGCTATTCATCTCAATGCACGATACCGAAAACCCTAGCCTCGCTACCTCTCTCTCTACTTGATACCAAGAGCTGAGTGCCTTTAGCTCTCAAACACTAATTCGCTGTCTCGTTTTGGATTCAATTGAAGAGCTAAAAGTCTTGTCATCATTTCAAAAAGTTGTACCTATAGGCTGAGATGACTCTTGCGTTCCCTTGAATCTTGGTCTTCCCGACTGTTGGGCTGGCTTGTGACTTGGGCCATTTGTGACCTATGACCCTAGGTCATTTGCGACCTCCGACCTAGGGTCATCCATGACCTGAGGTTAGTTGCAACCTGGGAGGTTGCGACCTAGTGCCATTCCTTCCATTCTTCTCCTTTTTGAGAGCTCAGCCCTTGCAAAACACAATGCCTTTCCCTGGCACCACCCTTGTGTGAATGGACTGGTGAAAGATGTGCCATTGATCCTGTAGTGAGGTTCTTCGAGCTTTGTGAGGGTTCACCTTTCCTGCCAGAGAAAGCCTCAACTTTTGATGTGAAAGTGGGAGACTTTTTCCTATAAACAAAGTAACATGGGTCATACGTCTTTTAAAAGATTGATGCTGAAACAAATTTAATTAGTTGAAAGAGTGATTTAGAAAATAGTAAACTTAGACCCCTGTATGGTCAAGTTTTGTCACAATGTGGTATCCATTGATTCTTCCCGGGATCTAAATGTTTGCAGCTAAGCCCGTCAAGAGGATTAATGGCGATGTCTTTATTTCGGCATAGGCACCTTCGTTATCAGAGCCATCTACCTTATAGGTTGGGGAAGAGATTTACCTTGTTGATATTGACTCATACCTCCTATTGGTTCATAACCCATTGGAGATGGAGTGTTAACTGGGACTACGACCTCCTTAAGTTGTCCACAATGGTAACCACAATATGCACCAAAGATACTCCTCCCATTTTCATAAGGTTTGCACCAAGATATAAATAAGGAGGATACCTTTTGGAATGGGGTTAATGTATGATAAAAAGTAATAATTCAGAGTGTGTGCGAAAGTGCTAGGATCTATTTTCACAACTTGAAACCTGTGCATACACGAAGATATTAACCGAACCTTAATATTACACATACGTGAGAACAATAATTAAGCATCGAGAGAAATGAAATTTTTTCAAATATATGAAGTAATATCTCGAGCAAGAGTTTCTAATTTTTGAAATTTCTCGCGAGCCTGCGCGTTAACATGTCTAATGTCTTAGCACCACAATGATGCCAATCGTTATTCTCCTTCTCCCAAACACCATTGAAAGGCTTTCTTAGTTAATGAATGCAAAACATGGCGGTCATAGGTCTTAAAATTGTCATTTAAACGAGGTTGTAACTCCGGCTGCTTTCTTGAGGTGAGATCTTGCAACCTCAGTGGTAGTGTGACTCATTAAAAACCACCCAGTCGTATACCGGACAAAATGGGAAGTTGGCTGGGGTGTTGTGATGAAACTGCCTAACTTAGAGGGATAGTGCGACTTCCTGGAAGTCCTAAAGTGGAAGTGTAATGGAGGTCACGTTGTTGGCTAGCTGTTGAGCCTGTGCGACCCAGTGACTTGAGGGATAGTGCGATTCAATGTTTTAATGTTAAATATGACCTCACAGAGGTTGCATGGTCGTAATTCCATGCTAGTCGCATATTTCACTTGCTCCATCAATTTTGCGACCCAACAACTACATGCATTCTTGGTGAGGTCGTGTCTTCGGATGATAAGCTGGGGATCTAAACTACAACTTGGTGACCATTCTAGTCGTGCGCCTTGTAAGATAATGTTACTGGAGTAGTGGGAAGCTTTGGGCCATCACATGGATGAGGTCATTATGGAACCAACCCAAGGATAGCCTCATATTTCCTCAGTCTTGCAGACTACCTTGCTGGTTGACTTCATCAACTTGGAAAGGGGCGAATGAGCACAGAAAAGACCATGCATAGTTATTACATGTCCTTGACGTGTCAATTTGCATTTTATCAGCCGGTGATAGGAATTTTGAGGTGCATTGAGTGTATAAAATGTGTCTTGGACGCGTCTTCTAGCACTAGGATATGTGTCAGATGCCCACAAGAAGGTCATGAAACCAATGAAAAACAAACACTCTTAGCTGTGGATTTCCAATCTTTGTATTTAGATGCAATGCAAAAGAATTAACTACATGATCACAATTTCATGATGTGATCATGTGCATTCCCCAGGATTCGTGTAAGGAACCTCCCCCTTTCTATACGTTCCCCAACTTACCTTATTGCTGCCACTTTACGGTTTCTGGTATTCATCTCAAGATAATGACCTGTAATGCAAATGTCTAAAAGCGACATGTGCTCCCATGGTTATGATTTTGTGCCTTAATCCCCAATACATCTACGATGGCCGATATTCGTCCCCATTGTTTGAGGTTACATGGTAAGTATAGTCCATCGATAATCCCAATGGGTGCCCACATTTCCCCATGTGCCCCCTAAAGAATATGCCTCGTCCTCTAGTGTTGGTTAAAGTGATTCATGAGCCAATAATGCTCCTTGTGTAATTTGAATACATGTGTGCTTTTTTTTCATTCCAATGCTCGATAGCTTGTCCATTCTAATGGGAATATGTGTTGAGTTTGTGCGTGATTTTAGAGGGGTGTACGAGGTTCACGTGTTAACCTTCACCTTATTTCATTTAGCAATAAGTGTTGCCTTGTTGGTGTGGATCCAGGTCACTTCCTCTTGGTATCCTGCAGAGAAGGTTAAAAAAAAAACAAATCATCTTACCGATGTGATACTGTCCATGTGGGATTGATAAATGAATAAAATTAATTCACTCCAAGAGCATGAAATTAAAATAATAACACAAATTAATTTATTATAAATTTCCTGGATGGGGAAACCCTAGCTTCACTTTGGGAATCTAAATTAACTTTGGACAATTAATGGGACCACCAATCATGACTTTAATATCTTGATTCCCACGGTGATGATGTATTCTTAGAGTCGGTGCCTTAAAGCATTTATATGTTGAGAGTCCTAGATCGTGAAGGTTAATTCAAGGCATGCTTAGATTCTTGATCATAATGATTTAGGGTTTTGGATGCGCACAAAAGAGGCAACTTATTCCATACCCTAATGAAGTTCAAGCCTTGACGTAACCATTAATGCAATACGTCTCCACTTTTTTTTAATGCGTATGTCGATTAGGGTGCGCCTTCAAGAGGGGAGGATTAGGTTAATAAAGGAATGAGACCACTTGAGAGATTGGGGTTTTATAATGCAAGCCAAACTGAAACCTTTGCCATCGAAGCTTGGTGCCCCCATGGATAGGTCAAGCATGTTTGAGGCTGCTGTCATGAAAATATAGGGGAACCTATCTTTGAATCCAATGTAGGGAATCTCAAGGTTCATTGAAGAAACAGACCCCAAACCTTAGTGTATTGATGAGACTTTAAGGCAAGAGGGTGCAATGACAGGGTCTAGTAGGAATAGGTCGCAGGGGTGTCACTGACCAAAGGCTGGGTCAAAACCCTAATGGCTGAGTGAGCAGAGGGGGACTCGAAATTTTGAATATACCCAAAATTTTTGGTGGTGCTGTAGCAACTACAACAGGTAGATGATATTATGGTAGAAGTTATGCTAATTTAGGGTTTTTTCCCTAGAAGGAAATCCTCCATTTATATGAGGGAATTTTATTTTGGCTATGTATTATTATTCTAAGTGAGAGAGAGAGAATATTGTGTGAGAGAGAAGAGAAAATTACAACAGATCTATTGTAGGTTGTATATCTTCATTTTGTTGGATAATATAAAAGGAAGGACATGTTGTTTCACTATGGATGTAGCTCAAATTGGGTGAACCACGTATATATGTATCTCTCTTGTTTTATGCATTTTTGTATTTGTATTTTCACAATATTTTGTGTATTAATTTCTATTTTAATTAATTTATAAAAAACCTCACCAAGTCGACTACATTCCATCCCCAAATTGATGGCAAAATAGAGGTCATCAACAAGATGATTGTGCACATACTACGCATTTGAAACTTAAGATTCCGAAGACATGGGATGAGAGTGTTCCCTATATGCAAAAAGTATTAAAAATATATCCATAGCTCTACTAACCGCAACCCCTTTGAAGTGGGATTTGGATTTCAACCATTATGTCCCCTTGATGTTAAACGACCTTTTGAAAATACACATGAAAAATATTCCCATGTTTAATATGAACCTAATAAAGACACTAGGTTTATTGAGCCCATTCAACACATCTGCTAGTAGGTTCATGACATCTTAGAGAAATCGAATTAAAAATAAAAAAAACATACTGATCAACATCAACTGCCCCATAAGTTTTAGGTGGGCGACAAAGTTTGGTTTCATTTTCAGAAAGAATGCCTTGTCGGAGCCCATCAGAAGCTCAGGCCAATTCTATATGGGCCTTACACCATCACCATGGTTGTGGGAGATAATTCTTTTGAGCTCATCATTCACCCATTTCGTGGCCTGCACCCAATGTTTAACGTGGACCAATTTCAACCATAATTTCCACCATTACTTAACACATTAGACATTGCAGAACAACTCATACCAATAGAGTTAAAATAATATTGCATGGAACATGCCACAATTGATCCTATCTTGGAAAAATAGATCAAAAGCACTTGCCAATGTAAGATCCAACTGTTTCAGGTTGTCAAAGCCGGCAAACTCTTGCACCAAGGGTAGTGGCTCACTATGGACCAAGTTCAACAAAATTTTCCCCATCTCATGGAGGCACTGAATGAAATGGGGACCATTTCTTATTAAGGGGTGAGGTCTGATCTAGGTGGATAGTGGTGGCTAGCTGCCTATTCCACTTGGAACCCTACCCATTAGGGGAATTTTGAGGTCTAAAATGGGCCTCCTAAGAAAAATGTACAACAAAAATAAAATTTATAAGGACCAATAAGATTCAAGATAATGATGTCAACCATGGGGGACGATTCACCATTTTTTAAGGGTAAAAAGATTAAAAAATAATAAAATAATAAAACTACTTTTTCAACTCGTATTTTCAACTTATCGCCCAATTTTTTTACTCAAATTTTGAGTGAGAGTACTCATAAGATTCAAAATTTAATTCCTCATCCAAGGAGCACCCATGTTGCATACTTTCGACAGGTCTCACTACACGAAAAATGAGAAATACATAAAACAATGTGATTGCAATCACATTTTTCATGTATTTCTCATTTTTCGTGTAGCAGGACCCATCTAAAGTATGCAACATGGGTACTCCTTGGATGAGGAATTAAATTTATAACCCAAGGAGTACTCTCGCTCAAAATTTGAGTAAAAAATTTGGGAGATAAGTTGAAAATATGAGATGAAAAAGTATTTTTTTCTTTTTCCCTCTAAAATTTGATGATGTAATCAAATCTTATTTTATTATTTCCACTATTATTTTATAATTTCATGATGAGGCCCATTTTAGACCTCAAAATTCCCCTAATTTTGTATTTCAGTTAACTAAATTCTGGCATAATTTACTATTTTTGGTAGTTTTTTTGGGTCCTGAACTTCAGGAGCTGTTTTGAGGCCATAAATGAGTTTTTTTTGGAAAATGGGAAAACCCACTACTTGAAATAAGGGTTTCCATTTTCTTTTTTTCCTCAGATAGATATATCTAGTGTTCTATTGTATGCATCAAACATAGATCATATGCCAAAGTTAGAGTCCTGGGAAGTTGATGTACTAAATTACCCCACTTACAAACTTTTGGTGCATCATCTTCTAGCGTTAGGATTTTGGATGTTTAGAGTTTCCTATTATTTCTCAATAATAAATAGGCCCTTGAGCCTCATTATAAAAAAGTCAAGAAGGAATGTACAACCACATATCTTCTCAAATATAAGCTACCATCACCTGAGATAGGTTATTTCCATTTTGCAGGTAAATAATTTTCAGTAATTTTTTATTAATGAATTAAAGTTTTTTTTCATTGTGTCTCTGTGTTTTTATTCATATCTATATTCATTTTTTTCCTTCATAAATCTACACTAAGAACACCCTTTCTTAAGAGTTGAAGGTGTTGCGAATGGATGCACCTATTAGCATGGGATCTCTTGATAAGGATGTTGTGACTAAAATTAGTATGCCTATATCTCTCCTTACTACATTCATAAATTTGAAGCCTAAAGGGAATTATCCCTTAGTTTATCCTCACATTTATCTTGATAATTTTATCCTTATATCCATTCCAATTTTTTGCATGTCTTCGAACACTCTTTCCCATGTTCTCTCTCATAATATGGAATATAGGATGTTGGAAGCTACCATCCTTCCTCAGTCCTTTGCTCTAATTTCATATTCAAAATCATTGTCTGAGTCCTCATCATAATCATAGATCTATATTATTTCCAATCCCCCTACAAAATGTCGCAAGTGTTACACTCTATGTTCTCGAACAAAACCTTCGCCGCTTGGACTTGTAGAGGGGGATTAGTAGAAGACCCTCCTCTACCTATCCATATAGGTAGGAAATAAAATATTTTTAAGTCTCATTGGAAGGAAAGGGAGGAAATTAGGATGGGAAAGAAAACACCGTCTCTTGGGTACTTAGAGCGAAGGATATCCCAAGAGGGATGTTGAAATGGTTATATTATCTTTCACGTTATAAATATTTGGGGGCTCCTTGAAAAAAATAGCCCTCAAATGGATCGTATGATGTATCAATCAATGCATTTTCATGTTGCAGGAGATGATGAACTTGGGTCAAAATGCACATTATATTCTAAGCTCATTCTTGAAAGATTGGTCATTCAGTTCTATAGACGCAAAAGGATTTTATGGGGGTGTAATTACTAAATGGAGCCTAGATCATAAGGTATTTTGTTCCTCTACATTCCCAAGAGCCATTTATATTTAATTGGAAGTAAAAAAGGTGGAAGAGGTTTGGAATTTATCAAAATATATGGACATGAAATCATATTGGGAAATTTTTTGAGATTCTTGCATTATGTCAAGAGATTCCAATATTCTAGATGGGAATTTAAATTTCACTAAAGCTGTTTCAGAAGATTGGGATTCCATCCCACAATTTGATCCTTTACAATAATTTTTCATAAAAATTATTGAGTCTTCAAGTTTGGTGGATATTTTTCCCATTAAACCTTCCCTCGCGTGGAGTTATAGGTGAGATTATGAAAGTTGTTTTTTAAAGAGGCTCGATGAAATTTTGGTACCATAATATTTTTTTATCATCACAATGCATGCTGAAATCATGGGTGGAGGTGGGTAATATTTCAGATCACTTCCCAACTCTCCTAAATATTGACAATCTCAATGAGAATGCCCCCTCTCCTTTTAAGTTCAACAAATATTGGATTTCCAAAGTTGGTTGAAGATAATTGGACTCACTTGAATGAGGATGCAAATTTATCCTACTCCATTTATTTGTTAAACAATATTAGATCTCTAAAAAAATAAAATAAATCCATGGGAAAGGAAGTTAAGTGAGAGATAGGAATATTTTATGCTAGACATTACGTCCAAAATTTCTAACATTTTTTTCTAAAAATGTGTCATGAGTTTTCTTTGTCAAGGAATTGAAACAACTGAAGTCTTTGGAGATCCAAAAGAGAGAACTATTAATATGGGAGGAATAATTATGGAAGTAGAAAAGTCATGCCATTTGGATTTGGGAGGAGGATACCAACACTAAGTTCTTCAAATAATTTGCAAATTACAGGAAGAAATTTAACACCATCTGGGAAATAAAGTATGTAAATGGATCCTTGGCTAAGAATTTCAAGGATAACATAGATGTTGTAGTTCAATATTTTAAAGGAATTTTCTTAGAAACCCCAAGATATCCTATTATGGAAACCTTGGAGACCCTTAATATATTTCCTCGTTTGATATCTCAAGAAATGAATGACTCATTCACACAACAAGTTACTAAATCAAAAATATTTGGCACTCAATCATTTATACATAAAGGAAAGTTCCCAATCCTTGATGGGTTGACGGTGGGATTATACCTCGGATTTTATGATTGATTGAATAAAACTATTTTCAAGGTAGCTAAAGAATCAAAATATAAAAGTTGCATGCATCTATATATAGATTCCACATTCATTTATCTCATTCTAAAAAATTAGGAGTTTCAGTATTTTACCGATTTTTGACCTATCACATGATTCAAAATTGGTAAAAAAGATCACCCCTCTCAGGTTGAAGCCAATTCTTAGTGAAATTGTCTCTTACGAGAAATTCAAAATTTTACAATCAACAAATCCATGATATCATAGCTCTGGCTTAGAAAATTTACATTTGGAAAAAAATAAAAAAACCCCTACTATCACCATGAACATTCAATTGTCAAATACATATGATTTAGTTAGATAGAATCTTTTACATATATGCTTGATCCATTTGGGAATGGACTTAAAGGTTGTAAATTGGATTATTCCCTGAATTTCTACAATAAACTTTGTAGTTCTTATAAAGGGGGGTTTCTACCCTTTCTTTAGGGCCTCTTGAAGCCTCAGACATGGATGCCATTTGTCTTTGACCCTATTTCTATGATCATTGAGACTATGAGAAAGTCAATTAAAAAAGTAATAGCATTAGAGGTTATCATAGGTATACAAATTTCAAATTAGGTTTTCATATCTCATATATTATTGATAGATGATATACCAAATTTCATTTTTGGTGCCTCTCCCTACATTTTAGCTTTAGATTTATCCTTAGAAGATTCAAGTTGGTGACATGCATTAAAATAAACAAGGAAAATTCCCTTATTTCAGTTTCAAACATTCCTTCCTTGATTAAAAATTATATTTTAGCCACTTTCAATTTTCAGGTTATGGATTTTGAAGAAGGTTTCAAAAATTTGGGCTTCCATATGAAGCTAAACACTTACAAGATATTAGATTGGAAAAGGATTATAAAAAGGATTTGGGCAAGGATCTCCATTTTGGCATACATAATATTATCAAGAGGAGGGATATTGACCTTAATTAAATCACCCTTAGAAGGAATTCCTATCTATTGGGCCTCCATTACCTCTATGTCAAAAAGCATATTTTGATAAAAATCACAAAAAAATTTACAATTTCTTATGGTATGGAATTCGAAGTGCACCCCCCTAGTGATATGGACCACGATTTCTCCAAAAATTCCCATGGGTGGGTGGGGCCTCAAAATTTTTTATGTTCACCCTCTCTCTTTTTGCGAAAAGTTTATTTCATTTATTGAACAATCACTCTATGGGGCAAGGTAATTAAAGGAAAATATTTTGTAGGAAAATACTATAGTAAATGGGTTAGGTGCTCTCAAAAGATGGTTCCCAATGCATTTGTTATCTGGAAATCTCTCTCTAGAGATTCCACATCATTATTGGCTGGGTTACATAGAATATTGGTGATAGTACAAGAATCGTAATTGGAAAATATTATGTTGGTAGGAGAAGGAGAATCCTATATAATTTTCGACAACCTCATAGAATCTCTACATTATGCATGGATTTTCACTATAGTGGATGCATAAGTCATGGATGCTCCAAGCTGAGGTTTTCTAAGTTGGAAATTTTCCTCTATCATTTATTTTTTTGGTGTGTTAGAAAAATAATGGAAGTGTTACATTGGCTTATTGGTGATGACCATGATTAGATTATCTGAGGACAATAAACAACAACTCATTTGGTATAAAAATCAATCAGTAGATGCTTTCACAACAACATTGGGCTATCAATATATTATGGGGATCTATTTGAATGATAATGATAATTGGTGGTGGGATTTAATTTGGAAAACCATTTCCCCCTTCAAACATAAAATTTATCTTTGGCTCACTATATTAGGAAAAATTCTTAGTTGGGATGTTGGTTTAAAACTTGGCTAGAACGGGACAAGATGATGCTCTTTATGCAAAATGGAGGCAGAAACAATCGCACATATATTTCTGTTTCACCCAAAAATTTTGGTCCTTAGCTAAAATCACTTTCAACCCCTCTTCAAAATCCGGTAACACACCCTTTCTTGTGGATTACATCATGGAATGGGAAAATGATAAATTTGTCTAGTAATACCTTACATTACATGGTATTTTTAGTCACACAATATTGTGGGAATGGAACATTGTAAAATTTTAAGACAAACTCATATCTGTCAAGGTTTTTTGGAGTGTCATAGAATCCTAAATTAATAACTTCAAGATAATTCCAAAAAAAATGAAAAGAAACCCTATCATGCCTTAGCTAATGGAAGAAGTGCCTTGGGGATTCTTCGATGGAGCTAATCAGGGTAAATCACCAATTTGTGGGGTGGGTGCATCTCTTTTCACCTCTAATCAAAATTTATATCAAATACCCTTTGCTCTCGGTAGAGGTTCAAAATCATGAGTTTAGTTTGCAGTTGTTTAGGGTCTCTTCCATGTCTCAAATTTATATAATATCAGGAAATTTTAGATTTTTGGAGAATAAAAAATGGTGATTCATTGTATAAATGGAAAGGAGGAGGTTTCTACCCCACACTTAGTTACTATCATAGGGGAAATAAAGAAATAGGTTGGAAATATGGAATGGGACAAGATAAGCATATTTATAGAGAAATAAACAACTTGGCTAATTTTTTGTGAAAGGAGGAACTAAGAGTTAGATAGGTACACTGGAGATAATATGATACATATATGATCAAGCCTTGAAGGTTGTGGTTATTTAGTTCCAGGATTTAAATTAATTGTTTCTTTAAGCATTTTTGTTTTCTTTGGACATAAATTTTTCTAACTTTACCGAATTTTATGGTATGTGATGGATAAACCCCCTGAAGTGCGCACAATATATATTTTTGATAATGAGAATGTAATTTTTTTTATATGGGATAAAATATATACTATTTTTATTAAAAAAGAGTATTTAACTATATTAAAATTATCTTTAATACTTTAATACATTAAAATATATATTTAATATATTAATAATATATTATATTATATATATATGGTTTTCATACATCCCTTAATATCCCATTTAAAATTTTTTAATACTACTTTAATATCTAGGAATGATTTAATATATTATATTTTAGTGATGTAATTATAATTCTTTAAATATAATAATATAACTATAAATGGACCTTGAGAGATGAGATTCGAGATTTGAATGCTAGGAATGATGGCCATGCGAGGGTTTGAGGTTGAAGGGTCACAGACCCTGAAAATTAGTGGATGCCTGATCCTTGTACACCCTCCAACATAGTTTGATATGTGCTACACTCCCTCATCTCAAGGCCTCTTCAACTCCCTTGATGGACATTGATATGGTGCACTACTCTACTAACCTATTGTTAGGTCCCTATACTACTAGTTTAGTCCCTTATTGTTGTTATTGTAGCCCCCTTATTGTTATTGTTGTACCCCTGTAACCCCCATATTGTTATTATTGTGCCCTTACGTTATTATTGTTAGGTCGGCTATGATTTTGCTGTAAATCCATGGACTCCTATATATAGAAGGAGGTTTTGTCATTTGTATCATGGAAGAATTTTTCACTTATGTAATGTAAAGGAGGTTTCCCCCTCAAAGTGGCTTATTTCTAAGGCATTGATCTCTCTTTTCTTCTATTTTTGGAGCTGGTTTCATAGCTTTGGATTCTAGGGTTTCACTGCTCCAAATAGGTCTTCGTGGAATTTTTGATATATCTTTTGTTATACATATTTTCATAAGCTGAAATTTGTATCACGTGAAGATGAAATCCTGAGTAACTTAGTGTAACAATTTTAGTTCTTGGTTCTCAATATTTTTAGAGATATGATCTAAGGAAGTGAGGGTTTTTTAGGCTACTAAATTTCATCTCAACGAGGTGACCATAGGAAAATCATCATAACTCTCTCTATGATCATCGGATTGTAATTCTATAAAAAGTGGCTGAAATTACACAGACTATAGTTTCCTATGTATCAATTTCAGAGCCGAAGGAGGAAAATGTGACATGTGGCACAACATACAATTTCACTCTACTGAACCAGTCCATAATTACGTCATTGTGGGAGATTGGGCATAACTTTTTCTTGAAGAATCAAAATCAGGTCAGACCTGTGGCATTTGAAATAAGATTTAGATGGCTACTACAGGAAAAAATTTAAGATATTGAGCATCCGAAAAAACAAAGATAATCCAGTTTCAATATCCAGCTCCTAAAAACCAAGAATGTATTGTTTTTTCAAATTGCATAAGTCTTGTTTGAAAAATCAGTTTGAAGTGATTCCAAGGGCATATTGAAGCATAGATATCAGTATTGGGTTATAAAATCCCCCCTAAATAGAATTCAGCACGCATTAAGCCCTCATAATACTCTACTATGTCACATGAAGATGAAGAAGTGCAACATGATATATCAAAATTACAAGAGAAAATGCACCAAATTTCGCTCTCGCAAAGAGCAAAAAAAATTAAATGGAAGTTTTGAAGAAAGGCATGGAAGCTAATATGGATGGTTTGAAGAAGGGAATGGAAGCTAATATTGATGGTTTGAAAAAGGGAATGGAAGCTAATATGGATGGTTTGAAGAAAGAAGTGGAAGCTAATATGGATGGTTTGAATAATGGCATGGAAGAAATGGAAGAAAAAATGGAACGTTTGAAGGAAGACATGGAATGTTTGAAGGAAGGTTTGAAAAATTTGATACAAGAAATGATTCCTAATGGAAAAAATATAGTAGAGGAAAATCATGATGAGGATTTCATAAACTCGAATGTTGGATGAAATACCTACCATATTCCAAAGATCAATATGAGGAATTTTGATGGCAAGGATCTTGTAACATGGATACAACAGATGGAGAAATATTTTTATCTCAATAACGTGAAAAACACAAAAAAGGTATGCATTTCAAATTTATATTTAGAACAAAGTACATTTGTATGGTATCGATGGATTTACTCCTGTAAAAAAATTATCACTTGGTCAATTTTAATAGAGGAAATGATAGCACATTATGAGGATACTAAGAGCAACACCTTCTTTAGCCAATTGATAAATCTCAAATAAAAGGGTTCAATGGTGGAGCAAATTGAGGACTTCAAAAAATTGAATATAAAGGTAACTAATATTCCAGAGGAACACAGGATTGATGTCTTCATAGGGACTTTAAAGGATAACATACAACATGAGGTTCGCCTTTGAGAACCTGATTCATTGGAGAAGGCATTCAGGTTGGAAAGAAAATTTGAATGTCAAATTATGGAAAAAAATAAGCCTTCCACTCACATATATAAATATGGAAGTGTTTCTACTCCTAGACTTCTACAAAGTACAAGGTTGACACCAAAACAATTGGAAAAAAAAAGAGCAAAAGAGCTTTGCTACAGTTGTGATAGAAAATGAAATAAAGGTCATAAGTGTGCTGAGAAGAAATTATTTTACATAGATTGTGAAGAGGAGGAAGAAAATGAAGAAAAAACTTCAAAATAAGAGGATATCCACCAGGAGCCAACCCTAGAGAAGGAAGAAATGATTTCAACCATATCATGTAATGCATTGGCAGGAATTACCACTTCTCAAACTCTCAAGATAGAAGGACATATCAAGAAGAAAAAGGTAATAGTGTTGATTGATTTGGGTAGTACCCATAATTTTATTCATTGTAAGGTAGGCAAGGAATTGAATTACTTCCTATACCCAACACCAAAATGTCAAGTGATGGTTGCAACTAGAGGAAATTTAAATTTCTCTGGAAAACTCCACAATATCAATTTAACCATGGGGGAATATGTATTGAATAGTAAAATTATTTCCATTCCAATGGGAGGTGATGATGTTGTCCTAGGAATACAATGATTAGAATCTTTGGGGACGATAGCTTTTAATTTTCAAGAAATTTTCTCGAAATCCTTTTCGGAAGGAAAGGAAGTCATATTACGGGGTATCACAGGGAAGCCATGAAATATAATAATATATAATGTCATGAAAAATATTCTGAAGAAAGAAAAATGAGGCGTAATTGCACAATTATGATCACTCGATGTTCCAATACCAAAATCATTTATTTCTCCAGATATCCAAAAATTCTTGGGCAATCATTCCAAGGTGTTTGAAACTCCGAAAGGACTCCCACCTATTCATGATCATGATCATGCTATTCATTTGATTCCAGGAAGTGTTACTCCAAACATAAAGCCTTACAAATATCCTTATGTCCAAAAGAGTGAAATTGAACATATGATTGCAGAAATAAGAGGCTGGTATAATTCAACCTAGTCAAAGTTCTTTCTTTGCTCCAGTAGTATTGGTGCACAAGAAGGATGGATCATGGCGGATGTGTCTAGATTACAGGGA
Source organism: Pinus albicaulis (assembly GCA_034641835.2). NCBI lineage: Eukaryota > Viridiplantae > Streptophyta > Pinopsida > Pinales > Pinaceae > Pinus > Pinus albicaulis. The sequence continues at coordinate 978,373,678 of CM076575.1, forward strand.
GCTCAATAACCTCACTATTAAAGATAAATTTCCCATTCGTGTGATTGATGAATTACGTGGAGAAATTTATTTTACGAAGTTGGATCTTTGTTCAGGATATCATCAAATTAAAATGAAGACTGAAGATATTCTGAAAACAACATTTTGAACTCATGAGGGTCATTATGAATTTTTGGTCATGCCTTTTGGCCTTACCAATGCACCTTATAGATTTCAAGGGTTGATGAATTCCATTTTCCAACCCTTCCTTAGAAAATTTGTGTTAGTATTTTTTGATGATATACTAATCTATAGTAGGTCTTGGATGGATCATGTTTAACATGTTGACAGGGTGCTCAAAATATTGGAGGAGAAACAATTATATGAAAAAACCTCCAAATGTTTATTTGGAGTAGAAGAGGTGGAATATTTGGGTCATATTGTATCTCATGAGGGTGTTAAGGTAGACCCTAACAAAATTAAATCCATCAAGGAATGGAAAGTCCCTACAACCATAAATTAGTTGCGAGGATTTACCGAGTTAATAGGGTATTATCACAAGTTTGTTAAGAATTATGGGAGAATAGAAGCACCTCTAACAACATTATTGAAGAAAGATGATTTTTCATGGACTCCTGAAGCAACTAAGGCCTTTTAATGTCTTAAAGAGACAATTTTCCTTGCACCAGTCTTACGTATGCCAAACTTCACAAAAGCCTTTATTGTGGAATGTGATGCCTCAGGAAATGGAATTGGTGCTATTTTGATGCAAGAATAAAGACCCATTAGTTAAGAAAGTCATCCAGTCAAAGAAAAGTATTTACATAAATCTTTTTATGAGAAGGAAATGTTGGAAATACTCCATGCACTAAAGAAATGGCAACTTTACCTAATGGGAAGACACTTCAAGGTAAAAAATAATCATGATAGCCTTAAACACTTTTTGGAACAAAGACTATCTTTAAAAGAGAAGCAAAAATGGGTCACAAAGATGTTGGGTTATGACTTTGAAATCATTTACAAAAAAGGGAAGCTAAATGTTATTGCAGATGCACTCTTGAGAAAGGATGAAGAGGTGGAAGCATTTCTTTGTGCCATTTATTTTATCCAACCTAATTGGATAACACAAAAAAAGGGATGAATGGAAGAAATACGAAGAAGTGTGGGCACTCATTTAAAAGTTGCAGCAACATCCTAGTACATATAATAAATTTAGTTGGAAAAATGATTCCTTATGGTACAAATATCACTTTTATCTTTGTAAGAATTCCCAACTAAAAGAAAATATTCTTTTCAAATTTCACACTTCTCCTTTAGGAGTACACTATGGATTTTTAAAAACTTACAACAGGGTGAAGAAATATTTTTTTTTGGGATGGCCTTAAATCTGATATTCAAAAGTTTGTGGTAGAATCTTTGGTTTTCCATCAAAATAAAGTTGAGACAATTAAGACCCCGAGTTGTCTACAACATTTATCCATTCCAAGTCAACGTTGGGAGGAGATTTCAATGAATTTTATCACAAGTTTACCTAAGTCTAAAGGAAAGAGTGTCATCATGGTGGTGGTTGATAGACTTACCATGTATGAACACTTTTGTGCATTATCTAATCCATATAAAGAAGGTACAATTGTTACTGCATTTATGGAAACGATTCAAAAGCTACATGGACACCCGAAGGCTATTGTAAGTGACAAAGATCCCATTTTTACTGGAAATTTTCAGATGGAATTATTTTCTTGTTTGGGTACTCAGCTAGCTCATAGCTCATCTTATCATCCTTAATCCGATGGTAAAATGGAGATAGTGAACAAAGGTTTGGAAGGTTATATTCGTTGTTTTGTATCTGATAAACAAACACAATGGATCAAGTGGTTGCCTTTGGTGGAATGGTAGTCTAACACTTCCTTTCATGCTATAGAAAAAATGACCTCATTTATAACACTTTATGGATATCATCCACCGTCCATCACGTCATATTTAATATAAAATAATAAGGTTCAAGGAGTGGAATATCACATTGAGAATCAACAACAAGTTTTCCAACTCTTAAAGAATAACCTAAATTTGGAAAAAAATTGAATGAAACAACAGGAATATCAACATCGCAACTAGAGAAGTTTTGATGTAGGAGAATGGGCATTTCTATGGCTACAAAAATACAAACAAATGTCCCTGAAACAAGCTAAGAAGGATAATAAATTATTGCCAAAGTACTATGGTCCTTACAAGGTGTTGCAAAAGATTGGTACAATGACATACAAATTGGAGCTTCCTTCTTCTTCGCGAGTGCATCCAGTTTTCCATGTTTCATGCTTAAAGAAGGATATAGGTGACAAAATTCCAGTTCAAACAATATTTTCAAAAATTGATGAGGAAGGAAAAATTATATTGGAACCTGAAACAGTCACAGAAACAAGAACTCGAAAGCTATGAAATCGATCAATTTTAGAGTATCTCATCAAGTGGAAGAACTTACCCACTGAATATTCTACATGGGAGGATGAGAATTTTATACAGAAGCATCTAGAGCCACTCAAGCGTTGAGGAAAACTCTTTTTTCAAGGATAGGGGCATGTCAGGTTCCTATATTACTATTGTAGTTCCTTATTGTTGTTAGTGTAGCCCCCTTATTGTTATTGTTGTACCCCTGTAACACCCATATTTTTATTATTGTGCCCTTACATTATTATTTTTAGGCCGTCTAGATTGTATTGTGACCCCATGGACTCCTATATATAGAAGGAGTTTTTTCCATTTGTATCATGGAAGAATTGTTCATTTATGTAATGTAAAGGAGGTTGCCCCCTCGAAGTGGCTTATTTCTAAGGCGTTGATCTCTCTTTTCTTCTATTTTTGGAGCTGGTTTCATAACACCCACTGGAGGGAGTCCATATATGGTTTACCTGATGCTCCATAGCACCTTTGTAGTGATCTTCACCCATCACAATAGTGAATATCATATTGTCACTTTAGGATCCTCCAATATCTTTGATAGAGGGATCATCATCACTAGTGATGGTTTCGTGGGTGACTCTATCAAGTATGATAGCCTAATGATTAAGGGTGACCTCAAGGATGCTACTGTTACTCCCGTTTTCTATTTTTCTCCTTCTGTCATTAAATATTTACTCTCGATATAATCCCCACTACAGGTTGCCTCCATTAGACATTCCATTATTTAAACCTCAACCCTTTGCTATCCAAATTTTCTCCCTTGTTGCTCTCCCTCCAAGCCACAAATAAACTTCCTTAATGGTTTTATAATGTCAAATATGTTTAGAGGTTGTGTTAACCATACTCGACCTCCATGTCTCCACCTGTCAGTGACCCCCCAAAACATAATAAGAAATGCATAGAATGTAAAGCAGAGGAACCAATTTTGGTTATGGGAAAGGAAATATAACTACATCACATACATAAAATGGAGGAGTGTAGTGTCAATGGTAGATCTTATAGAAAACGTTTATCCATGGCCCTTCTCAAGAAATGGACAATTTTTTTTTCCATAGATTATTGGTTATACACCATACTACATGATATTGGAAAAAGGATGGATGGTTTTGATAATTAATTTAGTGGCTAATATACTCAAAATATCCTCGAGGGATGTTGGAACTAGGTGTCATAGGCTCTCTAGATCAAGAAATGGTCAATAGACATCGATGCTCACTTGGTAAAACTAGTTTCTATTCCAATAGGTTTGACTTCGTAGTTTGCCTCTAATATTTTGGTTTTAGGATTACTTTAAAGAAATTGGGAACACACTTGGTTTCTTCAAAGAATTCAACCTATCTTTTCAATAAACTAGGTATATGGGCATGAGCCATATTTTGATAGTCTTAAACCTCTCCTTAAGACTTCCAAATTATATTTCAAGTAATTTAGGGCACTTGATACATTGTCAAAGTTTAGAATATGAGGGGGTACCCTTAAAATGTGGTTGGTGCCACACTCAAAACCACCTAGGTAAGGATTTAACTCTTGGAAATTAAAAGAGGAAATGGGTTCCAAATGATGATATTTATTCAGTCACTCCTCATCATATCTCTTAGAATAGTCAAACTCTAGTAACTCTCACACAAGACTCACCTACAACCACACAAAATTATACTTCAATGGCTAGCATGGAGGTTTTATCCAACATTTCCCCATGATTGTTAGTAACAGAACCTTTGAAAGAAGATATGTCATTTTTTCCTACTATTTCTTCGAAGGGTTTTCCTTCTCTAGGTATGTAGATTGTTGGGCGTGGAGCCTGATTATCTTCCTAATTCAGAGGCATTTGTTTCAACCGAGTGTATAACCCAATAATAATATACACCCCTCCACGTGGGGTGTGGGGAAAGTGGGCCCCTAAAGCTAAAAATAGATTTAAAATTTCCTTGTAAAATATTGTAATTTCGTAGTCAATCTGGGATATTCATTAGGCGAATGATCTGACAATAAAAATTATGTTTAATTTATGGTTTTTTAGCCTAGAAGGAAACCCATCAATTTATACGTGGTAATTGTGTTTCAGTTGTGTATTATGTGTATTCTGAGCGAGAAAGAGAGAGGAGATTGTGTGAGAGAGAAGAGGAAATTACAATGGATCTCCTATAGGTTTCATCTCTTAATTTTGTTGGATAATATAAAAAGAAGGACTTGTTGTTTCTCCATGGAAGTAGCCCAAATTGGGTGAACCATGCATATTTGTGTATTTCTTGTCTTATGTGTTTTTGTTTTTGTGTTTCCACATATTTTATGGGTTCCATTGCTCTATAATATATAATTTTCTAACACTTATTCCCCTCAATCAAATATTGCAATTTCCTTTTACTTATCCTACTACTCTTAATTTTCCTAATACTACTCACTCTTCTATGAAGTCCCTCTCCCCCATTTCCTATAAGGACTTTTTTACCTCTCTCTCACACCTCTCCCCTCCTATCCCCTATCCACTTCTCTTCTTCAAGCCATCCATGCCATCTTTTCCCTCTACTTTTCCAATTTCCCATGTCTCCCTTCTCCCATTTTTGTGGTTTGGAAGCTTCGAACACTTAGAACCATCTTCCCCACATTATAACCTTCGACCACTCTCAAAAACCTTTCTTCACCTAGATTCAGATTCCTAAGATAAATTTCATTAAGAGAATATAAATAGGATGTGATTTTTGGATGAAGGGGATCTAGATCCATCTTGCAGTGGAAGAAAATATTTCTATTCCTAGAATAATGATAGGATAATTTTGAAATATGCATATGAAAAAAAAAAATTATCTCGGCCCTTAGAGTGCCATCCTCTCAAATCTTTTCTAAATGAAATTTTTGTCCCTTAATTGCAAGGGGTTGGCTAACCCCTCAAAAAATTGGTGATAAAAACACTGATTGAAGTGTGTATTCCATATATTCTATTTATTCAAGAAACCATTATGGAAGGAGAGAATGTAGAATTCATTCTTAACAGAATTATAACCTATTGAGACATTTTTATTTGGATACAAATAAGAGATAGAGAGGATAATATTTAATTTGGAATAATTTTTTCAATATATCTTATTAGGGATAAATTTATATATTCATTTAAAAAATTGAAATATGTGTTTTTCATTTTTTTTAATATTTATGGTCCATACTTGGATAGGAAATAATACCAAGATAATTTATTCAAATTTCCTCCTACTGATTCTAACAAATCAATCATAGTCAGAGACTTAATTTTTTATGTTGGTGAATCCAAAATTTGGGCCCCCTCAACCCTTTTTGATCCAATCTATATTATTTTCATTTAACACTTGGATGAAGCTAGTCTCATCAACATTCTTCCCATAAAAATTCAACCCAGCTAGACAAACAATAGATCTAGGATGAAAAAAGTTACAGAACATTGGAATGTTTCCTCATATATGAGGATCTTCTTGATCTCAACCTTCATATGCAATAATGGATATATGTGGGTGGAAATGTTGATCCCAATCCCATTCTCCTTGAAATTGATTCCTCACCCTCCCCCCAACAAACCTCGTATCCTATCAAATTGAACCCTCATTGGTTTGAATGTCCTTCTCTACATGTTGTCATTGAACATGCATGGTGTCCATATCCCCCTAATTTATCTAAATTTCCCATGATTCAGTTCCAAAGGAATGTAAAATTGACCAAAGCCTTGATCTCAAAGTAGTACAAGAAAAAAACGGTGTGTAATACATAAAAATTAGTTGACATAGAAGAAAAACTAAAATATTCCTTTGAAAAAGAAATTTCTAAGGATTGATCAACAAACCGAAGAGAATATATCAAAGGCATCAAAGGAAAGAGAAGGAAAATACTTTTGAACAGATAAAAATAATGTAATAGAAGAGCAAAGCTCTCTAGTTACATGTTGGTGATGAGAATACCAAATAATTTCATATAATTAAAACCCCACAGAATACCATAATTAGTATTTGGGAGATAAACACTCATGAAAGATATGTTTACTCCTCCTTCTAGGAAATATATTCAGAAGGTTTTACGTATTCCAAAGAGATATTTGATTCTCAAGGTAATATATTAATGATCAATGAGATTTTGAAAGTGGCTAAACTTTTTCCCATTTTTGTAAATGAAGAAGAAAATGACACCCTAATGACATAGGTTATAAAATATAAACTAGAAAATGTCCACCACAATTCTCAGAAGTGGAAAATCCCTAGACCAGATGCTATCCTCATATAATTTTATCTTGATAGCTATGACTCTCCTTGTGAAAATATTTTGAAGGTCATTGATTTTGTAGAACGTTTGGAAAAATCATGGCTCCTTTCAACACCACTTTTATTTCCCTAATACCAAAAGCCAATAATCATAACTATTTTGATCTCTTTAAACCTTTATCCTTGTGTAATACCATCTATGATAACATTTCCAAAGTAATTAATCATCATATGAAAGATATACTCTCAAAATAAATCTCCCAGAAACATTTTCTTTTCTGTAGGACATAAAATTTATGAAGCTACAGGCCATACTAAAAAATGATGAAGAAATTATATATAAATTTTTCCTCTCAAAATCCTTTAATAGGGCCAGTTCGCTATATATTAGACTTCTCTTAATTCCCCAAGTCTTCTACCATTCGTTTGTCCCCTAGGTACTAAGTTGTATCATCTCCACACATTTTGGACTTTGGATAAATGGAGAAAATCCCCCCTTCTTTAATTTAGATAGGGGTCTTCATCAAGGGTTGCCATTATCCCCCATCCTCTTTCTCCTTGTATAAAAAGGAGTCTTAGTAGAGTTCTTTTAGATGTAAATCATAAGGGTCATTTTAGAGGAATATATGTAACTCCCAATTGTACTTTGAAACATTTACTCTTTGTGGATGATATACTCATTTTCTCTAATGATAATCTATTCATATAGAATATTTGGAGGACATATTATACACCTTAACTCAAGCCATATATATGACGATAAATCTCTCATAATCATCATTATACTAGTGGGGACTATTCATTGAGGACAAAGATGAGTTGGAGAACCTATTTACTACTTAGTTTTTGGAGATAAATCAAGAACTGAAATATTTTTGTGTTATCCTAAAATTCCAACTATTAGAAAAAATATGAATGACACTAGTTACTTGAAAAAGTGGAAAAGTGAATCTGTATATATCACAAAAAATGGCTCTCTAGGGTTGGAAAGTTGATTCTTTGAAATTATTTAATCCATCCCTATATATTGGGGCTCTTTAGCCTGGATTCCCATTTGGATTCTTCATAAAATATAACTATTGTCTATCTAAATTATGTGAGTTTGTAAAGAGGGGAATTTTTTTTTGCACTTATTGTTGGAGCATAATTGCCACCCCAATATCTTAAGAAGGATAGAGATTGAAATATTTACTTTGGTTCTAAAAATACCTTGCTACAAAATGAGTTTGGAAACTTATACAAGGGACTGGTCTATGGGCTCATGTCACTTATCAAAAATATATAAGTCCTCTCTTTAGGTTGTATTGGATTAGAACTCCTCAAAACTTGGTAAAAAATGGCACAATCATCTTGAAGGCTATCATGAATGATTTTCCTCAAATTGGTCCAAACCTTAGATGGAAAATTTAAAATGGAATTAAGATAGAAATAGGATCAGACCCTTTGATAGGGTGTGAACAAATACACCTTCTCCCTTTTCCACTAGTACAAAAACTAAATGATAGGGTTACTTCACTCTAAACCAATTATCAAATTTTACTTATGTGAGAAGTCAACAATTTTGGTTTTCTTCTAAAAATATCAACCTAGAGGGTGAATTTGTAATAGCCTAGAATCACTATGTCAAAGCCTTGAAAAATTCACATCCCTATCCAATATTTAATATATATTGATATGGGCTCCTATTATACATTATGAATACTATCCAAAATTTGGGTACCTTTTCATGGAATTGGAAGCTAAAAAAATGAAACCCCATGGCGGGGAAAAAAATATAGAAACTAAAATTTCCTCTAAAATAAAAACCCTTTATATGGATTCTCCTCTAGAACAGAGCTTCAATGTGGTATAAGCTACAAAAATAATCCTTCCACAACCCTAGTATCTTCTCCCTATCCTCAACAGACTCTGAATCGGCATGACACTTTTTATAATATTCCCTTTCATAAAATATATATGTAAACTGTGACAACGTGAGGAAAGCCATATGTTTGGGATGGTGCCTCCATAGAGGAAAGTACTTGCTTTTTTCCCATGGTATTTTGTAGATCTGGTCAAGGGAACTATGGTTATGTTCTAATCCAATGTTAATGGTTTGGGATTTATTAATGCTTGGGAATATATATAATGTATTGTAACATTGAAAGGAATATAATAAAAAATCAATCTGGGTTTCCTAGTTTGGGTTCTAGGAGAAAATATCTTTATATATTTTAGGTTCCCGCCATTATATTTTTTTGTTTTGTTTTAAGAATCAGTTTGGAGGTATTTTTTGCAAAGGGTTAAAATGTTCAATCATAAATTACAACATAATATCTTCATTTAATTATGGGGCATATGGTTAGAGAGAAACCAAATCATTTTCCAATCAAATGTCCCATAAATATGACGCTCCATAGCCCAAAAATTGCAAGCAACATGATCACAAGAGACTCCTCCCCCCCATTTTCCTTGCCCTAAACCAAAAATTCAATCTCACTACCCATCATAATTTGTCTATGAGCTTACTTAAGGGTCCCGCTTAATAGATGGGGTAGATGGAATCATTCATTTATCTAATATTATTTCTCTCTCCTTCTATATAAACATTTGGAAAAACTCAAATAATTATGCAGAATTATTTACACTAAAACTATTATTAAAATTTTCCATAAAATAAGGGATAAACTCCATACATATATATGTAGTTTCTCAGGTTCTAATAAATTGGATGAAGGGAGTAGGAATCATCTAGAGTTACACAATTTTCCCCATAGAACTAAAAAGTAGACATCTCACTAATTTTTCATAGATATTTTTTTATCGTGTTTACAAGGATAAAAAAACCATTATAGACTCATTATCAAAAGTTGGAGTATATATGGAGAGAAGAACATTTAAAATCACAAATACATAAGAAGGCTAGCAACAATAATCTGTTATTGACCCTTGGGACTGATTAAGGAATCAATTTTATTTCACAACATACAAAGCTTCTTTTTGGATTTTTGAAATTTTTGTACACAAGGATGTATATGAGTAATATATATTCGACATGTATAAATGTATAGAAAAATGGCAAAATAATAGACGTTAGGGGATAGGATATTATTCATATACTCGCATGATGGAGATAGCCATAGGAATATCATTTAATATATGAAAAATATAATTTTTCTTTATATAAAACTAGAATTGGATATTTTTTACCTTGAAATTATTTTAACTATTAACTATATTAAAGTCAACCATAACCAATTATATAAAGTAAAAATAATATAAATATAATCAAATAAATATATAAACTATATTAGGATATAGTCTATTAGAATAGAGTATTACTCTTTAGTAAAAATATTGTTAATGATATCTTTAATATATCAATACCTATTTAATAATACATTAAATTATATATCGGTATTTAAGACAACATTTAATATCTCATTTTTTTTGTAAGTTTGGTAGGAATACATCTTTTTAAATCTTCATCAACATGTCTAGATACATCACCCTGATCGGGGAAGGGAATTGAACCTGTGATGAGTGTCATAACAACCCGCCTCATCACCGTTTAACCAATACCCCACAGACATCTCATTTTTTTAATATATATTTAATATAGGTGATGAAGAGGTGGAAAATTGGCGAGGCAAAAAGAACATAACTGATTAAATTTATCAAATTGGAATGGAATACAGATGGAGCATACAACACAATCAAGAGACCACGGGGATAGGTGGTGAAGTGGACGGTTCGTGAGGAAATAAAAACGTGGCTTATTTAATTTATTAAATTAAAAATGAAAAAGGGAAAATGTCCAAGATGAATTTTTTAGATAAATAGTAATCCTGAAAATATTAAGTGGAGGTTAAATCCTAACCATCTACTTATTAACTAGCCCAACCATATAAGTTAAATGGTTGATGAACATGGATAATCTTAGGTCACTGATACAAGCAAGAAAGATAATTGTGGAAATATAGTTGGCAAGAATTCAAATCTTATGGCTCGAAGATAATTGTGGAAACAAGGTTGACAACAATTCAAATCTTATGGTTGGAAGTCGGTGACATGGCTAAAATAACCTTTTAATATTAGAAATAATCACACATCCCCATTTATAAAATGAAAATAACTTAATAAAGTTAATCACAACATCTCATTAAAATATAACAATGAAGAATGTTATTTTTTATCAATCCTTGAAAACACATGTAATATTTGTAATAAAATTAACTCTAAAATACAAAATGGGGTAGAGTATCTACACCTTTATAAACTTTAGCAGTCAAATCCATGCATGGAGGTGGATCTCATGTCCTACAAACAAGGGTGATTCATGCATCAATTTGGTGTCTTTATTTTCCATGACCTTAACACTATATTATTATTATTATTATTAAGTCAATTTGGGTTATCTGGAGTGGTTGGCCAAAATAGCTATTATCTTCCCTAACTAGGATCAAATCCATGGTAGTGACATGATGAGCTATACTTCCTTGATAATTATTGTTGTAATGGACTTGTGCATATGAATATTGTTGTATTGGCTTTGAGGCTTGTGAACCCTTAAATGAGTATATCTATGGGATGGCCTAGTACCAACAACCTCACTATATCCATTGGACTAAGAGGGAGGCTTATCTATGACCTCGAGAAAAAAAACTTGTTATATAAATGATATCAAGATATGCTAACACTCTATTAGAATATAGCCTTAAACTATATTAAAAATACCTTGAATACATTAATATATTAAAATGTATCTTACATAAATTAATACCTCTTTAATATCTCTTCAATACCGGAGGTGAAGAAGTGGACAGTGGGTCAGAAAGGAAAGCCATGGCTGATTAAATGTATTAAATTAAAAAGGAAGAGAAAAGGAAGAATGCAACACTATAAAGAGACCACATGGATAAATGGTGAAGAAGTGAGAGTGAGGAAACTATAACATGGCTAACTGGATTGATTAAAATGAAAAGGAAAAAAATAAAACTGCAAAAGGTGAAGGTTTGAAATAAATCTTAACCATGTATTCCCAACTATGATGAAGAATATTTGGTGGATGTTAAAACTTATCCATCCACTTATTAACTAGTCAAACCATATAAATTAAATGAAATATGAACATTTATAGGATTATAACTCCGATGTAAAGACAACTACAGAAATAATGTCGGAAAGTGTTTCAATCTTAGGGTTGGAAGTAAAAAACATGGCTAAAAAAATATTTTGGTAACACAAATAATCACATATCCCATTTATAAAATGAAACTAACTTAATAAATTTAATTAAAAACTTTTATTACACTATAATTACTAAGAATATTTTTAATTATTAAATATTGAACATATGTGTAATATTTGTAATAAAAAAAAAACTCCGAATTCCTCTTTCCAATATAAACATACCTATTGGTGTAATTATTGATAATTAAATTAAGAATATGTAATCATGGTACCGAAATAAGATATTTTTATCAACCTAATCAATGAAACACTTCCCATTATATTTAAATTTTTCTATGCAATATAAAATCGAAAGGAACAAAGTATGGAGTTCCTTTAATTTAAGATTTAATGGAAATATGAAACAATGTATACCCTTTATAAAGTAATAATGTTATGATAAGCTTATGAAAACTTGTAGATGGATTGGAAAATTCATTCTTTTCTAATTTTTTGGGGTAAGAGTTCTCAGGGTCGAGTTTAAATGGTGGGACGTATTTACTTATTTTAGTTAGTTTTTTATGGAGATGTGGCCAAATATCCAAAATAAAAACAATACCTAAGATACACTTTAAAAGTATGTACCGACAATTCATTGATGATTTCTCGAAGGACTTAGACAAACCATTATGGGATCAACCCTCTAAATGTAATGGGGGAGAAAAAGTTTATCAATTTTGGAAAACCATTTATGTCAGATCCAAAAAAACTAACATTCCAAATCATTCTTGAGTACAAAATTCCTAAGTAATGAAGAAATTAGATTTACTTATAGTTATGCTTGATTCCTATGTTTACATATTTAAGATGAAGAGGTTGAGAATTAAGTTAATCACATTGATGAAGGAATAATATTTCCTCATAGTTACACTTAATTAATATGTTTTCATATTGAATATTTATCAGGATTGGATCATTATATTTTTTTCATCCATATAAATGCATTTGAGTGGAAAAAGTGGAGGAATAATCTCACGAGGCCGTTTTTACCAGTGGGACACAAATTGGTGAAAGGGGATCTGAAATATTTTGGGAGCATTTTTTCAGGAATCAGACAACTTTTTTTGGGGGTAAAAATTTGTTACTTTATATATTCACAATTGCATGTTATTATACATAAAAATATTTTTCCAACGACGCAAGACGCACATCAATTGCAGTTTTGTATGAAAAAGTTATTCCACTAAGAAGTTGACCTTCCTATTTTCAAACCTATAATTCAGGAGGATGTCGTGCTATCCAAAATTATTGATGGAAGAGGGGATATCTATGTGATTATGGTGTAAAATACTCTATAAGAGTCTACATTGTAACTCTAGTTAAGAGTTGATGTAGTCTAACTTAACCACTAGTAGGCTATCGAGTTGTGTTATAGCTAGGAAACTATGAGGAAGATGCATTCCATTATTTCAAGAGAATTTTTTTCGATAGTTGAGAAAATATGGCAAAGGTGGATAAGGGGTATAGAACACAAAGAGGATTTTTGCATTGTAGTAGCCCATGGGCCATAAACATTACTTCTTTGTACCTACAACCATATTTCCAAACAAGGAAAGAGAGTGACACAACCTCACCTTCCAATTGAGTTTTCTCCGAAAGGGTTTACCAGCGCATATACTATGTCTTATGTGTGTGTTGTTGAAAATGAAACAAGATGATGGAGCTTAGTGAAATGAAGTCACCTTCACTAAGTGGGCCCGCAGGCTATTTTTGGCGCAAAGTCTATTTTTAGACATATGGAGCATGGTCTAGGAGTTGCAGTATGATATTCTTGGATGATTGGTCGAGTTGGTAAAAATAGATGGACACAATGCCAGACTTCATCTAAAAAATAGGTCGGTCAAATATTATTTACCCTTAATAATATTTGGACTATAAACTTCAGTTTATCCTCTTGCAGCACTTCAATTGGAGCTACGGATGTGGCCCATGCATCTGACAAAGGAATTATGCTATTCCTAGGGGTTTGGTGAGCTCATGCATGGTTGACTTCAGTTAGAACTCAAGTGGCGGAGTTTGGTGGAGTTGATGAGACAGTTGGTGGAGTTGTGTTTTGTTTAACTTAGTTGAACTAGTTGTATTTAGTCTAACTGACAAATACACTAATGATGAGTGAAGTGAATTAAATATTATTTAATTCACTAAACATTAACTCATTATTCAACTCAAGAACACATCAGTTGACTGCAGTGCACGGACAGTTCAGTGAAGACCAGTGGAAGAGGTAGATGAAAGGGTGAGTTTGCTATTAGTTGCGACATGAGTTGTGCATGATATTTGCACAAGCATTGGAGGAGATTGCCAATGATGATTAGGTAGATCAAGCTAGTGGGATTCGAACTTGGATCTCTCATTACACCAACTTGGATTGCGCAATAGAGGCAGGCAAATAGTGGATGAGTTTTGAACCTGTGACTTGTTCAAAACTGAGCTAGTTTGTGTGTAACTTTTGGAGACAGTACTGAGTACTTGTGAGGAGTATTGTACTGAGATTTTTACATGTTCTCTTCTATTATAATATACAAAATAGCTAGGGGTTTTCAGCTATAAGCTTTCCCCATTACATATTGTGTTTATGTGCGCATGCGACTGTTTCTATTTTCGCATATTGATGATCAATTGTAGAAGAGGTTATGTGTTATGCATGAATTCGAATTAGTGTGTGACCAGGATAATATCAGTGGATAAATCTTCATTATTCAACAAATTTCTACATGGTATCAGAGCGAATTGATTATCAGGATCTATTACAATGATTACAATTTTATTTCGGTAGATAAAGTCTGTAACGGGCCAGGTAGCCTCTGGATCCATCCTTTCTTTGAAAGGTGATATATCCAGTAAATGCCCTTACAGTCAATCTCTGTGATAGAAATAATTTGTTCTCACAGATCCAGAAGTAGTTGAGTTTTGAGCTTGGAATTCGAATTTTGCAGCAGATTGTTTTCTTGGTGCCGGAGTTGAAATGTCTTTCAACGGTTTGCGACTCGAGTATGCCCTTGAGGGCAGTTCGAATTATGTTGCATGGAAAGATCGGATGGAGGCGGTATTAGATGATAACGGGCTGAAGGAGTTCGTAGATATGGATGTCCAAAAGCCTACTGATCCTGCTGAAGTTGAAGCTTGGCAAAAGAAGATGGCGAAATGTCGAAGGATTCTGTTGGAGGGCGTAAAGGATCACATTGTATCCAGCCTGCATGGAAAAGCTTCTCCATATTTGATGTGGAAAGCATTGACAGATCTATTCCAGAGCAAGAGCGACCAAAGGAAGCTGGCGCTTAAGGATAAACTCAGAAACATTAAGATGGAGAAAGGCGATAGTATCGCCAAGTAGCTCACGAAGTTCACTCAATGTAGAGATGAGCTGGGAAGTGTGGGGGTGACCGTCGATCAAGAGGACATGGTAGACCTGGCTCTCCTTGGTCTTCCGAAGAGTTGGCATTCCTATCAGGACTCTGTCAATGGTCGGGAGAAGTTGCCTAGATGGGAGTGACTTTGGGCGGATCTCATGCAAGAGGAGATAAGGCAGACTACCAGGGACGGATCTTCATCAAAGGCATCTGATGAAGAAAATTGCGCTTTGGCTGCCAAAGCAAAGAAGGGGAAGAGCAAGAAAGCTTCTCAGTTTGGTGCGAAAGGAAAGAAGCAAGACATGTCCAAGGTGAAGTGTTTTCACTGTCACCAGCACGGACATTATGCCACAAATTGTCCGGAGAAGAAGAAAAATAAGAAGGCTGCTGGATCTGCAGCGGGAGAGGCACTAGCGTCCCAGTTTGAACTAGATTTTTCACTGATCGTATGCTTGGTTTCAAGTGTGGTGGGATCAGTATGGTTCTTGGATAGTGGTGCGTCATTTCACATGACAGGAGATTGGGATATGTTTTCAGATCTGGAGGAAAAAGATCTTGGAGTGCACATCGAGATGGGCGATGATGGTAGATACAGTGTGACCAGTATCGGTACCATTTCCTTTGAGAGGGAGTCTGGTAAACCCTTCATATTGAAGGAAGTATTGCATGTTCCAGGATTGACGAAGAATCTGATCTTTGTGGCGATGTTGGAAGACAAGGGGTATGATGTGGTCTTCAGCGAGGGAAAGGCTTTCCTGCGTAGTAAGACAACTGGAGAGACCCGGAAGATAGGGGTTCGAGTCAAGAACCTTTATCAGTTGCAGGTAGATGGCTGCACAGCAATGGCATGCAAGGCAGGAGAAGTGGTGAGCCGGGATGATGAGGGCGAACTGTGGCACAAGAGATTGGGCCACCTTCACCATGGAGCTTTGAAGATCCTGCAGTAGATTTCTACTGGGATTCCTAAGGGCACTCTTGCGCAGTCAAATCAGTGCAAGGGGTGTACCTTGGGAAAATATGTGAAAGCCACCTTTTATGAGAAGGATAGTCACGCCACGGCGATCCTTGAGAGAGTTCACACAGACGTGTGTGGTCCTTTCTCAGTAGCTTCGACAGCAAAGCACAAGTACTATGTGATCTTTGTTGATGATTTCTCTCAGAAGTGATGGATCTTCTTCATGTAGAAGAAGAGCGAGACATATTCAAAGTTCTGTGAATTCAAGGCGCTGGTTGAGAAGGAATCGGGGAAGCATGTGAAAGCTCTTAGGAGCGACAATGGTGGTGAATTCATCTCTGCTGAATTCAAGGACTTTTGCAGTGCAGAAGGGATTCGGAGAGAGCCTATCGCACCCCATAACCCACAGCAGAACGGGGCTGCTGAGCGGAAGAACAAAACGATCGTGGGTGGTGCATGGGCGATGTTGCATGATCAGGGCCTACCCCTTCACTTGTGGGCTGAGGCATGCAATACTGCAGTGTATGTGCAGAACCGTTGTCCTCACAAGATACTTGGCATGAGTACACCGGAGGAGGCGTTTTCTGGAAAGAGGCCTGACATTTCTCACTTGAGGATTTTTGGCTCACTTGTCCACATGCATGTGACGAAGGACACCAGAAAGAAGCTCGATCTGACCACAGAGGTTGAAATATTTGTGGGGTACACTGATACACCTCACAAATATCGGGTGTATTTTCCAGACAGTCACAAGACTGTTGTGCGACGGGATATCAAATTTCAGGAGGAGAAAGCCATGCAGTGTTCTCTTGAGAGGGAGCCACACTTTCATGCAGAAGAGGATCTATTAGTTCCTAAGGAGGAGATTCCAGATGTGGATCAACCACAAGAGGAATTTCATGGAGTGGAAGAAACCACTCATGCAGCGCCAACCATCAGAGGGTGCAAGCGCACTACAGAAGCTGAGCGACTGGCTCAAGATGCAGAGAGGGTTGTAGGACCACCTACGCGTACAGTAGCAGGCTTTTATCATGGGGCTTGGTCTGCTTTCTCATGGCTCTTGTGAGTCAATGTGTTGTGACGGAGCCATCCTCTTTTGAGGAAGCTGTGGAGGAACCCGCATGGGTTGATGCCATGATCGAAGAATATGATTCGATCGTCAGGAACAGTGCATGGGAGATTGTCCCAAGACCGGTGGGGAAATCAGTGGTGGGTTCGCGATGGATCTACAAAGTGAACCAGGCGGCTGACGGGAGTGTGGAGAAGTACAAGGCGAGATTTGTCGCCCGTGGCTTCTCTCACGGATGGGGATCTATTGTGAAGACAACACACTGTCGCAAGGTACTCTTCCATACGGACGATCCTAGCTCTCTCAGCGTAGATGGGGTGGCACATCCATTAGATGGATGTGAAGACTGCGTTCCTCAACGGAGTCATTAAGGAGGAGGTGTACATAGAGCAGCCCGAAGGTTTCGAGATCTTCAGCAGTGAGTCGCATGTGTGCAGGCTCAAGAGAGCGTTGTATGGGTTGAAACAAGCACCTCGTGCTTGGTACACACGGATAGGCAGTTATTTCACCGGACTTGGATTCTCCAAGAGTGAGGCGGATCCTAACCTATACCAGATTGTGGTGGAGGGTAAGTTGCTGATCATTGTACTTTATGTAGATGATTTGATTTTGACAGGTGATGAGCTGTTGATACTCTCATGCAAGGATGATCTTGCAAAAGAGTTTGAGATGAAGGACTTGAGCCTCCTTCATTATTTCCTGGGATTGGAAATTTGGCAGCGCAGTGATGGACTATTTGTTTCTCAAGGCAAGTATGCCCAGGAGATACTGGATAAGTTCAACATGCATGGCTGCAAGCCTGTTGATACTCCTCTTCCTGGTGGATGGAGGAAGGAGGATGCTACTTCGGCAGAGGTAGTGGATGCCTTTGTCTTGTTGACGATTGATGTGGTCGTTTATGTCTGGTCAGCACGACCGATATGTCCTATGTTGTTAACCAGCTTTCGTAGCTGTGGTTAAGCCTACCAAGCTCTTACGGAAGGCGAGAAAGCATGTGTTGTGTTGTCTTGAACGCTTAAGGATATGGTCTATGGTACGGACGAGGAGGATGGAGAAAGCTTTCCGACTTCTTTGATGCGGTTAGGAAAAAGACGCGGAACGAAAAAAAAACTTAAAGAGGTTGATAGCGATTCACAGTACATCGGGAAGCAAAATCATAACTCGATTCATGAGAAGAGTACATGGCGGCAAGCTTGGGCATGCGAGGAGCTCGCCCCTTTTGAGAAGATCTCGTCGGATTATTCATAAAATCGAGTCGCACTTGGAGCCTACTATGATTTATTGTGATAACCAGAGTTGCATTAAACTCTCGGATAATCCAGTATTTCATGATAGATCCAAACACATCGACATCAGGTACCATCATATCGGAGATTGTGTGCAGCGGAGAATCATGTTACTTTCATATATTCCCACGGAGGATCAAGATGCTGATATCTTGACGAAGGCGCTCACCAGGAGAAAATTCGAATACCACAGAGGCAGGATAGGGGTTGTAGATAATCCATATCTTGTTGAGAGGGAGTGTTGAGAATGCAACAAGATGATGGAGCTTAGTGAAAATAAGTCACCTTCACTAAGTGGGCCCGCAGGCTATTTTTGGCGCAAAGTCTATTTTTAGACTATGTCTATTTTTAGACATATGGATCATGGTCTATGAGTTGCAGGATGCTATTTATGGATGATTGGTCGAGTTGGTAAAAATATGTGGACCTCTATTTTTAGACATTGGGCGGTTTCTATTTTTAGACTGTCGAGCTAAAAATAGAACAGTCAAATATTATTAACCCTTAATAATATTTAGACTATAAACATTATCTTATCCTCATATGTGCCAGTTGGAGCTACGGATGTGGCCCACGCACTTGACAGAAGGAATTACGCTATTCCTAGGGGTTTGGTGAGCTCATGCATGATTGAATTCAAATAGAACTCAAGTGGCGGAGTTTGGTGGAGTTGATGAGACAGTTGGTGGAGTTGTGTTTTGTTTAACTTAGTTAAACTAGTTGTATTTAGTATAACTGACAAATACACTAATGATGAGTGAAGTGAATTAAATATTATTTAATTCACTAAACATTAACTCATTATTCAACTCAAGAACACATCAGTTGACTGCAGTGCATGGACAGTTCAGTGAAGACCAGTGGAAGAGGTAGGTGAAAGGGTGAGTTTTCTATTAGTTGCGACATGAGTTGTGCATGAGATTGGCACAAGCATTGGAGGAGATTGCCAATGATGATTGTACAGATCAAGCCATTGGGATTCGAACTTGGATCTCTCATTACACCAAATTGGATTGCGCAGTAGAGACAGGAAAATAGTGGATGAGTTTTGAACCTGTGACTTGTTCAAAACCAAGCTAGTTTGTGTGTAACTTTTGGAGACAATACTGAGT
This sequence comes from Pinus albicaulis, assembly GCA_034641835.2. Taxonomy (NCBI): domain Eukaryota; kingdom Viridiplantae; phylum Streptophyta; class Pinopsida; order Pinales; family Pinaceae; genus Pinus; species Pinus albicaulis. The sequence continues at coordinate 978,393,317 of CM076575.1, forward strand.
ACTTGTGAGGAGTATTGTACTGAGATTGTTACATGTTATATTCTATTATAATATACAAAATAGCTGGGGGTTTTCAGCTACAAGCTTTCCCCATTACATATTGTGTTTATGTGCGCATGCGACTGTTTCTATTTCCGCAAATTGTTGATCAATTGTAGAATAGGTTATGTGTTATGCATGAATTCAAATTAGTGTGTGACCAGGATAATCTCAGTGAATAAATCTTCATTATTCAGCAAATTTCTACATGTGTGTCTGTGTGTGTGTGTGACATTATTTTTTCATTCTCTAGTTTTATATGTAATTTTCATTTGCATGCATTCACTAATTAACGTTAAATCTACAGATCGTGAGGTTTAAATAAAATGTAATAGTGTATAATTTTCATATTTATAATATAATATCATCACATATGCTGTGAAAAAATGACCAGTGGAATATCCATGGAAATTTACTGGGTAATTTGGTCTTAGAGCGGGTTTCTTTGGGTATTTTATGGAGTTAGTAGGGGATCTAGGTCAGCGGGGTCAAAAATTGTAAAACCCTAATCATGGTCAATGAATCTATAAACAAGCCTCATGATCCTATAGAGGTGAGGTTTACGTGGCTAGAAAAACAAGTCATAAATATCATCTGCAATGTAAAACTCCTCATGGAAACCTTGAATAGAAATATAGGAATATTAGGAGAAGATGGGGGTTCGAATACAAAGGAAAAATAAAAACAGGGATCAGAAGATCAGGAAGAAATGGAGAACCAACCAAAGAAAGAACCTAGAAAAGATAAACCCATTTCGAGTGTCATGAACCAATAACAGTCCATATTTAAAATAGAAGAAAAGGTTGATATCAAGCCATGCATTATGAGATTGAGACTCTTAATCTGAACCACTGGTTGCATCAAATAGTAGTCTATTTTAGTTTCCATCACATCAAGGAAGCGGAAAAGATCTCATTCGCATGGCTGAAATTAGAGGGCCATGTAGTGACTTGATGGGAGAACCACACAAAACCTCTAAGGTTGGAGGGAGAACCTCCAGTGACTAAGTGGGAGGATTTTAAAACCCTCATTAAGCCACATATCCCATTGGGTATGTGGAGGACTAGTGGATCCAATGGCATTACTTCAGGAAGATTTTGGTCCAAAGAGTGCATGAGTACACCACGAAATTTAGAAATATGGCTATAATGTTGGGTATCTCTCCAAAGAACCCATATGTACTCCTCAAGTATATGGGTAGTATGCACCACCTTCTGCATTAGAAAGTGATTCTATTCAAGCCAAAATCAGTAGATGAGGCTTGTGTACATGCACAATAATTGGAGAACATAGTCCTAGAGAGAGCTAAATCAAGTGGATTGAAGCAGAAGGAGCAACATGATGCTTCTAAGGAGGGGAATAAGAAGCAAAAGGGGGAAAAGATAAAAAGATAACAACCACAACACACTAGTGAAAAGATCCCAAAAACCACTACAACCACTGCAACATTGATGTCCACACAGAGGAGAAGTGCTCAAAGTTGCATCCAGAGCTAAAATAGAAGAATAAGAAGAAATATAATGAGAAAAATAATTTCGTGGCTGTATATTTGAGTAACCAAGTTGAAAGCATATTGGACGTGGATGAGAAGATCACATGTACATCAATGTATAAGGAGGTGAATATGAGTATCCTTTAACAACATGAAGAGAAATAAATGATCAAACTCTTCCATATAAAGATATAGGTCGAGAAGACAAATATTGATGCTCTATTTGACTCAGGATCTTAGGAAAATATCATTGTAGTAGAGCTGGTCAAGAAGTTGCAGTTAGAAGTTTGTGGTAATCCAAATCCATATCCACTGGGATGGGTAAATAAGGATGCAGAGCTAAAAGTAAAAAAATAATGAAAAATTATATTTTCTATCAGTGTTTATTTTATTGATGAAGTATATACGGATGTGGTTCCCCTTGATGTATGTGGAGTCGTGTTTGGGAGTCCATACATGTACATGTGTGATGCAATATTCACGAGGGGAGTCAACTAGTACCATCTCATCAAAGATGGAAAATCCTTCATCATCAACATGCACAAATGAAAATAAAATATTTCATTGGTAAGTCCCAACCAAGCCAAGAAATTGATTAGTTCCTACAATAAGTATGTTTTATTGTTTTTAAGAGAAATTCAGTTTGTAGAGGAGTCAATAAGAGGCAACGCATCCCCAGAGGGGTCTACTAAGAAAAATAAACAACAACTAGAGTATTTTCTACAAGTATATAGGATGTTCTTCGATATCCTAAAGGACTACTACCTAAGAGGGAAGTTGAACATGAGATACATCTATTGTAGTACTCCCCCTAGCCGAATATTGCTTTCTAGAGGCCATCTGTTATAAAATAAAGTGAGGTAAAAAAATAGTTCCAAAATATGCTGGAACAGGTTGTCATTTGGCTGAGTATATTGCCATGTGGGTCACCCATCATCATTGTGCCAAAGAAGTATGGGCTTGGTGGATGTCTATAGATTATAGGGATTTTAACAAAATCACGTGGAAGAAAAAATATCGCCTGCCCAAGATAGATGATTAGTTGGATCAATTGCATCAATCAAAATACTTCACCAAGTGGGACTTGAAGTCTGCATATCATCAGGTTCAAGTCAAAGAATAAGATACATGGAAGACCACCTTTAAAACCAGGCAAGTTTTGTATGAGTGGTTAGTCATGCCATTTGTCCTCTGTAATACACCAACTTTGTTTATGATATTAATGAATGATATAATGTGCCATTTTATAGATTCATTTGTTATTTTCTATTTGGCTGATATAATGGTATATAGTGCTACCTTGGAGGAGCATATTTCATATTTGACGCATGTGCTGGAAACATTGAAGAAGCACCAACAACTGCTAGAAAATATTAAGAAGTGGGAGTTTGTGCAATAGTCTTTGGTATATCTAGGGTATGTGATCAATGGAGGAGATATGAAGATAGATCCTTCCAAGTTGGATCCCATCTGAAATTGATGGTGCCTACTAATGTTTCTGAGGTCAGGAATTTCATTGGGGTATCACAGCATGTGAGGAAATTCATAGCCTCCTTTTTAGTAGTAGTAGAACCGCTCCATGCCATAAAAATGAGTGGCAAGAATTTGCAGTGGGAAAAAGGTTAATAGAAGGATTTTGAGGAGCTAAAGAAAAATAGTATTCAAGCACCAATTCTAGCATTACCAAACTTGCAACGACCCTTTGAAGTGGAGAAAAGTGCTAGTGGGTTCTATGAGAGTTGTCTTGATGCAGGGAGGAAGGCTTGTATGGTACCATTCTGAAGTATTTTATGGGGTAATTTTTAAATACCCATCCTATGATAAGGAGCTCTATGTCATGGTGCAAGTTGTGAAGAAGCGGAAGCACTATCTAATGGGAAAGAAGATAATAATCCACACAGATCACCAACTTTTATAGTACTTGCAGGCCTAGAGTAAGATAAAAAAAACCATGATTTACAAGAGGATAGGTTTTTTACAACAATTTCATTGAGTGGTCAAGTATAATAAAGGAAACACAAACAAGTTGGTCGACATGATTTCAAAGCCACCCACATCAAAGATTATTACTTTGGGGAATCTTATGCACATGGAGTCATTCAACCCTGATACATATAGAGATGCATATTCAGAGTGTGAGGAATTTAAGGATGTGTATCAGTAGTTGCAAAGCCGTATTCATGTGCACGATGGTGATATCACAATTGAATACCATCTCCAGAATGGGTTATTATATAGGCTAGATAAGCTATGTGTTCCTAAAGGTGAATGATTGCAGTTGATTAGAGAGGCTCATACCTCCAAGGTTACAAGGCACTTTGGTGTAGGGAAAATTGTGGCTAACTTGCATAGGTATTTTTAGTGGCCCAAGATTAAAGAGAAGGTAGTTAGGTTCATAAGAGGATGCATGATTTGTTGTGTGGACATGAAGAAACAAATTTGTTGTTTGGACAGGTCTCAATGAACTTTGGGATACTAAGGAGCATCATTTCAAACAAGGATACTATTTTCTCAGTATATTATGGACTACATTGTGGGAGAAAATAGACACAAAGTTGAAGAGATATTTAGCATTCCATCCACTGACGGATGGGTAGAAAAAAGTATTTAATAGGACTTTGGTGCAACATCTAAGGGGATCCAACCAGAAGCATCTGAAGACTTGGGATGAAAATATGGCTTATATACAACATTCTTACAACATAGTAGTCCACATGTCTATAGGAAAGTCCCCATTTGAAACATATTTTGTATATTTGTCACCTTCACCATTGGAAATTGCATATGGGAAGCAAGGAGCAGTGAGGGAAGATCTTACAAGAGACACTTTGATGGATAATTTTTTTATAGAGAAGATCAAGAAGATCCATTTATAGGTACATGAAACATTGTATAATTCATAGGAGAAGTATAAGGCTAGGCATGAACAACACATAATATAGAAATAATTCAAGGTATGAGATAAAGTATGGCTACAATTGAATACAAAGAGGCTATAGGGGTTTGGTAAGAAAATAACGACTTTGACATATGGTGTTTTTGAGATACTGAAAAAGGTGGGTGATAATGCATATAAAATCACTTTACCACCATATATGCACATTTACTCATTTGTGAGTTTGGAGAATTTGAAACTTTGTGAGCCTTCCATGTTATATCAAGAAGAGGAACATGCCCTACCTTCCGTAGAGGATTTGGCACCAGATGCTCTAGAAGAGTTGATAGAAGATAAAATTTTACAAAAGAGTTCCAGAAATACAAGACATGGGTAGCATGACCTTTAGCATATTAGGTTGAAGGGGGAGCTTCCAGGCAAAGCTAAATGGTAAACTAGAGAGAAGGTGGAGGAAAAAAATTCTCACCTCATTCAGTATACAATTTTGGGGACCAAAAGCCTCAAAAAATGGGGAGGCGTGATCTAGATTGGATGATTATATGTTTTTTAATCCATATCAAAGCATTTGGAAAGGAAAAAGTGGAGGCTGAATTATCTCACGAGCCCGTTTTTATAGGCGGGACCTAGTTTGGTGAAATGGGGTTTGAAAATTTCCGGGAGTGTTTTGAGGCATAAAACAATGCTTTTTGGGGGAAAATTTTTTCTTCTTTAATGAAATACCTTTTCATGCTATTCTACACACAAAATATATTTCTAATGGCACAAGAAGCGTGCCAATCAAAGTCAATATGAAAAATTTATGTCACTCAGAAGTTCACCTTCCTGCTTTCACACCTATAATTTGGGAGGATGCTGCTTCAACCCCCATTATTCATGGAAAAGGGGCTAAATAAATGATTATGGTGTAAAATACTCTATACGAGTCTATATTGTAACTCTAGTTAAGAGTTGGCGTAGTCAAACTTAATCACTAGTAGGTTATCAGGCTGTGTTATAACTAGGCTAGTAGGAGGAAGATGCATTCCATTCTTTCAAGGGAATTTTGTTCCACAACTGAGAAAAGATAGCTAAGGGGGATAGAAGGTATATCACACAAAGAGGATTTTTTCACTGTAGCAACCCACAAACCACAAGCCTTACTTCTTTGTACCCACAACCATATTTCCAAACAGAGAAAGAGAGTGATGTGACCTCACCTTCTAGTTGGTTTTTCTCCCGAAAAGGTTTATTATATCATATATTATGTCTTATGTGTGTGTGTGAGATTATTTATTAGTTCTATAGTATTTTTCATAATTTCTATTTGCATGCATGCATTACTTACAGTTAAATATATAGATCTTTAAGTTTAAATAAACTATAATAGTGTAGAAATTTTAGATTTATAATATAATATTATCAGATCTATTGTGATGAACTGACAAGTGGAATATCGATGAAAATTTATAGATCAAATATAGAGGTTGAAAATCAATTTTATTGTGATTAACTTTATGAATAATTCGATTACAACATCCCAATGAATGAAAAGCTAAACCTTGCAAACAAGTTGAGTAATGAGAGAAACTGAAGTGATGATTGAGGAACATTAATAAGTGTTGTGGTTTTGTATTTTAATGAACACAATAGTATTCCTATATAAATTCAATAATTTGTTTATCAATGTCATAAATTTACATTTTGCACGACAAGATTACCAAATATTATCATAATTATATCTTAATTAAAATATTATTCATTAATATGATGAGATTCCTTATTCTCAAATAATACACTCAAGTTCATTATTCTATTGAAACTTTTTTCTAATGTATTATGTTTTCAACTAAAAATATAAATGAATTACAATATTGTAATGGTTGTCATCAAGTTCACGCATTTAATTATATAATATAATATATTTATGCAATGATTAAAGAAAAATACATTGATTAAAATACCAAAAATTAACACACATATACATAGTGCACCAGTGTGCATGAGTTTATAATGAACTAGTACGTCTGGATACATAATGATCAAGGACAATAAATTTTGCAAAAAGTGTGATATCTTACAAATTTACTGTTATAAGTAACCTCCACAATAATTAAAAAAGGTTTTTGCTAATGTTTTTTTTAGAATTTTGTTCAATCTTCTAACATTAAAAATATTATTTTCTTTTAATTATATATATATATATATATATATATATATCCTAAAAAAATCCAATAGGCCATCTAACATGTAACTATTGCTAAATCTCTTGGAGTCTACGACCTATCCTTCTATATGGAAACTGGGTCACAACCAAGGTGATTTTACCCTTGGATCTCACAATTTTCACAGAGTTCACATTGCATCGATCACCAATTGATCTCCCCCCATCGGACTAATGATAAGTTATTTTGAATCAAATAGATTATGTAGTATATACTCATTACTATCATAAATTAAATTTAATGGAGTAGTGGGATAACTAGGTAGATAGTTAATCACAAACCAAGGTGACATGATAGAGACTAATGTAATTGTCTTGAAACACATGGAATTTAGATGTATCATGGTCACTAGGTCATACAATTTGATATTCTAATATAATATTCATATGGATTGAATATATTTTGGTAATTTGATCCAAAATACCTAGGAATTCCAGTGCTTCAAAACATTAAAGGAATCTATTTTTTTGTTTTTCATCCATACTTTGAATTGGATTTTGTTGTTAAAGTGAAGTCATTATTAAATTAGGAATTATTGAGATTTAATCATCCAAATGATTACATTCATCATATTTTTTATTTTTTATTTAAGTGAAAATTGATGTGATAAAATAAATGTTGGGTGCTTTTTTACTATATGTATGACCTGAGTTTTCTGCACACAACACATCAAAAAAATTCCCTAGTGGTACCGACCCTTTTGGAAATATCTATGGAATAGGCGAAGTCTCACTGGAGGCACCTTAGGGAAATTGTGAGAACCAAATTTCTACATCTGAGAAGGGTATTAGATTCTAATGGGCACCATTTTATCACAAGAGCCAGACCCTAAACACTCAAACATATAATTTTCCATTCTCAGACCAAACATAGTGCATTTTTTGCACCAAAGTTCAGCATAGCCATGTAATATTAATTGAAAATGAAATTAAAGGGACCTTTGAACCTTTTAACAAAGTTTACAGTTTTCCCATGTAACATTCTCAATTGAATACATAATTTACATTGGCATTATAGCCATTCAAATGACAGTAACTCAACAAGATATGACATTAAACCATTGATCAACACAAAAGTGATAGAAATTTCCTAATGCATTCTTCTATTAACTCGTGGTGGCAGATTACGAAGCAGAGAACTACTTCTCCATGTTATCTTGTCTCACAAACCTAATGGTCTCATTGTTACCTAATAATATAATGCTAACCTGTTAATACCACAAACCATAGTGGCCTTAAGAAAAAATAAATATCAAACTCTCTAGGGTTGAAGCCTTGTCAAGTCAGCTCCATCATTACATGAGCACATTCACCCAATATTTTTTTAAGTGAAAAAACATTTACTCGTAGATGCTCTATAGTTTACCATAAAATAATTTCGATCCATTATTTAATTTGAACTGGTTATTTCCCACCACGTCATCATTTTTTGGCCACTTTCTAGTTGAACGTGAAGTCTTCCATGCTTTTTGCTATCACACATTCTTGCCTCTTCTATGTGATACATATGTGCATTGTGCTATGATTCTCCTTCTTTAGGAATAATCCCAAAACTTCAAAAATTCCTCTAACAAGTCCCCAAAAAACACTTGTGGTTCATTTTGAGACACTCATCCCTCCTCCTATCTCCATTTGTTTCAGGGATATCCTTTATCAGTGGACGGAACTTCACTTTGGTAAAACTCAGGACTGCTCCAAACGCACAATGGAAAGTTGTGAGTTCCTTCTTATTCTTCCCTAGCTCCACAGAAAGAGTAAAAAGTGTCATCTTCCACTTCTATCCCTCGCAACCACCCCGATTTTAATCCTCCTCCTTCTCACCTAGTGGTATTTTCAAGTATGGAAAAAAATGGGTTTTAGAGGGGGTGTACCAAGGTATCCATTCAAGTGCACTTGATATCAAGCTTCAATTCACACACCATTCTTCTAGCTCATCAGAAAAATTGTTGTAACCCGTGCAATTTATAAGGTTGGGGTTATCCATTTGATGCATAAATTCGCATGCCAACCACATATGCATGTGAAGAAGTCCTACTCCTTTGGTGGTAGCCCCCACAACAAGGACCACCTCGAACCTACCCTTTTTCTTGTTTGCACAAGTCTCCCATGTAGGCAATGTTAGTTTAAGCTAACTAATGGAGCTATATCCTCCTCTGTAATACACTTATTATGGATGTATCTATCCATCCTCGTGCCCTTGTGTCTTCGAAACATCCACGAATATCTAGCAGGAAATGGCTTCTCACTTTCAACTCTCTATCGCCTTGCTTCACTATTCCAATAGATGCTCTCCTCACCTCCCAATCTCCACATAGACCCATCTATCCCTCCCTCTATATTTTTGACTCTTCACCACTTCAAGATTCTCTTCTCTCTACCAACTCTAACATAACTATCCTTCACTCTTGATCCACTAGATCTCAACACTCATTCTTACAAGGAAGATGTTGCATCATTGGCCTACTGTGAAAATATGATCTTCACTTTTCACTTTACCACACTTGGATCCGAAATTTTGGTTCAAATTACTCAAGATATTCATGTTGTAAGGGTGGAGGCTGGGGGCGTGTACCCACTCTCGAGAATTTCCTTCCCTATCTCAAAGTTTTCAATCCACCTCATCTCGTAGATCCTCGTTTTATCATTTTGTCAGTTGAAAGGTTGGTAGGATGATGCGTGTGTTGTTGGCACACATATCATTCTTGTGGGTGTAGTTTTTGATACCATGCTTAAGTCCAATGACTGGTGGTTTCATGATGATGTTGTCCCTTCATATTTTATCAGTTTCTTTCTAGATCAATGTCTTCCACTATGGAACTCGCGATTAACGTTTTTTGGCACTTTCAATAGTAATTCCCCATCAAAATAAATTTTTTCATGTGCATCATAGCCTTTGCGCAACATATTCATATTGGGCACTAAAATTTAATAGTGAAATTTTGAAAAAAATACTCTATAACACAGTTATAACCATTAACATATACTACCTACTTATGTAAAATATTACTAACTAAAAAAAAATTAATTTCATTCATGGATGAGTGGAAGATCGATTTTCTCAATAGATTTTTAGCTAGATTCCATTAACATATCCTTCCAAGGGCTCACCATGCAAGTTTTCCATTTTCTTCACACCTACATTTCTAATATCTCTAATCTTTTATGGACCCAACTAGTGCATTTCAAACTTTCTTGGGTGCTTCAAAAACTTGTTACCATATAATAGTATGAAATATGTTTCCTGAAATGCATGATTTTTTATGCACCATTCGTGCCCCGCCTTGCTCCATTCGTTCTTTAATTTTTGGTGGAACCCTATAAGAAACTAGTCTTATTCAAGCTACAAAAATTCCTCTAGACTACATGTTAGGGATCCAACCTCTGTCACATGTTTGTATGCTACAATGTGAAAATAGGGAACAAGAAATTCCATCATCATTACTACTTCTTTTCCACACACTAGTATAAATGGTGCATGGCCCATTAGACACCCAATGGATGGATAGAATATGAAGATCCCAGTCATCTCAACTAACATTTCAAATCTTCATGAGTGTATTCTCCAAGATATTTTTCTAAGGATTCCACCATGCAATTAGCTTGTGGTTGATAAAGGGTACTCTTTTTATGGTAGATCTCAAAATCCTATGTTAATGCTGTAATAGTCTCATTTAAAAAGTGCATACCTTGGTCGCTGAATATAATTATGGCTAGTCCAAACTAGTAACAACATTCTCAAATAAGAACTATGCAATAACTGAAACTTCAACCCACTTAGTTAAGTAGTTTCTGGTTAAGATAATGTATGTTGTGCCTGATATTCTAGTAGGTAGGCTGATAGGACCCACTAAATATATATCCCCCTTATCCAAAGGTTATAATGTAATATGGGGGACCGATGACATATCATCTCTTCTAAAGGGTCTCCCCACCCTTTTGCAAACACCACAACTCTTACTTGAACTCCTTTACATATGTGTGTATCATTGGCCACCATAACCCTATGTGAAAAATATTTTGAGCCATGGATTTTCGCACATAGTGTCCTCCTTCCACACCTCCATGTTCCTATTCTAGAAGAATCAGATGTTCATGTTGTAGGATGTATCTCCTTAAAATTCCCTCGACACCCAAATTATATAAGGATACTGCAATTAGTTGATACTTTTCAGCCTTAACTACCAATTGTTTCTTTTTTACTACTGTATAGTCGACTAGAGCAACCCTTGCGCTCAAGAACTACATAATCTCTATGAAGTGGTCATCCAACATGGTGGCCATCAACAACTTTTCATCACTAAAGTTATCATCCAAGCTCCTAGCTTCTTCACCTATAATTATTCTTGACAAGTGGTATGGCCCAAAATTGAAGCATCCAGGATTAACCATAACTAGGTGCACTGACCATATTTTATTTCAACATATCTAAGGCCTGTTGACATTCCTATGTCCATTCAAAAAAAAAATATCTCTTTAGTGGATGCTCTATGGGTGTAAAATTATTTTTTTGGTAGATGCTCTATGGGTGTAATTATGTGGGAATAGGCTTTTAGGAATTTATGGTAGTAACTAGTGTGACTCAAAGTAGCATGAAGTTGTTGGACCAATGTAGGAGGATGAAGGTCTACTATCGCTACAATCTTCACATGATCGACTAGGAACCGTTGTTTGTACAAAATGTGGCCTACCAAGTTTCCAAACAACAAGAATAAGATACAATTATTTATATTCAAGGAGATCTCAAGCTGCCTAGACCTGTCCAACATCAATATTAATAGAGTCAATGTGGTTTTGCAGTAAGTTGAAAATTGTCCAATTATCCAAATCGACCTCTAATAACTTGTGTATAAACTCTTTAAAATATGCTACTAACACCCTTGAAAATATAGTAGGAACATTATTTAGACCAAATTTCATTACTGTGTACTAAAAGAGACCCCATTCTGTCACAAATGTGGTCTTATGCCAACTCTCCTTAGCAATATGGATTTGTTGGTATATCAAGAATACATCAGTAAAAGAGTAGGCCTCTTGACCCCTAACATTATCTAATACATCATCTATAAATAGGCTGGGAAATAGGTCATGTATGCAAGCCTCATTAAGTTTCCTCAAGTCAACACATATGAAGATCTCCCCTATTTTTTATTTTGTACCACCATAGGGCATATCTACTCTGACTCCTCCACTAGCTGATGATCCCAACTTCTAGAATCCTATTCAAATCCTTTTGTACCTTTTTCGTATACACCATATTAAGCTGGTAAGACATTTTATTTAGGGGAATTGCATATGGCTCCAGAGGAATTCATTTTTCACCTAGTTCTCCCAAAATACCTTTGATCTCAGTGAAAGTGTTCAAGAACAAGTCCTGGTACTCTCTTCGTAGATATGCAACCCTTTATATGGTCTCATCATCCCAATAATCCAAAATCAACTCCATCTTTGGGTTTTCCTCACTCCCGATGTTAACTTTATTCGTTCTGATATGATTAAAGTAATCCTTTGTCCCAAACACCAGCCCCATTTCTCTATATTCCCCTTCAAACTCTAGAATATTTTAATTCCGTAGGTCTTCATCATAAACATCTCCTTTTACATTGTAGCATTCCATGAACTCTAACACATGTTTCCAATGCTAGTGGGTAGGGCACAATGACAGTATCCTTTGCTGCAGCTATATATCCACCTAAAATATTATCAACTTCAAAGAATTTAGTACATAATCAAGTGATGTTCCATTATCAACCATGAAAATAAATGTGTCCCTAAAGCTTTTATTCATCTCGTCCTATTGTGCAGTACCTTTTCACACCTACAACAAAATATACAAATTTCTACGAATGATATCTAACATGTATACAAACCTATGATCTCATTCCTCCTAAAGAATTCCCCTTTAGTTCCATGCTGCGACACATCTCTTCATGTGAGTAATGGGTAAATCCATCCTTGTATACATCTCTCCCTTAAATTCCAACTAGCAACCAAACTGAATGCATAACAAACTCTTAAACTTAGGCCATGTATCAATCCCATATTTATGCACCACCTACCATCTTATAGGAGTGGCTTTCACAAATATGTCTATAGCTAGCATTCTCAAATGATTAGGTGCATTTTTCTAAAACTCATAAAAATATTCACCAACATTAATGAAGTTGTCACACCTTGGGGGATCACAGGTAATTTTTGTACGCTGTTGAGTTGAAATTTCGTGCAACCTATTTTTCCAATTCTCTTTTCCTTCTTCGGAATATGAGGCAGAAAAACCAATACTTCACCAACTCAAAATTCCATCTAGAGTTGGGTTGATGTAGTCCTCCTCATGCATAGTAACCTTATACTAATTTCCTCTAAGGCTTCTCCATCGACTTGTTCTCAGATAGGTTCCACGTACCAATCTCCTTCACTTGGATATAAGAATGTTATAATGTGGGGACCTCTATATTTGAAGGTCATATATATTTTCTTCAAATTGATGACAAATCGTTTATCGATTGTCCAATCAATCCCCAAAAATTCTAAGTCGGGATCAATATCATCTATGATCTCAATCACCTAAAAATACTCCATGCTAGTGAATCCATAAATGTCCACTTCCACTTTGGTCAATATTCTAATCAAAAAAATTTGTACTTGTTAGAAAATCTAAGTTGGATATGGCACCAAGTCAACTGAGGTGTCCCCATACTCTCCCATGTATTATGTGGAAATATATTCACATTGGAACATAAATAGGGAATTATGTTATTCGTATCGTAGGCTCCTACCTATGCACCAAACTGAAATTCTAGGTTATTTATCTTCTTATGCGCAACCTAATTAACCACGCACCTCGATACCTGTAGTATTTCCTTCTCCAGATCCTTCACAAACTGATTTATCATCTTGCATAGTTTTTGTAGGGACTCATCATCTTGCATAATATCCAGGAAAATTTAAAAAAAGACCTGAATCGAATTATCTCCACCATGTAGAATCGTCTCAAATTTCCTATAAAAAACATAAGGCATGTCATACAGAGTGTTATCTTCAAAATAAATCCCATTTATCTCAATCAAAACCTTACAGACTTACCTTTATGTGTCCTTCCCTCAATGAGGATCGAATCTCAGAGGTGGGTGTACAACCTTGTACAACCACTACCAAATAATGCTTGCCTCTTTCTTAGCATCTGCACCAGTATTGGTTCCTTCATGCATCACAAACTTTACCTAACTGTTTTCACTTCTACAACACCCTCCAAAAATTTCACTACATTCAAATTTTGGAGCCTACTTCATTGTCATATATAGTGTCGGCTTGGTATTCAAGTGTTTGTTCGTGTCATCCTATATGATTTAAGTTCCCTTGAATGTTATCAAGTGTCGTTGTATTGATTAGAAATTCTTTTATATATTTCATGGTCGTAACGTCATTGTTGTTGTAAAATTCCACTTTTTGGTCATATTCGAACACACTTCATATGTTGTACTTAGGAAATGCATGTAAAGTGAAATTTTGATGTATACTTATCCTTTTTAAAACTTGTATAAGTTTTCTTGATGAATTGGTATGTGTTTCACATGGTTTTATGTCCAAACTCATCATGTTCACCCATTGCCCTACATTCCAGGCTTAGACAAAGTTTTGTTGCAAAGTGAACCTAGTGAGGCTAGAAGTGTATGAGAACACTCTTAATCCTGAATAACAAATAATTCATTTTTAGAAAGTGCACCATGCACCCTCCAAAAGAGAAAAGTGCACTCCCTAAATCTATTTCCATTCCTTGTTCTTAACTACTCCCTTTGAGAAACCTAGTCTTCCTTTGATGAAACTCCTTCAACTCGAAGGAATGCACCCTCCTTAAGTGCATGAGTGAATCTCAGAAGCCTTATGCTCCACCCTTTAACCTTCCACAATGTGCCATACACCCTTTTGTCCCTTTGAGTACATGATTACACTCTAAAGGCATGAAGCTTCATCCTTTAACCTTCAGACTTCTGCCATGTGCCCTCCTGAACCTCTTGGGCACATGAGGGTAACACAAAGGATTGAAGCCTCCATCCTTTAGCCTTTAAGAGTCTTCCCTATTCCCTCCTTCTCTCCCTTGAGTGCATATCACACTTGGGAAGCCCGAAGCATATTCCTTTGTCTTTTGGACTTGCGCCATGCGCCCTACCTTCCCTCTTTCTCTTGAGTGCATGTGTGCATGCCGAAACCATGAAGTCTATGCCCTTTAGTCCTTTAGCCTTTCGAAGTGTGCCCTTGGACCTCGAAGCTCTCCAAGTTCCTCTTAGGCACACTAATAAGGCAGAAATATAAAATTTTCATAAAACATGCTATAATAGGATATTTTTAGGTTGATTTTTCCTTTTCATGAGTGATTACAGATATAGGTGTTCCAGGAACAACATGGAAAACACGCATGAAGAATATTGGGAAAAGAAGGAAAAAAAAAAAGAAGTATTGAAGAACAAATAACACATTGAAATATTGATGATAAAACCACCATGACTCCATTATATCAAAGAAAATTTGGAGGGTGAAGACATCAATTACTAGAAGGCGCATGAAAAACGAAGACATAAGTAGCAGCCATGTCACCATTAAATGAAGTCCATGTCATCAACCACTATTATTCCCAGTAATCAAGCATAGTGATATGTCACATCTTCATAGCATGATGATGTGTAAGTTATGATGTAATGATGTTATCATTTTAAAGAGAAATACGTGGAAGTCCAAGAATCATGTATGAAAAAAAGAGTCATGGAAGTCCAAAATACATGTAATACCAAGATTCATGTGTAATTCCAAAAGTCATTCGGAAGTTTGAAAGGTTGTAGAAGTCCAAAGGTGATTAGGAGTGTGATATTGAAGATTCATGGGGATGTGAAAGGTCATGCCTCAAGTTATAAAAGGATCTTCATCACTTATGTAAAGGACTTTTAACCTTGTGTTATCCCACAAGGAATTAGAGAGACAAAATTGGTACTTTTGGGGAGCAAATAGTGGCTCTAATGCTCCACTATTGGAGCTAACATTGTTGACTGTATTTATTTATCTTGGAAATTTTGCCTAATACTTGAATATTTTCACGTGATAACATTTTTCACAAATGGATTGTGGATGTTTCTAAGACTATTATTTGAATGTTTAAGATTTATGTTTTCTTTCACATGTAATAGAGTAATTGAACTATTTAAGTGGTTGTGGTGCTTAACTTATTGGAAATGTGTTTTAATGTTTATAATGATCATTGCATCTATGCGAACTATTTCACTTGATGTTAGACAATTCTTTCTCATTCATGTTTGTCTCCATTAGGGAAGTACTATTACTTATCTATTAGAGTCTCACTTTATTCCCCCCCTTGTAGTAAAAGAACCTTGATACATCTACATTCAAACATTCAAAAGGATAACTCTCTTTCTCATTCAAAAGCACGTGTTGACTTATCTCTCATGCTAACAGCTAAAGCCAAGTCATATCTTTAAGTAAATAGAAATTGGGTCATATTTTGGAAGGGAATCCTACACCAAATGGTGTAAGGTATAATTGGGACCTCATATCAGGGAGATCTCCTATATGTTACCAGTATCTAGGACCATCAACCCTACCGTTAGTCTTTGCAAAATTTGACTATCACCTTCTACAAGTTATCCCCCTTATTCTCCTGAGTATTTTCTAACAAATATGGGTAGTCCTTTGTTTCAAGGTAAAGATGTAAAAAATGTATATAGATGTGGCATGTATTTGGAAAATATCTCACAAGGTACTGAGGTTTTTCATAATTATAATATACAATTGTGCCTCTTTCACTTCCAAAGGGCCCTTATCCTCATATTGGTGCTGCAAATCCTCCTGGCCCTCTCCCAGTTGCACCTTGACCTCTATTTAGATGATTGTAATTATGTGCCAACCCATCTTAGCCCTCCTATACTCGGTATATATCCATAGTGCAGTCATGCATTGAATCTAGTGCCTTAAAATGGTGTATATTGTGACCAATCGATTTAAAAAAATCACATAACAATGTCCTTATAGAATCTTCATACTTTTGCATCATTGGGAATGTAGTGGGTGTATGATCTCACACTATGCAAATATCACACCACAATCCTCTTCTTTCGCCATGGGATTAGTGGCTCCAGTCATCATATAAGCATTAATAATAGCGAACTAATTATTGTTATGGCCCTCTATGTGACAAATGGTACACCAAAATTAAGTGTATTGTTTCTTCTTATTAGTTAGGTATTGCAACTATGTAGTCAGTGCAAAATTTTCACCCGAAGTTTTGCTATCCCCGCATTATCTATGACCACCACAACTTCTAGAGACACCGCTAAATTTAGTGTGAAATCCAAGGTTTTTGATTGATGTGGGTTAGTGCTCCTAGAATAAACCACTCTTTCTGATATTCACATGGAATCTCAAACACTAAATTCCCTTGCAACATCTTGAAGCATTAGTTGTAGTTAGAAAAGGACTCACATTTCTTCTATGCAATCTCCTTCAATTATGTCACACATTATAAGGCATAATTGGGGTTTTTGAAACTCTCAAATCAGGGCTTCCTTGATATCCTACAGTATCCTCAGCTGAGTTAGTGGGGCATTACCATTGTACTTCATATACTAGGCCAATGCACAATCTCTTAAAGTTGTTCCCAGTTGCAGAATATTTTCATTCTCACCCTGCACATTATTAGCATCCCATATCATTTCTCACACAAAAAAATGTTTCTCAAGGTCCTCATTCTCAACACCATGAATTACTTGGACCTTTAAATTATCTTCCATCCTCCTCCAACTACTAATCTCAATCGATGTTTCACCATCTCTCAGTACTATATTCCCTCCTATTTGTCTTTCTAAGCTATTACTACTTGAATGCCTTCCTCAAATTGTTTGACTCAATGTTGTATGTAATACACTGTTAGGTGAAATTACCAACATATATACCAGTGCACGTGGGGTGGGGGGTTTTGCGTATACTGCATGCTAAGTATAGTCTTTAGGTTTCATAGGCTCAATCATTCTCTTGCCGAGCTGTGAAGATTCACCTCATTTTATGTGTAGTATACGAATATTAACTGATTAAAACTCATCCAATCTCCACTACTTTTACTTATTCAATGTCCTCCCATCCTCTCCTTTTCAGGATATCTATCACCCATAAGTACTGATATCGATATTTCTGTTCTAACACCGCTACCTCTAAATCTCCTTCAACTATGTAGAACACCATCTTTGAATTCCATATCATTATCACTTTCTTACAATTTATCTTCTCGATATTTCCTAGCATATCGCCTCTATTACCATAGTAAAAATTATGGCTTGCCTTCTCCTTTCCTTATATTCCTCTTCCTTTGCATCCTAGTCTTTATATTCTCAGATATACTCCTTGACCATACCCCATCTCACTGTGAGTGCACCAGGGGCTTAGCCACTAATGGTATCAGAATCCATCTTCATCACACATTTTTCACACCAAAACATCTTAAGAAGGTTTGACAATGTTCGAAAAAATCATCCTCGTGGTCCTCCCAAGAACTTCCATTCCACAACTATATAAGAAATGATTCCCTCAATAGTAAAATTTATAATATAACTTGCAATTATGATTTCCAATAAAAAACCAACAACCCACATAATATTATTACTTACTAACTGAAGTCTTCGAATGTTTTTAGGGTTCCAAGCCCGATGCTCATCTGTCCTCCAACATGGGTTTCAATGTTTCAACCTACATTTCCACCTTGCAAGCACTTCAAAATATTCATGGAAAGATATTTCATACAAATATTCATCAAATATATATTTCTCCATCCATTCTTCAACACTAATATTTGGTTTTTGATTTCTCCTACAACAAATTCACACACTTTGTTTTTAAACCATTGATTAATTCCCCCCTTGGTGGGATTCCACATCTTATTTGCTTTGAAATCCTAGTCTCACCAATGAATTCATTTGTTGGGTGATTTTTCACTATATGTTTGACCCAATATTGTTGTGCGTGACTCGTAGAAAAATGTCCCTAGCAGTACCAATCCTTTCAACAATACTTATATAATAGGCGATTTCTCACCCAAGGCTCCGTAGGGAGAGTTTAGAGAACTAGGTTTCTGTAGCTGAGAAAGGGATGGGATTCTAATGGGAACCATTTTCTTCAAAGAGTCTAGCCCTAATCCATTAGACATAATTTTCCATTTGCAAACCACGCATAGTGCATTGTTCACACTAGAGTTCAACATAGGCATAAAAATATTAACAAAAAAAGGGGGGCTTTGAACCCTTTAACAAATTTTACAGTTCACCCATGTAACATTCTTAATTGATTACAAATTGACACTGATATTATAACCATATGAATGAAAAAAACTAAAAAACATACAACATTAAGCCATTAATCAACACAAAAACAAACAAAAATCCTGATGCATTATTCTATTAACCCATGGTCATAAATTACGGAGAAAATACCCAATTCTCCGTGTTCTCTCAACTCACTAGCTTAATGGTCTCACTATTACCCAATAATACAATTCTAACTTGTTTACATCACTAACCCTCGTAGCCTCGGGAAAAACTAACTAACAAACTCTCCACAGTCATACCCTTGCTAGGTTGACTCCATCATTACATCAACAAATTCACCTATGATTTTTTTTAGTGAAAAATGATTTACCCACATATGTATTATGATTTAACATATTTTTCCATCAAATATTATGGAGTCATTATTTAATTTGAACTTGTTCTTTCCTACCCTATCGTCCTTTTGTGACCAATCTCTGGTTGATAGCGTGGTTTTCCATGCTTTCTAATGTTGTGTGTGCTTTCCTCTTCTACGTGATACCTCGACGTACTATGCTTTGCTTCTCCTCTACATGAAATCCAAACAATTCAAAACTACCTCCAAGAATAAATTTTGGCCTACCCAAATTTGACGCCTTTGCTTAAAAAAATCAGCAAATTGATTGAAGACTTTTACAACGAGAAAAATTTCATACTATTTCTTAAGACATGGCATCTTGCATTCATATGATAATTACATATTTTTTTTTGAAGATGTAACTACTTCCCTCACTTTTGGGTTTTCAATTTAAACAATATTAATGCTTTCCTTGATATCATGATCACATTTTAATCCAGTTGGATCATGTAATGATCTATTTTTTCATGAATATTCCTATGATGAGCTTGCCAAAAATCTCAATGACTACAATTATGACAATGGGATTATACTCATTTGCATGACAATTTTTTTTGTAATTTTTAGTATTTTAGTAAGAAATAAACACACTTAGCTGGATTATTTAAGAAATGTGACATGCATGAAGAAGTGTAAAGGAAAATATGCAAACAATATGACATAATAATTTACCTTAAAAAATGAATATGTGAAAACTATCGAGAAATGAAGAACCATGTTAGTCATTGTATGATATAATGGCTAAGATTGCAACATAAATTACAAATTTTCCCATGGTTGCTGTGAAACTATGAGACATTATGGTATTCTATTGTTATATATAATATATTTGTCTCTCTTTTATATGTTAGTATCTCCTTCACATATTTACTCTTAAAATAGAAGTGAATTGTTTTCCATCCAACTAGGTTGTGATAGCTCAAGATAAAATTAGGTTTAGCATTTTATAACCATGATGCTTCTAACAATATCTAGTGAGTTCTCAACCATTACTAAATCCAATTCACCTCCAACTAGGTTTTGATAGCTCAAGATAAAATTAGGTTTAGCATTTTATAACCATGATGCTTCTAACCATCTCTAGTGAGTTCCCAACCATTACTATATCCACATGTCTAAATAATGGTGAGATGCATGCGTTTCAATTATATATGCAAATAACAATTTCACCCTCACCTTATTGAAGACATAATTTTGGTATATAAACGTCATTTAAAAAAAACATCATCAAACAACTATCTACCTATAGGATATAACAACACTTTTAGTAAATATGTTCTTATGTCACTTTTAGTAAACTCTCACATCCTCTTTCTATTATACACATGCCTATATTCTTAGGGCTAGGTTATCATTAAAAGAATAAATTATTGCCTATATAATTCATTAATTGGACACAAATAAACTATTGCTTCAAACCCACTCTCTTTGTAGACATGGTACAAAACAATGTTGGTACCTAAATAACACAAATGCACTATGGAACAAATAACATCAATGCACCTTATATTTATTTATCTAAGCATTGATGAATCAGATTATTCTAGATGTGTCAATTCTCTTAGATATTAACGTCTGCATTATTGATCCATACAATCATAATGTATGGACTGATCTATATAACGCAATGATCCAAGTACACATATATAACATGCCAATATGCATGAGTTTAGGGTACATTAGTGCACGTAGGTACATAATTATTGAAGAAAATAGCGTGAGCAGGTAATTTTGATGTGTTGTGAATTTCTATTTATAAGTAACCTCCACAACCATTATCAAATATTTTTGTAAAAAAATCTCCACTAAATATTATCTCTGGTAACTGACATATTATTTTGGCTTAAATAGATCATGCTATATGGCTCTATTATTTTCATAAATGAGATTCAATATAGTGATAACATAACATGATGGATAATCAATAAAAAACTAAGGTAACATGATGGAAACAAATGTAATGGTCTTCAAATATAAATCATTTGGACATATTGTAATCACTAGACCTTATAACTTAATATTATAATCCATTAATTATATGGATACCAGTATCGTTTGGTAATATGACAAAACATCCCTTTGGATATGGGGTAAATTTTATGTTTTATTGACACATCGTAACAATTATTTGGTATTATAGAGCAGTCGATGTTTTCAAATTATGAGTTATCAAGCTTTAGTCATTAAGATGGATACATTCATCATATTGAATGGGTGTTGTGTGTTTTCGCAGTGAGAAGTATTTTATAGCTTAATATAATAGAAAGAAATATTTTAGTTTCATATTTTTAAAATTAAAATAATTAAATAATATTTATATTAAAAAATTAAAAAATAACAATAATAAATAAATATTTTAATATTTATTATAAATTAAAGATTTTAATGTTTATCTTAAAATAAATTTACTAAAAGTAAAAAAGTTTCTTTCTATTTTTTTAGTATAATGGAAATCTGTAAATATTTTATTATTCAATATAGAATTAACATTTTCCATCTAAAATAATATTGATAGTACAATGTAGTATAGAGGAGATACATAATGTATTTCATAGTCAATATATTGTTGACATATACTATTTATAAAAAGCATTAATGATAAAAAAATATTTTAAGGTTAACTATAAATAAAATATTTAAATATCCATGTTACATAATATATTTTAGTTACACTTTCATAAATTTATATGTGGAAATAGTAAAAAAGAAAAAGAAAAAGAAATAAAGTTGATAT
Source organism: Pinus albicaulis (assembly GCA_034641835.2). Classification (NCBI taxonomy): domain Eukaryota; kingdom Viridiplantae; phylum Streptophyta; class Pinopsida; order Pinales; family Pinaceae; genus Pinus; species Pinus albicaulis. The sequence goes on from CM076575.1 coordinate 978,415,389, forward strand.
AGTATATATATTTCAATTACTTCTTACTTCTTTGTTATATATATATATATATATATATATATATATATATATATATATATATCAAATGAAAACAAATTATGGTTGAAATATTTTATTGGTATGTTGATCAAAATGGAGATGTGTAATTCCAACCATGCTCACCAGAGATGTATTTGGTGTGTGTGTGTGTGTGGCATAGATCCATATTAATCACATATTTATCAAGTACATAGAGGGGCCAAATCTCTTGAGGTGCAAACCTTTATAAGTTCTAAACTATAAAAGAGGCTTGCACCTAAAGAGATTTAATCCCTCTTGAGCCCTTTTGACCCCTCTTAATCCCTCTCAATAGATCTAGGGTTAAGACAAATCTTCTTATTTAAGGGAGTATCAAATTCACCAAAAAAAAATATTTGTCTTATCCAAATTTAATACATTATAAAAAAAATTTATCACTAAGGCATGTCCATACTATTGATTTCGACATGGCATCTCATATTCATATCATGAGTGTGCTTCTGTTTAACAAGAGATAATTACTTCCATTTTTTTGGGTATACAATTTAGTTGCGGTCTCTATAAAACCTTTTAATTATTTCATTGATACCAAGATCACTTCTCAAATGAGATTTGGATGAAGTTGTGATTTGTAAATTGCTTGGATATTTTCATGGTTAACTTCGTAAAGGAAACAAAACCTATAATTACTGTAATGAGATCATGCTTATAAAGATATATAATGAGATCATGCTTAGAAAAATATATAATGAGACCATGCTCATTTATAGGAAAAATATTTTTGTTTTTTAAAGTTAGTTATTTAAGAAGATATAAACATACTACTCAAATTATTTAACAAATGTGATATGCATGAAGAATTGTGATGGAAAATATGCATGCATTGTAACAAAAAAATCTACCTTAGGAACTCAATATGGAAAGTTAGAAATAAATGAAGGACCATGTGTTTTATCATATGATATTATGATTATTGAAGGTTTGTCAAATAAAATTGTCCTTGAGGGGGAAGATAAGGAGTATTCCCAACCATTAGACTATGAAAACACTACCTTCAGGTGAAGAATCTGTCAATAACTCGGGAATATTTAGCATGCATGTTCCTTTCCAAAAGGGGTGGTCGGTACCCAAGAACCAAATGAAGCAAACGTGGATGACGAGACCCAAAGGAAATAATAGGAAAAAAATTCCTACAAGTCAATAGAAGAACAAATCCCAACAACAAAAAACATCTCTCAACATCTCAACATCTCTCAACCCAAGTCATCCCTCAATAGCACTGACACAACCTTAAGAAGAGGTAAATCCTTCAGGAAATGAAATGGAGAGAACTTCAACTATAAATTAACCCGCAGCCTACGAGATAAAGCATAACCATCAATTTGATCATTCAGATAGTGAGAAAGATACATTGAATCCAACTGAACCAGTGACTATGGTAGTTTCTCAAGAAAATAAGGAATCAAATTATCCTTATTTTTCATAAATGACTTTGCATGGTGTACTCATGTTCATAGGTGAAAGGGGCAAAAAGAAAAAAAACCATGAATCATCTTGGTATATGTGTCTAGGAAAGCAATAGATGTACTATGATGTATCTAATTTTTTAATGTAATTTGCCTTTTTTTAGAACAATAAAATTCAATTTACGAAAAGAAAAGTGTGAACATAAGACGAGTTTACCTCTTTTTAATAGGGCACTAAAATTACAATATTTTTAAAACTATCTTCTATAACATCATGATTAGTATATACAGAATCATGAAGGGAACCCTTCGCAAAAAAAACAACCTTAATACAATTTTTTAATTAAAAAATAAAAATTTTAATGCTTTAAAAAAACAAAAAAATGCCTTTTAAAAAATTATTAAAAACAAAAATTTTAAAGTAATTTAGAAAAAAAAATCAACACAATTGAAAAACAAAAATAATTTAAATTAAAAACATTATTAAAAAAAAAACAATAATTTAAGAATCAAATCACAAAAAATTAAAGTTAAAAATATAAAATAATAAAAAGAAAAAAGAAAAATTAATATAATACGAATAAAATATTTTAAAAAATAAAATAATAATTTTAAAAATATATTAAAAAATTATATTATTTATTCTTAATGAGACAACAAACGCAAAATGAGAAAACTTGGAAAAAAATAATAATTTGAAAACCCAATAAGATATTACAAAAAGAAAATAACCTGAAAAAAATAAAACAAAAAAACAAAATAAAAATGGAAGATACAAATAAAAAAACACCAAAATACTCATGAAGGTTAAAAAATTGATACATGACTAAAATTAAACGAAATTAAGTGAAAAATAAATCATTAAAATCAACTATTAAAAAAAAATAACAAATCAGTAAATTCAAATATTAAAATAAAACATAATAATGATTAATGCGCACTATAAACAAATAGAAAAATAAAAGAAACTTAAATTATTTGTTTTTTTAATATGGTTAAAGTTTGCTTTTATTTTGTATTTTATTTTATAATGATTTTTTTTTTTAATTTTAAAAAACTTTATTTTAATTTATTTTCGAGATTTACTTTTTACTTTTTTTTCTTTCTTTCTTATATTTATTTTCAATTTTAAAATTTCTTTGAGGGGAATTTTATTGAATTTTGAAAGTGAAAGTGTAACACTCGGATTTAATTTCCTTAAATGATATTTCAAATTAGAGATTGGATTTTCTTTTAAAATTAAATAGGATTAACAAACATGTTAACTAATTTATGAAGAAGAGTTATTTTCTTTGAAATTTTTTTTAATTATGGTATGTTTCTATAAAATGATAGTAAAAGTTTTCCAAAATTCTAGAGTAGTTGGATTAAGTAGTTATTGGCGGTTACCTTTCCTCTGAGGATAAAAGGAAAATCTAGAGAAGGAAAGGGGTTATGTTGAAAGGAAGAGAAACAACTAGAGAGCTGAAAGGAGAGAGTTTCCAGAGCTGGTAGAACCAGTGGAACTCTAATACCTGATGTTGGAGGAGAGTCTCGATAGGGGTCTTGAGGTCTATCTCTTGGAGAACTACTATGTAATCCTACTTTAGTGAAGAGCACAGGGGGAGCTCAGGATGCCATTGCCTCTCTCACAGTTGGGTGGATGCCATCGTCTTACTTTTTCGAGATAAGAATACAAGACTAGAATGAAATGGAAAAATGAGTTCTCACAGAGTGTTTATAATTATGTTAATCTATGTAAAATGTTTTTCTATGAAATTGTGAAAGCTTGGTTACAGGAAATAGACAAGGATAAATTCTTAGATTTTTTAATGTTGTATAAAAAATCCTAGAATATTTTTTCTATTTAATGATATATAGCAGCATAATAGTGGAAATCCTATAGAAAACAAATGCCAAGATGGATAGTTAGTCCATTCAGGGGGGAACTTCCCCAAACGGGAAAGTATGTCCTGTAAAGAAGAACAAAAGTAAATACATAGACTGAGGGTTGGGTATTAACCCTATTGAGGTGGTTTGGTCACCTATTTGCTTCCTCCTACTACGAAAAATTATAATTGAAGAAAAAATCCAAGAAAAGAAATTGAACAAGAATATAAATCTTTAGAACTATTTGTCAAATTTTGTTAATTTAGAATACAGTAAACCCTATTCATTAAATAATAGAACAAAGAACATCTAATATTGAAAAAAATAGATGGATAAATGTTTACAGTTACAAGAGTATCCCTCGTGAGAAGAAGCAAATCACCGAGATAAAATATACACATACAAACAATTTGCAATAACTTCAAAATAGAGGCAAGCTTATCGAGGAGTGCTTGAGCATAGAAAATTCATGAAGTTTAAGAAAATAAGAGTCTTTCATGAACATTATCGATGTTATGAATTAAGTTTTGGATAAGACGAACCCACATGACTATTATAACTAATATTCCAAAGAAATTACCAGAATAATAAAAGCACATAGTTCATAACCAAAACCACCCCAAAATGTCTATATTTAGTAGAGATTTGCAATTTTAACAGTGAATACACATTGCTGTGGAACAAAATCAGAAAAAGAGAAGGAACAGAGAGGTTGTTGCAAAAACCCTAATAACCAAAATATCATTATGAGAAACAAATGTTAAAAATGGTACTGAAAGTGACCAACGCACAACTACAATAAAATGAGACAGGATAAATAAACTATTCAAATTATACACAAAGCCCTTAAAGGGTTTGCCCAAATAGAACCAAATCTAAACTCAGAGCTTCAAGCTTGTTTTAAACAAATCATAAACCACTTGTTCGAAACCTTAAGTGCAGTCATGTAAAGAAACGAGGAATCTAATTACTCGGAAGAACTTCGAAATACCTGTAGAAGAGAAATGAAGGGAATTAGATCGGGAATTCAACCATAGGGACAAAACCCTATGGGAATTGGGGTGTTTCAGAGATACCTACAGGGCAAGAGAAAAAAATATTAGTTCTCGAAAGATTTAATGTTTACCCAAATCTGAACACAAAATTCTAAGAACTAGGTTGTGACAGAGTGCTTACCTTCTGTAGCGCAATAAGGCGAGCTTTGAAAATCTGGTGACAAAAGCTTAATCTAAAGAGAAACAATAGTAAATTATACTCATTTAATTAGAGAAAAATTAATAGAAGACACCTGAATCGAGAAGAATTTGGTCACCTATTTTGGCCGCATAGGCTGTAACTCTAATGACAAAGTCTAGACCCTATGGTATGCTCCTTGTGGATTAAGTACAGTTGGAATAATGCAAAGCCCTCACAGTAGAGTATATTCATTACAGTTAAGCAGGCAACGATGAGGAACCTAAAATGTACCCTTAAAACCCCATCAAACCATTATAAGAAGACTAGTAAGTGAATTAAAACTCTAGAACATAGCCATGATAAGATTGGAGGTATTGTCACTTACGAGGTGTTGACGGGAGAAAATGTCCGACCAACAATAAGGGATCTCCCTGGTAAAAAGTCCTGATTAGACTCTAAACCGTTTGTGATAGGGTGTGGGTTCAGATACCACTGAATACTCCTTTTTCTCAAACACAAATGAGCTCTGCAGGCCTATGAATGCACAATTATTCAGATGGTACAAGACAAATGGTTGATGATTCTAATCGAGACTTTTTATTGAGGAGATCCCTCACTGTTGGCCACACATTTTTTCTCTTCAACAGATTTGGTGCTAGAAGGAAGGCTTGAATGGGAGGTTCCCAACACACAAGAAACATTCCTTTGCAAACCCCATAGGGGGAAATCATGTACGAAAAGACTGGTCCACCACCCCTGAACATTCTCTTGAAGAAGAACCCTCTTTCTACGAGATCACCTCTGACCAGCTAAGGGCCTTGCACCCAATCACCTGTGAACTCATCAGAGGCTTACAAAATTTCCCAGCCACCAGCTCCCTGGTCAACCCTCGAACTCTCGCGGTGAACCACACTCGCGAGGGAGTCTTGGTCAATTCCGTGCATCAGCTAGCAGGTCTCATGATAAAAGATTACACTGATTCTATAGAGCATAGGTTAGTAGAGCCCCCGGATAGTCCCTAAGGGAATGAAGGAGGCGACCCGAAAATCACTGAAACCTAGCCTGACCAACCTATGAATGATGACATTCAAGCGAATAACCAGCCTGAGGGCGCAACCGGGAGGGGTCATGGAAGTAGGGGGTGGGGTGATATAGGTCATGGGCAAGGTCGAAATATAGGATACCCTAACCATAACCGAAACTAGAACAAATTCCCTTTCCTTTATAATTGGTAAAATATCAGGAATGTGGGGAACTGAGGAAGAAATCAGGACATGTCATCCCATCATGAGGGCAAAGCATCCGAGTCAAGCATATGGAGCGAATCTGAAAGTGAAATAGGGCATGTTTACATACTGCGCCACCAGCAGGCTAGGCATGTGCATCTGCTGGATTAGATGGCGAAATATCCCTTGGCTCTCCATGGTCCCCTCCATGACATGCCTCGACATCCTGAGAAGCACTTCCCCAAGTTCGACCCCTAAAAGGGTACGCTGCCCGAAGATCACATAAGAAACTTTTACCTGGCCTTAAAAATGACGAGGGTGTAGTCTGATGATGTAGAATGCCATATTTTTCCTCATAATTTTGAGAATAAAGTTGCTACACGATACCAATCTCTCCCATTTGCCTCCATTTCTTCCTAGGAGCAATTTCGCCATACTTTCCTTCAAAAGTTTTGGAAGACAAAACTCCTTATATGCTTCTCATACAACTTAGTACTTTGAAATTCCAAAAGAAGGATAAATTAAAAGACTTAAATCAACTCTTTGCTACTATAGTGAACAAATTCCCGCAGAATATGGCCTTAGATGATTCTATCACCATTGACTACTACACGTGGGCTCTCCCTCGGGATATTGGCATGTTCGTGAAATGTGAAGCTAGAGCTACCCTAGCGGAAAATTACACCACTTCCCTCATTGTCGAAAGGGACATGATATCCATAGGAGCCATCAATCATGATGGCCGGGATGATCAAATGCCAACCACGAAGAGAGTCTAATTGTCGAACCATAAATCCGGAGACAGATAAGGAAGCTTTCGATTTTGAAAGTATCACCAAGTTCCTCAGGCTATTGACTAATGAAGTCTCTGATTTAAAGAGGAAGAACAATGACTCTGTCTCAGGTGCTAAAACAAAGAAACCTTTCTTCAGAAAAAATAACCCCGCTATGAACCGGCCTCCGTCAAACTCGAGTGTCGGCCTCAACGTTGAAGAAATCGGCGAGGATAATTTTTTTTCTTTCCGTCAAGCCTCCCACTCAGAAAAAAATTTCACCCAGTAGATCAATAGCATGCCCGCCGTGGTGAATTAACTTCTAGAAGACCAGACCCCTGGGGATTTAGAAGAGGAGGCTACTTTAGACAACGAGGAAGCCTCTCCCCTGGATGAAGATATGGGTTCCACTATCCTTGATTTTGAGGTCATCCGTGGGGAAATTCCCCCTTCCACAACTAAAATAAACTTGGCTGACGACCCTAAGTCCAAACTCCCTCAGAAATATGGCTTGAGGAGAAAAGGCCCAGTCCCTCAGTAGTCCTTTGAAGAAAAGGTAAAAGCTTTCTTAAAGAAAATTCTACCACCAAACAAAAAAAACCAAACCAAGACTCCTGAGAAATTTAGCCCAACCAATCCCTAAGAAAGCCCAAAGACTAAATCTTCATCAGTTTCTCCGAAAGCTACCACCGAATTTATCTCACACACAGACTCGGGGTATAACATTATCGAGGATATGAAGAAGACTTGGGCCAATATTTCTCTCTACGAACTTGCTTGCATTGTGAACCAGCACGATATTATCCTAAAAGAATTTCCAACCTACCGACAGCCAAACCCATGAGTACCAAATCTTCCCGAGTTGCTGCTAGTCCCCAGTCTATCGTAAATGTCGTGAATGTAAACTCCAGGGGATCCACACCACCTTTCCTTCTATCCTTCAATATATTCAACTTAAATGTCCATAATTTCCTCGTCGACTCTGGTGCATCCACGAATGTTATGCCCTTGTCTATATGAAATAAGTTAAACATCCGCCCTGAGAAAATTGACATTGGGATCATTCAACTCGATAGATCTTAGGTTCCTGTAGTAGGTGAATTAAATAATGTCATTATTCACCTATCCTCTGATTCTAGGGTGCATCAGTGCATTTACATAGTAATCGTGGATATCCCTGAGGCCTATGGCCTTCTTTTGAGCAGAGATTGGTATAGCAAGTTGCAAGGATACTTTGCCATTGATTGGTCCCACCTGTGGCTCCCTTATTAGGGTAGGAAAAATCAAATCCGGGTTGAAAGCGAGCCTTACATGAAACACACGGTGACTAGCCTGGATGCAACTAATGAACCAGTCAATTTCGCGCAAGAGGAGCTTAGTATGTGTTTCTTAAAATCCATTTTTGGATGCTACCAAAGCCCCTAATCTCCGGTCACTCAAGACTTCTAGTTTGAGCTATTGTTGGTCACTGAAAACTACTCTGCCTCAATGGAAGCCCTGTTAGAAACTGCTACCCCGAGTGCATCTCCTATTTGCTCAAATAGCCTTGTGAAATCAGAAGATGAAATGTGGACCTTGTACTACGACGGTTCCAAAACCCATGATGGGGCTGGCGTGGGCTGTATCCTGCTGGACCCTCAAAAGAAAAAGTTTCTAATTTCCTACTGGCTAGAGTTCTAGTGCATGAATAATACATTAGAGTATGAAGCATTGCTTCTCTGTCTCAAAAAATCCATAGATATCAAAGTTAGTTGTTTAAAGGTAATTGGAGACTCCAAGATTATCGCCCGTCAGGTACGTAACACCATCCATTTTTTGTCTCCACATTTGAAAGGTTACCAGCAAGACGTATGGAATTTAATTTCTAATTTTGATGCTTTCGGTATTAAATCCATACTTAGGATGAAAAATGTAGTAGCTGATACACTTTCCAATGCTACTGCTAGGTTCACCCCACTTAGAGATGGATTTTCTATTGAAATTATTTATAAATGATTTGTACCAGACAATGTCACTAATTTGTGTATATTTAATGATGATCAATAGGTACTCGAATTCATGCTCAATGCATACGTGTTAGAAGACATAACTATAGAAGAAGAGGATCACGATCAGGCCTTGCAGAAGGAACAAGGGGATCATAAGGAAAATCCCATACCCAAGGGGATCATGTCACTCGAAAAGTTCTTTGACTTACAAAACAATTTTTGAGGCCCTCCCAACATGAAGGTGCAAAGTTCCACGTTACTACACCGACAAATAAGCCTCAGGACGGACAAGGAGCCCAAATTTATCAATATTGGTAGTGAATGCACCCCTCAAGAGAGGCAATCTTTCACTGAGTTATTTAAGAAATACTAAGATGTGTTTGATTGGACATATGATGAGCTACGAAACTATGACACGCAGATCATACAACACGTGATACCCATGAAGGAAGGAGTGAAACCATTCCAACAAAAAATTGAGGAACGTACACCCCACCTTAGAGCCGATGATCCAAAAGGAACTGAAGAATCTCCTGGAGGCGCGTATAATTTTCAAAGTATGGAATTCAACCTGGGTGTCAAACTTGGTCCCAGTTCGTAAGAAATCTGGTGAAGTCCTTTTATACATAGACTTACAAAATTTTAATAGAGCTTCGGACAAGGAAAACTACCCGGTGCCCCTTATGGAACAAATCCTTCAAGCTGTATCGGGATCGGAAATTTTTTCTTTATTGGATGGTTTTTCAGGTTATGAACAAGCACTAGTGGCTAAACCTGATCGGCTAAAAACCACATTCAGAACTAAATGGGGAACTTTCGCATTTAGACGCATGCCCTTTGGTTTTGTCAATGTTAGTGCGACCTTCCAGAGAGCCATGGACATTGCCTTCAGAGGCCTCATAGGGAAAAGTGTGGGGATATACCTTGATGATGTCACCATATTTTCAAAACGTATGTCTGACCACCTACATCACCTCAAGCAGATTTTTGAAAGGTGTCAAAAATACGTGATCTCACTAAACCCGAAGAAAAGAATTTTTTCCATCTCCGAAGGAAACCTATTGGGGCACATCATAACTCGGGACGACATAGTAGTGGATCCAGAACGTGCGAAAGTCATTACCCAGATACTTCCCCCAAGTGGTAAGAATTACATGTAGTATTTCCTCGAGAAAATCAACTTCGTGGGAAAGTTTATATCATATTTCATCCAAATTGTGAAACCGTTGCAAGGTATGATCAAGAATAACCCTAACTTCAAATATAATTCTCCTAAGAAAGAAGTGTTCAATAAAATCAAGCGGGCCATCGTGGAAGCACCTGCTCTTCATAACCCAAATTTCAACAAAGGCTTTATCTTGTACACCTTTTCCTCAGATTCATCTCTGGTGGTCGACATCACTCAGAAAGATGACAAGAATGATGAGCAGCATATATTATTCTTCAGCATTGGGTTACAAGGTGTGGAGCTAAATTATCCAGATATTGACAAGCAAGCTTACGCAGTGTACAAGGCAGTCAAACACTTCAGGCCATATATTTTGAAGAGTCACATCACAGTATTTTTACCTCACCCAGCTGTTCGCTCACTTTTCTTACAGCAAGAGCTAGGTGAGAGACGAGGCTAATGGATGATGTGCCTTCAAGAGTACAACCTGGAATCCAAGCCACCACACACTATAAAAGGCCAAGGACTATGCCGAATGGCCGCAGAAGCTACAGACTCGCAAAGCAGTGAAGAGGAGAGTTGGGAAAACGAAAGCGACATGTATCAAAATGATAGTATATCCTGATGGAATACCTCCTCATGGTATGTTTCTCTCCAACAATATCTGAGCCATGGTACCATGGGCCCCACTATAACCGCTTAGCAAAAACATGCGTTAAGACTGAAATATGCATCCTACCAACTAGTGCAGGGTAAGTTGTTCTGAAAACACAACAACGGAGTCTTTCTACGGTGTTAAGAGCATGATGAGGCACAAAAAGTTTTGATGGAGCTCCATGATGGTCTAGCGGGTGGGCACTATGCAGGGGATACCACTGCTCACAAGATGATGCGTGCCCGTTTCTATTGGCCCACTCTATTCAAATATGCACATGCTTATGTCCAGAAATTCCCACAATGCCAAAATTTCACCAATAGGGAAATACAGCCATCCTCCCCATTGCAGTCTGTCAGAGTGGAAGAACCTTTTTAGCAGTGGGGGCTTGACGTGATCAGGGAAATCTTGCCACACTCTTCCAAGCAACGTAGATACATCCTCACAAGCAGGGACTACTTCACAAGGTGGGTTGAAGCAATACCGTTGCATCAAATCAATGATCAAGAGGTAATATATTTCATCACCCAACACATCATGATCAGGTTTGGTGTTCCAACCTCCCTTGTTTTTGATAATGCAACATATTTTTTGTAATTTAAATTATATGAGTTTTCTCTAGAAAAAGGTATAGTGCTAAAACACTTTGACAACTATTACCCCCAAGGAAATGGGTTAGTCGAGTCAAATAACAATAATTTTATCTGCATCATCAAAAAGACTCTATTGTCCCAACAAGGAAATTGGCATAATGCACTCCATAATTCCCTATGGGCTGATCAGGTCACACCCAAATCATCTTTGGGCACCTACCCATTTTTTCTTATGTACGACAAAGAGGCTATTCTTCCTCCCAACTTGTCTCTCCCATCCCTTCAATTATCTCAAGAAACTCATGGCACTCCTTGCCCTGCCTTACAAGCCCGAATAGACACATTATTGAAGCTAGAGGAGGAAAGGCTAAAAACCCGGGAAAAATTTGCCATCCACCAAAGTCAAATAAAATGATGGTTTGACAAGAAGTCTACTGGAAACAAATCTTTTGAAGTAGGTGACCTTGTCCTCAAATGGGACAAAGCTCACGAGGATAGAGGGAAACACTCCAAATTCCAGGCCCTGTGGATAGGTCCCTTCGAAATTAAAGAAAAGGTCGGCTCCCACACTTATAGGCTACAGAACCTTGAAGGGAGGATTGAGGTCCTCCCAATAAATGGGCATGACCTTAAACACTATTTTACTTGACAGCCCCAGGGGGCCATCACCATACCCTGTACCATAGTTTTTTTTAATTTTTCGTTGTTTTTTTTTTTTCAATAAATCGCTTGTTTCAAGTAGGCTATCATTGGCCCTTTCCTTTTGGCATCTCAAGTTGAAGGAGAGATGTAGAAGTTACTCAATTGGCATGCTGTGCCAGAATATATTCTGGTGAAGAATCACCCCTGAAATGCAAAAAATGGCATGAGCTTGCCTGTGATATGCACCCAATGGGGAAACATTACCAAGTCCCACGAACCAAGTGTAGGTAGCTTACTTAGTATGCTGGCCCAAGGGACTGCTGTACAAAAGAAAGTCTTGGTGTGATCAGTCACTAAATGAAAAGGTGACAGGAAGACCTCAGGAGACGAAAGGATATATGGGAAAACCCGAAAGTCCTCATATAGACCAGGAGCAACCTCTCTCGCAAGAAAAATAAGTCAGGATCCCTCATCTGCCCAGGCAATAAATGCCACAGTTAAATAATTTCCTTGAGCACAGTCAAATGAGTGCCCTAAAAACATTTAAAATAAGTTCAAATTAGCACATGAATAAAGGGTAAAGGATTGATAAAGGCTTCATGCGCCAAGAGGGGATGCAACGACTCCGCCGAGGTACTAACCAAGCTCGCTCGTAGCGGAGAAACATCCGTGACTCCTAGGCAGTGACTCCGCCGGGACCACCAGGTTTGCTGAGAGTGGAGCAAAATGGTGAGGAAAAAATAACTATACCGGATCTTGGAAATCCCTGAGGTCACTCCAACCTTTTCCATCTGGTCTCCAGGAATAAAAATATGGTGAACCAACACCCTGGGACATGCAGATAGGTGGATAAAACATGCAAGGCCTAAGGATGAAAGTAGTGGGACCCATGGGGTGAAAGGATCAGCATGCTAAGCCCTCCCATCCCCCACAAGATGAACCACTAGGAAAGATGCTGGGCCCTACCATTAAATCGCCATTTGTTGTAGCTACTACAACACCCTCCAAAATTTTGCCTCTTTTAAATTTTTGAGCCCATAACCTTTTGAAATCGAGTCAAACCTAAGTTCACTCTTCGAAAAGTCTCAAGTCACTAAGTCGCAGAATTGGTCAACTCAACTAAGTCGCAACCCTGTCACCTTGCGACCCCTCAGGTCGCAAAGCCGCAAGGTCGCATATCATCCCAAAACCAAACAATTGCGACCTTGCGATCCTGCAGGCCCACAACCTCCCCAGGTCATAAGGTTGCAGAGTCAAGAGGTCGCATATCTCATCCATTCAACTCATTTGCAACCCTGCAACCCTCATTTATTGTCCACACGTTCGAGCCCTTTATATATAGGAGGGTTGCATAGGTCGCATTAGACCTGCATGACGAAGAAAGAAAACGCCTCTAACAAGACAGCCGGAGCGCATTTTTCCTAGGTAAGTTGCGTAATCCTCCTGCTGTTTCCTTTTTGATTGATTTTTGCCTCCATTACCCTCACCTTGGACTATTTAAAACTTAACATAAATTCTTTTAAACCTTCCATGAATCCTATTACTATAATTTTCCCCTCCCCATAGCTTGATTTCCCTGTGTACCTCCTCTAGGAAGCCTCGCTTGCATTAGTATTTTTAGGTTTCCTTTCTAGCCGTTTACAATGAGGAACTTCATCCATGATTTCCACTTGATGTGATGCCTTACCTCCTTTTTTTTATTAAAAGCAAGTAGAAGGTCTTTGTTTCCATGTAACCTGTCTGCCAAGCCCTAGAGCGACCCCGCGACCTTGCGACCTTGCGACCTCGGTCGCCAAGTCGTAGGGTCGCTAGATCGCATATCTGTGAAATATTAGAGTGACGTGACTTCGCAACTCAACGACCTTGTGACCTAGTCGTGAGTCACTATGTATCCAGGTCGCATTTTCATGAAGATATAAACCTGTGCAACCCCGTGACTCAGCGACCTCGCAACCTAGTCACAAGTCACTAAGTCGCTAGGTATATTTTCTATGAAAGTTTAAACCAACGTGACCTAGGAACCTAACAACCCAGTCACAAGGTCGCTAGGTCGCAGGTTCATCCATTTCCTTGAAAATAGTTGAGCAGAGGTAGGAGCAACCCAAGTATTTATAAATATGACATGTGTCTTATTGTGGGATTGTTTTATGAACATGCTAGGGAACCTTGAAGCTGAGATAGAGTGTGTATCCATCTTGTCGGCCTCATGTGATATGGGGCCCCGGTCAGTTCGAAAAGGAAACAAAATCCCCGAGATAGAAATATTGGAGGAGGAAGTACCTCTTTCTCTTCCCCCTACTTATGGAGACACTGCCTGCACATTCAGCAAGGGGGACAGTATGAGTTGGTATCAGGTGTACCAAGAATTCACAAAGCCTGAATTTCTAGAGGACCTCCCAGACCGGCAGGTGTATATTCAGGTTAAAATATCCAAGCTCCACTATGTGGGGGCCCATCTGCCTATATTCCCATGTGCAGAGCTGATCGAGTGGATCCTGCAAAAGGTTGACCCCAAGATCTAGGTTATTCAGGATCATGCCAGGAAGTTATTTGCAAATTTGAAGGGACAAGATGGAGAATTATATTATGCACTTCCCTCCCAAGAGAAGACCTTCACTGAGGAGTCGGCCACCACTCATGCAGTTCCCATACCTGAGAACTTAAGAGGATGGTGGGAGGAACCAGAAAAGTTCAAGCTCAAGAAAGACCAGGAATATCAGACAACAGGTCCCAAGAAGGTCTACAATCTCATAGCTGCAATGTTATGTAGGATGTATGGCCGTCTAGATGCAATCACTTTCAACAACGCTTGGGTTTATCTAATGTACGTTTTCACTGTGTACGACACCCGCTTTAATTGGGCCAACTTGATAGTGGCGACCCTGAAATCGAACATATCTTCGGCAGTAGCACATGATGAAGGGTATGCATCAGAATTTTATATGGCATCTTATCTTAGGATGCAGTATGTGCAAGGTGCCATTTTGAGGGGTGGGCACACAACTGGGATCTGGAGCATGACGTTCCAATTCATAAATATTTACTGGTGTTCTAGGACTCCAGATATAAGCAATACATGGAGTCAATCTCGCACAGCTTCATCCTTGCTCTCTATGGGAAAATGTTTGGAAAGGACACCCCGTGCATGCCCGGGCGAGCCATGGAGACTATAAATCGAGTGGCCAACTGGTTTCCTGTCACAGATAACACTTTCATCCAAGTCTTCAGGTCACTCAAGGCCCTCCACTCACTGACCCAGTTTGTCACCGAAAAACTGCTCCTCCAAGAGACATGTTACCAGATGTCAGACGGTTTTTCAAAGGTTCTCACTAAGGGCAAGAAGAAGCCATGGGCCACTCTACCGCTCACTATCGGTGCCTACACAGTGAAATATTTCAGGGAAGTAGAGGCAAATGCTGAGCAAGTCAAAGGATTTTGTCCACCTCCTAGTCACACCGGACATATGATCCTGAGAGAATCATCCCTGCCCACTGCAAGCATGCCAAATTTAAATGGAGTTACTAGCACACTGATTGCCTAGCTGAAGGTAGAATCAAGAATCTGTAAAAAAAAGATAGGGAGGCCCCTCTAGAGGAATCAATCGATCAGGAATATTAGGACAAACAGACTTTAGAAGAAAGAATCCATAAGCTGCGAGGAGCCTCGTCTTCGAAATCCAAGAAGCAAAGGACCGGTATGGGCCATAACTCTTCTACCCAGTGAAGAGAAAATGAGGTTAAAGCTCAACAATAAGCTGAGGAGAAGGCAAAGGAGGAGGAGGAAAAACGAAAGAAACAACTAAAATAAGAACAAAGAAAGAAGTGGGTGAAGGAAACCCAAAAGAAAAGGGAAGAAAAACAACGGAGGAAAGAAGAGGAAGAAAAGGCAGAAGCTAAGCACCAGTTAAAGATAAAGCGGGATAAAGTAGAAGATGAGTGCCAGCTAAAGGAAGATGAAGATAGAGTAGAAGCTGAGCACTAGCTAAAGGAAGATCAAGATAAAGCAGAAGCTGAGCGCCAACTAAAATAAGAACAAGATAGAGTAGAAGCAGAGCAAAAGAGGAGGGAGGAAGAAAGTTAGAATTCACGGGAAGATTCCTCCAAGGGGGCGAAAGGTAGCAAGACACCTCCTCCAGAGATATAGAAACAGATGGAGCTACCACATATCGAGGTGCCACAGACAAATCCTGCAACTAATGTGCATTTTTATCTCTCAGAGTTGAGTACCTCGGAGGATCAAGATGAGGGGGTGCTTGATCTGACAAGACTTACCTATAATCAATTCACACACAAGATCAGTCAGGATAAGAGAAGATCCTTAGCACGGAACCCTTCTGCACCCCTTACCACCAACACAGAGAAGGATATAGTCTTGGATACCATGATCAATTTGATCATGGTCACATCAGCAGGCACCGCTTTTGCAGTAGCCACTGAGGAGAACGTAAGCATAATGAGTAGAGAAATTTTGTCCCTGCAGAATAGACTACAAGACTCTAAACAAAATATAGCTAAGTAAGAACAGGAAAAGAAGGCGCTACAAGAAGAAGTCCAATAGCTTCAGCTTGAGGATACCCCTACTAATGAAGTTCCGCTCACTATTCAAGGAGAGCTGGTCACTTTGGAGGCCACCATGTAGCAATTATATGAAGAACTATTCACAATCAAACAATCTGTCATGCCACTACTGAAAGCACAGGCAGAAACTAAGAGGAGGAGCACACAACTAAAGGAAGCCTATATTGCCTTGGACAAAATACTAGAATGGTCGAGCATGTATCCACAAGCTCCGGACACCTTACCTAGAAAATATTGGATTGGCACCCAAAATGACAAGGTTCAAATCTGGATAAAGGTACAATCCAAGGAGAAACTCATGAAGGATTTGGAGAAAGTAATGTCCACATATGAACATCTGATTAGCAGAATTAACTCAATGGCCGAAGTACATCACATTCCTTCTTTGGGTGCACTGAGCGAAGAGAAAACGTGGGAAGAAGTCATCAAAGATATTCAAGCATTTCTATAACCCATAAGGCAAGCAGGCCTCTCAAGACCTGTTGGCATCACAAGAAAACCTGGTTCAATTCATCGTCACACCTGTCCGGATCTATACAAAACTGGCCTCCCTGTCAAACCAGATCACTATCAAGAGAGACACTTTGATTCCAAATGCTCTCGAGTGTCTTCACAGGTTGATAGAAGATACACCTTAGGTCTCCCCAGTGGTTGCAAATTATTGGGCATGGCGAAGTTACCTCAAGGAACAACAACAGGTAGATGTCCCTGATCTCATGATCACCCAAATGCTCCCATGACCAAGTCACATATTGCAACAAACAGAAGAGGTCGTAGGTCGCAAAAACCAAGGGATTGCAGGTTGGAGTCAAAGCTAAGGTCGCAAGTCACAAATTCCCTCAAGTTGCAAAGCATGCCAACAGTGAGGAAGACAAAAAGTCAGGGATACCCAAGGGTCAATTTTGTTCTATAAATACTCCCTTCGAGAAATTGTAAAGGCTCTTTTTTTGGGACTCCAAAGGAGCAAAGAGAATTGTATAGCATTGAATGCACTTTTCTAATAATGAATACAAGCACTTGTTTTGATTCCACTCTTGGATCCGATGAGGGTTAATATGTGAACACTACGAATCTTTTGTCTTATTTGTCTGATATCTTTATGATTAAGTAATCTATGTTCTCTGTTTATATTATTTATAAATTTCAGCTCACTAAATGTGTTAATGATGTTAGGTTGTTTATTTAGAAGATGTTAGCAACTCCGTTACTAACATTTATCTTATCTCTTGAGACCACTTAAGGAAGTGAAGGGTGCTCTAACCATAAATAATTGTTTCCTCTATGGTTTGAACAACTTTTACAAGCATGGCCCTAATGATGTGTTGCTAACAACATTTCCTTTGGCCGAATGCTTTAACTCATCTTTCTATTTGTAGTGTTTTATGTTCATTAAGACTCATCAACCATTTGTATTGTACCATTCAAATAATTGTGTGTTCATAGGCCTATAGGGCTCGTTTGTGTCCAAGAAAAAGGAGTATTCAGTGGTAGCCAGACTCACACCCTGGACGAGATCCCTATCAAAAACGGTTTAGAGTCTAATCAAGACTTTTTATCAGGGAGATCCCTTACAGTTGGCCAGAAATTTTTTCCCGTCAACAGATTTGGTGCTAGAAGGAGGTCAACTCTCTCTCTATTGCTGCTACAACACCAGGTCAGGAAGAATGCAAAAGGAGAAGGCCACACTGTGTAGGAGTTATAGAGAGGGGGTTTCGCAGCCGCGACGCCAAATGAAATATTATTTAGGGTTCAGGGTGGTAGGGGAATATCGTAACCACCACATAACTCATTATGTCCGTTGATAAAAAAAGGGAGGCCATTTATGGTGGAAAAGTTTCCAAATGTCCCTCACTTAAATGAAATGTGAAAACTGAGACTACGGATGATCCAGAAATATAATAAAACAATCTACATGCTGCAAGGGTACAATGTGCTACGACTTTATTATAATGGTTTTGTTTATTGGAAAATCATTTCCACAATTCCATTGACATAAATCTGAATATGTTATGTAATATATCAATTCCAAACCTAGGGCTAAGGGCATGCCTTAAAAAACATCACCTTATGCCTAGGTGTGAATATACATTATTCCAACCCTTGTTTCGATTGTGAATAAATCATAATGATTCAAAAATTTAATTGATACGTTATATGGTAATTTTATAATTAGAAATAATCATTAAGATGATATTATCTTAATAATGATAAAACATATAGTTAAAACTTGATGAATATGTATAAGCATATATGATTGCGTTAAGATGTATTATATGTGTGTTTCATTTATAGTATTAATTTAGGAATCAATGTTAGAAGTAATTTTTTTTTAATGAAGGGTAAAGAGTTTATGGTAAGATGTTACAGGTGTTTTCATAGCATCGTTCAAAAACTGGGACCTACAAGGGTCACCTAAATAAAATTTTGTTTATGTAAAAATGTGCACATAATTGGGAAGAAGGGAATGAAAAAGTGTAATGAGGGGGGGTTTTGTACATCAAGATCATAGGAATATAGGGAAACTCACTCCCGACCTAAACAAGAAATGAATCCTAAAATGTGGGCACAACTAAGTGTGGACCAGCATCAACAAAATAGTAGATTCCTCGAGGAGCAAGAATGAAAAACCAATATACTTTTGGATACTATGCAATAGCTACAAAAATAAATGGTTCTAGTAAGAACTAATAATGAGAGGTTGATTCGGGAAAAAGAGAGGATCCTTAAAAGCCTCTCAGATAAAAAAATCAAGGGACAACTCAACCAAGCCTAGAAAGAGACACTAGAGAAGAAGTTGAACGCTAAAAACAAGAAAATGATAAGCTGGAAGGTAACAAAACCAAATGAAGTAATAAAAATAGGTCTTATAACAAAGCAGAGTCAGGAAATGTCTCAAACCATTAAGAGATGAAAAAGCAGAAAGTGGAGCTGTAAGGTGAATTCAGAAAAATTAAGCCTCCTACATTCGATGGAGAAGTTGAGGAAGTAGTTGAAGCATGGAAAATTAACATGAATACACATTTTAAGGTCTATGAATACATCAACAAAAGAAAGGCTCACCTAGCCATCTACCAACAACGGGAAAAAGCCACATTATGGTGGGAAGAATTTAAAAATGTGTGAGGAATTGAAGACCAAAATGTGACTTGGGATGAATTCCAGTAGTACTTTAAAGACAAATATCTAACAGAGCGCTTTTATGAAAAAATCTCAAGAATTTCATGAATTGAGACTAGGAAAACTATCTATGGACGAGTTCGAAACTAAATTTACTTCCTTATGATTCCTGAGTAGCCTACCTACTCATAGATAGGAGAGAACCAGATTTGTGAATCCAAAGGCTATGGACGAAGTGATTCGAAAAGCATGTACATGTGTTATCAGCAGTCCAAGGTAAAAGGAGAAGCTGGAAGGAGTTGGCCTCCCAAGAAAGGGTAGAAAAGTAATTCAAACTTTAAAGGTGGAAAATGTAGCAATTTTAAGAATGCTGCCAAAAATACAACAAATAGACACCATGGAATAAACCAATAGAGAACCAAGTGGCTAGCAGAGGAATGACCCACTGAAGCATCCCCTAGACCAGATCTTGGGCAAATATAGAATCTGCCATTACAGTGTTTGGGATGCAGTGAGGAACATTATTATAAGCATTGTCCTCAGTATGGAAGAAACAAAACTATAACTAATGTGCAAGAAGAATCCACAGTGGGGGACGTGGTGCGAACCATACCCAGAATTAATGCTGCACTTGATGATCAACAATCAAATTACCAACCAACCATGATAGAACTGGAAGGTAATATGTATTCATACCTTGTTTCCATTTCGGTTGATCTTGGTGCCAGTTTAAGCTATGTAAATCCCTGGATAGTGGAAAAATGTGACTTGCAGAGCCAAAAGCTTAAAAATCCTTGGCTTGTACAATTATCCACTGGGACAAAGAGTATAGTGACGCTAAAGTTTCCAAATGTCCCCTAGAAGTTGGAAACCAACATATAAAGGTTGAATTGAATATTCTACCATTACAATCCTATGATATATTACTAGGAATGGATTGGTTGGATGTACATTGGTCACTAGTTCACTGTAAGGAGAAAATAATTTATTATAAGGTTGAAGAAAAAACGCACCAAGAATTTCAAGGGATTAAAATGCCACTTTAGTTGTGTCCTATTACTTCATCTCAGCTGGGAAAATGCATTAGAAAAGGATGTCAAATTTATGCAATTCAAGTAGGATTATCCAATTCTAAAGATAAGGCCCCCATGATGGAAAACATACCAGCGGTGCAAGAATTTATGGACATGTTTCCTGAAAGCATACTAGGACTACCACCAAATATAGACATCGATATTACCATCGAATTAATGCCAGGAGAACCATCGGTATCACGAGAACCATATTGTATGAGTGTTCCTGAATTGACTAAGTTGAAAATGTAATTACAAGAATTGTTGGACAAAGGAAAATTCGTCCTAATGTGTCACCCTGGGGGGAAATAGTGTTGTTTGTAAAAAATAAGGATGGTACAATGTGAATGTGTATGTATTACAGACGACTTAATAAATTATTTGTTAAGAACAAACAACCACTACCACAGGTAGATGATATTTTCGATCAAGTAAAGGGGGAAATTGTATTTTCAAAAACAGATCTAAGGTCTGGGTGTCATCAAATACGGATAAAGGATGAAGAAATATATAAAACAACTTTCTGTACCCGATATGGGCATTCTAAATTCATGGTTTTACCGTTTGCATTAAACAATGCACTAGCAACATTCATGAGTTTGTTGCATGGCATATTTCATCCATTTTTGGATATATTTGTTTTGATTTTTATTGATGATATACTAATCTAGTCAAGGACTATGGAAGAACATACATAAAATTTGTGTTTAGTGCTAAAAGTGTTAAGAGACCATCAAATTTATGCCAAATTCAGCAAATGTGATTTCTCCAAAGAGAAAATCTAATATTTAGGCCATGTTATTTCTGGTGAAGGTATAACAGTAGACCCTAAAAAGATAAATAATATTATGGAATGTAGGGTATCCAAAAACATAGTAGACATACAATCTTTTATGGGACTAGCCAACTATTATTGGCGTTTTATAGAAGGATTCTCTAAAATTTCATTTCCCATAACCTCCTTGCAGTGGAAAGGGCAAGTGTTTAATTGTAATACTAAATGCAAAACTAGTTTTGAAAAGTTAAAACAATTGTTGACCACAACTCTTATTTTCAAGGTGGAAGATCCAAATTTAGAATTTGAGGTTTGCATCGATGCTAGAAAGGAAGGAGTGGGAGTATTTATGTCACAATATGGAAAGGTTGTGGCATATGAGTCTAGGAAGTTGAAATATCATGAACAACGAAATTTCACGTATGATCTAGAGTTAACTGCAGTGGTGCACACACTCAAATGATGGAGGCACTACTTATTGGGAAAAAGGTTTGTGCTAAAAATAGATCATAGTAGCTTGACCAACTATTTTTAAAAATATGACTTGAATGCCCTCCAGGCCAGGTGGAATGCATTCCTGAGCGAATTTGACTTTAAAATTAAGCACATAAAATGAAGAGAAAATCAGGTCGCCGATGCGTTAAGTAGAAAATTTCATTATGTGTATGAGTTATCTTTTAATCATGTGGAATTAAAGTTCTGGGAATAGGTGAAGGAGGATGCGAAAAAAGATCCTGAATACCAATTTTTATGGTAGCAAACACAAGACACAGAAAATCAAGGAAAAAAATTAGATTATTCAATCAGTAATGAAGAACTATTGATTTTCCAAGGAAAGATATGTATTCCTAATCAAATGAGTTTAAAAGAGTTGATCCTAGATGAGTATCACCAAAGTTCTTATTCAGGACACCCTAGTTACCAGAAAATGTTAACAACCATAAGAAAAGATTACTTCTGGCCTGGAGTGTACAAAAACATCATTGGATGCTTGACTAAATGTTTGGAATGTCAGCAAGTTAAGGTAGAGTATCCGTACCTAGCAGGTTTACTGCAACCCATACCCAAACCATAATGTAAGTGGGAAGCTATATCGCTGGATTTTATTAGAGGCTTACAAAGATTGAATAGACACAATTAATCTATAATGTTAGTGGTTGATCGGCTTAGCAAAGCTCTCATTTTATTCCTATAAAGTACAATTTTAAAAATGTGAAAATTGTTGACATCTTCATGAGGGAGATATTTAGATTACATGGAATTCCGAAAAAAGTCATCTTAGAGAGAGATCTAAAGTTTACTTCAACCTTTGGGAAGGCACTTTTTACTGGGTTATGCTCACAAATCTAATTTACCACAACATCTCATCCTCAGACAAACAGGTAGATGGAGTGGGTGAATCAGATTTTGGAAGACATGCTACGAATCTATGTAATGAAGCAACCCACAAAATCAGAAAATTATCTGCATTTGTAGAATTTTCCTACAACAATGGATACTAGGAATCCCTTAAGATGAGTCCTTTTGAAGGCTTATATGGTAGACAGTGCCAAACTCCCATTAATTGGAGCAGTCCAGCAACCAAACTAATTCTTGGGCCATAAATGTTGGCTGAGATGGAACAAGAAGTAAATAAGATTCGAGAAAATATAAGAGATGCTTAGGATATATAGAAAGTATATGTGGATCGAAAGAGGACATATCGGGAATTTGATGTAGGTGACCATGTTTATGTGAGAATTAGACCCAAGAAGATTAATTTAAGGTGGACTACTTGTGCCAAGTTGGATCCCCGATTCCGTGGACCTTTCCAAAACTTGGAAAGAGTGGGGCCAGTAGCCTATCTACTAGATTTACCAGGACACATATGAATGCATAATGTGTTCCATGTGTCTGTGTAAAAAATATACGTAGATGATCCAAATCATGTAATACACTGGCAAAATATTCATGTAGGAATGAAATGGGAATTAAGATCTCTATGGGAGATAAATAATTGTTTATTTATTAAAAAGTTATTTTGGTTGCAAGTTGAACCAGATGACGATTTTCTAGTATAACCTCAACGTATTCTCGATCAGAGTAAAATAGTGCTCCATAGGTGAGTCATCACCCAAGTTAAAAGGCAATGGAAGCACTTTAGCCCGGAAGAGGCGACATGGGAAGATGAAAGCTTTGTGCGAGAAGCATATCTAGAACTATTCACTAGAATGAAATGAACACCGAGGATGGTGTTTACCTTAACTGGGGGAAGATGTAACACCAAGATTTAATTTCCTTAAAAGATATTTCAAATCAAATATTGGGCTTTATTTTAAAATTAAATAGGATTAACAAACATGTTAATCAATTTATGAATAAGAGTTATTTTATTTGAATAAAATATTTAATTATGGTATGTTTCCATAAAGTGATGGGAAAAGTTTTCCAAGATTCTAGAGTAGTTGGATTAAGAAGTTATTGGCGGCTACCTTTCCTCTGAGGGTAAAAGGAAAATCCAAGAGAATGAAAGGGGTTATCTTCAACGGAAGAGAAAAAAATAGAGAGCTGAAAGGAGAGAGTTTCCAGAGCTGTTAGAACCAACGGAACTATGCTACCTGACGTTGGAGGAGAGACTAGAAAGGGGTCTTGAGGACTACCTCCTGGAGAACTGCTATGCAATCCTACTCTGGTGAGGGGCATCGGGGGAGCTGAGGACGTCATTGCCTCTCCCACAATTGGGTGGATGCAAATAGCCTTACTTATCTAAGATAATTATACAAGCCTGGAATGAAATGGAAAAATGAGTTCTCAAAAAGTATTTATAATTACGTTAATCTCTCTAAATTGTTTTTTTTTTTAAATTGTGAAATATTGGTTATAGGAAATAGACAAGGATAAATTCTTATAGTTCTGAATGTTGTATAAACAATCCTAGAATATTTTTTCTATTTGATGATATCTAGCAGAACAACAGTGGAAACCCTGTAGAAAACAAACAGCAAGATGGACAGTTAGTCCATTCAGGGAGGAACTTCCCCAAATGGGACAATCTGTCCTATAAAGAAGAACAAAAGAAAATACACAGAATAGGGGTTGGGTATTAACCCTCTTGAGGTGGTCCAGTCACCTACCTTCTTCCTCCTAGTATGAAAAATTATCACTGAAGAAAAAATCCAAGAAAAGAAATTCAACATGAATAGAAAACTGTAGAACTATTTCCTAGATTTAGTTAATTGAAAATACAGTAAACCATATTCATTAAATAAGATAACAGAGAACATATAATATTGAAAACAAAAGATGGATAAATATTTACACTTACAACAATATCCATTGTGAGAAGAAGAAAATCACGTTGATAAAATATACACAGAAAAACAGTGTGCAATAACTTCAAAAGAGAGGCAAGCTTAGTGAGGAGTGCTCGATCGTAGAAAATTATTGAAGTTTAAGAAAATACTTAAGCAAATAACAGTATTTCATGTACATTATTGGCGTTACTAATTACTTTTCTCATAAGCCAAACCTATATGACTATTATAACCAATATTCCAAAGAAATTACCAGAATAATAAAAGCACCCAAAAATTTCTATATTTAGCAGAGATTTGCAATTTTAACAATGAATATACATTGTTGTAGAAAAAAATTGGAAAAGAGAAGGAACATAGGGCTTGTTCCAAAAACCATCATAACTGAAATACCATTACGAGAAACAAATGTTAACGGCGTTACTGAAAGTGACCAATGCAAAAATAAAAAAAAATGAGATAGGATAAATAAACTGTTCAAATTATACATTAAGCCCTTAAATGGTTTGTCAAAATAGGACTGAATCCGAACTTAGAGCTTCAAGATCATTTTAAACAAATCATAAAAAAATTGTTCGAAACCTTAAGAGAAGTCCTGTAAAGAAATGAGGAATCTAGTTACCTGGAAGAAATCTGAAATACATATAGAAGAGAAATGAAGGGCATTAGACCGGGAGTGCAACCATAGTGATGAAACACGGTGGGAATTGGGGTGTTTTAGAGATACCTGCAGGGTGAGAGAAAAATAACATTAATACTCAAAATATTTAATGTTGTACCCAAATCATAAAATGAAAATCTAAGAACTGGGTTGTGCTAGAGTGCTCACCTTTTGTGGTGCAAGAAGGTGAGCTCCACAAATCTGGTGACAGATGCTTAATCAAAAGAGAAACAATAGTAAATTATACTCATTTAATCAGAGAAAAAATAATAAAATACATCTGAACTGAAAAGAATATGTTCACCTATTTCGTCCGCATAGGCTGTAACACCATTGAAAAATTCCAAACCCCCTGGTATGCTCCCTTATGGATTAAGTACAGTTCAAAGAACACAAATCCATTGCAGCAGAGTATATTCATTACAATTAAGCAGGCAACGATGAGGAACAAAAAATGAACCCTTAAAACCCAAGAAAACTATTATAAGCAGACCAGTAAGTGAAATACCACTTTGGAACAGAGTCATGATAATATTGGAGGCGTCGTCACTTACCAGGTTAGGCAGAATGCCAAAGGAGAAGGTCGCACTGTGTAAGAGTTGTAGAGAGGGGGCTGCCCAGTCATGGCACCAAATGAAAGATTAGTTAGGGTTTGGGGGGTAAGGGAATACCCTAACCACCCCATAACTCATTATGTTTGTTGATAAAAAAGGAAAGCCATCGATGGTGGAAAAGTTTCCAAATATCCCTCACTTAAATGAAATGAGAAACCAGAGACTACGGAGGATCCAAAAATATAATAAAACAATCCGTAGATAATAATGTTGCAAGGGTACAAGGTGCTACGACTTTATTATAATGGTTTTTTTATTGTAAAATCATTTCAACAATTCCGTTGACATAAATCTGAATATGTTATGTAATATATCAATTCCGAACCTAGGGCTAAGGGTGTGCCTTAAACAACATTGTATTATGCCTAGGTGTGAATATACATTAGTCCAACCCTTGTTTCGATTGTGAATAAAGCATAATTATTAGAAATTTTTTTGATAAGTTATATGGTAATGTTATAATAAGAAATAATGATTAAGGTGATATTATCTTAATAAATACTACAACATATAGTTAAAACCTGATGAATATCTATAATTATATATGATTGTGTTAAGATGTATTATATATTTGTGTTTCATTTAGAGTATTAATTTAAGAATAAATGTTAGAAGTAAATTTTTTTTAAATGAAGGGTAAAGAGTTTATGGTAAGTTGTTACAAAAAGCTAGTTATATATATATATATATTCTAAAAAATTATGCACAATTTTGACATTGCTTAATTTTTTAATGTAAGTTATTAAAACATAACCCATTAATAATTGGAAAAAAAATCACTAAATGTCATATTTTAGATTTCAAGACAATTTAATGTTTTGTTTGTTTTTTTGAGGATGTGGTTCGTCATGAGCATAATGTTAATTATTTCATCATTTTAACCTCAAAAATAAATAAAAAAGTAAAAAATTTGAAAAACACTTAAAAAATAAATAATAAAAAAAGATGTTAATGTAGACAAACTTTAAATTTTGATTTGTAAGGCTTTCCATAGTCATGATGTTTGGTCTCTAATCACAAAGTTGGATTTTTTTTTTTTAATTTAAACCTTAAAAGTGGGTGATGTTCCATGACCAATTTTTCATTTTACTGTATTTTGAGTCATGTCTTTCATATACATGATATTTGATCTTTAACGTCATGATTGAAAAATTCTTTAATTTAACCCTTAAAAAAAGAGGCAATGTTGCACCATCACTTTTGCATTTCAGTGTGGGTTTTCATGTATTTTGTAATCATGATATTTGGTTTTAATATCGTGCTTTAAAATGTTGAAATTTTAACTCTGAAATGAAAAATGGTGATCTTGGTTCACAACTTTTCAAAAGTAGCATGAAAATCATGATTTGATGCAACCCCTACAAAAACAATAAATTTGTAAAGTTCTCATTAGTTTGGTAATATTATTATATTTGCATGGCTCAAGGTCAAAATAAATGAAAGTTATTGAGAAAAGTACTCTTCATACTCCTATAATAAAAAATCCTCAAATAAATATTACATAAACACCAATTTAAATTACACTAGTAGTAACTCTTAGTGGGATAATGATACATACAATGCTTGACCTAGACCAATTAAATATTGAAAAAGAAACTATACTCCCTTTGGGTGATTATTCCTTCGAGAGTTCTAAGAAATGTATATTTAAAATAAGCCATAGGAAAAGAAAAGGAGTAGTAAAAGAAGAATATTCTAAGAAATTTTTTATTTGCAATATTATTGGACAAGAACCACAAAAAAAATCTTAAGAAAAATATTTGGCACTAGGGACATTTTCTAATGCAATGTGTGCACTACATGTGAATTAGTAAATGAACTAGAAAAATAGAAAAATCAAAGAATTTTCATGTAGGAGCAACAAAAATATCAAGTCAATCAACTCAAAGATCAGAATAACATACAATTCAAATTCACATAGAGTCGACACCAACATGATATAGAAAAATTGAATAAACATAATTTTAAGAAAAACACCATCAAACAACTACAATTACAATTATCAACCTATAAGATACAAAAACACTTTTAGTAAATATGGTCTTGTGTCACTTATAATAAAAAATCACATCCTCTTTCTATTATACACATGCCTATGTTATTGAGGCTAGGTTATAATATATTATTGCCTATATTCTTTATCAATTAAACACCATTAATAAACCATGGCTTCAAACCCACTCTCTTTGTAGACATTTTACAAAAAAATGCTATGCCTAAATAAAGAAAATGCAATATGAAACAAATGACATCCATTCACCTTATATTTATCTAAGCATTGATGAATCAAATTATTCTAGATGTGTCGATTCTTAGATATTAATGTGTGCATCATTGATCCATACAATCATAATATATATATAACCTGCATGTGTTTATAGTAAATTAGTGCAGATAGGTACATCACTAATATATATATATATATATATATATATATATATATAACCTTTATAGTAAATTAGTGCAAGAAGGTACATAATGATTGAAAAAAATAACCTGGGCATAACTTTTAGATGGGTTGTGAATTTATACTTATAAGTAACCTCCACAACCATTATCAAATATTTTTGTAAATCGTCTTTCTATAATTTCACTCAATCTTCTCATAGTAAAAATCTCCACTAAATATTATTTCTTGTAACTGAGATTATTTTAGCTTAAATGAATCATGCTATATGGATCTAAATATTATTTCTGGTAACTGACAGATTATTTAGGCTTAAATGGATCGTGCTATATGGATCCATTATTTTCATAAACGAGATTCAATACAGTGATAACATAACTTGCTAGATAATGAATCAAAAGCTAAGCTAACATGATGGAAACCAATGTACTGGTCATGAAATACAAATCATTTGGACATATTATGTTCACTACATCTTATAACTTAATATTCTAATCCATTAATTATATGGATACCAATATCGTTTGGTAATATGATAAAACATCCCTCTGGATATGTGTATTTTCAAAATATTTAAAGCCTTTTAAATTTTATGTTTTATTCATACATTGAAATTATTATTTGCTATTATAGAGCACTGGATGTTTTCGAATTACGAGTTATCAAGATTTAGTCATGAAGATGCATACATTCATCATATTGGGTGTTTTTGCAGTGAGAAATATTTTATAGCTTCATATAATAGAGATTTCATATCGTTAAAATTAAAATAATTAAATAATATTTATATTAAAAAATCAAAAAATAATAATAATAAACAAATATTTTGATGTTTATGGTAAATAAAATATTTTAAAGTTTATTTTAAGTTTATATGAACATTATAGAGAAAAATAAAATAATTAAAAAAAAAATCTAACTTTTAGTATGATGAAAATTTATAAATATTTCACTACTTACTATAAAATTGACAAAAAACATCTAAAATAATATTGATATTACAATGTAGCATGGAGGAGATATGTATTATATTTCTTCGTCAATATATGGTTGACATATACTATTTATAAAAAGTATTAATAATAAAAAATATTTTAAAGTTAATTATAAATAAAATATTTAAATATCCATATTACATAATATATTTCAATGACAATTTCATATATTTCAATATAGATATAGTAAAAAAGAAAAAGAAAAATAATTTAATGTTGATATTACATATATATTTCAATTATAAAGGAGTAGGAAGTTATATATATATATATATATATATATATATATATATATATATATATATTAAATTGATTTTCTTTTTCTTTTATATAAAACATTTTATTGGTATGTTAACCAAAATGGAGATGGGTAATTCCAACCATGCTCACCATGGCTGTATTTGGTTTGTGTGGGAGCTATAAATCCATCTTAAAAAAATATTTATCAAGTACATAGAGGGATCAAATCTCTTGAGGTTAAAAATTTTCTTCATGTTCTCTACTATAAAAGAGGTTTGCACCTCAAGATATTTAATCCCTCTTGACCCTTGAAAGATCTAGGGTTAAAAAAAATCTTATATTTAAGTGAGCATCAAATTAAAAAAAATAAAAAAATTGTCTTATCAAAATTTAATACATTATTTAAAAAAAGTTTTGTCACTAAGGCATTTCCATTTTATTGAATTGGACATGGAATCTGTTATTCATAAGTTTGCTTTTGTTTAAGAAGAGATAATTAGTTCATGTTTTTTCGGTATACAAATTAGATTTTGTCTCTATAAAGCCTTTTAATTATTTCATTGAAACCAAGATTGCTTCTTAAATGAGATTTGGATGAAGTTGTGATTTGTAAATTGTTAGGATATTTTCATGGTTAACTCACTATATAAAAAAAAAACCAATAAGTACTATAATGAGATCATGCTTAGAAAAATCTATAATAACATCATGCTCATTTACAGGATTTTTTGTTTGTTTGTTTGTTTTTTTTTAAGAAGATATAAACATACTACACAAATTATTTAACTAATCTGATATGCATGAAGAATTGTAATGGAAAATATGCTTACAATGTAACAAAAAAATATAACTTAGAAAATCAATATGGAAACTGAGAAATAAATGAAGGACAATGCATTTTATCATATAATATTATGGTTATTGAAGGTTTGCCAGGTAAAATTGTCCATGAGTGGGGAGATAAAGAGTATTCTCAACAATTAGACTATGAAAACACTATGCTCATGTGTAGAATCTATCAATAACCTGAGAACCTTCAGCATGCATGTTCCTTTCCAAAAGGGGTGGTCGACACCCAAGAGCAAAAAAGAAGCAACCGTGGTTGGCGGGACTCGAAGGAAATAATAGGTAATAGAAATCCTATAGGTCAAAATAGGAACAAATCCCAGTAGTAAGTCATATATGAACATCTCAATATCTCAGAACCCAAGTCAACCCTAAATAGCATGGACACAACCCTCAACAGAAGTAAAGTCTCCAAGAAAGGAAATGGAGAGAACTTCAACTATAACTTTTTCTGCAGCCTGCAATATAAAGCATAACAATGAATCTCATTTAGATAATGAGAAAGATATGTTGAATCCAATTGAAACGGTGACTATGGTAGTTTATTAACAAAATAAGGAATCAACATTATCATTAGTTGTCATAAATGATTGCATGGTGGACTGAGGTTTTTAGGAGAAGGGGGGAAAAGAAAAAAACATGAATCATCTTGGTATTTGAATTTAGGAAAGCAATAGATGTACTATTATGTATCTATTTTTTTGATGTAATTTTCATTTTTGAAAACAATAGAATTCAATTTACAAAAAGAAAAGTCTTAGCATAAGACAAATTTACCTCCTTTTAATGAGGCACTAAAATTACAATATTTTATAAACTATTGTCTATTAAATCATCATTAGTGTATACGAAATCATTTAAAAAAAAAACAACTTTATTTCAATTTTTATTTAAAGAAAGAAAATCTTAAATTTTTTAATTAAAGAAAGAAAATTTTAAAGTTTTAAAAATTATTTTTTTAAGTAATTTAGAAAAAAATCAATGTTATATATCTATATATATAACTAAAAATGTTAAAAAAATAGAAAACAATAATTTAAGAATCTATATCCAAACAAATTAAAGTTAAAAAAATTGATACATAATTAAAATTAAATTAAATTAAACTTAAAAAATAAATAATTAAAATAAAATAAAAAATAAAAAAATAAATTCAAATATTAAAATAATAAATAATATAAATAATGATGAAGTTTAATGCCCACGATAAATAAATAAATAGAATTTTTATTGATGTTTTTTATTTACTTATTTTAATTTTTTATTATTTTTAATATTGTTAAGGTTTGGTTTTAATTTGTATTTTTTGTTATTTTATTTATTTTTGCTACTATTTCTTTTCTAAATTAAAAAAGAAAAACATTTTAATATGTTTTTATTTTTATTTGTTTTCTTTCTTTCTTATATTTATTTTCAATTTTAAAATTTCTTTGAAGAAATTTTTATTGAAAGTAAAAATTAGCGCATATATATATACCCTCTAAAAAATATTTATAATTTGTATATTGTTTATCTTTTTAAAGGTAAATTAATAAAAATAATCAATTAATAATTGGGAAAAAATTAACTAAATATAGCTCTTTAGATTTCAAGAGGATTGTATGTTTTTTTTTAAGGTTGGTATTGATGATGAGCATAATGTTAATTAATTCATCATTTTAACCTAAAAAATAAATATTAATTAAACAAATTTTAAAAAAAGTTAAAAATTAAATTTTAAAAAAAGTGAAAATGTAGAAAAATTTTAAATATTTATTTGCAAGGCTTTCCATAGTCATGATGTTTGATCTGTAATGAAAAAGTTGGAAAATGTTTTAATCTAAACCCTAACAAAATGGGTGGTGTTGCACGACCACTTTTGCATTTTATTGTATTTTTTCATGTTCTTCACAGATATGATATTTGAACTTTAATGTCATGATTGAATATTTGTTTTTAATTATACCCTTTATAAAAAAAAAAGAGGCAATGCTGCATCATCACTTTTGCATTTCAGTGTGGTTTTTCATGTGTTTTTTAATCATGAAATTTGGCTTTTCATACCATGGTTGAAAATGTTGAAGTTTTAACTCTGAAATCAAAAAATGGTGACCTTGGATCACAATTTTTCAAAAGCAACATGAAAATCATGATTTGATGCCACCCCTACAAAAACAAGAACTAAGTAAAGTTCTCATTAAGCTGGTAATATTATTAGATTTTCTGGCCTCAAGGTCAAAAGAAATGATTGTAATTGAGAAAAGTACTCTTCATACTGATATAACAAAAAATCCTCGAATAAATATTACATAAACACCAATTTAATTACAATTACTATTACATAAAATCCTCGAATAAATATTACATAAAAACCAATTACTTTGTAAGAGTTCAGCCGAACTTTCTTATAAAGTTCGACCGAACTCGTGATTCTGTTTAGATTGACGGCACACTGACGGTGCGGGCAAACAGAATTTTTGCCGGAGATTGGAAAACCAGAAACAAAAGTTCGGCTGAAATTTTACTTTTAAAATAGTTCGGCCGAACTATTTTCTATAAATAAATCGCCCGCGAAAGTTTATGGTTTACTATTTCATTGTTCGTGCGGTTTACTGTAGTTTATCGTTTTTGCTGTGTTCGCGTTGTTGCTGCTGCTGCCGTGCTGGTGTTCTTGCCGTCCGCGCTCGTCGACTTCGTCGGGTAAGTCTCCATACGCCCGCGAAATAATTTTTGTGCGTTGAAATAAAAAAAGCTGTCTGTATTTTATTAAAAGTCTGTGTATTAAAATGTCTGTGTTTTAAATGACTGTATTTTAAATGTGTTTTAAATGTCTTTTTTAAATCTTGATACAAAACCTCTGTTGAAGAATATATACTATATAATGAACTTACAATATTTTTGCTATATAATGAACTTACAATCTTTGTGATTAACGAAAATTTCGTAGAATTTCTTTAAGAGGTTTTAAAGAAGGAAAACCAAGAATCACTCCACCCACTTGTGTAAATCCACTTGCAAATGTCACTTGCAATGTATCAAACCCCTATCGAATTTCTTTGTATCATAATGACTTTTACTTTCAACAATTTGAACAAAGCTACCAAAATAATGATTAAATTTGTCTCAATGTGCCATTTAACTCTGTTAAAATACAATGGCATATCCCTTTTATGGGATTTCGTTCCGCCTTACTATGACTCTTGCTTTAAAAAATATATATTTCTTTCCGGTTAGGATAGTGAAGCATGCCATTATACAACGCCTTTGTGTTAGGAAGGAGATTTGTTGGCTGAGACTATGTCGGAAATTCTACAGAATGTATTGATGTAATTTATTACGTTGATATTCAGAAGAATTCACCATCATTCCCTTGGACAGTCATAGTCTTCATCTATAGGTATTCTTCTACATTCTTCGTTCTTGCAGCTGCTATCCATTAAATGTCTGAGAAAAAATATTTTCTTCACCGTCCTTGAATTTCTACCTACAAAAGTTTCTGTCATTACTTTTACTGCACGTGAGGGAGGGAAGAATAATACAGAGATGAGATATTACTGAAAAACAAGGACATGAACTATAGGTATCGTCCTCCTTGTTTAGCCATCATTTGCAATAGAATTTCCGAGACATCTTTAACAAAAAGAAAAACCTACAGCATTAAAGCTTTGTTTTCCGATGAGGTGTTCATTCTGAAAGTAGCTTCCTAATGGTCTAACCCTCTTGACGAATGAGTACTTCTGTAGAACTAAATAATCAGGTGGCACCTTTCTTATATGATCCATTCATTTGCAAGACTTGCTTTTCATCTGACATCCTTGTGACAAAATCCTCGCAGTGAGAGCTCTGCCACAAGTATGGCAGAAGTTTCAAAATCCCAGCCCCTATTCCCAACAGGAATTTTCATAGCAATATCCCTTAGATGACAGAAAGTTCAAAATATACTTGCAATATAGTGGTTCTGTCATCCACCGTGAAGAAAGTTTCCCTCCATTATAAAATAAACATTATAATCCATTCAAATATGCATAGGGATATAAAAACATTTCTTGGCAGGTCAGAAGTACCAGTAACACTTCTGAACAGTATCATCTAGTCAGTTGGAATAACAGACCATTCCCTAGTGGAACCGGCTTTTTAATAATCCTTGTGATTATATAAGAAACATTAGGCTTGCTTGCAGGTTAATACAAGTTTGATTGAGTACTAAAGAAAACATATACATCATCTTTTGTTGGAAATATTTGCCTCCCTTCTTGACTGGAATGTTGGAAACCTGCTCTATCTTGAAACCCCTTCTTGGAGTCTCTCTCTAGCTAGAACTGCACCTACACTCTGCAACTAGCCAAAAAACAGATTTGAAATATTTGACTAATTTTTTATATAATTGAAATTCAAAAACAAATGATTTTCTCCAAGTTTTAATTGTTTAAAATATGATTGTTTGAGCAACTCTTTCTCTGGGATACAAGGAGGCTGAAAGATTTTTTTCTTGTATATTTGAAGCTCTCCATTTTTATATAAAAGGATTTTTTTCTTGTATATTTTTATGCTCTTTTCCATATAGTAATGTAATAGTGTATGAAGTTTTAAATTGTTTTTATTATTTTTATTATATGTTGGATGTGATTTTGATTGAAAATGCTTCTTTTTTATTTATTAATTAAAAAAAATTATTAGAAAATTATTTCTTTAAGCCTTGGAATTTACAATCAAAATTAGAAAATGTATTTATATCTAAACTATTTATGAAAAGTTTAATATTGTTTGATTTTCTCTACCATGTCCTTTTTACATATATCTAGAATAATATTATATGTAGTTTCCGGTTTTTGTAACATTTTACTACCATAATCAAAATCTATAGAAATAATAATCTAACATTATAATATCTTGAAATGGAGCTAGCCAACTCAAATATAGTATTGCAAATCCCTGACTAAGTTAGCTGAGGAGGCTATGTATTACTTAGTATTGTATCCATATTGGGGTTGCAAGTTCTATGGGTTCAAAATAACACTTGCAAACAATTTGTTTTCCATATGACCTCTCTTTTTCATAGATAAATTTCATTCTTTTAGCCATTATGGATTTGAGAAAAATACATCCTGATAGGCCAATAAAAAGCCTTAACAATGAATTAAACATGAAAAACTATTAAATATGGGTAACCAAGTAGCATCAAAACAAACAACTAAATCACCAAGGCTAGTAGTGATAAATAATAAACATTCTAGGATACTTAAAAATTCAATGTAAATAATTTTTTTTACCTAAAATCACTAGATGGTGAGGCCCACAACAACAGCTGCAAAAGCAATGCAATATAACCAATCAAACTACACCAACAAAACATATGGTCTTGAATGAGGTTTTGGATTCTTTAGATATAAATGTACACAGTGGCAATGTATCTTATATAAAACTTTAATCCATGTGCTTAACCTTAACATTGACACAAATGGAATACAATTTTACTCATTTCTTTATGATCTAGAAAAATATTCGGATGAGTATTGCCCACATATCCGAAGTCAAAAGGGATAGATTAAAAAGGGATGCTCTGGTCATCTATAAAAGATAAATTAAAGAAGCATGACATGACATATTAGTAATCCAAATTAGATATGCGTACCAATTATGTTCATATAACACAACAAATAGATGATTCAATACAAATTTCACATAGAATTCATATTTATCTCATGCGCCTTCAACTTAAATTATATATCTAGCATTAAATTAAGCTATAGGAGATAAATCAAAGAAGAATTTGAATGTAAATTAAACATGTGTAATAATTATGTCCTTTAGTTCAATAAATAGATAATAATTTGCAAATGCCATATCTAAGCTATATTTCATCTAAGTAGCTTTCAATTTAAACTTACATCTAATGTTAAATTATATAAAAGAATAACAGTAATTCAAACTTTGAAATAATATTTAGAGTTAGTATAAAATGTGACATAATTTTCTTGTGTGGAAAAACATAGTTATTGAGAGTTCAAAACTCATGCATTTGAATAGAAAGTGGGTATACGAATGAGCAAGTAGATTTTTTCTAGAAATGAGGAAGTGAAGGTTGATAGAGAGCCACACAAAATTGCAAATTCATACCTCAACAAAATTGTTAGATCCTTTTAAAGAAAACATATTTAATCAACTTTCATTGAAATATATGATAAACTCAACCCAATTTTATGAAAAGTAGTATACCATTTTTTACATAATTTCACATAATACAAATAGATAAATTTTAATTAAGTATTGTTATAAAGATTTAACTACCCATCAAGAGATGGCCAAGTGATTGAGACAGGGCATCATCACAATAAAAAACCAAGTAAAAATTGTAGTAATCCTAGAATCATGCTTTACATGAGGTAAAATTGGGGAACTCATGACTTTTACTATAGATAAAAAAACATTTACCCTTACCAAAAAATATATGATAAAAATTGACAAACTACATAAGCTTAAGCTTAAGGGGATATAATCCTTCTTGTCTTCCATATAGATAATGAAAATGATTGTTCCAAGTCTCACATGTTGCTTCTCATGTCATTTTATAAACCTTGATTGGAAAGAAAAATAGGAGGGCAGAAATGTAAGAAATATAAAACATAATGAAACACAACGTAAGAAATAGAGAACATAATGAAACACACATAAATATCTCTAGACAATCAACACAATTATTTTCCTAGGAAATCCTTATATGGGAGACAAGAAACCCTAAAAAGTAATGATGCTCTAGACTCCTTTTTCCCTAGGAAATCCTTATGGGAGAAAAACAACACTAAAATGTAAACATGCTCTACTCTCTCTTTTCTGGTATGGAAAATATGTGAGTAAAAAGAAAGAGGTAATCTCTCTAGAGTTAGCTAAGACTTTTAGCGTGTAAGGTTGCTATAAAAACTTAACTTCATACATTTTTCTCTCTAACTTCACACTCCTAGTTGTATTTTCAACTATGGAACAAAATACAATAACAAAAAATGGAACTCTTATTCCTCCTAGTGGCCAAGTATTTAACCTAGTGTGATAGCCAACTAGGTGTAAGATTTGACTCTGTCAACCATTAACGAGGTTTTTGATTTTAGACCTTTTAGAGTCTTGTTAAAATTCCACATGTAGCTAGCTTGCCATGCATGAGTAATGGGGCTAAGATGTCATTCTCTCGTACCATGGTGGTCAACATGATAGGTCAACTTACTAAAGGCATAAATTTTGAATGAACTTCGTTTGATGTTTTCTTGCACCATTGGATATGTCTTTAAGTGTAGAATAATGGTCAAGATTTTGGCACAAGGGATAATCGTTTGACCCCCAGAAATGTCATTTAATGCCTCAAAATGACTCCAAAAGGTTTTAGACCCCAATTCTCCACCCACCATTAAAATGACCCTACAAGTTGATTCTTTAAGTTTTTTCACTCTATAAGCATCAAAATATATGAAAAATAATATAATTATCCAATCTAGATCATTATTTAATAATTTTTTAAAATTATGAGTAATATATACATCATGGAATTTAAATAAATAGCGTTAATTCATTGAACACCCTTGTACATGTTCCTTGTTGATACTTTGAAAGTAATACTTTTTGAAAAATAATTTGTTTATGGATTCTATTTTCCACATTCTCTCAACCATATAAAAAACCTTCTTATAATATTTGAAATCAAAGGTCTTTCCCATACCAAAGTATGTTCTTTTAAAACATGTTTTCTTGGTGATATGGGTGATTTAGAAATGATTGGGAGAGCGAAATTCCTTGAATTTAATATGTACAATATGTTTGGTTCATGCCACTAAGCCAATAATTTTAAATTCAACTGAATTTTAATATAACCAACTAAATCCTGCAAAAAAAGAATAAAACAATTTATGTTAGGGTTGTGGATTTAGGCATTGAAACAACACACCATGATATTTCAAATTTAAAAATAATGGTTTGATTCCTAGGTAGCTTAGAATCCTATTTGTTTTCAAAATAAGGATGCACTCCCATTTGATTCTCATGATTAGGTTGTAATCATGAGGCTCTCGCTCAAGAGTGGACCTTCCCAAAATCTTGTGACGTCTTGTCACAAACAAAACCATCAAACTGAAAAACACATCATGCAAGAAACATAGCTTGCTGACATATCATTTTCTCCTTCAAAGAAAAAAAATTCACATCATGTGAATATCTCCATGTACTCTTACATATTGGTGTACAAAACCATCAACCAAACACAAGTCGACAAAACATGCCTCTTCAAACAACTGACTCTCAAGTCAAATAATAGAGCTCATGTACAAATTTCCATATTTGTTGCATTTAAGTGTGTCAACGTAACTCTACTTTCAACATCTTGCTTCATGCAACATGCACCATACTTTGAATTTGCAAAGAAATTCATGAAACATCAAAATACATGCAAGGCCTTAATTATATAAGAAATCTAACCATCTATTAGCAAACCATTTCAATGGCGCATATTTTAGTTGCACTTCATCATGTGAATCATCTTGACCCTCATCAGTTATGGAATCCTCTTTTCCATTCTTGTCGTTATCTCTTTCCACCTTCTACAAATGTTGTGGATGACTTGTTGGATACAAATTCCAACACTTTTCCACAAGGTGACCTTTCTTATGGAAATGAGTAATAAACAATTGCATCTTATTTTCAACATCATTTTCCTTGTCCAATGGGCCTTTGACTTTTTGCCTCATTTATTTAGAAAGTTTCAATGTGTATGGATATCTTCTTCCAACATATATAAACATTATGATTATTCAAACCACAAAAGGAACATGTGCAAGTTCTTTTATATATCTTATGTGAATATTTACCATGTTTATCATAATCAAAAGCAATTTGATTAAAGGCAAATTTATACCTTGAACATTCACCATTGTCGCCTTCTTGAGGAGGTGAATTTGATGAGGTAGTGGCTCTCCTCTAAATACTAGAAATGAATTCAATGACTAGATAGAGCTTTCAACATCCTCTTCTTTTACATTCTCATTAGCTGCATGTTTATTAACATCTTCTTGCAAAGTGGGTGTCAAAATTTTCCATTCATCATGAACACAAACTTCACAAGCTTGAGGTAATGAACACGAAATAAAATTCCTTCTTGGAATAGCTTCATGTGCCTCCTTGGCTTTGGAGCATTCTCCATGTTTTCCATAACCAAGACCCAAATAATTAGGCCCTTCCTCAACAACATTTGGCTCAACTATGCCTTGTACTCAACTATGCCTTGTACATGTTTGCCTTTAACCCTTTACTTTCATAGCACATTTTCATCAAAAATTTGGACCTTGTTCCTCTAGTGTGTCTCTCAAAAGCACGTACACATTCATTTTGAGAGGAAATTGAAGACAGAAACCAATAGCTAATTCTTCTAACTAACCTTGACTAAAATGAGCTAAATTGTACTTTGATACCAAATTGATTTGAATATGGACAAACTAGTTTTATTGGGCTATCTCCCTCATTAGTTAAATAAAAATGTGTTTAGGATCGTCTAAAGTTAGCCAATTGGGAAGGGGTTTGTGTTAAGCTTTAAGTGTATTTTGTGAGAAATTTATGAGTTAATTAGCTTTTAAAAACTCATGCGTACAAATAAAATGAAAAATTTTTATTTAGGAAATTTTTTTCCCTCAATCCAGATTCCGATCATTGGACATGTAAGAGGAAGAAAGAGGGAATTCACTTTTCAAATTCTAGACCTTGTCTAAACCAAAATAAACTAGAGTTTTGGTTTTCAAATACATTCACTTATTTGGAAAATTTCTAGCTACCAAAAGTCCATATGCCAATCTACCTCCCAAGAAATACATTTAGTACACCACTGGTTAGTTTTTTGTCTTCCTATATTCTTTATCAACCTCTTCTAGTCCAATTATAAAAACCAATTATAAAAACCAAGTGAATATTTCTACATATTGTTTTCTGTCCCATAAACTGTACAATATATGTGGAGTTGCCTCGCCCTAAGCAAGATGTTTAACAAACATGATAATAGAGAAACAATTAGTGACGTCACCAAAAGATGTAGCCTCTTCAAGGTATCATATCCTCTCATCAAGGTCAAGAATCTATTCACCAAAAATGTCCTATGGAAATGATGGTTTAAGAAACAAAACTAGATAAAAACCTTCAGTGAGAACAAAAAAATCTAAAATCTCTTCGTCTTCAATCTGCTCGTAAAGTTAAATTACATGTCTTGATCCATCTATGGTAAAGAAATCAAATAGTTCTATCAATTCCACCTTGCAACTCTAAGAGACATTGAATTAAATTTCATCTCAAGATAGGGCTTTGAGAGGACACTCTCAAAGCCAACCTTCGTTATGGCTTTGAAACGCATGGTAAGTATCAAGAATGCAAATTTCCTTAATGTCATAGCCTTCTTTTGCCTAAATGAATGCAAATTTCCTTGCCATTTGGCTTGCGACATTCATAATTCATGCTCATGGAACATGATTGTGTTGCAATTGTGATAACATTTGTTGTATGCAGAAGCTAATAAAAAATGATCAAAAATGACATTTTTGCTCTGTTTTTTTGAAGATTTAAGGAAAATTACACCAAGTAGCTTCTAACCTCATATGACCATCATGTCAAACTCATCTCAGGATATTGTCCAAGTAAGAGCCACTTAAGCAAGAAATCTAGTATACATGACTCCAATTTCAATTAGCAGCAATGACAGTTCTAAGTATGGTGCAAACATTGCTCCATATCCTCAATGGGGCATGTTTGATGACAATAATTTGGGGAGTGAGAGAGGGAGATGGTAGGAGAAAAAATTCAAGGAATCCACGGGAAATTGAAAAATATATAACTAATAAGGTGGAAGACATTTGTAACCTAAGAGAGAAACATGTTAGGAAATGGGTGAAGTTGGTATTACACACCCAATTGGACAACCTCGAGGAGAAAACATTTCTGCCACTTTATTTGTTGGCATAACCTAGTAAGTATTATTCACTAGCATGTATTTTGTAAAGGCCTTGTCCTAGTTCCCATTCAACTCCATCCACCAGGTTGTAGAGTATTCCAAGCCTAATTTCATGAAAAGTAAGTTGGGGATGATCACATTGACCTGCTTGATGACGTGTCTATGAAGATTAACTACCTTGAACTATTTTTTTGCGTAGGGAAAGAGACACATTCTCATGTCTGAGCATGAAAATGTTATTTGATATTGTTAATGCCTCTAGTGTTTACTTCTACAAGTTCTATAGGCAGAGTCTGTAAAGGGCCAGGTAGCCTCTGGATCTCATCTTTTATAAAAGGTGACATATCTAGTAAATACCCCTACAGTCAATCTCTGGAATGGATCTAAATAGAAGTTCTTCATTTTAATATCCATAAAACACAACAACTTTAAGGTAAACTATGTACATGTGTCATTTCTCCCACAAACTAAAGTGTATAAGTGGTAAATTTTATACCAAGTGTGCTCCCACCATGTAAAGCGCAATTTGGTGAACTTATCATTTTTTATAATTTCTTTTTCGATTAAATTTAGTTTCACACATGATCAATTATTGCTTTGAAAGTTGTGTTCTACATAATTTGTGTACACTAAATTACAAAATGATTTTTTGAAATCTATTTTGTGTAAATTTCGACCAATAGATATATATCATGGAGGAGGAACGACGAAGATCAGCCGAATCCCATATGGAGGTTCAGGGATCGGGGGATGTTCACGGTATTTAAATATAATCTTAAATCTCCATACATGTGTGTACATATGGAATTGATTTTTTTATTAACTTTGTGAGTTAAATTAGTTGTTAATAAGTTTCATATTTTAATTTTTAGGAGGTAAGAGGAGAAGGGTTTCAACTCCATCCATGGAGTGTAGCCAAGGTTCAACTGGTCAAGGTATGAGTGGTAGCAGGTTGCAGGAAGGGGGTGGTATTTATTCCCCCGAAGGCCAATCAACAGCTGTTGGTTCTCAACAGGGTCATTGTGGGTCTGGTTCTCAGCAACGTCATTCTGGGGCTGGTTCTCAGCAGGGTCATGTTGGTGAAGATGTTAACCAACAACATCAAGGTTGCCATCAATTTCAATATTTTTCATTAAATTTGTACAACTTTTTTTACACGTGTTTTTTCTAATATACGAAATTTTATATATATTGATGCAGAGGCTGAAAATGTTCGAGCTAGTGGTCAAAATAGACGTAGGGCAGCTCGCTACATTCAAGAAGAAGGCTGTCAACCCAGCACAACTTATCCGGCTGAGATTACTGATATACCATGGGAAACCAACATGGCGGAATGCACCTTACAAAGGTGTGAAAGCCTTCATGCAAAATTGCAAAGAGATCTCATGGTTTTGTCTCTACCTGTTGAGAGTAGACAAAGCCTTGAAATAGTTACACATTCATTGGGTGAAATGGTAAATATGTATAGAAATTTGGGGCCAACAAGTGATTCGTTTGTAGAACTGATGAGAAAGAGAAAAGAAACAGTGATAGGTCCCGATAAATGGCAGGACATAAAACAAAAAGTTACAAGAGCAGAGGCCAAGTCAATGTTTAATTATAAGGAAGGGCCAAAAAGAAAAATGTTGAAGGTGCAGTATTTCAAGCACCCAGACAAAGCTAGTTATTTGTATGATCGACATCTTGTGGCCTTTGGAAGGCTTCCATGGAATGATGAGGTTCCTGTTTATTTTGCACAAATGTTTTATGCAGAATTTTTTTTGGGTATGAAACCCAACTACAATGACCTTCCTTCAGAATTTTTTGGCCTGGGGAAAGGTCGATTATATAACCGTAAGGGCGCTAAGCGAGATGTGGAGTTGCCTCGCCCTGAGCCGCCATTGGTGAGTCGACCGTTTCGAGTCGAAACTCTGCGATCAGAGATGGATGCGACTTCTCAAATAAGTCGAGAAGCAAGGGATGTTATGATCGACAATGTTCATAGCAGATTGAGTGGAGTCGATCTTTGTTTAAATCGACAAAGAGCACGTGAAAATGCACGTGCCAATTTTGTTTATCATACAGATGAGGAGATTTACAACATGAATGTTGAAGATCTCCGAACATACGCAATAAATTGTTGCAATGGTCTGCAAGACCTAATTTTTCGTGAGGAAGAGGGCACCGGAACGGTATGTGTTAGTGACCTTAGGGTTTGAAATTATATTTACATATACATGTGTGCAATTTGTAATAAATACATGTGTATGTACACATGTATACATTTATTTGTATGTGTACATTAATCTAACAAAAATGTATGATTATATGTTAAAACACCATTTGCAGTTCTCAGGCATGATGCGTGATGAAAATGTTAATATTACATTCGGGACCTCCGGTTCAAACGATGCAGATGGGTCTGACCATCATGATATGTTGGCACATGTTAGTGTTTTTTAAGTGACTCTAAAATAAATAATTGTTGCCACACATGTACATGTATGCATATATATAATTTGATAAAATGTTTTAACAGGTACCGATTCCGTCTGATGTTTTTGGGATGGCGGTACCTTCTTCTTCCTTAGGAGATATACCTTCTACTTCATTGGGAGATGAGCCACAAGTATGGACAATTTTTCACAAGTTTAAAATTTATGTTTAAAAGTTATATATATATATATATATATATATATATATATATATTCTACCTCAAAAAGTTCCATTAAAAATTGAGATATATATATATATATAGAGAGAGAGAGAGATCTATATTTTGAGTTATTTAAAATTTTTTGAATTTAGGTTCCTATAGAAGATTTCTTTAATCCGGGGACTCTAGCGACGAAGATAGGAACATCCACAACATTTGAACAAGTTGTCTTTAGTTCCTTTTTTTAATATTATTGAAAATAAGTTTATATATGTACACGTGCATTTTCATTTGAAAGTTTTTAATTTATATAAATTATATATATATATATATATATATATATATATTTAACTGTACATGTATATTGTATAGTTTACCACTGCAGATGTTCCTATGGGAGAGCCTGTTCATCAAATGGAGAGGGAACCTTACGATGTATTGCATGATTTTTTTGTTATATTTTGTTTTTTACATGAAGTTCTAGATATATATATTCTCATTCATTTTTAAAACTTCAAATTTTAATGTTCAAGTACATGTGCATTGTGTATGTAGGTTTCCTATTTACAGGATAGGGCGGTACCCGAGACCCAGACGCTAGATCCTCCATTTGATGGACAAGATTTACAGTAGATTTGATTTCAAAATTTAGATGGTTTTAAAATTTGTTAAACTTGATACAGTTTGATACTCAAGTGAGATTTACAATTTTTGGACATATTTTATTACATTGGTATTATATAATTTGTTTTATTTAATTTTTGGATGGTTTTAGTACTTTTGGCATGTGAATGTGAAGTAATGTTGTCATCTGAACTACATTTGG
The DNA here is from genome assembly GCA_034641835.2 of Pinus albicaulis. Lineage (NCBI taxonomy): Eukaryota > Viridiplantae > Streptophyta > Pinopsida > Pinales > Pinaceae > Pinus > Pinus albicaulis. The sequence continues at coordinate 978,459,967 of CM076575.1, forward strand.
CATGTGATATTTAATGTTAAATGTTTTTGTTGTATAGTTGAATTATAATTGGCATGGCATGTGAAGTCTTTAAAACTCAAGTTTTGGATGGTTTCAATCTACATTTTTCATGTGATATTTAATTAACTTTAAATTTTTAATGTTTTAATGTTGCACAATATATAATCAAAAGGGTTTTAAAACTTAAAGTTTTGGATGGTTTCAATCTACAATTTAAAGTTTTGGATGGTTTCAGCCTACATTTGCACATGTGGTAAATTGAAATGTTACTTGTAACAAGACAATCCCCATTGATTTCATTGTATATATTGATTTCTGATTTGATATAATTGCATGTATGATGGTACATTACTTGTAAAGTCATTGGATTAATAGTGTTCATTGATTTCAGTGTAAGCGCAAAAAACTATTGACAATGTAGAACAATTTTTGTGTTATAATAATTAAACCTAAGAATATTGGAGAGCCAAAGAGACTTGATGTATGGTGTTTACTACAAGAGTTCGACCTAAATATTTAAATGGTTTATGGTTTATGATTTTTACTTTCTTTTTAATATAATCGATATGGAAAGATGACAAAACTAATAAGGGTGACAATAAGAATAGAAGAAGAAAATAGTTTAAGATTGATCACAATAAATGCTATTTGTAATTGATTGCATTCTAATTATTCACATTCTATCATTCAATATTATTACATTGTCACTTTGGATTCAAAAAATTTATTTGATCATTTTCCATTATTAAAGTTATTCTACAATATTTATCATCTCAACAAATTGAGGTAACTAAGAAAATTTAAAATTAAAATGACTTGATAAATCTCAAACATATTTAGCATATTTAAAATGGTTATATTAATATTAGATGTATTTACATATTATTGATAAAATTAATCATGTGTTTCTCATATTATCGATAGTTTTTTCCTTGGTTGCACACGACTGAAACCAACTTAGATCCATCTTAACTACGGATCTATCAAGCGCCGAGAGGGATCAAATCTCTTGAGGTGCAAACCTTTCTTCAAGTTTTGCACTCAAAAAAGAGGTTTGCACCTCTAGATATTTGATCCCTCTCGGCGCTTGATAGATCCATAGTTATGATGGATCTAGGAAAATAAATTTCTAAAAATAAGTAAGGGAAAAGCAGCATAGGGAACAATTAGGAGTAGATTTAGGGCATAGGGAACAATTAGGAGTAAATTTAGGAACATGTGATAGTTGGGTGAGATAAAATCATATATTTTAATAAAATAATGGGAATTTTTAGGAGAGACAAATAGTGGATATGACATGTATTTTGGTGAATAATCAAATTTATGGAATTAAACAATTAATTATTTTTGTATGTGAAAACAAGATTCACACCTAATCCTCACCTAAAAGACTAAATTAAACACATTATTATTAAGGGGACGAGGAGCTTTCTAGGTTTTGAGCTCCCTATTGTTAGATGAGTGTCGTAATGGCATTCCATGTATTTTTGTGAGAACTTATGATATTGTGATATTCTAATTACGAAATAGTGATCTTGAGTACACGCTGGATAATGTAGTAGATAGGAACTTTTTGATAAGGGGATATTAGGGATGTGACCAAATTCCTATCAGTGAAAAAAAATTTCTTCACCTTCCTATAACTCCATTGTAGCTTTGGGGGCCAAAGGTAAGAAGAGTACCTTGGAATTTCTTGGGCGAAAAACCAAGTAGGTCACCAACTTTGGTCTAGTGCATTGGAATTCATTAAAGAATTGGTCATTGGAGCTGCTTCAAGCTAGGAGTGAGCATCGTCACCAACCTACGTTGAATATTTTACACTCCCTAGGGTGAATGATGCTTTAAATTGATTGACAGTCTAAGACTTTCGAATTTTTCCGAATGCCAAATGATCTTACAAAGCTAGTATTTATAATATCCTAGTAGGTCATTTGGTGACAACTTTTACCGAAAACTTGAAACAAAGAGAATCTATCCTTGGCTAGGACATCATGTAAGATGCCTGCCATAAACAGTAAAATTGTACTTAAAAGCTGAGATTCGGGCAAGTGGGAACAACCACTTGTTATCTCGTCCCTTGGAGGCTAGGCCATATGGGGACTGAATCTGACCTTACAAAATAAAGTGAAATAATTTGTACCATACGGTCGGAAAACATACACAAGAACAATTAATATACAAGAACAATTAATTTCATTCTAGAATATATATATATCCAATACATATAACATTTTTCATCAATGCACATGTATAGAAAAACTACTTTCAGTTGATACTAGAGCACGTGCTTGTACCCAAACAATTTGTAACATGTGCAAACAACAAATAACATAAGCAGCTCAATTTTTAGTTGAGTACTGGAAGTTCTAAAACATATTTAATCCAAAGATAATAAATTTTTGGACACTTCACTCAAAAAAATTCTAATGGAATTCCATCCTCAATAATCCGTTCATGATCGGATTTTGACATTTTCCATTTCTTAATTTTCAATTTTTTCTTTGATTGAACTTCTATCAAATTTATGCGTGCTGCACACACCAAGTGACTATATTGACAACTTATGGAATCAGGTTCATAGTCTTCAAAGTAAACAAAGTCTCCACTTTGATGAGTTTGTCTAAAAAAATAACCTTTCAGTATAATAGACCCTCTGTCATACTGAAATCCGTGATCATTATAGTCTTGTAATAATTTCATTTTTCGTTCAGTGCAACGCATCAAATAATACTTCACATTTTCATCATTGTCAATAGGTGCAATTACAGCAAAAACATCTCATGCACAATAAAATAAATTTCACATTTAATTATGCATATTTAAATTTATTTCTAGATCTTTAAATCATTAGAAAGTAATTCAAATGTTACCTTCTCTAACAAGATCAGAAACTCGATCACCATCGGATGATATTGTAGTTTCCTCTAATTGCATTTCTTCAAACATTGCAACAGACATTTTTCCCTTTGTATTTAGCTCTGTATGTTTCCAATCGTTCACATACATTTTGTTTTCACAAACGTCATTGGATTTTGTATTGTCTATGCAAACATCACAAAAACAAGAATATTTTCTTTTATCCAATGCAAATACATTTGTGGACAACTTTGTTTGAATTGAATGCAATTTTTGAGTTCCTTTTATTGTTTCAACGTCATTTCCAATTGATCTATCTACGTCTCCGATTCCAATATGCCAGGAAAACCTTTATATGGAAAATTAGAAAAAGAATTTGTAAATATGATATCAAAATACAATTAAAAATAATCGTTGCATGATAAATGTACAATGTTTAAAATTAGATTTCCAATATAAATTAAATTGAATGTACCTTCACACTTCTCTTGATGGGTTTTTCTCATGGCTTAGAGCAGCGATGCACCATTGAACAACTTCTTCAGCGTTCACAAGTCAGCGTGCAGAGTGGTTCATTTGATATCTTTGAAGTATTCGTTTTATGCATGCTCCTGCATCGTCATGTTCTCCTTTTCCATGGCCAGTCTCAAAGAAATTCCAACAATGTTTAATGCAGGTTTTCTTATGAAGACAACACAACCAAAAGAATGATCGTGCATATTTGAATTGACCTGCGCATCCGTCTGACCATATCCAATTTTCATTGAATGTTATTCCACGATTTTTCAATGAATCATAAATTTTTCCAAAACAATGTTGTACAAAACATGTATCATGTGTACGATCGTCATTGATATAAAAGTGATATTCTTTAATGATATGTCAATTTTCACTCGTGCTTTCTATATGATCGACATTTTGTTCAGCATGTCTATATAGAATATGGACGAGCATGGAGACTTGGTCAGAGTGATAGTATTCACTCTGAATTTCTTTTTGTGGAAAAAATGTGTAGTTTTCTGCAAAATCAATCACTGACAAAATGGTCCCTGGTGGAAAAAATTCACGATATTTTTTGAATTGCAAGTCTTGCCATCGAGCTCTATGGGAATGCTTGGTGTATTTGTAAATTTATGCCTCAAACTTTCTCAAAAAGTCTATCAGAAAAATTTCGTCTTCTCGTAATTCGATTCTTTTAACACTATTTGCACCTTGAATCGATGAACCGATATATTCATATCTCTTCCATTTCACTTTCATGTTGGACAATGATTGATCATTTATATCAATGCGATATTTGTTTTGAAATTTAGTCAAATTTCCACAATCATCGCATTTTTTACCACCAATACATTTCTTTTTGTAAAATAGTTCATCGCTTTCTCTTTCACATAGAATTTGAGATATGAATTCACGGATAGTGGAAGGAGGAGGTGAATCCTTCCATAATGTTCTACCGAAATCAAGGAATGTGTCATAATATAATTCAAATTCCACATGATAACAACAACAACAAGTGTCGCGTACGGTGATAGGTTTTACATACCATGGTTTTTGTTGAACAAAAGCACTGAGTGAAACTTGAATTTGACGATTCTCTTCTTTGAACTTGTTGAATAACTCTATTTGAGTGGTTTCCAAGAGATGTTTTTCATGTTCTTCGTCTTGATTTCGTGCTATTCTTCTTCGCATCACATGTCTTGCAGTGGGTGAAACACGCGAATTGTTCTTCCAATATTCATATATTATTTTTTTAACATCTTCTCCAAGTCTATCTTTGTATGGTTTCCTACAAATAGCTCTCCAACAAGCGAGTTCATCATTTACATCTATTTGCAGTCGAAATTTTCAATGTTTGTGCAGAGTTTTTCGCGAGGTTCCCAGTGCTCGTGCCATAGATGTTATCAAACGATTCTCTTGAGTACTTGGTGAAACCATTGCCATCTGTATTCCTCTACGTACATTTGAAACATCTTTATCTCTAGATCTCTTAATTGACTTTATAGCACTACTCATATTTTTTTATCACCTCTTCCTTCATTTTTTTATCTTTGGTTGATTTTCGAATACCCAATAGTGTCGTCGCTTCTTTTAATTTCCTTGATGATAGGAGACCTTTCAACATTTGAGCCTGAACTATCACTCGCTCATTTAAGAAATACTTTTCAAAAATGTTGACACGATATCGTATAACATGGTTAGGTTTTTTATCTCCATATGTGTGAGTGTCAACATTTTCTAACATCTCATTATCGATAGTGATTTCATTTGTACATATTCGAAAAAATAGTACATATTCAATAAATCACTAAATTAATAAATATGTCGATAAATATTAGGAAAATTTTAAATATATCAATAGATCATAATATTTACATTTACATACCCGCTTCAATTTCTGCTTGAGGTTGATTTTCTTCTTCAATATTTTGAGGAGTATCTCTGTCTATTTACATTAAACAAAATATTTTTCAAACTAGTTCATCAAATAAAAATTAAGCTTCACATTTTACATTAGGAAAATTTTAAATATATCAATAAATCATAATATTTACATTTACATACCTGCTTCAATTTCTGCTTGAGGTTGATTTTCTTCTTCAATATTTTGAGGAATATCTCTGTCTGTTTACATCAAACAAAATATTTTTCAAACTAGTTCATCAAATAAAAATTAAGCTTCACATTTTACATTAGGAAAAATTTAAATATATATCAATAGATCATAATATTTACATTTACATACCTGCTTCAATTTCTGCTTGAGGTTGATTTTCCTCTTCAATATTTGAGAGGGCTTCTAACTTTCTTTTGCGAGATTGTCTCGTTTCTTCTCTACGTGCCTCAAGGTCTCTTTTTCGATCATATTTTCTTGCACAAGTTCTTCGATTTCCCATGATAATAGGGTATGAAGTTCAAAAAATTTCCTTCAAAAAATTAGACAATAACTCAATTACAAAAAATATCACAAAATATTTAATTTAAAAAAATTCAGTGTAAATTTTTTGTAAAAAATACATACTCCAATCCAAAACACACACTTTAAAAAATTCGAGAGAAAAATGTCTTATAAAAATGAAACGAAGCTCAAAATATTTACTTCAACTCAAAACACATACATACCTCCAAGAAATGTCTTTTGAATGTACGTCCAAGATATTTTTTACAATTTTTGCCAAAATCACGCCGCCTCCAAGAAATGTCTTCTAAAAAAATTCTTTAAACCCAAAATTGTAAAATCAATTTGCTTCCAAGAAATGCTCTTAAACCCAAACTTTGAAGAAATTTTTTTGAACCCAAACCAAGATCTTTGTAAAATGAGATGAAGTGTGCGAAATGTGCGAAAATTGTGAATCATTTCATGGCAATTTATATTGACACAAAATGTGTTTTAGTAGGGGGCTCCGCAAAAATTTTCGGCCGATGGAAAGTTATACAATAGTTCGGCTGAACTTTTGATTAAAAGTTCGGCCGAACTATTAAGACGTTAGATTTGACGAGCTTTAAGCGGACAACATAGTTCGGCCGAACTTGGACTAAAGTTCGGCCGAACTAACGCGTCACCAATTACGCAACAACCATGCTCTGAAAAAGGTTCTGCAACTTTGGACTGATTAAACTCCATGAAAGGTTGTTAATTAACTATCGGAACCAAGACAAGCATTTTCAGAATTGAATCTACTTTCAGGAAATATAACTTTTATGGAATTTCATAAACGTTTATTAATTTTAATTATTTTTCTAATAAAATGGGTGCAAACAATTTTTTAGGGTCATTGTGATTCAGTGAAATCAAAATTTTGTATCTCCCAAAATACATTGTAAAAGAAAATGAAAAAATTATAGGGCATTACATTGGTCCGTCATCTCTAATGGGTAGCTTTTAGATTTTAGTTTATAGCTTATATGTTAAGAAATTTCTTGCGACGCGAAACATATCCAAAATAAGCAGTTTTTCGTATTGGACCAGTTCAAAAAATTCTAGTAATTATGATATGCATCCATTGGCTTTGTAAATATGACGAAAACAAAGTAGGCTATCTAGTTGATACAGCAACATTTTATTTTCTCAAAAACACAAATTTTCAATGAATACAACATTGTGTCATAACATGACTTCTTATGAATCCTTTGATTGTTAAGAAACACACACTCAAAAAAACGCTAAGTTGACATATCAAATCTACATTAAAAAATTTCAAAAAATAAGTAATAGAAAGCTAACAAAATTTTTGACAACTTTTATTTTTATCACAAAATGAAATTCTACACAGAAAAATTGTTATAGTTTGCAGAAAGTTGAAGAACCGAAAAAAATGAAAATTTTTTCTCAAAAAAGGGCAAAAAGTGTAACCCAGCTTCACATTTTCACCCGTACAGTCATAATAAGTAAATCTAGAAGGATCACTATCATGATTCCATTTATGGTAATCACTACTTGGAGAAAGTTTCCTCATACAAATATATGAGAATTACATTCATCATCGACTCAATTAGAATTATAAAATTGAGAAAAGGATAATTGGAGGTTGGAAAACTTATTATGGGCTTCGAAACAATTGTTAGTCAACTCATCTTTTGGTATGGAGTAAAAAAAAGTTCCTCTTTGAGACTCTCGTCATCCATGTTATTTTATATGGAGGTGATGTTTGGGGTTGCAGTATAAAATTGAGCTAATCCAAAAGCAATTTATAACCTACAACCTCAAGATTAAAGGAAATGCTCCATATCATATCTGATTGATTGAAGCTAGCATTTCCCCATTGAAATCATGGTTATGATTAGGTATCCCATGTATAAGAACAAGTTATACAACATGGAAGCCAAGAGGTTCCCCAAAATTTCTTCTAACTCTAGCTAAAATCCCCACCTCCAGCTCAAGTGAAACTAGCATAAGCTTGCCCAGTCTTGGCTAGACCATTGGAGGGTAAAAGAGGAGATCATCTTGGAGAATAAAGATAATATTAAAAATATTATTACTTTCAAATTTAAGGATAAATTGGGAGGATAAGGAGTTAGAGGGGAAAAGGAAGCTAAGATATTATAAGGAGGTGATCAACCCCAATCGTGATAGCCATACTTATCTTTATGTCTTGACCATTGATAAGAAGAAAATTAAAATTTCTAAGACAATAGCTAATTCTAATGAGTTTCAAAGTGAAACTGGGCGTTGGTCAATTCCCAACACACCTTGGGATGAAAGAGTCTATCACATTTGCAATATTAAGAGGGTTGAAGATGAAAAACACTTTCTCTTAGACTACCCAGCTCTTATTAACATATGTTCTAATTTCAAAATCTTCGCCACACTACCAACATTATTGACTTTTTAAGTCAGGAAAACTATGGTGATCTAGGAACAATTCTCTCCCTTCTTTTTTATTATAGAAATAAAATATTAAAGAATATCAACTAATCTCTTACCCTTTTTAGGTTTGATAGACCATATTGGTCTTAGTGGATGCTATTCATCATCATCATCATCATCATCATCATTAATTATAAAAATAATTTTCCAAAGGGATTAGGTCCCATGGTGGAAAGAGAGGATATTGTCACCATTGGGCAAGGTTTAATTAGGTCTTCCTTAGAGCCATGGAGACACCTTGAGGTAGTGGTCAAAATAATGTGTGGTTGCACTCAGTGACACCATACACCCAAAGAGACCATATTAAATGTGACCTATGCACACATAAGTGGATCAAATCACATCCCCATGTCCTCCTTTATCAAATTCAAAAGGATCTTACCTTGAGTGGTTTGGTGAAAAATTTGTTTCACTGACTGTGTCGGTTCAAGTTTCTGGAGACCCTATTATGTGTCATACCTAGAATTTATGAAATAGTTGTACTTGGTGTAATAGTGGCAGCACCATAGAAAATTAAATGGTTGGTAAATGGTGATAGACATAAAAAATATTTCCTCATGATACATCTCAGAGACTTGCCTCATGATATATATCACATCTCTGCCTCATGATATATATCACATTAACAAGATTAAAAAAATATAAAAAAATTTATGGTGAGGTTAAATCCACACTATTAAATTTAAATTAATATTAATTTAAATTCTAAAGTCCTATTCCAAAATAGATGCACCTATGAACATAAATATTTTTTTATGGAAAATATTACATCATTCCTTAGTATGTCCACACACACACACACACATATAAGTGATACTAGAAAAACATATATTAGATTTTAATTTTAAAATGCAATAAAGTTGTAATTATCATCATCATCATTATTATAAAATAATTAATATATGAATTAAAAACTACTATATACATTTAAAAAACCATATAACAAGATTCTTAACCATGGAGACAAATATTCTAGAATATCCATGAGATTAAATCCCTATCATTTTAGTTAGACATTATTGATAATTAAATTAAAATTTTGAAAATCATATTTCAAAATAGATACACCTATCAACACATTTTTTTTTTTTACAAAATTACACTATTCCTTCATATGTCTATTTATTGTATTTTATTAATATTTTAATTTTTATTATATAATTTAAAAATAAATATAAATTTACCCCATCGCAAGTGAAAATGTTGGGCTATAAAATTGATATGTCTGCCAACGACAACTGGGTTCTACACCTGGGGGGGCATATGTCAACATAGGCTCAACGGTATTGTAAGGCCCCAGCTTCATGAGGCGTGTTCACGGTGACGAGCACGCCCACCGGACGTTTGGACAAGAGTTCGAGTGCCATGCAATGTTACAGGTGTATCGTTGCACCGTAACCGCATGAGCGCGACCTTGTGGCGATGGAAGAAACCGGGCAGTGACCGAGCGACATTAGTGAGGGTGTCGTCACATTATAGCCGACAGGGGTCGTTGGCCAAGTGACGTTTACAAGTGGAACGTCACACCAGAGCCATGGGTGGAAGCCGACGTTACACATATGGGATGAACGCCAAACGGAGGTTGGGTGGGTCAGCTCGAGTCCGCCGAGTTACCCACACCATTACATGGGAAGTGTATAAATATGACGAGCAAATGTGTTGCTAGCCATCGAACAATCCAAGCGTCGAATGATATCAAGGCATTGGATGAGCAAGAAGCATTGGGCAGCACCACAAGCTTCATCAATAGCTCATTGGTGTAAACCAACACTACGGCGGCAAGAAAACTGAACGTGGTTGCATGCAGAAGTTCAGGGCGTCGTGTGAGTCATGAACGAGCGAGTGTGTCGGGTCGAGTCGAGCAGTGCGTGTAGGATTTTTGTGCAGAACAATACCGCAGGGCATCCACAGTGCGAGTCGAGTTGGGTAGGGTGCATGGCGTTGATTCGAGTCAGGTGGCGCGTATAGGAAGTGCGTGTGGAATAGTACCATAGGGCGTCCTCAGTGTAGGTTGAGTCGGGCAGGACGTGCAACAGGCTGAACGTGAGTTCAGACTGCATTCTGAAGCGAATTTTGGGTGGAATGGAGTGCGACAAAGTGAAAAAGGTGCGTATTAGTGGGAAAAAGCTAACCAAAGTGTGGGAGGTCAATTTTGACACTCGATGAGCTTGGAAAGCACATGAACTTCACAGGAAGTAGCTGACCTAGGGTGACCCAAGTGACCCAGTAGCATGACACTTGGGTAGATTTGTGTAGAAATTCCTAAAGCCGAATTCAATGTTGTAAATCAATGTTTTGGCTGGTTTAAGGATTGACAAGAGTTTGGAACTTGGTCAAGAGGTAAGCTAACCTTTCCAAGGAGCAAAAGGGGATTTTGTTGGATTGGACTTTGTACTGTGTTTTATACATTATGAAACATATTATCGGGTAGAATTATTAATAGGGAGTTTCCCCTCCCATGTATGTATGGGCGTACATGTGGATATGATGATGATGTTTATGTTTTCCGCATATGGAAATAACATTGTGATTAACTAATTAAGATAATGTTGCTAAAGGTGTATACTACTTGTGGAGTACTTGAAAAAATAAAAACAAGGTAGTGTCGCACCCATCTGTAGCGTGGTTGAAAGACTACTAAGGTATAGGGGCGTGACAGTTGGTATCAGATCCAGCATACACTTGGACGTTGCACATCAAGTGGTATTGAAGTTCATTGATCCCATCCTTTGGGAGCTGATGATTGAAGCAAGAAGGGACAACAAACAGGTTGAAGCTAAAGCTTGAAACTTTGGTGAATTGGGGTTTTTGACAGAAGCTATTTCAGGGCTATAGTTGGACGAGGTTTGTACATGGTCTTGAATCATTCTTAAGCAAGAAAAATGGAAGGTGTTGTGGAAGAAACTCAAGTAATTGAGGAGGCCCAAGTACTTTCTAAAGATGTCATCTTGGAGAAGATCGTTGAGAACATGGAAAGACTTGAGAATATGTTCATGGACCTTAGGGAAGGTCATGAAGACCTTCGTGAAAGGAACATGGCATTGAAAGAAGAAGCAGAAAAGTGGAAGGACAAGCTTGAGTCTATGGTAGTACGGTATGAGTACACAGAATGACATCTTGGTGAAGCTTTGAAGAAATTTGAAGACATGGACCAATCCAAGGATTGAGTTGTGGATAAGCTTGCTAAGGCTCATACAAAGATCAAGGATTTGGAATGTGAAATGGTCTTATTGAAAAGGGCCATGGGGCAAGGATCATCTAGGGGATCTGCCCATATAAAGGTGAAATAACTATATTCATATGATGGAATATGGAATGAAAAAAATCTTGGAAACGTCTTATGGGATATGGAATAATACTTGGACTGGTTAGCCATTCCTCATGAGGATGCTAAGGTAAATATTGTGGCACAATTACTTATAGGAGATGCTAAGATGTGGTGGAGGAGGAAACTTGATCATATGGTACAAGGTGCAGGGTCTGACATCACAAATTGGAGGGAACTAAAAGAGGTTTTGCAGGTTCACTTTAGTCCACAAGATGAAACCTGGGATGCGAGATATGTCATTTAGTATATTAAGTAGACAGGGAGTCTCCAACAATATCAAAGTGAATTTAAAAGTGATATTCTAGAGCTACCTGACATGATTGAGACAGATAAGGTGTTCAGCTTCACTATTGGGTTGAAACCTTGGGCCGAGATGAGGTGAGAAGGCAATTGCTGAAAAATTTGGAAGAAGCTTTTTCCATGGTGGATGAACTGTTAGCTACGATGAGATGAGAAGAAGAAGAAAAAGCCTTTTGAAGGGAAATACCAAGTCTAACAATGCACATGCAAAGTCGAAGACAAGGAAGCCCTTGAAGTGTTGGATTTGTGCTAAGGAACATACAATGAATAATTTTCCTTCAAGACCGAAGTTGTCCGCAACAGTACAAGAAGAGAATAAGAAGGAAACCATAGTTGGGACGATGCAGGTTTTGAGTATTGCAACAAATTATGAATTTGTCCCAAGACACGACCTTGAAAGGAACAACCTTGAGTTTGTGAACATGAATATTGCGAAGGGCACACTTGTTACCATGGTGGACAGTGGTGCTACCCACAACTTCATTAGAGAGGATCCTACTAGGAATGTTGGATTGAAGTTCAAACCAATCCAAGCTAGTTGAAAGAAGTGAATTCACCTCTGGATTATGTAATTGGAGTGCAGAAAAGACAACAATTGAAATAGGGAGTTGGCATGGGGATGTTGACTTCATGATTGTGAATATTGATGATTATGAGGCCGTTTTAGGCATAGAATTGTTCAAAGAATTCGAAGTTATGGTGGTTCCTCACATGAGGAAGTTGTATATATATGATGGAAGAGATGACCATGACATTGGTATCCAAATGATAGGAGGAGGTGCAACCCATTGTAAACTAAAAGCTATAAGTGTGGAAGGAACAAAATGCCATGATGAACTCCAAGGAATATTGACCATCACAGAACAGAAACTTTGGGAGTAGACACAGGTGATCATGACATTATCCAACAGTCTCTTGGATGTGACAAGAAGACTTGAGGCAATGGAAGCAAAGGAAGATTCTAGTCCACAGATTGAGGGATATTATTGGGAATCATACCTTATGCAGTTAGAAGAGGAAGACCCAGACAAGTGGTTGGAGTTGATGCATGAGGAAGAGGGAAGGCCTTCGGCCTCCACTGCCCCCTCCTTCTAGAATATTCAAGGGGGGATGAGGCTCATTGTCATATGCTCAGGGCAATGAAGACCTATAATTTTATGAGCAGGCTATAGAGCAATATGGGAACTTGATAGCAAGATGTTTTGGTAGTCATGATGATGTAGGGGGCATATGTTCTTGTGGAGGAGATGTTCGGTTGGATTAGCTACCCAACTTGTCACCATCACAAGGGGTACCAACACATGATTTCTTGCAGAATTGGGGACATGTCCAAGGCATGTAACAGATCAAGGGTGTCCACATCTAGATGCTATTCATATATTTATAGCAAAGTTGGAGACATGAACACATTTGGAGATGTTGGAGTCATCAACACTTTGCGACGATAGTTGTGATGATATTGTGCACATGGATGCGACAATAGATTGCGCAACGACATTTTGCGAAAAAAGTTGTGACGATATTTCACACATGGAGTTGTGACGATAGATCATGCGATGATGGGATGATGTTGTCAAGGGATGAGAACATTTTGAAGTGGTGGAGGATGTAGGACCCTAGCTTCATGAGGTGTGTTCACGGTGACAGGAGTGCCCACTGGACATTTGGACAAGAGTTCAGGCGCCATGCAACATTACGGGTGTATTTTTACACCGTAACCGCATGAGCACGACTGTGTGATGATGGAAGAAACCGAGCGACGACCGAGAGACGTTAGAGAGGGTGTTGTCGCATTATAGCCGACGAGGGTCGTTGGCCAAGCGATGTTTATAAGTGGAACGTCACACCATAGCCGCGGGTGGAAGCCAACGTATTAAAGTTGAGAAGCCAACGTTACACATATGGGATGAACGCCAAATGGAGGTCTAGTGGGTCAGCTCGGGTCCACCGAGTGATCCACGCCATTACACGGTTAATGTATAAATATGATGAGTGGATGTGTTGTTAGCCATCCAACAATCCAAGCATCAAATGATCTCAAGGCATTGGATGAGAGAGAATCATTGGGCAGCACCACGAGCTTCATCAACAGCTCGTTGGTGTAAGCCAACACTACGAAGGAGAGAAGACTGAAAGTGGTTGCATGCAGAAGTTCAGGGCGTTGAGTGAGTCGTGAACAAGCAAGGGCGTTGCGTTGAGTTGAGCAGTGCGTGCAGGATTTGCGTGTGAAACAGTATTGCAGGGCATCCGCAATGTGGGCAGTTTTGTGAAGGACGCAGGGCGTAGGGCGTCGGGTTGAGTCGGGTGGTGCATGTGGAACAGTACCGCAGGGCATCCGTAGTGCAGGTAAAGTCGGGTAGGACGTGCGACAGGCTGAACGTGAGTTCAGACTACATTCTAAAGCAACTGTTGGACAGAATTGAGTGCGACAAAGTGAAACAGGTGCATATTGGTGGGCCAAAGCTAACCAAATTTCGGGAGGTTGATTTGGACACATGGTGAGCTCTAAAATCACGTGAAAGTCCTGGGAAGTAGCTGACCCAGGGTGACCCAAGTGATTCGGTAGCACGACACTTGGGCAAATTTGTGCAAAAATTCCTAAAGCTGAATTCAATGTTGTAAATGGATGTTTTGGGTTGGTTTAAGGATTAACAAGTGTTTGGAACTTGGTCAAGAGGTAAACTAACCTTGCTAAGGAGAAAAAGGGGATTTTTCTGGATTGGATTTTGTACTGTATTTTATACTTTATGAAACATATTATCGGGCAGACTTATTAACAAGGAGTTGCCCCTCCCTTGTATGTATGGGCGTACATGTGGATATGATGATGTTTATGTTTTCTGCATATTGAAAGAAATTGTGATTAACTAATTAAGATAGTGTCGCTAAAGGCATAGTCTACTTGTGGAGTACTTGAAAAAAGAAAAACAAGGTAGTGTCGCACCCGTCTATAGCATGGTTGAAAGACTACCAAGGTATAGGGGCATGACATGTATGCTCCCATAAATCCTATCATTGCTAAAGCATCCACTACAGATGTGAGATAGTACCTCTAAGCTTCTTTTATTATGGAGCATCATAATTACAAGGTCATTCGACCTCTGGGAGACTTAAGTGGGTTTAATGCACTGGTGTGTGAGGAATACATACATATTTCCGACTTCATGTAGAATAATATTGTGTTTTGGGTTGCAACTCGAGTTATGGTGTCTCGTCAATGCAATGTTGCTCATCTCGGAAATTCCGTGGTAGTTGAGGATGACACCTTCATGAAAAATTCTCATTTTTTCATTCGCATCGAGATTGGGGCTTGTTATACACTATACATGGGGCAATTCGTGACCCATAAAGTTCTTATAGATTAACAGGAGCTCCACCTCATCTCTCCAACTCACCTTTTAGACCTGGGTCGTCTGGCCTTTCAGTGGAATTATCACGTTAGGGGGTATTCAAGATTCTTAATCATCATCTCTAAGCTCAATTGTGGAGGATACTGGTGCATGGTTGCTCTTCTCTATGTTATGGCTTAATCAGGGGCATGGTCTATAGTGTTGGCGGGTTGTCTCGATGTTTTTGAGTGTGATTTGGTAATCTCGATGTGCTAGCTCGTCAACCGGGAGTGTTTCTTAGGGGGAGCATCTCTGGGTACCTTGGATTTGTTCAAAACTTAGTCAGGTTTGACAGCAAGGCACTATGGGTCATCGACTAGCTAAAAGGAAAGGTGAAACTAGGGTGGCGAGATGGAAATTTGTAGAGGTTGCTCATCAGTTATTTTTGGGACAGCGTCAACATTAAGGCTTCGGAGGTGTTGAGGACATTCCTTATGTGCATGGTAAAGATCATTGCTTGGGGCTCGTGGCTCTTGATATTCTGGTTGCATGGTCTAGTGATATCTTTTCAGTCTGTCGATTAGTCATCGTATACATGTCCTATGTCTTTTATAAGTTAGACTAGTTATGCATAGTGTTAGCACTATCATTTTTGTAGCTCCAAGCCATAATTGTATATATCTTGTGTCATTTTTCAAATCATGCTCACTCATGTATATGATCTTGAAATAAATACTAGTTAAGTTTAGCATATGTAACCTCAAGACTTTAAATGGGTGGTTTTGGATTGGTTTCCCTACTGGGCAGCCCTTAACACCAAATAAATCTACTTGTACTTATTCTCATCAACAATTAAATATTAAACTTTACACTATATCTATATATATTATAAATTTATAAATAAATAAAATATATATATTTTTAAATTATAATAAACAAAATTTATAAAATACCACACGCACTTGTTATATACAGTAAAAATATTATAATTTTAAAAACAATTTAATATACTTAATGTTCAACTATATTTACATGCCAAAAAGAATGCAAAACTATGACATACTATATGCATCATCCAAAAATTTCCTATCAATACCTAGGAATTATATATATCTATAACTTTTATAACACTATACATAAATTTTTTTTATAAAAAAATAAAATCAATCAAAATAATTTCCAAACTAACAAATTATAATATATACAAAAATAAGGAATGAAAATTATAACTATACTACCCTAAAACTTCTCATTAAAGTAAAATCTTGTTGCAATTTTAACTAATTAAAAGTAAAAAATAATTCATAAGCGACATATCAAAAACCCATAACTTGTAGATATTCATAAGAACCTTCATCTCTTAAATATTAATACGTTCCAACACTTTCGAGGAATCTTCATTTTCTCGGTTGTGTAATACTAAAAAATAATGTAACCATTTTCTTGTTTTAAATGACGAAGATAGATAAACATTTTTAATTACGCTGGAGGTGTTCTCTTCGCTGGCTTGGGGTGGGCAAACACTGTTCACCCCAGCCAATTAGACAGCTTTAATTTCTTCGTTCTAACCTCTCTAAATTTGACACGTGGTTATTTCTAATTGTTCTGGTTTTTATTCATTTCTAATTGTTCCAGTTTCTATTCATTTCTCTCTTGCCAGAACTTGCTGGTTTATAAACGCAGTTTCACCACACACACCAGTTCTAACCGCTAAAACCTGCATGTACTTCGGCTAGAAGGAAGATGATGAGACAGAGAAAATTTGCGTGTATTTGTCCTTAATTTCATGATCGATTACAATTCATCTGTCAGCTTACTTTCTGCCCACATTTTTTCAGCTTACTTTCTGTCTCTCAAGCTATGCCCCCCATCCTTCTTCGTTCCTCTTTGTTCCATAGTTGGTAGCACCAACTGATAGATTTCAGGGTATGCTGCATGTGGTGCTTAGTGTCAAGTCCCGACAATTGATAGATTTCAGGGTATGATGCATGTGATGCTCAGTGTCAAGTCTTGGAGTGCCCCTAGGACAATGATCGACGAGGAACTTTTTGCAGCAGAGAATGATATATTTGTGGATGAGCCAGTGGGTTATGAGGGTTATGAAGAGATGTTGACAAAGAGGAGAAAGAACAACTTGACCAAGCCCTGAGCATGGGGAATTCGGAGGCCATCGAAGTGGAGGGGGCGATATTCTCTACCCTTATGGATTAGGATGAATTCCATCAGAATGACGGGTTGTCACTCTGAGCATGGGGAATCCAGAGGTCATTGAAGGGGAGAGGGTGATATTCTCTGGCCCTGTGGGTCAGGATGAATTTGATCAGAATGGTGGGTTGTCGGCTTGTGCAAGGGATCCTGATGCCTCCGAGGTCTCTGAAGCCAATTTTGATAAAGATAAGTGAGGTTGGTTTGGGTGGAGCAAGAAGATGACAAAAACTGATGGAATGAAGTGAACAACATTGAATTCACAAATTAATAATCTTTATAAACAACTAGAGAAATCCTTGCTTGAATAGAATGGTAGTGGCACTTTAGTTAATGAGGATTCTTCGAGGACACTGAGGAAGTTCCCTAATTTAGCTCCATAGAAAAGTTAGAAATCAATCGACCACCAACCATCATAATTTAAGAAGGATGATGATGTGGGTATTAGAAAGGGAAAAGAGAAGGCTAGTAAAAGCATTAATAAGAAAGATTCAAGTAAAAATAAAAGGTCTGGTGGAACAAATGACATTAAGAAATAAAGTGAATACAAGAAGGAGTTAAGGCTTGTGCTCTGGATGACACTTAATTTTCTTCTAAAAATAGAGGAGTTTCTGCCTTTGCTTGACAATTTAACCAATAAGGTAAAAGCTGTCCAGAGATTGAGGGAGTTGTTGAGAATCAAGCTGCCTCCAGGGACTTTTCCTGTTAAGGTAGTTGTTGAATTCCATTCTTGAGATTGCCACAGCAACCAAATATATGAAAATAATATGAAAGAAAGGTACATGGGGCTTGAAGGGCGCCTACTGTGGACGAGATGTGTGATCTCCTATCTTTTCGTGTCGCCGAAGAGATCGCTGTGTGCCACATAGATCTGTAAAAATTCCCAACTTATAGGAAATTGGGCAATTGTTTCTAGTGATGCATATCCACAGGAACAATGAGCGGTCAACTGTGTGTGCCATTCTGTAAGATCTCACACCTATGACAACGATGGTAAGGTGGACACTTTCATATCCGGCAACGATGGTGGTGGAACCCGTGGCTTGCCTCTTCATTCTTTCGAGGAAAGGAGTGACCCATACTATTTGGGAATGTTCTTGAGCATGTAAAGGAGGTGCGATTGTCATGGGATGCCATCACTGCATCAAATAAACCCTCCCCCTACCTAAAAATTTAAGTAGTCCATCAAATCTAGCTGTACATATTACTTTCACAATTCTCCTTTCACTATGTTTTAAGGCAATCAACTAAGCAGAACAATGAATGGAAATAGAGTCCAAAATAGAGAATTTACGACCTTCAAATATCATTTCTGCGGAAAATTTTCAAACATATTGGTAAACCCTTTTGGCACGGAAAGTGGAATGCGACCGTCTCAATTATCATTCTAATACTCTAGACAGATTTGCAGTAGCATCTAGGACGTCGGACGGACAATCTACTTGTGAAGTTGTAACATAAATATACCAAATCCTTGTGACCAAGTTCAGACCTCCTTACCAAATGAACGTCTTGAAAAACCATGGTCAAGACTCAACATCTTATGAATTCCCACTTATGACAAGTCAAAAATGGAATTCCTTGCTTGACTAGGCATTCTTGTGTCATCGATGACACAATTTGGGTTATGTGTTGGTTGAATTCCCCCTCCTATATAGATGGAAGAAGAGTGTGAAATTTGTAGGCAGATATGGGTAGAAGCATGAGGAGTGGCCGGATCCAAAGGGATAGAAGCTGACATCAACACCCATGACACCTTCGGGATCAACAATAGCTCTTGAGCCAATGGAGGATGACACTGTCCCAGCTTCTAGAAAAATTCCTCCTCACCCGTGTTCTTAATGCTACTGCAAATTAGGTTATATCTGTTCTAACATATTTCCTATCGGAACCTTAATTGCTTTATTTACATTTTCTTGCGAGGTACTCATGCGAAGCCACTTAGAATTAAAACATTTGACCAGGAAAATTCTCAATGCAAAACCAGTTTTAATTAATTTTTTAGCAAAGATATTTCCAATGCAGGCAAATGCATTTGGTGTAGCTTAGAGACCTGATTAACCATAGCTAATTTGTATTTCTCTATGATTTCACATTTGGTTGATTGAATCGAGATCCCAATTCTGAAGCTAAGTGATGTCTGTAGTTGATTACAATATTGGATCCTGTCATACATATATCCGTGTTTGAGGGGTCATAGAGGATGCTGACCTAAAAATCTCAAGGTTGGTGTGACATTTTATTGCAATTCTTTTTTTTTCCATTTGTTAGGATTCGACCGATGACATTGTCACTGTATATTATGATATTTACAGAAAGAAGCATGGTAAGAGCATATGTGATGTAACAAATTTTTCATATAGAAGCATGTTAACTTAAGGTGATGTGATCTGATTTTTAGGTGCTTTTTACTTTTCCAGGGTGCTAAGCGGAAAAACCTTTTGGGATAGAAAAACAAGGAAATGAATTCTTGAGTAACATGAATAACCTTTTGGGATAGAAAAACAAGGAAATAAATTCTCGAGTAACATGAATTCGTTAACCCAATCTATTCCATTATCAAAATTCCATATCAGATCAGTACTCTTTTCAATAACCTTCCCTGGTTTTGTATATTTCTCACTATAAGAATCTTTGAATTCAATGGTATGTTATGGGGCTTAAAGTCTTTATAGTGATCTATTATTTTTTGTTGAGTTTGATTTCCATATTACTTTATTAATATTTTTTCAGTAGTAAATGTAATTGGGAATTTTTTTTATTAATTTGATACAATGTTACTAAATGGATCATAAACCAAGCAAAGCAAAGATAGTTTTGGGAACCTTTTTTATATCCACACTCATTTAGACGCTTAGCAACATGTATTTTAGGGATTATTCCACTTGTTGAAACTTGAAATTACTTGTTAGAGATACCCTATGGATTAGAAAATTTATTAGTTTCAGCGAAAACAAATATTTTTTTAAAAGTCAATGTTGATAAGACATGGACATTTTGTCATTACAATATATCTGAGTACTTGAGTAGGCTGCCATTGATCAAAGGCTTTTCCCTCAAACTTAGTTTAGTTGGAAGGGATGATAGTAAAAAACAACGCCACTTGTTATTACTTTCATGTTGTAAAGTTTAATTCAGAACAATTCGATATGATCTGTGGCTTATCTTGATGTCTCATCTGAGGTTCCTAAAGCTGAAGTAACGTCAAAAAACCACAAGAAAAGTAAAATTAATATTCATCACTTATTTTGCTTGAACTATCTAATCAATACCAATTCTAATGCAACAAAGCATCTATTGTATTTTTGTTTTGGTAAATAGAAAGATATTTTGTTAATATACAAGAAGGATTACAAGGATTTTAGATAGATATCCACTGGGATTTTTAAATTCATCGTAATATGCAATTCTTCCTGGACTCTGGACATCAAAACATGGTTTTGAGGATAAGTCCATCTTTCCATTTTAACAAAAAAATACATAGATTTTGAAAGTTTTTGAAAAAACCCAAATGGATGAGTTAGCAATATATATTTATTTGATTCTATATTTTTCATGTAAACAACCTAAAATGCCTTTCATATTTGATAAGGACAACCGCTTGTTCTTTGTTAAACTATAAACCAATAAACCAAATTACTACTGCATTATCCCATGTTATTACTTTTGCTGCTATCTGAAAAAGAAAGCTCAACAAGAGAGTATATTTCCATGGGACATAGATACGCTTGAGCTGCAGACTCTCCTTGTGTTTGGTTCTCCATTTTTGTAGGATGGATCACAGACTTCCTATTTCCAGTCAGTGTATTGACTCCATATTTTTCCAAATATAATGGTCATGCTTCGGAAGTCTGTAAAAATTGCTACTATCAAATGTAGAAGGGATATGATTTATGGTTATCATCCTTGCTGGGATCCCTCTCTCGCTTGGTGTGATAATGAGATGGGCCTGAGCCATGTTTCATGAGGGATCTGAGGGGTTGGTGCACCGGTGGGTTGTGTTTCACCATCCTTGCGCTGCATTTTGTAAAATATTGACACCATGAAGTAAATACTTAAAAAAAAAAAGAGACAATTTATGGCTTTTCCCTTCATGAATGGCTTGGCTTATTTTTCTTTGAACCTTTTGATATGAATGCCACTTTCCTTCTGATTTTACACTCTCTTATTTCTTCTCAAATCTATATGTAAAATCAAATTGTGTTACAAGTTCTTTGTCGCAAACTATAGAAAATACTGTTGTTTGCACTATTTGCTAGAAGAAAAATCTTATAAGATTTTTATCTGGCCCTGTGGATCAGGATGAATGCCATCAGAATGATGGGTTGTCGCTCTGAGCATGGGGAATTCAAAGGCCATCGAAGAGGAGGGGGTGATATTCTATGGCCCTATGGGCCGCGATGAATTCCATCAGAATGGTGGGTTGTTTGTTTCTACAAGGGATTCTGGTGCCTCCAAGGCCTCTGAAACCAATTGTAATAAATATAAGCGAGGTTGGTTTGGGTGGAGAAAGAAGATGAAAAAAATGATGGACTGAAGCAAACAACATTGAATTCAAAAATTAATAAGCTTGATAAACAACTAAAGAAATCCTTTCCTGAATGCAATGGTAGTGGAACTTTAGTTAATGAGGATTCTTCGAAGATACTGAGGAAGTTCCCTAAGTTAGCTCCATAGAGAAGTCAGAAATAAATCGACCACAAACCATCATAATTTCAGAAGGATGATGATGTGGGTATTAGAAAGGGAAAAGAGAAGGCTAGTAAAAGCATTAATAAGAAAGATTCAAGTAAAAAGAAAAGTTTTGGTGGAACAAATGAAATTAATCAAGAAAGTGAATAAAAGAAGGGGTTAAGGCCTGTGCTCTGGCTGACACCTGATTTTACTCTCAAAATAGATGAGTTTCTACCTTTGCTTGACATTTTAGCCAATAAGGTAAAAGTTGTCCGGAGATTGAGGGAGTTGTTGACAATCAAGCTCCCTCCTGGGACTTTTCTTGTTAAGGTAGGTGCTGAATTCCATTCTTGAGATTTCCACAGAAGACAAATATGTGCAAAGCATATGAAAGTAAGGTTCATGGGGCTTGAAGGGCACCTACTGTGGACGGGATGCGTGATCTCGTATCTTTTCTTATCGCCGAAGAGATTGCCGTGTGTCACATAAATATGTCAAAATTTCCAACTTCTGGGCAATTAGGTAATTGTTTCCAGTGATGCTTATCTAGAGGATCAATGAGCGCCCAACTGTGCGTGCCATTCTATAATACCTCACACCTATGACAACGGTGGCAAGGTGGACACTTTCATATCTGACAACGATGGTGGTGGAACCCGTGGTTTGCCTCTTCATTATTTCGAGGAAAGGAGTGACCCATACTATTTGGGAATGTTCTTGAGCATGTAAAGGAGGTGCGATTGTCATGGGATGCCATCGCTGCATTAAATAAACCCTTCCCCTGCCCAATAATGTAAATAGTCCATCAAATCTAGCTATACATATTACTTTCACAATTCTCCTTTCACTATGTTTTAAGGCAATCAACTAAGTAGAACAACGAATGGAAATAGAGTCCAAAATGGAGAATTTACAACCTTTAGATATCATTTCTGCGGAAAATTTTCAAACATTTTGGTAAACCATTTTGGCACGGAAAGTGGAATGCGACCATCTCAATTATGAGTCTAATACTCTAATATATTTGCGGTAGCATGTAGAACGTTAGATAGACAGTCTACTTATGAATTTATAACATAAATATACCAAATCCTTGTGACCAAGTTCAGACCTCCTTACCAAATGAACATCTTGAAAAACCATGGTCAAGACTCAATATCTTATGAATTCCCACTTATAACAAGTCAAAAATGGAATTCCCTGCTTGACTAGGCGTTCTTGTGTCATCGATGACACAATTTGGGTTATGTGTTGGTTGAATGCCCCTCCTATATAAATGGAAGAAAAGTGTGCAATTTTTAGGCAGAAATGAGTAGAAGCATGAGGAGGGGCCGGATCTAAAGGGACAAAAGCTGACATCAACACCCATGAGACCTTTGGCATCAACACAAACTCTTGATCCAATGGAGGAAGACATTGTCCGAGCTACTAGAAAAATTCCTCAGTCACCCGTGTTCTTAATGCTACTGCAAATTGAGTTATGTCTGTTCTAATGTATTTCCTATCAGAACCTTAATTAATTTATTTACATTTTCTTGTGAGGTCCTCATGCGAAGCCACTTAGAATTAAAACATTTGACTAGGAAAATTCTCAATACAAAGCCAATTGTAATTAATTTTTTAGCAAAGATATTTCCAATGCAGGCAAATGCATTTGGTGTAGCTTAGAGACCTAATTAACCATAGCTAATTTGTATTTCTCTATGATTTCACTTCTGGTTGATTGAATCGAGATCCCAATTCTGAAGCTAAGTGATGCCTATAGTTTATTACAATATTGGTTCCTGTCATACATATATCCGTGTTTGAGCGATCATAGAGGATGCTGACCTAAAAATCTCAAGGTTGGTGTGACATTTTATTGCAATTCGTTTTTTCCATTTGTTAGGATTCGACCGATGACATTGTCACTGTATATTATGATATTTGCAGACAGAAGCATGGTAAGAGCATATGTGATGTAACAAATTTTTCATATAGAAGCATGGTAACCTGAGGTGATGTGACCTGATTTTTAGGTGCTTTTTACTTTTCCAGGGTGCTAAGCAGAAAAAACTTTTGGGATAGAAAAACAAGGAAAGGAATTCTTGAGTAACATGAATAACATTTTGGGATAGCAAAACAAAGAAATAAATTCTCGAGGAGCTTGAATTTGTTAACCCAGTCTATTCCATTATCAAAATTCCATATCAGATCAATACTCTTCTCAATAACCCTGGTTTTGTATATTTCTCACTATAAGCATCTTGGAATTCAACGATATGTTATGGGGCTTAATGTCTTTATAGAGATCTATTATTTTTGTTGAGTTCGATTTCGGTATTACTTTATTAATATTTTTTCAGTAGTGAATGTAATTGGGATTTTTTTTTTACTAAGTTGATACAATGTTAATAAATGGATCATAAACCAAGCAAAGCTAAGATAGTTTTGGGGAACTTTTTTTATATCCATCCTCATTTAGAAGCTTAGAAATATGTATTTTAGGGATTATTCCACTTGTTGAAACTTGAAATTACTTCTTAGAGATACTTGATGGACCAGAAAATTTATTAGTTTTAGCAAAAACAAATATTTTTTTAAAATTCAATGTTGATAAGACATGGAGCTTTTGTCATTACAAGATATCTGAGTACTTAAGGAGGCTGCCATGGATTAAATGCTTTGTCCTCAAACTTAGTTTAGTTGGAAGGGATGATAGTAAAAAACAAGGCCACTTGTTATTACTTTCATGTTGTAAATTTTATTTTAGAACAACTCGATATGATCTGCGGCTTATCTTGATGTCTCATCTGAGGTTCCTAAAGCTGAAGTAACATCAAGAAACCATAAGAAATGGAAAATTAATATTGATCACTTAGTTTGATTGAAATATCTAATCAATACCAATTCTAATGCAACAAAACATCTATTGTATTTTTTTTTGGGTAAATAGAAAGATATTTTGTTAATATACAAGAAGGATTACAAGGATTTTAGATAGATATCCACTGGGATTTTTAACTTCATCGTAAGATGCAATTATTCCTAGACTCAGGACTTCAAAACATGGTTTTGAGGATAAGTCCATCTTTCCATTTTAACAAAAAAAAGATATTTTGAAAGTTTATGAAAAAACCCAAATGGATCAGTTAGCAATATATATTTATTTGATTCTATATTTTTCATGTAAACACCCTAAAATGACTTTCATATTTGATAATGACAACTAATTTTTCTTTGTTAAAATATAAACCAATAAAAAAAATTACTACTGCATTATCCCATGTTATTACTTTTGCTGCTATTTGAAAAGAAGACTCGACAAGAGAATATATTTCCATGGGACATAGATACTCTTGAGCTGCAGAATCTCCTTGTGTTTGGTTCTCCATTGTTGTAGGATGCATCATAGACTTCCTATTTCCAGTCAGCATATTGACTCCATATTTTTCCAAATATAATGGTCATGCTCCGAAAGGCTGTAAAAATTGCTACTGTCAAATGTAGAAGGGATATGATTTATGGCTATCATCCTTGCCAAGATCCCTCTCTTGCTTGGTGTGATAATGAGATGGTCCTTAGCCATGTTGCATGAAGTATCTGAGGGGTTGGTGCACCGGTGGGTTGTGTTTCACCATCCTTGCGCTGTATTTTGTAAAATATTGAAACCATGAAGTAAAAACTTAAAAAAAAAGAGATAATTTTTGGCTTTTCCCTTCGTGAATGGCTTAGTTTGCTTTGAACCTTTTGATATTAATGTCACTTTCCTTCTAATTGTACACTCTTTTATTTCTTCTCAAATCTATATGTAAAATCAAATTGTGTTACAAGTTCTTTGTCGCAAACTATAGCAAATACTATTGTCTGTGCTATTTTCTAGAAGACAAATATTATAAATAATTTACA
Source organism: Pinus albicaulis (assembly GCA_034641835.2). Taxonomy (NCBI): domain Eukaryota; kingdom Viridiplantae; phylum Streptophyta; class Pinopsida; order Pinales; family Pinaceae; genus Pinus; species Pinus albicaulis. The sequence goes on from CM076575.1 coordinate 978,485,915, forward strand.
ATCCAAAATATAAGAACATAATATGTTGTAGAGGAATCACTAAATTGACTTCAAGCCCATTCTTGAGCTGCATTTTCTAAAAATTACAACCTTGTAGTAAAAAATTTTAAAAAAGAAGACAATTTGTGGATTTTTCCTTCATAAATGGCTATGTTTACTTTGAATTTCTTTACAATGAATGTTACTTTCCTACTGATAGTAAAATATTGTATCTATTCTCAAATATTTATGTGAGATCAAATTTTTATATAAGTTCTTAAGTTCTTCACTGCAAATTATAGAAAAAATTGTTTTGGCCAGTACAAATTGGAAACTAAATTTCCGAGATTTGCCCGAACGCTACATCTCTGCTTCCTTTGTTTAATTGATTATAGGGTGCATGCTTGATTCCTGCTGCATCTCATCGACGCAAATTGTTGCTTTCACTCACCCATTTCCACCCCATGTAACTGTGGTTTGTTGGATTCTTTATTCTGATATCCCCATGATCGCCACATGGAAATGTTAGTTTTTCCTTGATGTTGCGATCCTCTATCTACTTGTTCCTTTATGACACTATTTTGGTTCTCTAAGAGAAGAGAAATGACACAGATTATGCAACCAGATTACAAGTTTCTTGTTTGCAGTAACTAAAAGAGTGGTCTTGGGAGGCAATCTACAATGTACCCTTTGATTACTTGGCATTAAATTTTATTTAGGAATTGAAAACTTGTAATTTCGTAAGCAATCCCTGTAATCGGTTGAATCACTCAACGTCACATTTTTAGGGATCCACGTCAGTATTAATCAAACACAGGATACATTTTCAAGCATTCGTCTGCTCCAATGTTTATGGACCTTTCTGAAAATATAGGATGTCCCTAAGAAGAGGGATTGGATGAGGAACATGGAATGTTGATCCACTCGAGCACTTGCAAGCAACACCAACCAAAGGGTCTGCTTCAAAATATCCACCTAGAGAAAGTCAAATTCCTATCCCTAAGACACTTTCGCCTGATCAACAATGTAGTGATATCAGTGTAGCAAAAAAAATAAATATGGAATTGCTAGTGGGACTATTGGAGATGAATTGGGAGGAAAGAAGAGGTGAATTCCATCGGTATCTAATTCACGTATAGGTGAAAACAAGGAGCCTAAACATTCCAACTCGAATGTGTTGTTTGGGAACAACAACTCTTCATCAGTCTGCGGTGAAATTATTTCTTTAGCTGCCCGACATTTTGGGAGTATCCGTGAAGCCCTCATATAACAAAAGTGTGCCATCTGCTATGATATTTGGCTTCCTGGATCATTGTCGAGACACATTAGTAGTGGTCGTAGTTGTAAAGCTATTTTTTGTGATTGATGAAACCTTTATGGATATGTTTGTTGCACCTGGTGCTGTGGACTTTCTTAGGAATGAACATAAAGTCACGCATAAACATCTGTATATTTTGCCATATTGCTTGAATTAATTTTTTGATATTTCTCGTGCACTTTGAGTTGGATCGATATGTCAAATCTATTACTATGCATATCACATCCAGTGGTCGTGGCTATATTTGCGAACTTCTTTGCATGACAAGAGTCTTATCTTGTGGTTTGATTAACAAGGCATTGGTTTAGTTGTTTGCACAAAATTTCAATTTCCAAAGAATCAAATGACTGATGTTGAAAATATCAAGCATGTAATTGGGGTTCATCGGATTCCAGAAGTTTCAGAAGAAGGTGACGAGCCACAAATACTATTTCTCTTGTCACAACACATCAATCAAATTCCAATGCTGGGATTTTTTTTAAACCCTCCTCGACTGCTGTCGAGTGATCTTGAACACTTTCCACACCAGTTACATAATCTTTTTCACTTGAAAATTCATAACAATTGAATTTAAATTAGCCTCGCCTACATTTATTTCATTGTCTATATATTTTGCTTCATTATTTAGTTCCACAATCTCCCCACTTATCCGATGGGCATTCCGACGTTCATTTGCATCTCTTGATACAATTGCTTGTAAATATATGAAATGAAATTTTAAATATACTTAAAGACTATGTTTTCTTTATTTATTATATGAAAATCTAAACTAGAAAAAGCTATAGCTACAATAATTAAATCTAAAAATGACCATTATAACCATAATAATTATATTTATTAATATATTTATTAATTTTAAGAATGACCATTATAACTATAATAATTATATTCATTCATATATTTTCTTATTTTTATAGAAATAAACAAATACAATTATAATAATTAATTATAATAGTAAATATTATAATTATGATATTAATATTTATTTATATTTTAATAGAAAAAAGTTACAATCCTATGACTAGAGTAAAAACTACAACTGTAATTGCATATTAAACATATTATTATATTTATCAATAATATTAAGGTTGTGAGTGAGAACTATATGATTTTAGTTATAGTGGCATTTTATAGTTATAGTGTACACAACATTAATGTTATTTTATTTCTCTTAATTTTAAATCTAGTTAAAATGGATTTATGTTAATTTTTAATATGTTAATTTTTAATTTTATGTTGATCACAAAAGGATTTAGTTATTTTTTTCATATTCATAGAAATTTCAACCTTTCTTTAAATTTTTATTTTTATTTTTATTGGTGCATAATTGATGGAGTTTGTTAGAACATACATGAAATGCACAAATATATGAAAGATAAACATGACTGATATATGATATTCATATGATATACATTTTACAATACATTGGAGTGACCGTTGGATTCCATATTCCAAGGTCTCTTGGAATCCCTTAACCTTTAACCCTAACCACCTCCCAACTCCCACACCTTAACCCTTAACGGATTAGGTGTACAACACCTCCCTTATTTCGAAGGTGTATAGGTGCTCAGTGTAAAAGCTCAAAAATGAAAGTGCTCGTAATTGATTCGAAACTGAATGAATGCGACCGACCTGTTGCTAGGAATCCGGTGCACTTCGTTTTGTCAAAAACCGACTCTGGATGAAGAAGTTATAGCCTGTTGACTGCCGTTTAGAACAGACAAAATTTTAAAAAAAATTGCAGAACAATGAGAAGATGATGACGTGGTAGTCTAGTCAGTAGAGAGGGATATTCTGGGAATCTTCTTCAATTTTTTCCCAATGGGACTGTGACAAGTGTCACTGCAAGATTCACCAATTTGGGTTTGAGAAGGTGAAATTGCCTTATGTCCTCCAAGATTGAATTTGGGTTTATGATGGATTATTATGTGTTGGAATTTATTATTATTATTATTAAGGTTGGATTAATATATATATTATATATACATCATATATATTTAGAATATTATATATATATATATATATATATATATATATATATATAAAATTTAAATCCAAACCTTAGTATTATAAATTCCGCATTTTTTTTATTCCAAAGTCGAATTTCAATATATGCCAAACGTTTTAAGTTATTGGGTGGCACATTTTATTAATCCTAAGGTTGGATTATATATATATATTTCAGTGGAAAAGTCTTGAACAAAATGGGCGGAGGTTGGGGTTCGACCCCACGACCTCCCACACAACAACACTCTGCCCTTACCACCGAGCCACCACTTTAATACTTGTTATATATACATGCTTACTTATAATTAATGCTCACGCGAATCTCCTATGGCGGAAGGGAGGGGGCCAACCCTACTCCCCACGTGACCCTTCCACATGACTGTTGACCATCGCCCAAACTAATTACGCTTAGTGCACCCATTAACCTGTTAATTCGGGCTTAAGTGTTAAATAACATGCAGTTGAATCACTGTTAAGTTGGCGCCATATTTGGAGGTACCCCCATTTTCAGTAGGCCTGCTATTTTGGCAGCGTTAGCTGGAGTCTTCTCCCGATTTGGAGGAGATTTCCTGGGAAAATTAAATGAGGCATATCTGGAGAAATTTTCGACCAATTTTGGCTTAGGAAGAGTCATTCCTAGCATATTAGAATGCTTTGAACACATTGGTATAGGTTTCAAAGGAAATGGAGAAATTATACATGTGTTTTTGTCACTTTGAAGAAAATAGAAGCCTAGGGCCACTAGGAAGGAAGGCCATGCCTAGATCAGCTGAAGGCCAAATTAAGAGAATGAATAGTCATTTCTGAGAGATTTTGACATTCTAGACTCATTGGAGTATGTTTCAAGAGAATTTTATGCATGTAAACAACAATTTTTTCACTATTGAGCTAATACAGAGGCCCAAGACATGGAAGCTGGACCAAGAAGATGTAGCCCAAGAGGGGTGATATCCTTCATCAAAATTCGGTGTTGATGGATCAATTGTGATGGCTTGTTGCTACTGTTAAACATTTTTATTTCATAATTTATGCTCTTGAATTCACTCATGAAACTCAATTATTTTACATGTTTGACACACATAAGCAACAAGGAAACCTATGTACATCAAGCATAAGATTAGTAAATAAATTTTAAATCTGAAAATGAAATTAGCACAAAAAAAATAACATTCATAATTAGATCAAGTTGGTATCAGCGCTTGGTTGAAAGGCAAGGTTATTTGCTTGATAGTTTCTTGAGTTTTGTGCAAGTTTAATGGTTGCAAATTTGTGATGCTCACAAGGTTAAAGTTGTAGAGAGGTGAAGGGAAATCGTTGGTTGCAAGTCCTGAGATTAGGACCAGAAGAAGGAGAGCTACAAGAGCACCATATTCACCCAAAGTTCCACTCATAGCTACACTTGAAGAACCTCAAGTTTTGTCTGAAGAAGCTGAGATTCAAGAGGTACAAATTGCAAAAGAAGCTGAGTTGATTGAAGAGGTACAAGCATCATAAGTTAAGCTTGAATCCATAACCATCATGTGAGGTTTTGGAGAGACTTAAGGTCATTCAAAAGAGGATGATGTCAAGAGAGACTTCAATGACATAAAGAAGATGGTTAAAATTATGTTTGATGAATTTACGACTCAGAAGATAGGAGAAGGTTGTAAGCCTCCACATGGAGAAGGAACTTCAGATGATAAGAAGAATGAAGAGAATATTTCAAAGGTTAGTGGAGGAGAGCCACCTCGATCTCCACCATCTTCATCATCCTCTCATCTCCATTAGCATCAACTTCCACTTCCACCATAAAAACCACAACTTCCACTTCCACCATAAAAACCACTCACACTCACTCAAAGACCAAAAGAGGAAAAAAAACTCTTACTCAAACTAGATGTCAAATTTTAGCTTCCAATGTATAATGGCGAGATAAATGTAGAAATATTCCACAATTAGATACATCAATTGGAGGTGTATTTCAGAATTCAAAACCTTGATGAAGACGACATAAAGATTCAATTTGCTTCTTTGAGGATGGAAGGATTTGCACTTGTATGGTGGGAAGCAAAGACTCAAGAAGAGTTTAAAAACTATGGTAAGATCTCTATGTCTTGGTCAAGTTTTATTGCTTCCATTAAAAGGAAATTATATCCATTAACTTAAATGCAAAAGACTATTATGGATTAGCAACATTTTAGAAAGTTGAAAGGAAAAGTGAGCAATATTATACTCATGAATTTAAGAGAACAAATCTTATTTTGGGTATTAATTTATATTCTCAAGAAACTTTGTTAAAGTACATTGGGGATTTGCAAACTTACCTTAGTCACACTATTCTCATGTTTAATCCCACAAAAATAGATGAGGTTTGTGTTCAAGCCACACACTTAGAAGAAAGAGGGAAGCAAAACATAGATAAGAAAAGTGAAAGTGAAGGTAAAGGAAAGGGAAAGTTTCATGGAAGAGGAAAGAGAAATAGGTCTGTCAAAAGAGAGAAGGGAAAAATCACATGTAAACAATGTTTGAAGAATGGCCATGATGAAGAATAGTGTTGGCAACTTCATCCAGAGTTGAAGCCAAACAAACTGAAAGCCAAAGAAAAGGGTAAAAATGTTGCTATATTTGAACATGACTTCGGGTCAGATTCAGGAGATGAGACAAAGATTACAACCATGGGTTTGAAAGGTAAGCATATAACAAGCACTATTTCTTCAAATTGTTCAAATGTCACTCAAGATGAAGATAAAAGAATATAAATTTTCCATATTAGAGTTGTCTCTAAACATACCAATATTGATACACTTTTTTATAGTGGGTCACAAGCTAACTTTAATTCCGAAGACTTGGTTAAGTAGCTAGACCCTTTGTTAGGCAGATAAATCGTTCTTGTGGACAAGACAGATCTCCCTAGTATCCTACGGATAACTAGCAACAAACAGACATATGTAAACTACTTTCTCTAGATTATATTTGATCTAGAATTATCTAAAATGAAGGATTTAGGACTTACCTGTAGTCCAACACTGATCGTAGTCTTCTTTCCTGTCACTTTGAATATGTCTCCTTTTGGGATTTGCAATAAAAAAAATGAAAGAATCAGAAGCACTTTCAAAATAAAGACTAATTCATAAGCCATAAATCTATATTGATGATCAAGGAATTCAAGAAACAAGCCATTTAAATAAACAACTCATTGAGAAAACAGGATCCATTTGTATTATCTCTAATGAAAAAAGAAGCCTTACAATTGTGTTCGCCTTGCTGTCGTACAGGTCATTCCGGCATCTGGAACAACCGTTTCCTCTACTTTGAAAATCCTTTGCACTCTCTCAACTAACATACACATGAGTGTGTAATCATTCCCATATGGTAATCAATTAAGAGAGTTTGAGTTTTTCCAGCAATTCTCCTAAAAAAATCTCAAAGCCTAACTCCCTTTGAGGTTGAACTATGGCCTCAATTTATAGCAAAAGAGAAGAGGTTGCAGCTCCAAATAAGAGGGGATAGAATCCTATTTCAAAGGGATTAAGTTCCACATACCAAGGGGTAGGCTCCTTTAATGGAGGGATGAATGTACATGAAAGGAGCGAACTTTCCACCGAATAATTGCTTCCAGAAGCTTCCAGATTCAACTAGCTAGGCTTCCAAATTTTTCTTCCGCCTTCACTTTACCTTTTACAGGAATCCACACCTTTAATGAAGAAAAAGTGCGGCAGGTTGTACATGTTCTAGAAAAAACAGATACGGCACTGTAGGTAATACTAAGAGAAAGTGCGATACAAGTATTTTTATGACTTTTATAAGCTTTTCTCTCAATTTCAAGGCTTGGTTTTAGGAACTTGATGTTTGTAGACTTCTAAGGGAGTATTGTATGAGTAATGATGAACCCATACAGACAGTAAAACGTCATGGTGACAATTTCAGTGTAACACCGTGAAACTATTAGACATACAAGACCTTATCCTTTAGGATGGACATGAAAGAATGCAAAATTTCAGGTTACAAGGAAGTAAATACTAAGATTCACCATTAATTCAAACTTTCTTGATGAAGTTGAACTTGATGTGGTGCCCCTTGAGATATCAGGTATTGTATTGGGAAGTCCTTATCTGTATGCTAGGAAAGACGTATTTCATCGCCATGAGAATAAGTATCACTTGTTTAAATATGGTATTGAGTACATAATTAGAGCGCATAATAAGAAGACAATTTTTCCTCTTATACATGTAGGAGAAGTGAAGAGGATAGTCAATGCAAGTCAGAATTTGACATTGTTGATGATCAAACAAAGAGATGTTTTGAATCAAACTTTTCAAAAAGATGCTTATGCTTGTAATGGGATGTTTCAAGATTCTAACAAGTTTCCTTTGAAAGGAGGTAAACAATATGTAAAACATTTGTAGCAGTCAACATTAGTGTTGAGCAGTGTCAGAAACAAGATGTCGGTGCATGAGAGTGCAAAGTTCAAAGAGAAAGTGACAAAGAAGCTTTTCAAAGAAGGCATGGGTTCTGTAGAAATTATACAACATATATGTATATCATGGATTCAATCTGATCTAACAATGTACTAAAGCTAGATACTGAATCACTTCTACAAATCAATTGCGGAATTAAAAACACAATCGCCCATCACATGAAGCAAAGAAGAATCAATCAAACCAAAACACAGATAATTTCCTGGGGAAAGCTTTCTTCTCAAAACCCCCACTATCTTCTATTGTATATTCAGCATGGATACATGAAACAATTACATACAACTCTTCTCGCAATAGCCCTCTAGTAATCAAATAACTGTCTCACACTGTCCTCTATAAAATTGACCAATACTTAGCCAATTTTATGCCTCTTGAAATCATGCCTTGCTTGAGAAATTCATGTGGAATGCAATCCCTATTCCATAGGAATTTTTTCCTTCCTTGACTACACAAGGATCATGGGAAATCCAATGGGTGTTTGGTTGCATGGGTGCAACCCAATAATCCTACAACTGATAGTCAACTTCCCTTTCACCTAGATCTCAACTCCATCTCCACTGGAGCTGACATGCATGCAGCTAATAATAGTAAATCCCCAACTGCATGTGAGATCACTGATTGTGAATTAAATAATATTTAATTCGCTTGATCTCTCACTAGTGTATCAAATAGTTACAACTAGCACAACTGATTTTAACTCACTTAACTGAGTTAAAATGATTACAACCTACATTAAATAATGCACCACTGCACTTCGAACTATGTTACAACTAGAATTACTCTGTAGGCCTTACCAACTACCCTGAAATTTAAATTCATGAGTTAACCAAGTTTATCAAACTCCGTTAACTATTACAATTTATTTTGAGATTAGATTACATTTTATTTTGCATCTTAATTAAGGGATAAATAAAATAGACATGCACCAAATTTAGCCCACAACAGTGTAGATGCTGCTAAGACCTATGGTTGCACAATAGTGTAGGTGCAGCTTGGACCTCCTGGTCCCACACTAGTGTAGGCACTAAAATTTCTTGTTGAACTTCAAAACTCCCTCTCAACAAGAAAGGGATTATCCTTCAACTCGATCATGCCTCTATGGTATTCGAATTTGCTCCTGGTGAGCACCTTCATCAGAATATCTGCATCTTGATCTTCCATGGGAATGTATTGAAGTAACATTATTCACCTCTGAACACAATCTCTGAGATGGTGTTACCAGATATCTATGTTCTTGGACCTATCATGAAACACAACATTAATCGAAAGTTTAATGCAACTCTGATTATCACAATGTATCACTATTAGATCCATCTGAGAATGAAACAAACCAACCAAGGTCTTTCTCATCCAGATAGCCTCACATGCAGCTTGAATTTCTGCCATGTACTCTGCTTCCACTGAACTGAGTGCCATAGATTCTTTCTGTACCAAGAAACTGTTGTCGATCCTATGCTGAAGATCCCTCCTGATGTGCTCTTTCTGTCTGATGGACTGCCTACCCAATCTGCGTCCATGAAGCCTTGAAGCATCACTCCCTCTATCCATTTGTACCGCAATCCATACTCTAATGTGCCCCTCAGGTATCTCAAGACATGCTTCCTCGCTTTCCAAAAGAGCTTGGTAGGCTTAACCATAGCTTGACTCAGATAGTTAACTGCGTAGAAAATTTCTGGTCTGGTGTTCACTAAGTACATCAGTGAACCAACTAACTTGATGTAAACATCCTCTTTCCTCCAATTTCCTGGAAGAGGAGTGTCCATGGGTTTGCATCTCTCCATGTGAAACTTACCCAGTATCTCTTTGGCATACTTACCGTGAGAAACATAAATTTCACCATCTTGTTGCCATATTTCCAAACCAAGGAAATAATGAAGGAGTCCCATGTCCTTCATTTCGAACTCCCTTGCAAGATACTCCTTGCATGAGTCTATCAGCTCCTCATCACCATTCAAAATTAATTCATCAACATAAAGTACAATAATTAATAGCTTACTCTCAACCACAATCTGGTACAAGTTTGCATCGACTTCACTTTTGGTGAAGCCTAGTCCGGTGAAATATCTGTCTATCCAAGTGTACTGAGCATGAGGTGCTTGCTTCAGCCCATACAATTCTCTCTTGAGTTGACACACATGCGACCCAATATTGAAGATCTCAAAACCTTCTGGCTGCTCTATGTACACTTCTTCCTCAATGACTCCATTAGGAAACGTAGTTTTTACATCCATCTGATGAATGCGCCTGTTATCACCCAAAAATTTTAAAAACATCATTGTGTCATGTTTTTTTTTTGGTCATGGTTAAAATTAGGTTTAGAAGTCAATTTATGTTTTGATCAAGGGTAGGTTAGATTGTCATAAGTTTAAAGCCCATCCATAAGTTCAAATAAAGTCTTTTTTAAGGTCCATTAATTGTCAAATATCCATAATTTCCATTTGTGAGTCATTTCCTAAAGTCTCATGTCAAAAATGGTCAATTAGCCAAGAAACCTCATTTTCGTAGTGCCACTAGTTCAAAAATGTTGATTTGCACTACGAAACTGCTGAAAGTTATGGAGAAAAAACTTTGTTTTCTGGTTTTGAGTAGTCAACTTCCAAGAAGGTTTTTGAGCAACTGAAAATGAATTTAGGAAACCTGAAAGCAGTGTTTATTCCTAACAGACCTAACTACAGAAACCTCTCTCTATTTCTTCAAATTCATTAGGAGGTGGGAGAAATTGATAAATTAAAATGCGCTACGAAACTGTTGTTACAAAACTGTCTTGTACATGACTGTTTAGCAATAAACTTCAAGTAACATTTCTGGCCAAATGAAGAAGTATTTTGGAATTATGAAAGAGGTTTGTCTTCATCACAACACCCTATACAATAACCTCTCTCACATTTCTCACAAGTGTTACAAGTTGGGGGATACAAGGCTTTCTTTGAAGCCATATGTTCAGAAAATAGAGTTTTCCTGTTTTACACATGTTTTTCAAAGGAAGTTTCTGGAAAGACGGAGATATATTTCAAAAAAAAAAGAGAGGTTTGTATTAAAGACATAATGGCCTACAAAAAAATCCTTAATTTTCTCAAGATACATCATGTAGAAATTTCCTGTTTTTCCCAACCCCGGTTTCAGTATCACTTATTTCTCCTTTTGGTTAAATGCCCTTTCCCATATCCTTACATTCAACACTCAGAAAAAATAATTTTTATTTGCTGAAACAACAATCACTTTGCTGAAACAGAAATCACTTTGCTGAAACACAAGTTACTTTGCTGAAACACAAATTACTTTGCTGAAACACAAATTCTGGAAAACTTTTACAGAATGCTGAAACTACAGAAATAAAACAAAACACACAGCAAGCTGAAACAGTCATTCAACACATTTGAACACTGAAGTTTTTGGTCAACTTGACCCTGGAAAAACCCCCTACAACTCTTGGGGAAAACCAGTCTTGAGAGCTCCTTCTTATTTCTGAAAATACTTTTACAGAGAGGCAGAAATTACAGCAAAAATTCCAGCAACTAAACAACAGTACTTATCTCGATTTCCGTGCATTCACTCTGCCTTGGAAAACGTGCAAAACAGTAAAAACCCAAAACAAGAAATTTTACAGCATTTATGACAGCATTAAATGCTGAATGAGCTTCTCGATTTTTGTGCCCAGCTGTACGGTCGTACTGCTGTACGGACTGTACGGAAAACCCAGCTGCTGCTTCTCCTCAAAATCTGCGCTCCTTTGCCTCGAAATCTGTGCCGAAACTGACTGTACGGCTGCTGTACGGATTTCCAGAAATCTGTACCACCACGCAGCAGTCTCTCTCCTCGATTTCTGTGCCCAGAATCTGCCCAGAATTAAATGCTGAAGCTGCTGTACGGTTCTCCTTGAAAACTGTGCCTCTCTCCCTCGAAAAATGTGCCCAACACTTGCTGTATGGATTTCTGCCTTGGGATCCGTGCCTCCTTGCTGCTGTACGGACTTTGCTGAAGTTTCTATCAGCTGCTCTCTTTCTCCTCTCTGCTCAGAAATCTCCCTTGCTCTCCTCCTCCTCTTCTCTCAATCTGCTCATGAAAGAATGAATGACCTTTTCCTCCTTTTCCTCCTTTAACCTAACCCTAAGTGACTTTTGGAGAATCTCTAAATCCAATGGCTGAGATAGATTGAGATCTAGGGCTGAGATTAAATGCTCATTTAAATCTCACTTTCTATTTTTTAATTCACCCCACTTTAATAAAGACCCACTTAGTCTTTTATTTCCAAAGTCACTTTTTCCTTTCTAATTTTATATTGACTTTATTTAAAGTCACTTTAACTTTACTAACTTTATCACTTAAAGTCACTTTAAAATTAGATTTGACTTTATAACTTTATAAAGTCACTTTAGTAACTTTATCACTTAAGTCACTTTTAAATTAGATTTAACTTTATAAAAAATTATAAAGTTACTTTAGGAGAAAAATTAAATTCTTTTGGACACTTTTCCCTAGGCCAAAGATCAAAGCCTTAGGGAACCACCTGTCCTCCGGTACCAAATTTCAACACATCATATATTAGGATATATAGGCTCTGTCTCAAGACCTATTTTTCAAGAAAAAATAGGAGAAATCTACAAGAAGTTAAGAAGTCATAAAGGTTGGAATGATTGTGTTTTTCACTTGATATGTTTTTAAAATGATGGAATCAGGTTTATTTTGAGTTTTTTGCATATTTTCATTCTCCACTTTAGAAAATTTTGGACAAAACTGCTCACTCAGCAGTTTCGTAGCGCAAACAGTGTAAAAAGAGTGAAAAGCGCTACAAAACTGCTGTAGCAGCTTTTTTCACTCTTTATCATCACATTTTGAAGGGGAAAAGTTTTAATTATGATCTGAAATTGCTAAGGAATATTTATTAAGAGATAATGAAGACAATATTTGAGGAAAGAAATCAAAATTTTGAAGAAATAAGGGTTAAAAAGCAGTGCTACGAAAGGCGCTACAAAACTGTCTTGTTTTCGTAGCACAGTCTATTTCAACTCATTTGAATAGTTTAATGATGGTTTTTGGAAACTTGGAGCTTAGGGAGGATTCTTGTAGGTGTTATTTCAGTTTCCAATAGCAAAGGAACTCGAAATAATGAGTTCATGGTGATCAGAATGTTTCAAGAAGTGTAAGGAACCCTATGCTTAGAAAACAAGAGACTGTTCCTATTTTGATGGAGGTCAGCATCACAACCTTCCTTGTTTGCACAATTCATGTGGAATGCAAACCTTATCCCATAGGAATTTCTTCCTTCCTTGACTGCACAAGGATCATGGGAAATCCAATGGGTTTTTGGTTCGATGGGTGCAACCCAATAATCCTAGAACTGATAGTCAACTTCCCTTTCACATAGATCTCAACTAGGCCTCCACTAGAACTGATATGCATGCAAATAATAATATAAATCCATATACATGCACCAAATTTAGCCCACACCAATGTAGGTGCTACTAAGACCTATGGTCCCACACTAGTGTAGGTGCTACTTGGACCTTCTAGTCCCACACTAGTGTAGGTGATGAAATTTCCTGTTGAGCTTCAAAAGGTTCCAAAAATCCTTGTTATTGGTTTCAAAAAGGTATATGGAAATGACAAAGATACTTGGTTAAGAGTCGACACAAATACAAAGCAAGATCAGTTAAGAATCGCCATGGCGACAGTGTAAAAGTTGAGACAATTTTTAAGTTTCCTTTGATTAATTACCAAGGTAGGAACAAGATGGTTTAAATAGTTTGTTGCTCTGCAAATCTCATTGGAATTGTAGCATGACGGTGTCAATGACAGCAAGAGAAGGTCACAAGAGTCAAGGAAAAAGTTAACGTTTTGTCAAAAGATCCAAATGATGAAAATGGGAAAATTTCAGTGGATAGAGATTAGAACGGTTAGGGAACAGTTCCCTCATCCACATGATCAGTAATCAGAGAGAGCTTGGGGTCCAAAAGGCTTCTAGTGGGGAGGAATGATCAGGTGCTCATTGTTAAAGCTCAAAAATTAAAGTGCTCATAATTGATTACAAATTGAACGAATGCAACCGACCCGTCTCCAGGAATCTGATGCACTTCGTTTTTCCGAAAACTGACTCCGAATGAAGAAGTTATAGCCAGTTGACCATTGTTCAGAACATCTATTTTTTTTTTTTAAATTGCAGAACAGGGACAGAATGATGACATGGAAGTCTAGTTAGCAGAGAGGGATATTTTGGTAACCTTATTTAGTTTTTTCCCAGCAGGACTGTGACAAGTTTCACTGCAGGATTTTCCAGTTTAGGTTTGAGAAGGTGAAATTGCCCAATGTCCTCCAAGGTTGAATTTTGGTTCATGATAAATTATTAAGTGTTGGAATTATTTTTTTTAATATTAAGGTTGGATATGTATGTATGTATGTATGTATGTATATATATATATATATATATATATATATATATATATATATATATATATATATATATATATATATATATATATGTATGTATGTATCTATATATATATATATATATATTCACATTAATTATTTAAATCCAAACCTTAGTATTATAAATTCCGCATTTTTTTATTCCAAAGTCGAATTTAAATATATTCCAAAGGTTTTAAATTGTTGGGTGGCACATTTTATTAATCCAAAGGTTGGATTTTATATATATTTTGGTGCAAAATTCATCAACATAATGGGCGGAGGTCGGGGTTCGACCCCACGACCTCCCCCACAACAACACTCTGCCCTTACCACTGAGTCACCACTTTAATAATTTTTATATATACGTGTTGACTTATAAGTAAAGTTCATGCAGATCTTTGATGGCGGAAGGGACGAGGCCAACCCGTGAGCCAACCCTCCTCCCCACGTGACCCTTCCACATGACCGTGGACCAATGCCAAAAGTAATTGTAGTTAACATACCCATTAACCTCTTAATCTGGGATTAAATGTTAATTAACACGCAATTAACTCACTGTTAATTTTGCGACATATTTGGAGGCACCCCCATTTTCGGCGGGCCTGTTATTGTGGCAGGGTTAATTGGAGCCTTCTCCAGATTTGAAGAAGATTTCCTAGGAAAATTAAATGAGGCATATCTGGAGAAATGTTTGAGCAATTTTGACTCAGGAAGAGTCTTTCCTAGCATATTGGATTGTTATCAACACATTGGTATAGGTTGCAGAGACAATGGAACAATTCTACAGGTGTTTTTGTCACTTCGAAGAAAATAGAAGCTCAGGGCCACCAAGGAGGAAGGCCATGCCTAGATCAGTTGAAGGCCAAATTGAGAGTGGATAGTCATTTATGATAGATTTTGAAATTATAGACTCATTGGAGTATGTTTCAAGAGCCTCTGATGCATGCAAATAGCAATTTTTTCACTATTGGGCTAATAGATAGGCCCAAGCCATGGAAGCTGGATCAAGGAGATGTAGCCCAAGAAAGGTGAACTTCTTCATCAAAACTATGTGTTGATGGATCAATTGTGATGGTTTGTTGTTATTTATGTTGTTTTTTAGAATTTTTATTTCATACTTTATGCTCTTGAATTCAGTCATGAAACTCAGGTTTTTTACCTGTTTGACACACATAAGCAACAAGAAAAACTATGTACATCAAGCATAAGATCAGTAAATAAATTTTTAGATAGTATAAACACTAGTAAGTTGCAGTACAACAAGTTGTGAGTATCACCTAACGATGATGCGGTTAATACAAAATGAAATGGAATAAGAGAGAAGTTCAATCAACACGTTATACTCAACAATATTGTTTGTAGATTGACTGATACAAATCCCTTGAAAACTCACTAACTCGCCACCTGGAGTGAAAATGGCCCATGTTGCAAAGGATAGATTTTGTGTACTATGACTAGTACCATCAACATACCCAACGAATGGTTCCAAATATTTAGACATCTGCTATAAAATGTAAAGTGGATCGCTAACTTCAAGAAAAATCTAGAAAAACAAAATAAGACGGTAAATGAAAATCAAAAGCATATAGAAAATATAATACAAAAGTTTACTATGCTCAACTAAGCATAGTAACGTTTAAGATACAACCCATTTCGAGGTTGTGCCAATGGAGATCCATCATAACCTACTAACTCGTAGGTGCCCTTAGCAAGAACTCTTTTGACAATATAGGGGCCATGCCATAATGGCTCAAATTTTCCTCTACCTATCACATCAACTTCCTAATCATAAAGTAAGACTAGGTCACCCTTTGAGAGGATGCGAGGCTGGACATGTTGGTCGTATTGTCCCTTAATTCATCTCTTATGTTCTTTGTTGGTCAATGCAGCTTCACGATGCATTTCATAAAGATGGATGAGGTTAAAAAGACATGATTCTTTAGTAGAGGTGTCAGGTAACAAGTCAACAACGAATTTCAACGATGATATTTCACATTGTATAGACAAGATAGCTTCCAGCCCATACACCAATTGAAAGGGGGTAAATCCGGTTGCATTTCTTACCAAGGTTCGATATGCCCACAAAGACGAGTATAGGATCAAATTCCAATTTCTTTTATGAAGTCCTTTCATACGTTGAAGCATTCGCTTAAGAATCTTGTTAATAGCTTCAACTTGTCCATTGGATTGTGGATAATAAGGAGTAGAGCTATCATGTGACAGTCCTAATTTGGAAGTCAACTCATTCATCATGTGATTCCGAAAATGATTACCATGACTATAGCCTGTGGAACACCAAGCCGTAAGATGACATGATTGAGAAAGAATAATGCAGCTGGTTCACTTGTGTTATTGAATGTAGGCATCGCTTCGGCCCACTTGGTAAAGTATTCTACTATGACAATAATATAACCATGCCCCCCGAATGAACGAGGGTTGGAGGTCATGAAGTCAATGCCCCATTTTTCAAATGGTACCACAACGATAACAAGACACATCAACACTAGTGGTTTGTGGATTTTACGATCAAATATCTGGCACGCATGACAACTTATTACCGCAAGGATGAAATCATGAGATATGGTAGGCCAAAAGTAACCGGTGTGGAGAATATTTTGCGCAGTACCGTATCGAGACAAATGTCCACCACATGCTCCAACATAACAATCATTTATAACTTTTTCGACCTCCTGATGAGTGATGCACCTCCTTAAAATTTTATTGACACCACGACGATAAATTGTATCACTGATGATCGGATAATATTTGGCTTGGTATCGAATATGTCATTATTGAGAGCGAGAGGTAACGGGCCGGAAAGTTTGGGTTTGGAGATAAATGATAAAATCCCCATACCAAGGATTAGATGATCCGATCAGAAACAGAGACTCATCGAGAATTGATGGTTCGGATGTAGTGTCAGTACTATTAGAGGGAAGGTCACAGAGAAGCTCAGCCAAAACTAAAGACTTATTTGACTCTGATTTGATCAATTCCAAATCAAATTCCTATAAAATGATGATCCATTTTGAATACTCCCCCCCCCCCATCAATTCACATGATAGAATGTATATCATGGGGTTGCAATTCAAAATGAAAATGGTCTTCTGGAATAGGATATAATGGCGAAATATTTGGACAACTTGAATGGCCGCCAAGGCAAGATTTTCAACGTATGAATACTTCAATTCCGTATCATTGAGATTAAGACTCAAATAATATATTGGATGTTCTATCCAATATTATTGTTGGAAAAATACCATAGCAATGGTCGTATCTACTGCAATGATATATAAGAAATAATTACTCTAATAATTGGGGGGATACATTAATGATGCCCGGACCAGTGTATCCTTGAAAACATCAAAAGAAGCTTGTACAACCTTATCCCAATGAAAGGGAATACCCTTTTTCAAGGGACGAGTAAATCCTTTAGCCATTTCAACATAGTTGGGTATGGACCTCCTTAGGAAGTTAGCCTTTCCTTGAAGTTTCTGTAACTGAAGTAATTTTGATGGTGCAGGCACATCAAGAATGGCTTGGACCTTCAGTGGGTCAATTCAAATTCCTTCTTTTGAGACGATGAATCCTGGAAAATGACCAGAACCAACAAAAAACACACATTTGTGTGGATTGAGGCATGTTTTGTAGTGTCAACAGCGTAGAAAGATAGATTTCAAAAGAGTCGGGTGATCAGTCCGATTTTTTGAATGCGTGGGTAAATCATCTAGATAAGGTTGAAAAATTAGCTTGATGACATTGAAAGCATAATACATTGCTCTCTGAAATGTTTCCCCAACATTCTTTAAACCAAATGGGAGTTTACGATAAGCGAATGTGCCATAGTTACAGATGAATGTTGTCTTATATTGGTCCTCTGGGTGGATATTGATTTGATTGTAACCGGATAATCCATCCATGAATGAAAATATTTCACACCCAGCATAATCATAAATAATATGGTTGAAAAAGGGAGTAGAATAGTTTTATTTTTGACAAGAAAGATTTACATCCCGATAATTGACACACACTCTGATTGTCCCTTGTTTCTTCATGACAGGAACAATATTTGAAACCCACTCAGTTAGCGAAACATGGTAAATGAAACATGCATGCAAACTTTTTTCAACTTCTGATTTAATGGCAGTAGCCTTCTTCGGACAAACAAGACGAAGGCATTAACGTACCAGTTTGAAATCAGGGTACATTTTAATTTTGTGTTCAACGAAACTAGTATCTGGGCCTGGAATTTACTCATAAGACCAAGAAAATATGTTAAGTCCCTATATTAATAGTGTAGTCCCTTATTATGTTAGTGCATCTCCCCTTATTGTTATTTTTGTACCCCTGTAACCCCCATATTGTTATCATTGTGCCCTTACATTATTATTTTTAAGTCGGCTAGGATTACATTGTGGCCCCACTAGGATTACATTGTGGCCCCATGGACTCCTATATATAGAAAGGAGGTTTTGTCATTTGTATTATCCAAGAATTGTTCATTTATGTAATGTATTGGAGGTTTCCCCCTCGAAGTGGCTTATTTATAATGTTTTTATATCTCTTTTCTTCTATTTTTGGAGTTGGTTTCACAACATTTGGTATCAAAGCTTAGGATTCTAGGGTTTCTCTACCCGAAACAGGTCATCGTGGCATTGTCGCTATAACGTTTTTTCTACAAAGGTTCAGAAGCTGAAATTGTGACAGTGCTAAGCCAAAATCCTAAGGAACATTGTTGCAAAATTTTAGAGCTTGGTTCACAATATTTTCAGATATATAATCTGTGGAAGTTAGGGCTTTGTGCAGGATCCTGAATTTAACCTAAAAAAGTCATCGTGGAATTTGCACTATAAATTTTGTTATACGAAGTTTCAGAAGCTAAAATTTTTAGAGAGTGAAGCCAAAATCCTAAGGAACATCGTTGCACAATTTCAGAGCTTGGTTCACAATATTTGCAGAGATATGATCTGTGGAAGTTAGGTCTTTTTCAGGCTCCCGAATTTCATCTCAAAGAGGTTATCATGGGAAAACCTTCATAACTCTCTCTCTGAGCATCAAATTGGAATGATGTAAAAAGTGGCCGAAATTAAACAGACTATATTTTCTTTTCTATCAATTTCAGAGCCAAAGGAGGAAACAATGACATGTGGCAAGTCATACAAGTTCGATATACTGAACCAGTCCATAATTGGGTCATTGTGGGAGATTAAACATAACTTTGCCTTGAAGAATCCAAATCAAGTCAGGCCTATGGCATTCAAAAGAAGATTCAGAGGGTGAATTTAGGGCCAAATTTTAGATATTGAAGATCTGAAATCACAGAGATAATTTAATTTCAATATCGAGTTCCTCAAAAGCAAGAAAAAGGTGTGTATTTGGTTTTTAAAAGTGCATAACGCTTGTTTGAAAAAACAGTTTGAAGTGATTCCAAGGGCATATTTCAAAATTTTTATCAATATTGGGTTCTATAATGCTTCAAAAAAATAATTCCATACCCATTAAGACCTCAAAAGGCTATACTATGACGCATGAAGAGGAAAAATTACAGTATGAGATATAAAAATTACGGTACCAAGTGCAACAAATTTCGATCTTACGAAGAGAAACCACAGATGACATAGATTGTTTAAAAGAAGAAATGGAGGCTAATTTATATGGTTTGAAGGATTAGATAATAGCTAATATGGATGATAAATTAGTGGAAGATCACATCGAGCATCAAAATCAAGTTCTCCAACTCTCAAAGGATAACCTAACTTTGGTGCAGAATCTAAGGAAACAACGGGAAGATCAACATCACATTGAAAGAAGTTCTGAAGCAATCACAAAAACAAGAACTCGAAAATTACAATAAATTTCAGAGTATCTCAGCAAGTGGAAGAACCTTCCTGTAGAAGATTCCACATGGGAGGATGAGAATTTTATACAGCAGCAGAAAATAATCGGCGTTGGGGACCATACTTGTTTGAAGGAAAGGTATGTTAGAGTCCCTATATTAATAGATGTAGTCTTTATTATTGGTGAATCCCCCCTTATTGTTATTGTTGCACTCGTGTAACCCCCATATTATTATTATTGTACCCTTACATTATTATTGTTAGGTCGGCTAGGATTACATTGTGGCCCCATGGACTCCTATATATAGAAAGGAGGTTTTGTCATTTGTATCATCCAAGAATTTTTCATTTATGTAATGTATTGGAGGTTTCCCCCTCGAATTGGCTTATTTCTAAGGCATTGATATCTCTTTTCTTCTATTTTTGGAGTTGGTTTCACAACAAAATATATCTTGGAATTCACAAAAGAGAGAGCGATAAATTTCGAACTCTAATGGAGAACAAGACACTTCGACATGAATGTTTTCTACAACATTAGGTTTGGTCAAAATATTGATAGAAATGGTTTCTTCAATATTTGATAAGTTTTGCTCGGATTCGATAGAATTAAATGGAAAAGAATTTGAAAATAAAGTTTTGATCGATAGGTGATATAGTTCAATAATATTATCTTCTTCGTAATCCTGAAGATGGGAATGGTGGTGATGATCTTCCCATGGTTCTCCTTCTGGAATCATGGATTCCACAATGCTTTCATCAGTCAATAAAGTGGATGAAAAAGGATCATATGGAGTACCAAAATCTAATGATCAATCGACCCAAATGGTCAGCGACGATGATTTCAGATTCGCTGCCCAAGCCATGTATATTGATTTCTATGCCAACTCAATTGGGATGGGCGAGAGGAATTTATTCAGGATAACATCTTCAGAATCATTGGTAATATTCCTTAAGCTAGATGGAGTGGAAGATATCATGTAACAGGTCTCTATTCTTGCAATTTCAATCGATGTCGCAGGTGACAGTAATGCAAAATTGCCCATTAGGGAAGAATCCTTTAAGATTCATACACCAATGTTTTGAAGTGCTAGCTGGGGTGTGTGAACTAACGAAATTCTTCCAGTTAACTAGGAACTAGAGGCAAATAAGGAGATTTGATTGATGACTGTAATAACACCTTTATGAGGAAAGGCGATCATTCTAAAATAAGTAGAGACGATCACAGTCATAGCGTAAACCCATGGCCTTCCAAGTAAAATTTTATATTTAAGAATTTCGTCATCTACCTCAAATTCAAAAGTTATAGTTTTTCCCCCTAGTTCGACATGCAGGTTATTGATGATACCACAAGGCTTATATGTATGACCGTCAAAGGCTTTCAAATTCATAGGCGATTGAGATAGGCACGACGAGCCAAGTGAATTCCAACAGTTTAGAGACATAATGCAAATAGATTCTCCCTCATAAATAATAGTACGATGAACGAGGTGATTGAGAACATTTACTTGGATGGAGAATGAAAATTCTGCTGGTAATTGCGGCACATAGCTCGTATGATTAAAGACTACAAGATTGGAATCTGTCAGGTCGATTCCACCAATTTCCGACAACAAAGCCTGTTTCTGGGAGTGAAAATTTTGAAGTACCTCAAGCATTGACATAGCTGAAGGTGATTGAGCCAAATTTTCAACTATATTATAATTTTGAGCTACTAGGGCTTGAGGATTGAATGTCGATTTATGAACGACTCCCTTCGGTGGCTTTATTGTTAACTCAGGAATAGCACTTGCAGAAATATATTAAGTGGACAGATTCATGGTCGAGGTAGTAGGTTAGCCTAACTACCGTAATCTTCATTTCGTGTTGACACAAAAAAATAAGTTTTTGGCTTCATGAAAGATAACATAATCACTTGGGAACTAGAAGCTAGATCCGTAGTAGCCATAGTTGTGTCTGGATTCGAAAATGGATTTGTAAACATAGCAGATGCAATCAAGGTCTTAAGAAATTTGGAGATTTCAACGCGGTGAGGACAGTCTCGAATAAAGTTATCCTCATTACATATTATGTAAGGGTAACGAGGTTTCTGATTGTTTCCAGTTTTTTGATCAGATGATCGTTCCCGCAGGGTTGAATTTTTCTTTTTCTTGGATTTCCCCTTTTTCTTGCTTTCGAGTTGGTTGCCACTTTTACCTTTGTCAGATGACACGGCATGAATTTTGGAAGAAGGTGCAGGATCAGATGTAGCAGCCTTGATGTATGCTTGTAATACCGATCATACCGTTGCCGACATTAGAGTCCTTAGATGGAGAAGGAACAATAAAATTGGATCGTAGTGCGTTGGGAATTTTCTCTTATAGGGTGCCAGACTCAGTAAATCAAATCTAAGTACTGTGCATGAAAAATGACCTGCTCTTCAGTGACAATGCCACTCTTATCTACATCCTTGGTGATAGATGGAAGGAAGGAGTTAATGAACCACTCAGCAAGGAGCTTATTAGGAAAAAATGTTTTGACCATTCTACGATGACGAAACCACTCATGAATATGATCAAGAATGTGAGTAGCATTATTCTATTTAAAATTGGTCAGTAGTTCCGTTCTAGTTTCATATCATATGGGTAACTAGAAGTGGGTCAAAAAGGTAGTAGCTAAGGTAGTGAAATTATCAAATGAAGCTCATGGTAACTCAATGTACCACTTTGTAAAAGACACAATCGAATAGAGTCATCATTTAAGGAGTTGGATGAACACCAGAAATGATAAGTCAGAACATGCATTTATGGGTCTTCTGCAAGGTTTCCATTGAACTTAGGAATATCTGAGGGTATTTTATGTGGTATCATTGGCCACCAAGGAGCATAGCTGATGGGGTCATTGGTAAGACGACTTAAATCAGGTAATTCTAAATTTGTGACAAAGGGAAACTGTCGATTTAAGTAAGGTTGGGCATAGACAGGATATGATGTAATTTCTTGGGAAACATGCCTTTGAGCACTAGCATAAGGAATTTGTTGCTGGTAACCCAGATAGGGGTTGTTTTGATGAGAAAATGCTTGAGGATTCTGTTGACCAAAACCTGGGTAAGCTACTTGTTGTTGGAATGATTGTTGTGGTATTTGCAGTTGTGCCTGCCAAGGTGACTGCCCACCAAGATTATAGCCCAAACTAGAAAAACTTGGGCCCGGTTGTGAATAGTCAATACCCAGTTGTGCATGTGACATCCCATAATAGGGTAATCCAACTTGTGAATGAAAAATTCCAGATAGAGGTGGTTGTTGTAAACTAGGAGAAGGTGTTGGAGTTGATGGCCAAAACGCAAGGGTATTGGGTTGAAGGACCTGCCTGAGATGGTTGAGGTACAACAATCTGAGTCTGTAACAGGGGTAATGAAGTATTAACAGGTGGAGTAGATGTGGGTACAACATATTGAACCGGTTTATATGAATGCACAACCGCTTGTGGTTGAATGGGAAGGATATGATGCCACTGGAAAATAGTCATTCCAACATTAGGGTGACCATAAAGGGATGAAGTGCTATCAAAATGAGTGATCATAGGTTTCCCCCCAGCATGAGGAGTATAATAATATGGAATATATTGTTCTCCAAATTCAGGGAGTCCAATTGATATTGTACTGGATGGAATGTATCTAGATGAACCACCTTGATATTGCACTAAACATATATATATAAAGGATGAACCAGTTCAGTACTCATTAGAGATGTACCAGATAGAATACCAGAAGGTGACATGGGTGAAGTCCATGGGTTTGAGGTTCTAGATAAATATTGGTAATTAGGTGGGATGGAAGGGCCACCATATAGACATGACTCTGGTGATGTGGTGAACATCCACAGGGTAGCAACAGTAGATGTTGTCACAACTGTAACAGATGGTACAACTGAGGATGTTGACTCAGCCATGGTCATATGACCTAATGTATACCCTATATGATCTACGAGAACTCGAAGTGAAATTTGATTATTTTACATCCATATAATGAATGCTCCACCCCATCTAAACTGAGAGTGCAAGGATGGATCTAATGTAAGAGTACCTTGCAACTGGTGTAAAAGTCTCATCATAATTGATCCCCTCAATCTGTGAGAATGCTCGAGTGACAAATCTGACCTTATATTTCTCCACACTCCCATCAACAACTTTGTTTACCTTGTAGATCCATCTAGATCCAACCAATGATTTGCTGACCGGTCTTGGGATAATATACCATGCACTGTTATTGACAATGGAGTCATACTCCTCCACCATTGCATCGAAAAAAATTGGTTGCTGCACTGCCTCCTGAAATTAAGATGGTTCAGTCACAATATACCTCCTCATAAAAGCCACGTATCTAGTAAACCTGTCTAGAGACTGTCTCTATTTGTGTTGTGAAGTAGGGGCTCCTACATTCTCTACAGCATCAAGTATCAATCCATCAGCTTCCGTGGTGTGCCTTCTACCAATTATGATGGATGACTCTACATGAGTGTTTTCTACCACTCCATTATCCTCCGCATGTGGCTTCTCCACATCTTGAGGCTCATCCTTAAGAACCAAGAGTTCATCCTCTGCATGAAAATCCATCTCCCTCTCAAGGGACAATCACATGGCTTTATCCTCATCAAATTTTATATCCCGTCACACAATAGTAATTCTGCTATTTGGAAAATACACCCGATAGTTGTGGGGAGTTACAGTGTACCCCACAAAAATCCCAATCTCAGTTGTTGGTTCTAGCTTCTTCCTGACGTCTTTGGTCACATGCACATAAATAGATGAGCCAAAAATCTTAAAATGTGAAACATCAGGTTTCTTACCAGTGAAAGCCTCTTCTAGTGTATTCATGCCAAATATCCTATGAGGACAACGGTTCCGCACAAATATCGTTGCGTTGCACGTCTCTGCCATAGATGCATCGGTAGGCCCTGATCATGCAACATTGCTCTTGGTGCACCCAAAATTGTTATGTTCTTTCTTTCAGCGACCCCATTCTGCTGTGGGTTATGAGGCGCTATCAGTTCTCTTTGAATTCCTTCTTTGCTGCAGAAGTTCTTCAATTCGTTAGAGATGTACTCACTACTGTTATCGCTCCTGAGAGCCTTCACATGCTTCCCCGTGTCTTTCTCCACCAATGCTTTAAACTCAAGAAACTCTGAGAACGTCTGATCTATCTCCTGCATGAAGTAGATCCAACACTTACGAGAAAATTCATCAAAAAATATCACATAGTACTTATGTTTTGCTGTCGAAGCAACAGAGAATGGTACACACACGTCTGTGTGAACTCTCTCAAGGATCCCCGAGGCCCAATTATCCTTCTCATGAAAGATGGCCTTTACATATTTTCCCATAGTACATCCCTTACATGTGTCTGACTGCATAAGTGTACCCTTGGGAAGATCCATAGAAATATGCTACATGACTTTCAAGGCTCCATGGTGAAGATGGCTCAATTTCCTGTGCCATAACTCACCCTCATCCCAGCTCACCACTTTGTCTGCCTTGCCCATCAATGCTGCGCAACCATCTACATCTAGCTTGTAGTGATTCTTAACTCGAATCCTAATATTCTTGGCTTGTCTTGTTGTTTTTTTCGTAGGAAATCTTTTCCTTCACTGAAAACAACATCATAGCTTCTATCCTCCAACATTGCAACTGAGACTAAATTTTTCTTCAAATCTGATACATGCATTACATATTTTAATTTAAATTTTTTACCTGACTATCTCTAGAAGGTAATGGTACCAATCTCAGTAGCATGGTAACGCCTGTCATCACCCATTTCTATTTGCATATGGAGATCCTTCTCCTCCAAGCTACTGAAAAGTTTCTTTTCTCCCTTCTTGTGAAAGGATGCACCACTATCCAGATACCACATAGATCCCAATGCACTTGACACCATGAATGCGATCAATGAGAAGTCAAGCTCAAATTGCGAGGCCAAAGGCTCAACATTTTCAGATCTTGAAGCCTTCTTGTTCTTCTTCTTTTGTGGAAATTTAGTAGCATAATGCCCATACTCGTGATAGTGAAAACACTTCACTTAGGACATGTCGCAATTCTTGCCATATTTGGACTCAGATTTGGAATGGAGATTCTTTCCTTTCCCCTTCTTCGCCTTGGTATCCAAAACACAATCTTCTTCATCTTCATTATTAGATGAAGATCCATCTCTGGTATTTTGTTTGAACTCCTTCTGCACCAAATATGACCACAATCATTCCCAATCTGGCATCTTTTCCCTTCCATTGACAGAGTCTTGATAACTATGCCAACTCTTGGGAAGTCCTAGGAGAGCTAAACTCACTAAATCATCGTCAACGATAGTAATGCCAACGCTCCCTAGCTCATCCCGACATTGGAAAAGCTTTGTTAAATATTTTGGCATGGAGTCGCCTTTCTCCATCTTGATCTTCCTAAGTTTACCTTTCAGTGCCAATTTCCTATGGTTACCACTTCTCTGAAATATATCTAAAAAATCTTTCCACATAGCATGTGGTGTCACTTTGCAATGGAGAATTGAGACAATGTGGTAACTTACTCCCTCTAGTAGGATCCTCCTCGCCTTTGCCACTTTATTTTTCCATGCATCAAGATTTGCAGTTTCTGTCACAACGGCTTTAGGAACATCATTTTAAATAAATTATTTTAAGCCATTATCTTCGAGTACTGCCTCCATCCTATCCATCCAAGAAATATAGTTAGAGTTGCCCTTGAGTGCATACTCCAATCTCAAGCCATTGAAATCCATTTCAATCCTGAATCTGCTGTAGCACCAAGAAAGTATTTCTGCAAATTCGAATTCTATTCTGTCACCAACTCAACTCCTTCTTCACTATTGTGATTTCTTGTGCTCTGATACCATATGGAAATTATACAACATATATGTATGTCATGGATTCAAGCCGATCTAACAATGTACTAAATATAGATACTGAATCACTTCTACAAATCAATTGTGTAATTAAAAACACAATCGATAATCACATGAAGCAAAGAAGAATCAATCAAACCACAACATATATAGTTTCCCATGGAAAGCTTGCCCCTAAAAACCCCACTATCTTCTATTGTATATTTAGCAGGGATACATGAAACAATTACATACAAATCTTCTCACAAGAGTTTTCTTGTACTCAGCTAAATATCTCACTCTGTCCTGGATAAAACTGACCAATACTTAGCCAATTTTCTGCCTCTTGACAACATTCTTTTCCTATGCAATTCATGTGGAATGCAATCCCTATTCCATAGGAATTTTTGCCTTCCTTGATTGCGCAAGGATCATGGGAAATCCAATGGGTGTTTGGTTGCATGGGTGTAACCCAATAATCCTAGAATTGATAGTCAACTTCCCTTTCACCTAGATCTCAACTGGGTCTCCACTGGAACTGACATGCATGCAACTAATAATAGTAAATCCTCAGTTGCATGTGAGATGGATGATTATGAATTCAATAATATTTAATTCACTTGATATATAAATAATGTATAAAATAGTTACAACTAGCACAACTGAGTTTAACTCACTTAACTGATTTAAACTGATTACAACCTACATTAACTAATGCACCACTGCACTTCGAACTCTGTTACAACTAGAATTACTTTGCATCCCTCACCATCTACCCTCAACTCGAAATTCATGAGTTGACTGATTTTATCACACTCAGTTAAATATTACAAGTTATTTTGAGATTAGATTACATTTTGTTGTCCACCTTAATTAAAGGATAACTAAAATAAACATGCACCAAATTTAGCCTACGCCAGTGTAGCTGCTGCTAAGACTTGTGGGCCCACACTAGTGTAGGTGTTGCTTGGACCTCCTGGTCCCACACTAGTGTAGGTGCTAAAATTTCTTGTTGAACTTCAAAAGGTTCCACAAATCCTTGTTATTGGTTTCCAAAAGGTACATGTCAATGTCAACGATACTTGGTTAAGATTCAACGCAAGTACAAAGCAAGATCAATTAAGAATCACCATGGTGATAGTGTGCAAGTTGAGACAATTTTTAAGCTTAATTTGATTAATTACCAAGGTAGGAACAAGATGGTTTATGCAAGAGTAGCTTGTTGCTATGCAAATTCATTGGAATTGCAACATGACGGTGTCAGTGATAGCAAGAGAAGGTTGCAAGAGTCAAGGAAAAAATTAACGTTTTGTGAAAATATCCAAACGATGAAAATGGGAAAATTTCAGTGGATAGAGACTAGAAGGGTTAGGGAACAATTCCCTCATCCACATGATCACTAATCAGAGATATTTTGGGGTAAAAAAGGCTTCTAGTTGGGGAGGAATGATCAGGTGCTCAATGTAAAAGCTCAAAAATTAAAGTGCTCAGAATTGATTGCAAACTGAATGATCGCAACTGGCCCATCACCAGGAATCCAATGCACTTTTTTTTTTCGAAAACTGACTCTGGATGACGAAGTTATAGGATGTTGACCGTTGTTCAAAACAGGTAATTTTTTTAAAAAAAATTGCAGAACAGAGACAGAATGATGACATGGAAGTCCAGTCAACAAAGAGGGATATTCTGGTAACCTTATTAAGTTTTTCCTAATGGGATTGTGACAAGTGTCACTTCATAATTTTCCAGTTTGGGTTTGAGAAGGTGAAATTTCCCAATGTCCTCCAAGGTTGAATTTGGGTTCATGATGAGTTATTAAGTGTTGGAATTAATTTTTTATTATTAAGATTGGATAATATATATATATATATATATATATTCATATTAATTATTTAAATCCAAACCTTAGTATTATGAATTCCGCATTTTTTTAATTCAAAAGTTGAATTTAAATATATGCCAAAGGTTTTAAATTATTGGGTGGTGCATTTTATTGTTCCAAAGGTTGGATTGTATATATATTTCGGCACAAAAGTCATCAACAGAATCAGAGGAGGCCGGGGTTCGACCCCATGACCTCCCCCACAACAACACTCCGCCCTTACCACCAAGCCACCTCTTTAATCATTTTTATATATACGTGTTGACTTATAATTAAAGCTCATGCGTATCTTCAATGGTGGAAGGGAGGGGGCCTGCCCGTGAGCCAACCCTCCTCCCCACTTGACCCTTCCACATGACCGTCGACCAACGCCCAAAGAAATTGCAGTTAGCGCACCCATTAACCTCTTAATATGGGCTTAAATGTTAGTTAACACGCAATTAAATCACTATTAATTTTGTGACATATTTGGAGGCATCCCCATTTTCAGCAGGCCTTCTATTGTGGCAGGGTTAACTGGAGTCTTCTCCAGATTTGGAGGAGATTTCCTAAGAAAATTAAATGAGGCATAGATGGAGAAATGTTCGACCAATTTTGGCTTAGGAAGAGTCTTTCCTAGCATATTAGCATGCTATGAACACATTGGTATAGGTTGCAAAGGCAGTGGAGCAATTATACATGTGTTTTTGTCACTTTGAATAAAATGGAAGCTTAGGGCCACCAGGAAGGAAGGCCATGCCTAGATCAGCTGAAGGCCAAATTGAGAGAATGGATAGTCATTTATGATATATTTTTAAATTCTCGACTCATTGAAGTATGTTTCAGGAGCATTTGATGCATGTAAATAGAAATTTTTTCACTATTGATCTAATACATATGCCCAAGCAATGGAAGTTGTACCAAGGAGATGTAGCCCAAGAGGGGTGAAATCCTTCATCAAAACTCTGTGTTAATGGATCAATTGTGATGGTTTTTTGTCATTTATGTTGTTTTTGTTTAGAATTTGTATTTCATACCTTATGCTCTTGAATTCACTCATGAAACTCAGTTATTTTACCTGTTTGACACACATAACCAACAAGGAAACCTAGTACATCAAGCATAATACCAGTAAATAAATTTTAAATCTAAAAATGAAATTAGCATAGAAAAAATAACATTCATAATAAGATCAAGTTGGTATCAGATATTGGTTGAAAGGAAAGGTTATTTGCTTGATAGTTTCTTTAGTTTTGTGCAAGTTTAATGGTTACAAATTTGTGATGCTGACAAGGTTACAGTTGTAGAGAGGTGAAGAGAAATTGTTGGTTGCAAGTCTTGAGATTAGGACTAGAATAAGGATAGCTACAAGAGCACCATCTTCACCCAAATTTACACTCATATATGCACTTTAAGAACCTCAAGTTTTGTCTCAAGAAGCTGAGATTCAAGAGGTAAAAATTGAAAAAGAATTTGAGTTGATTGAAGAGGTACAAGCATCAGAAGTTGAGCTTGAATACATAGCCATAATTTCAGGTTTTGGAGAGACTCAAGTTCATTAAAAAGAGGATGATGTCAAGAGAGACTTCAATGACATAAAGAGGATGGTTAAAATTATGTTTGATGCATTTACAACTAGGATGGCAGGAGAAGGCTCCAAGCCTCCACATGGAGAAGGAACTTCAGATGATAAGAAGAATGAAGAGAATAGTTCAAAGGGTAGTGGAGGAAATCCACCTCTATCTCCACCATCTTCATAATCCTCATAATCTCCATCAACATCATCTTCCACTTCCACCACAAAAAACACTCACACTCACACAAAGACCAAAAGAGGAAAAACACCCTTACTCAATCTAGATGTCAAATTTGAGCTTCCAATGTATAATGGTGAGATAAATGCAAAAATATTGGAAAATTAGATACGTCAATTGGAGGTGTATTGCAGAATTTAAAACCTTCATGAAGGAGGCATAAATATTCAATTGGCTTCTTTGAGGATGGAAGGATCTGCACTTGTATGGTGGGAAGCAAAGACTCAAGAAGAGATTAAAAACTACGGTAATATCTCTATGCCTTGGTCAAGTTTTTTTTCTTGCATTAAAAGGAAAGTATATCCATTAGCTTAAATGCAAAATACTATTATGGATTGGCAATATTTTAGATAGTTGAAAGGGAAAAGTGTGCAAGATTATACTCATGAATTTAGGAGAAGAGCTATTATTTTGGGTATTAATTTATATTCTCAAGAAACTATGTTAAAGTACATTGGGGGTTTTCACAGTTACCTTAGGCATACTATTCTCATGTTTAATCCCACAAACATATATGAGGTTTGTGTTCAAGCCACACACTTAGAAGCAAGAGGGAAACCAAACATAGATGAGAAAAGTGTAAGTGAGGGTAAAGGAAAGGGAAAGTTTTATGAAAGAGGAAAGAGAAATAGCTCTATCAAAAGAGAGAAAGAAAAACTCACATGTAAACACTTTTTGAAGAATGGCCATGATGAAGAACATTGTTGGCAACTTCATTCAGATTTGAAACCAAACAAACTGAAAGCCAAAGAAACGGGTAAAAATGTTGCTATAATTGAACATGACTTTGGGTTAGATTTATGATATGAGACAAAGATTAAATTCATGGGTTTGAAAGGTAAGCATATAGCAAGCACTAGTTCTTCAAATTGTTCAAATGTCACTCAAGATGAAGATACAAGAATAGAAATTTCCCATATTATACTTGTCTCTAAACATACCGATATTGATACACTTTTTGATAATGGGTCACAAGATAGAATGATTTTTGAAGACTTGGTTAAGCAGCTAGACCTTGAAACTGTTAGGAATCCAAGACCTTATCCTTTAGGGTGGATATGAAATAATGAAAACTTGCAGGTTACAAGGAAGTCTATACTAAGATTCACCATTAATTCAAACTTTCTTGACGAATTTGAACTTGATGTGGTGCCGCTTGAGATATCAGGTATTGTATTGGGAAATCCTTATCTATATAATAGGAAAGCATTATTTCATTACCATGAGAATAAGTATCACTTGTTTAAATATGGTATTGAGTAAATAATTATAGCGCATAATAAGAAGAAAATTTTGTCTCTTATACATGTAGGAGAAATGAAGGGGATAGTGAATGCAAGACAGAATTTGACATTGTTGATGATCAAACAAAGAGATGTTCTGAATCAAATTTTTCAAAAAGACACTTATTATTGTAATGATAGTTTTCAGGATTATAACAAGTTTCATTTGAAAGGAGGTGAACAAGATGTAAAAAATTTTCAGCAGTCAACATCAATGTTGAGAAGTGTTGGAAACCAGATGTCAGTGCAAGAGAGTGCAAAGGTCAAAGAGAAAGCGACAAAGCAGGTTGAAAAATAAGGCATGTGTTCCAAAAATCCTTGTTATTAGTTTCCAAAAGGTACATGGAAATGGTGAAGATACTTGGTCAAGAGTCGAAGCAAGTACAAAGAAAGATCAGTTAAGAATCCCCATGGCGACAGTGTGAAAGTTGAGACATTTTTTTAGTTTCTTTTGATTAATGACCAAGGTGACAGTGTGCAAGTTGAGACAATTTTTAAGTTTCCTTTGATTAATGGCCAAGGTGGGAACAATATAGTTTATGTAATAATATCTTTTTGCTCTACAAATTCATTGGAATTGCAGCATGACAATGTCAATGACAGTAAGAGAAGGTCGCAAGAGTGAAGGAAAAAGTTAACGTTTTGTGAAAATCTCCAATGATGAAAATGGGAAAAGTTTAGTGGATAGAGACTGGAAGGGTGAGGGAACAGTTCCCTCATCCACATGATCAGTAATCAAAGATATTTTGGGGTCCAAAAGGCTTCTAGTGGGGAGGAATGATCAAGGGCTCAGTGTAAAATCTAAAAAATGAAAGTGCTCAAAATTGATTGTAAACTGAACAAATGCGACCGAATCGTCACTAGGAATCTGGTGCACTTCTTTTCGTCGAAAACCAACTCCGAATGAAGAAGTTATAGTCTGCTGATCCCCGTTAAGATCATGCAATTTTAAAAAAAAAAATTGCAGAATCATGGCAGAATGATGACATGGCAGTCCAGCCGGAAGAGATGGATATTCTAGGAAACTTCTTCAATTGTTTCCTAATGGGACTGTGAAAAGTGTCACTGTAGGTTTCACATGTTTGGGTTTGAGAAGGTGAAATTTCCCAATGTCCTCCAAGGTTGAATTTGGGTTCATGATGAATTATTATGTGTTGGAATTATTTTATTATTATTAAGGTTGGATATATATATATATATATATATATATATATATATATATATATATATATATATATATATATATTCTTATTAATTATTTAAATCTAAACCTTAGTATAATAAATTCCGCATTTTTTTATTCCAAAGTCGAATTTCAATATATGCCAAAGGTTTTAAACTATTGGGTGGCAGTATTTATTAAACCTAAGGTTGGATTGTATATATATTTCGGTGCAAAATTCATGAACAAAATGGGCAGAGGTTAGGGTTCGACCCCACGACCTCCCCCACAACAGCACTCCACCCTTACCACCAAGCCACCAGTTTAATACTTGTTATATATACGTGATGCATTATAATTAAAGCTCATGTGGATCTCTGATGGCGGAAGCGAGGGGGCCAACCATCCTCCCCACCTGATCCTTCCACATGACCGCCGACCAGCGCCCAAAAAAATTGCGCTTAGCGCGTCGATTAACCTCTTAATATGGGCTTAAGTGTTAATCAACACACAGTTAACTCACTGTTAAGTTGGCAGCATATTTAGAGGCACCCCCATTTTCGACGGGCCAGCTATTTGGTAGGGTTAATTGGAGTCTTCTCCAGATTTGGAGGAGATTTCCTAGGAAAATTAAATGAAGCATATATGGAGCAATGTTCGACAAATTTTGGCTCACGAAGAGTCATTTCTAGCATATTGACATGCTCATCACACATTGGTATAGGTTTCAGAGGTAGTGGATCAATTATACAAGTATTTTTGTCACTTTGAAGAAAATAGAAGCCTAGGGCCACCAGGAAGGAAGGCCATGCCTAGATCATCTCAAGGCCAAATTGAGAGAATGAATAGTCATTTTTGATAGATTTTGACATTATAGACTCATTGGAGTATGTTTCAGGAGCATTTTATGCATACAAACACATTTTTTTTCACTTTTGAGCTAATAAAGAGGCCCAATCCATGGAAGCTGGACCAAGGAGATGTAGCCCAGGAGCGGTGAAATCCTTCATCAAAACTCTATGTTGCTGGATAAAATATGGTGGTTTGTTGTTCTTTATGTTGCTGTTGTTCAAAATTTGTATTTCATACTTAATGATCTTGAATTCACTCATGAAACTCAATTATTTTACCTGTTTGAAACACATAAGCAACAGGGAAACCTATGTACATCAAGCATAAGATCAGTAAATAAATTTTAAATCTGAAAATGAAATTAGCACAGGAAAACTAGCATTCATAATAAGATCAAGTTGGTATGAGAGCTTGGTTGAAAGGGAAGGTTATTTTATTGATAGTTGCTTGAGTTTTGTGCTAGTTTAATGGTTGCAAATTTGTGATGATGATAAGGTTAAATTTGTAGAGAGGTGAAGGGAAATTGTTGGTTGTAAGTCTTGATATTAGGACCAGAAGAAGGAGAGTTACAAGAGCACCATATTCACCCAAAGTTCCACTCATAGCTGCACTTGAAGAACCTCAATATTTGTCTCAAGAAGCTGAGATTGAAGATGTTGATCAACGGTTATCATTGATGTCAACCCAAGTAGCACTAGGGGCTAACCCAATATTGCATGGTAATTTTTTCCTACAAAATTCTATATATTCTATGTCAATTATTCTTTTGATGGTTTCTACTTGTCGAAATGCTTCTGTTGATATATGGCACACCATGTAATTCTTCACGGTTTGAGAGATATTCATGTTTGAAGTTTGTACCACCAGTTAGTGGGCTAAAACCCCATGGGGTTCTGGCATGGGTCATTGAAAATTCATAATTAATATTTTTTAAGCTCCTAAAATCCCTCCCACGTTCACTTGTTGAATCCCTTCTCAACCTAAGCATTTATATAAATTGTGATCCTCATATCCTCCTCATGTAACGGATTTCGCCATCTGAAACAGGTCATCGTGGAATTTTCACTCTAAATTTTTTTCTACGAAGGTTCGGAAGTTGAAATATTTATGAGGTGAAGCAAAAATCTGAAGGAAGCTGCTGTGATAATTTCAGAACAAGGTGCGCAACAATTTCGAAGATATGATCTGTGGAAGTCAGTGTTTTTGCAGGCTTCTAAAATTCATCTCAAAGAAGTGACCTTGGGAAAATCATCATAACTCTATCTTTGAGTATCGGATTGGAATTCTGTGAAAAGTGGAATATAGTGAATAGACTTTAGTTTTCTATCTATCAATTTCAGAGCCAAATGAGGAAACAATGAAACGTGGAACTCTGTACAAGTTCACTCTTCTGAAACAATCCATAATTAGGGTATTGTGAGAGACTGGGGATAACTCTCTCTTGAAGAATCTAAATTGGGTCAAACCTATGGAATTGGAAAGATGACTTAGAGGACTACTACAAGAACAAAAATCATATATTGGGGATCTGAAATAAGAGAGATACACCAGATTCAATATCGAGCTCCTAGAAGGCAAGAAAAAGTTAGATCATGTGTTGTCAAGGGTTGCAAAGGACCAGAATTTCTAGGGCAGGAAAGCAAAGCAAGGTGAAGCAGAGGGTAGCATGACAAGAGCAGCAACCAAGGTGCATAATAGCAGCAAGAAGTTCATCATATGAATTCTTCAAGTGGGTAGCACTGCATACAATCATTGTAAAGGTATCGTTGTACTAAGTCATTGTAAATACATTATTGTAAAAATTGTACTAGTGTTTATCTGGTAAGAGTTGAAGAGGTAGTGCTGGGAGGTCCAGGATCATCATTAGATGGTTGTTTCAAATTTGGGGTTATGGTCTAGTATATCTTATTATTCTACATCATTCTATATCATTGTAAAGTGGACCATTTTCCCTGGTACGAGAGTCCATTATTCTTTTGATCTTCTAAAGGGTGGTAGGGTGGTGCTAGGGTGAGTTGTAGCTCATTGGGTGTTGGGGCATCCATTCAGTTGACTACTCCATCCATCCAGTGGGAGCTGGAGAAGAATCCTTTTCTAGATTTTAGCAAGTTGGAGCTTTACTTTCAATTGGAGTTTAATATTAAAGAATTATTAGAAAAGCATTAGGTTGCTTTTGTCCCGGAGTGGGTTTCCACCTTAAAAAATGTGAGTATTTATGTTCCTTTTGTTTGCTGCTATAATTTTACAAACAATGATAATAATTGAATATTAACTAATGCTCTAATTGAACGAAATACTGATTCACCCCCCCCCCCCCCTCTCAGTATTTCCAACAATTGGTATCAGAGATTGGTTCCTTCAATAGCAGTTTAACAGCTGGAAGGAGGTCATGGAGCATACCAAGTATGGTGTACCTCTGTTCAATGAAAATAATTATGCACTCTGGAAAGGAATAATGGAGGTCTATCTCTTGGCGCAAGGTTACGAAGTATGGGACACTGTTCAAAATGGATTTACATCAACCATGGATGAACAAGGTAAGAAGAATTTGGTAAATGATGCAAAAGAAAATAATATTATTATTAGTGGACTTATTGAATCTGATTATCCTAAGGTGTTGGGTTGTAAAACCACCAAAAATGTATGGGACAAGCTTGAGAATATATATGCAGGTGATTCAAATGTCAAAGAAGCAAAGCTTCAAATCTATAGAGAAAAATTTGAGCAAATCAAAATGAAATAATATAGCAACATTGCTACATACCTCCAATACGTTGATGAAATAACTAATACTCTGAAGGATTGGGAGAGCCAGTTGATGAGAAGACTATTATACATAGTATTCTTATAACGTTACCAGGGAGATTCAACCCAAAGGTATCGGTCTTAGAATACGGTCCAAATATGGAAAAACTCAACAAAGAGGAATTACATGGAGGTCTCATAGCATATGAAATGAGACTTGATGAAGAAGAGGGTACTTCACATCTAGAAACTGCGTTCGTTGCATCTAAGAAAACCAATAAGGATAAAAAACCTTAAATTGAAAAGACATGCACCTACAAGTGTGAAGAAAAGGGAGATGATGAAGAAGGTCTTTCAGATGAAGAATATGCTTACTTCACGAGAAAACTAAAAATTGGCAAGGGAAAATTCAAAGGTAAACTTCCATTGATATTTTTTAGCTGTAATGAGGTTGGGCATTTCGTAGCAAAATGTCCAAACAGAAGTAATGGAAACTCAAAAGGAAAGAAAGGCTTTAATAAACTTAACAAGCAAGGATCCAAAAGGAACTTTCTCTCTAAAGAAGATATCTCATCATCCGATGAAGACAATGACAATGAAGAAGAAGCTAATAAGAGAGCATTGTTTATGGCCAAGCACAATAAACCCAAGCAAAACAAACAAGAGGTATCAAACAACGAAGAAGAAGGAATGACCATAGAAGAATTTTATAAGGAAGCAATCAAGCTTATAAAAGATCTCAAGGCAGAGAATATCCGTTCCAATACTCTTGAAGAACAAGTTCAAGGTCTCAAAATTGAAGTTGAAGAACAAAAATGCATTGAAGAGTCACTTCAAAAGAAGTTGGAAGAAAGCAACCAAGAAAGGGAAGAATTAGAAGCTGAAGTAGTCTCGTTGCGTGAGGAAGTGAAGAAAGGAAAAACTATCCAAAACTATGCCAACAGCTCAAGGGCATTGGAAGAACTCATCAACAATCAACGATCTTACAACGAAAAAACTAGCATCGGTTACAAAGAAGAAGAAGCAGGACCTTCTACAACAAAATACAATGAACCTATGAGATCTGACATGCATGTAGACTTCATTGGACAAGATTCGCAAGAACAGCCTTGGAAGACAATTCCTTGACAAAGATTTCCATCCAGGTACAAACATATTTTTTATGGCTATTGTTATTCATGTGGAAAATTTGGTCATAAAGCTGTAGAATGTCACACGTACCCTAGGAATGAATACAATTCCAGGAGATCTGTCAAATATGAACCTCCCAGGGCTCAGCGAAACATCAATATATTTGAACATTTAAGAAATAATATTGAATGTTACAAATGTCGAAACTTTGGACACATAGCCAAAGACTGTAGACTTAAAAATCCTCTAGAAGAATCTTCTAAGCCACAGAATGAATGAACAAGGAAGAAGAAGAAGAATGATAATTGTGCTCTCACTTTCAAGGCTCAAAAGAACAAAGATGTGTGGTATGTTGATAGCGGTTGCTCAATGCATATGACTAGAGATAGAAATAAATTTGTATCTCTGAAAGAGAAGAAGGATGGAACCGTGTCCTTTGGAAATGATGGATCTTCAAATGTTATAGGATCAGGTACTGTCACTCTTGGAAGCAAAGATGCTCTAGCCAAGAATGTTCTATTGGTTGAAAACATGAATCACAATATGCTCAGTGTTGGACAAATGTGTGATCAAGGACACACAATACTATTCAACTCCACAAAATGTGAAATCAGGAAAGGCATGTATGGTGAAATTGTGGCTACAACAAGTTGAGCTCCAAACGACATATATGTTCTGGATGAAGAAACTAAAGAATGTCTAATAGCTAAAGAGGATGATATAATATTTGGTAGCAATGATGATTGACTAAGTAAGAAGTTTGCTACAAAGGTGCAAAGTGATTTTGAAATTTCTTTACTTGGTGAGCTAACATACTTCTTAGGGCTTCAAATATCTCAGCAAGAGAAAGGAATATTTATATGTCAAGCCAAGTACATCAAGGAAATGCTCAAGAAATTTAAAATGGAATATTTCAAACCCATCCTTACTTCAATGGTAACAGGTTGCAAATTGAGCATAGATGACTCATCTAAGGATGTGGATCAAAGGTTGTACAGATCTATGATTGGTAGTATTCTATATGTAACAGCCTCCCGACTAGATGTCATGCAAGTAGTTGGACAAGTATCAAGATTCAAAGCAGCACCAAAAGAATCACATATTAAATATTCGCCAGCATTGGAATATCTTCGCCAGAAGCTTGGGATTATCCCAAGTTCTCATTATATTACAGGTCTGTAGGATGGTTGTGTGTCAGGGGGAGTGGAAGTGTGTACAGGTCTGCAGGATGGTTGTATTTCAGGGGGAGTTACCCTTTTCCATTGATGTCAAAGGGGGAGAGAATGTTGTAGGAAGAGGTGTCATGATCGCAGGGGGAGTACTTGTGTTGCCATCAATGCCAAAGGGGGAGATTGTTGATCAACGGTTGTCATTGATGTCAACCCAAGCAACACCAAGGGATAACCCAATATTGCATGGAAACTTTGACCTACAAAATTCTATATATTCTAGGTCAATTATTCTTTTGATGGTTTCTACTTGTCGAGATGTTTCCGTTGATATATGGCACGCCATGTAATTCTTCACGGTTTGAGAGATATTCATGTTTGAAGTTTTCACCCCCAGTTAGTAGGCTAAAACCCCATGGGGTTGGGGCATGGGTCATTGAAAAGTTATAATTAATATTTTTTAAGCTCGTTCAATTATTGAAGCCCCTCTCAACCTAAGCATTTATATAAATTGTGATCCTCATATCCTCCTCATGTAAGGGATTTCGCCATCTGAAACAGGTCATCGTGGCATTTTCGCTCTAATTTTTTTTCTACAAAGTTTCAGAAACTGAAATTTTTATGAGGCAAAGAAGAAATCTTGAGAAGATTTTGTGAAAATATCAGATCAAGGTGTGCAATAATTTCGGAGATATGATCTGTGGAAGTTAGTGTTTTTGAAGGCTTTTGAAATTCATCTCAAAGAAGTGACCTTGGGAAAATAATCATAACTCTCTCTCTGAGTATCGGATTGGAATTCCATAAAATGTGGCAGATAGCACACATACTATATTTTTCTCTCTATAAATTTCATAGCCAAATGAAGAAACAGTGAAATGTGGCACGTCGTACAAGTTCACTCTGCTGAAATAATCCATAATTAGGGCATTGTGAGAGATTAGGTATAACTCTCCCTTGAAGAGTTGAAATTGGGTCAGACCTATGGCATTGGAAAGATGACTTAGACAACTAATACAAGACCAAAAATCAGATATTTGGGATCTAAACTAAGAGAGATACACCAGATTCAATATCGAGCTCCTAGAAGGCAAGAAAAAGCTAGATCATGTGTTGTCAAGGGTTGCAAAGGACTAGACTTTCTAGGGCAGCAAAGCAAAGCAAGGTGCAGAAGATGGTAGCATGAAAAGAGCAGCAAACAAGGTGCATAACCGCAGCAAGAAGTTCATCATATGAAGTCTTCAAGTGGACAGCACTGCATACAATCATTGTACTAAGTCATTGTAAATGCATTATTGTAAAAATTGTACTAGTGTCTATCTGCCAAGAGTTGAAGAGGCGGTGTTGGGAGGTCTAGGATCATCATTAGGTGTGTAGGGGTCCTGTGATTTGGTAGATTGGCATACCAAATGTCAAGGCAACATTAGAACCACTTTGGAATCCTAGGATCAAGCCCTCCTGGATTCAGAGAGGGATCTCTCTATATGTGTGTTTTCAAAGAATAAATCTTTAAGGTTTATGATATGATATTAGGCTAGTTATGAAGTACAAGGGGTTTGTTTTTTTATTGGTTGGGGATCATTAAATGAGAAGGTCATGTGAAGTGAAGGAGGAAATAAGTGGAAGGATGTTTCAGCATGGGAAGATAGGTCAAAAAACAGTGCTAAACCATTGGGCTATGGAGTCATAAAAGGGTTTAATTGCACAAAAAACTATTCAAGGGTTTTCAAAGGGCAAGTCATCTATATCAGAAGATATTTTAAGTTGAGTTGGTGGTATGGAACATTAAGAATTGTGGTGAAAGGAGCAAACATGTAAGAAAACAAAGGGCAGCCTAAGATCAGGTATAAGAAAACAAAGGGCAGCCTAAGATTAGGTAAGGAATTTTAACATAGCGTGCTTTTGGCATGCACTCAAGAATAGAAAACATATAAGAAACAAAGGGTAGTATAAGATCAGGTAAGGAATTTTAACCTATCCTGCTTTTGACATACTCTCAAGGGAAAAACATTTGAGATAAATATAAAAAGTAACCTAAGATCGGGTAAGGACTTTTAACCTAGCCTGCTTTTTGAATACTCTTAAGGGAAATCTTCAAAACAACTATTTAAGAATAAACAAGGGACAGGGCTAACCATAAAATTCCTTGATTAGGACTCTACTTAGCATGCAGTGAAAATATCATTCAAGAACAACATCTCAAGTTCTACTCAGCAAGACATGGGCTCACCAATATTCATTGACTGATTATACTCTATTGAAATCCTTCCCAAATACACATTTAGAAGAAAACATAAAGATAAAGCTTATCATTTAGAATTAGGGTACTTCAGAAGTAAATCCTAATCTATATTTTACTGCTCTTTATTAGAGCATATGAACAAAGTGGAAACATAAAGAGGATAACAATAATAGTGAGAAAAACATCACCAATGATTTAGATCAGGGTCCAATGAATCTGCTTGTCTATTGATGTGAAAAACTAGTTACAAACTTTGAGTCCAATAGCTTTTACAGTCTGATACTTCTCTTCCCAGCCTACTATATTTCAACTACTCAGCAGCTCTTACTCAATAAAAATTCAAACTATTAACAATTTCCCAACCCTTTACAATGAGTTTTCTATGAATACATATAGGTGGCAAGAGGAAAAGTGTTGCAGAAATGGTAATAAATATCAATTAAGATAGAGTGGGAGAGTTATTCGAATGCCCATTCTGTTTAATAACCATTTCATTAACTGATTGTACCACTTTAGTAGTTTTTCTGTCTTTGAGGCATATCTGGTAGGCATGGTAATAACTCTGAAATGTTTCTTTGAAGATAACTTTGGCTGAAGTACTTTTTTTGACTTCTGAAACAAGTAACAGTAATATTTCGGTTTTGAGGCCTCCCATTACTGTGAAATAAATGTTCTGATAGTTTTTAAAGAGTTTCTACCATCAGGATGGCTATCACGGTGTCTTTGAAAGGTGAGGTAGAATTCAGGTGTCCTTTCTTGATGTTTGGAGATTTAATTTCCCTGATGATCTAACATTCCAAGGCTTCTTTACTGATCTGTGTGTTTGGTATTTTAAACTCTGATCGGGCCCTCTGATACTGCTTTAAGACCCTTTTTAATCATATTTAACCTTTATGCTCTTGCTGACTGTGTTCCCTTTGATTATTTGTCTTTATGATTTATCCTCTGATCACTAAACATCTTCATTGTTTTGGTGTATAGGTGGTTGCTTGGAGGGTTTGATTTGAAAATTCGATATCATGATTTATCGACTAAAACATGGAAATCACCTCCTTTTTCCCTTTTCTGCATTAGTTAGGCCACAGAGGATCGTCACCCTCGGCCCTGAGCCACTGTAATTTGATGTGGGAAGAATTAATATACTTTCCGCCATGAAAACCTGCAACACACACAAACTGTTAAAATAAAACCTGCGATGGGGGATAAAACTGCTTCAGAGGGTTCAGCGGAGGTTATGGAGCAGTGCGGAAGCAAGGTGAATTCAGTGGGGAATGGTTTCATGGCGCAAAACCATGAAAACCAGGGTTCAAACTGAGTTTGGCGTGAAGAACTGTAAAGGCGGTTTTCACGTGAGGTGAAGGCAGTAAGTGGTTTGGGACCGATCGAACGCGATATGGTCTGGTGGCTGATGCGTGTCCCCTGCAAAACCACCTATTTCGAGTTCAAAGTGCACAGAGGGGAATGGGGAGAAAAATGGACGCGAAATGAGATTTGGTCCATTAGATCTGGGGGGTGCAAATATACGGTTGAGAATGAACGCGGAGGGATAAGAGTAGCATGACGGGAGGAGATGGTGGGGCCGGGCTAATGCGTGCTCCGAGAAAAAACTGCCTTTTTTGCGTTGAAAACGGGTTTGGACAGCTACGGAGAAACAAGCGCGAAGATCACCAG
This sequence comes from Pinus albicaulis, assembly GCA_034641835.2. Lineage (NCBI taxonomy): Eukaryota > Viridiplantae > Streptophyta > Pinopsida > Pinales > Pinaceae > Pinus > Pinus albicaulis. Next base: position 978,528,704 of record CM076575.1, read on the forward strand.
GGGCCGTTGGATCTGAGGGTGGGGGGCCATATCAACAGTGGATATTTTAACGAAAAAAGGTGGAAAGGTCCAGCGCGATCGGGTGGGACCGGAGGGATTATAGGGAATAATAGAAGAAAATATATATAGCGGGGGCATATGGGAATACGGAGGAAAATCTTGGGGTGTGCCTCCATAGTGACCTACGTCGTTGATCTGGGTCAATCATATGGTTTAGATCAAGCGGGAAGGGATATAAGGCTGGAGGGGTGGAAGAAAGGGGGAAATAAAGCGAGCCATCAGATCTAGGGGATGGGCGACAGAAATTAACTGAAAATATCGACAATCGGTGGGGAAGAGTTCTGGGAGGCAAGAGTTGGGAAGTTGCGATGGCCGATGGAGGAGAGAGATTGTGATAGTGCAACGGAGCGGGAGCCGTTGGATCAGGGACGAGATCAACAGTGGAGATGTGATCGGGAAAGCGCATCGGCGAGGGAGAAAGGGTTTGGGAAGGAGGAAAATGTGATGCCCGATGAGCGTAGACCGTCTGATCGGGTGGGGATTGACGGTGGATATCGAATCGAGGGATCGCATTGGTGGAGAAAAGGAAAGCGGAAGGGAAAAGGGTGAGGCTCGATGCGATGGAGGGGTGAAATGGATGTCATATCTCAGGGAGATGGAAGGTCTAGATCTTCTTGGAGGATCGACCATTGGAAGAAAAGGGGAAAGGGAAGTGGGACCAGGGAAAGAGCGATTTGTGATGGGCGATTCACCGATGACCGATGGATCTACCAAATCAACGGATTAGATCCCATTGGTTGTCAAACCATCACGCGGGGGAAGTAATGAAGAAATAAAGGAAAAAAGGGGAAGAGTGAAGTCCGATAGCGCGAAAGGGGCTAAAGCCTTGAGCCGACGGTTGTGGTCTTGGTTATATGGATAAAAGAGCTGAGATCTTAAGCCCACGGGGGCTTAAAGGTTGCATATGGAAAAGTTAGATGTTCAGGCCGAAATGGGGTTTCTTGAGGTTTTTCAGAAGTTCCGATAAGTTAGAAAAAGCGGTTTTAAATCTTATAAGAGGGATTCATATGGTCTTAAAAGGGATTTTTTGAGGAAGTGGAGGGATTTTTAATAGGAGGATGGGAATGAAAAAGGGTTTCAAAGCAGTTTTCTTCAAGACAACAGTAGGGCTTTGTGAAGACATCAGTGAGATGGATCCTTTGGACAAATGGAAATAGAAAAGCTTCAAGAAGTCACATATTTGCTTCAAATTTGTTTCTTGAAGACTAATAGACTTGTTTTAGCCATCATAGTATATGAAAAATTTATAGATGGTTAATAGAGGCTCCACTTGGGGATGGCAGCTCCTTGGAGGTGTTAAGAACCTCAACAATTTTATCTCTGGAATGTAGACATGTGCTTTGCATTTTGACAACCTTTTCTTGTTTGATCCTGCTGTTTAAAAAGATGATCAATACTTTGTATTAGCAAAATAAATTTCTCCCAAACATTCTACCTACACAACCTACTTGTCGTAACATTTTTTCTTCGTAAGGTGCACTTGGACTTGCAAACCTTTCGACATCAACATTTTATTCTTTTGAAAACAGGAAAAACTAATCTAAATCTACCCTTATAACTTCCATGTGTCCAGATTAAACAATTGGACTCAAAAAATATCTACCTAATCTACTATCTATCAGGATTAAACTATTTGACAGATCTGCATTCTCTACATTCTAAAATAGAAATTGAAAACACAGTCAAACCAGGATTAAGCTGTCTGATTTGATGTGATGGCTATGACATCAAAAACAGACTACTCATAGGCCTTTATTTGTAGAAAGAAAAACAAAACTTGGAAGGCTTAAGATCAGAAAACAATGGGAGTCCTTCCTTCTTTCTTTCAGCTCTAATTTTTATCTCTTTGAGTTGTCTTCTTCTTCTTTACCTGGTTCAAGTTTTCAGCATGTTAGAACCAGTCTTCTTTGTATCTTTGGCTCAGGTTTTGATCTGATTAGAGCCATTCTTTTCTATTCTAATATAATCTACTGATAAGCCAATATTAATTAGTTTGGAAAATCTTCTTCACTAACCTATCAGCAGTAAATTGAAATCTATCTAGTCATGATTAGGCTATGTGAATAAATAGTAGTGCTCTCTTTTGGTAGTGGCATTTAGGCTTGCACAATTTCAGACTTTCCTTTCTTTTTCGGCATGGGGCTGTACCTTTCTTATTTTTCTAATCTTTCCTCTTTTATCTTTCTATTGTTTTTGTATTTTTTCTTTTCTCAAACTCAAAGTAGAAAAAAAAAACTAACTAAATGCTCACAGGCTGAGCTTTATTGACATTCCTACCTACCGTAATCTAACTTGGAAATATCTGTTGTTTTATATGATACAATAGTGCTAGTGCAACCAGTTAATCAGTAACAAAAAAGGGTAGAAAATCTAATTGCTTTTCAGAGATACCCATAGGGTACTTTGAATGTGGATCTTCAAAACCAAGGCCCCCACCAGTGGTGACCACTCCTGATGTATGTCACTCTTGCAAAGGATCAATTCTTGTGAACTTGAGCCGATCAGGGCCTCCATGTACTCTGCCATAGGATCAACAAAAACATGATGTGAACTTTCTCCTTTCAGGCCTTTCATGACTGGTAGGCTATTTGCATCCTTGAAAGATTTGATCACTACATCTTTAGTGTGGCTCTCGAAAGCATAATCATCCTTTCCCTGCACATCAAAAGGTAGTGAAATTTATTCTTGCTTTGGGGGAGGGAGACTTCCCAAGAATTTTTTGGGACTTTGGAAAGTATGTGACTGAATTTGAGAATCCAAAAGCTTAATGTTAGTTTCCAATTTCTTAACCACTATCTCCAGAAAACGTTTCTTACTTCTAGGAGTAAATTTGGGTGTCCTAACAATGTGCAAGACAACTTCAAGGAGATCATGATCAAGCTGTAGTTCTGATAACTCATCTAAAACTTCATCATAGAAAATATTTTCCAGAGACCCTGAAATTTTGTTCAATCAGTCTGAGAAAAGGTCACAGAATCTTTACAACCTGTCTGGGTTCCTTCACCAGTGGAGTCATTTGTGAAACCAAGGGTAATTAGCAGGCCTGCTGATCACCAGTGGAGTCTTTTGGTCTTTTAGGAGTTGTGGAGTCGCCAGGTGGATGATTTCAAATGTTTTAATATAAGTTGTTGTCCACCATCAGTAATTAACTACCAATCTAAGGCCGCTGTGGGTCTTCTAAGCTCTTAGGATATGATGTAATTCACTCAGTCCCTAGTGGAGTCGCCATTATGTTGGGGTCCTGTGATTTGGCAGATTGGCATACCAAATGACAAGGCAACATTAGAACCACTTTGGAATCCTAGGATCTAGCCCTCCTAGATTCAGAGAGGGATATCTCTATATGTGTGTTTTCAAAGAATATATCTTTAAGGTTTATGATATGATATTAGGCTAGTTATGAAGTACAAGGTGTTTGTTTGTTTGTTGGTTGGGGATCATTAAATGAGAAGGTCATGTGAAGTGAAGGGGGAAATAAGTGGAAGGATGTTTCAGCATGGGAAGATAGGTCAAAATATAGTGCTAAACCATTGGGCTATGGAGTCATAAAAGGGTTTACTTGCACAACAACTATTCAAGGGTTTTCAAAGGGAAAGTCATCTATATTAGAAGATATTTTAAGTTGAGTTGGTGGTATGGAACATTAAGAAGTGTGGTGAAAGGAGCAAACATGTAAGAAAACAAAGGGCAGCCTAAGATCAGGTAAGGACTTTTAACCTAGCCTGCTTTTGGCATGCACTCAAGAATAGAAAACATATAAGAAACAAAGGGCAGTCTAAGATCAGGTAAGGAATTTTAATCTATCCTGCTTTTGACCTACTCTCAAGGGAAAAACATTTAAGATAAACTTAAAAAGTAACCTAAGATTAGGTAAGGACTTTTAACCTAGCCTGCTTTTGGCATAATCTTAAAGAAAATCTTCAAAACAATTGTTTAAGACTAAACAAGGGACATGGCTAACCATAAAATTCCTTGATTAGGACTCTACTTAGCATGCAGTGAAAAGATCATTCAAGAACAACATCTCAAGTTCTACTCAGCAAGACATGGGCTCACCAACATTCCTTGACTGGTTATACTCTATTGAAATCATTCCCAAACACACATTTAGAAGAAAACATAAAGATAAATATTTATCAGTGAGAGTTAGGGTACTTTGCAGTAAATCCTACTCTATATTTTTTGTTCTTTATCAGAGAATATGAAAAAAGTGGAAACATAATGAGGATAAAAATAACAGTGAGAAAAACATCACCAATGATTTAGATCAGGATCCAGTGAATCTGCTTGTCTATTGATGTGAAAAACCAGTTACAAACTTTGAGTCCAATAGCTTTTACAGTTTGATACTTCTCTTCCCAGCCTACTATATTGCAACTACTCAGCAACTCTTACTCAATAACAATTCAAACTATTAACAATTTCCCAACCCTTTACAATGAATTTTCTGTGAATACATATAGGTGCCAAGAGGAAGAGTGATGCATAAATGGTAATAAATATCAATTAAGACAGAGTGGGAGAGGTATTCAAATGCCCATTCTATTTAATAACCATTGCATTAACTGATTGTACCACTTTAGTAGTTTTTCTGTCTTTGAGTCATATCTGGTAGGCATGGTAATAACTCCGAATTGTTTCTTTGAAGATAACTGTGGCTGAAGTACTTTTTTTGACTTCTGAAACAAGTAACTGTCATATTTTGGTTCTGAGGCCTCCCATGAATGTGAAATAACTGTTTTGACATTTTTTAAAGAGTTTCTGCCATCTGGATGGCTGTCACGGTGTCTTTGAAAGGTGAGGTAGACTTTAGCTGTCCTTTCTTGATCTCTGGAGATTTATTTTCCCTGATGATCTAACATTCCAAGGCTTCTTTGTTGATATGTGTGTTTGGGCTTTTAAACTATGATCGGGCCTTCAGATACTGCTTTAAGACCCTTTTTAATCATTTTTTACCTTTATACTTTTGCTGAATGTGTTCCCTTTTATTATTTGTCTTTATGCTTTATCCTCTGATCACTGAACATCTTCACTGTTTTGGTGTATAGGAGGCTACTTGGGGGGTTTGATTTGAAAAGACGATATCATGATTTATCAAAAAAATGTGGAAATCACCTCCTTTGTCCCTTTTTTGCGTTAGTTAGGCCACAGAGGATCGTCACCCTCAGCCCTGAGCCATTGTAATTTGTTGTGGGAAGACTTTATATACTTTCCACCATGAAAACCTGCAACACACACAAACTGTTAAAATAAAACCTGCAATGGGGGATAAAACTGCTTCAGAGGGTTTAGTGGAGGCTATGGAGAAGTGCAGAAGCAAGGTGAATGCAGTGGGGAAGGGTTTCATGGTGCAAAACCACGAAAACTAGGGTTCAAACTGAGTTTGACACGAAGAACTGGGAAGGCATTTTTCACGTGAGGTGAAGGTGGTAAGTGGTTTGGGACCGATCGAATGCGATACAGTCTAGTGGCTAATGTGTGTCCCCTACAAAACCACTTATTTTGCATTCAAAGTGCACAGAGGGGAATGGGGAGAAAAATGGACGCGAAACGAGATCTGGTCCGTTAGATCTGGGGGGTGCAGATCTACGATTGAGAATGAACGCGGAGGGATAAGAGTAGCATGGCGGGAGGAGATGGTGGGGCCAAGCTAATGTGTGATCTAGGAAAAAGCTACCTTTTTTGCATTGAAAAGGGGTTTTTGATAGCTACGAAGAAACGAGCGCGAAGATCACCAGGGGCCATTGGATCTGGGGGGGGCACATCAACGGTGGAGATTTGAAGGAAACAAGGTGGAAAGGCCCAACGCGGTCCGGTGGGACCGGAGGGATTATAGGGAATAATATAAGAAAATATGTATAGTGGGGCATCTAGAAATACAGAGGAAAATCTTGGGGTGTGCCTCCGCAGTGACCTCCATCGTTGATCTGGGTCAATCAGACGGTTCAGATCAAGTGGGAAGGGATATAAGGCTGGTGGGGTGGAAGAAAGAGGGAAATAAAGCGAGCCATTGGATCTGGGGGATGGATGACGAAGATTAACTCAGAAGATCGGAAATCAGCGGGGAAGAGTTCTAGGAGGTGAGAGTTGGGAAGTTGCGATGGTCGATGGAGGAGAGCGATTGCAATAGTGCGATGGAGTGGGAGCCATTGGATCAGGGATGAGATCAACGGTGGAGATGCGATCGGGAAAGTGCATTGGTGAGGGAGAAAGGGTTTGTGAAGGAGGAAAATGCGATGGCCGATGAGCACGGACCGTTCGATTGGGTGGGGATCAACGGTGGAGATCGAATCGGGGGATCGCATCAGCAGAGAAAAGGAGAGCGGAAGGGAAAAGGGTGAGGCTCGATGCGATGGCCATCAGATCTTGGGGAGATGGATGGTCTAGCTCTTCTCGGGGGATCAACCATCAGAAGAAAAGGGGAAAGGGAATCAGGACTGGGGAAAGAGCGATTTGCGATGGGCGATCCGCCAATGGCCGTTGGGTCTGTGAGATCAATGGCTCAGATCCCATTGGCAGTGAAACCATCGCGTGGGGGAAATAATGAATAAATATAGGAAAAAAAGGGCAGAGTGAAGTGCGATAGCGCGAAAGGGGCTAAAGTCTTGAGCCGATAGTCGCAGTTCCAGTTATATGGAGAAAGGAGCTGAGATCTTAAGCCCGCGGGAACTTAAAGGTCGCATATGGAAAAGTTAAATTTTCTGGCCGAAATGGGGTTTTTTGAGGTTTTTCAAAAGTTCCGATAAGTTAGAAAAAGTGGTTTTGAAACTTATAAGAGGGATTAATATGGTCATAAAAGGGATTTTTTGAGGAAGTGGAGAGATTTTTAATAGGAGGATGGGAATGAAAAAGGGTTTCAAAGAAATTTTCTTCAAGACAACAGCAGGCCTTTGTGAAGAAATTAGTGAGATGGATCCTTTGGACAAATGGACATAGCAAGGCTTCAAGAAGTCACAGATTTTCTTCAAATCTATTTCTTGAAGACTAATAGACCTATTTTAGCCATCATAGTATATGAAAAATTTATAGATGGCTAACAAGGTGGTTGTGTCAAAGTTGGGGTTATGGTCTAGGATATCTTCTTCTTCTACATCATTCTATATCATTGTAAAGTGGACCATTTTCCTTGGTACGGGAGTCCATTCTTCTTTTATTCTTTTAAAGGGTGGTAAGGTGGTGCTAGGGTGAGTTGTAGCTCATTGGGTGTTGGGGCATCCGTTCAGTTGACTACTGAAGAATCTCGGGCGTTGGAGCATCCATCCAGTGGGAGCTGGAGAAGAATGAATTTCTAGATTCTAGGAAGTTGGAGCTTTACTTTCAACTGGAGTTGAATATTAAAGAATTATTAGAAAAGAATTAGGTTGTTTTTGTCCCGAAGTGGGTTTCCACCTTAAAAAATATGTGCATTTGTGTTCCTTTTGTTTGCTGCTATCATTGTACAAACAATGATAATAATTGAAGATTAACTAATGCTCTAATTGAAAGGAATACTGATTCACCCCCCCTCTCAGTATTTCCAATAGAAGAGGTACAAATTGCAAAATAAGTTGGGTTGATTGAAGAGGTACAAGAATCATAAGGTGAGCTTGAATCCATAGTCATCATGTCAGGTTTTGGAGATACTTAAGGTAATTCATAAGAGGATGATGTCAAGAGAGACTTCAATGACATAAAGAGGATGGTTAAAATTATGTTTGATGCATTTATTGTTGGGATGGAAAGAGAAGTTTGTAAGCCTCCACATGAAGAAGGAATCTCAAATGATAGGAAGGATGAAGAGAATAGTTCAAAGGGTAGTGGAGGAAAGCCACCTACATCTCCACCATCTTCATCATCCTCATCATCTCCATAAGCATCAACTTCCACCACTGTTATACGAAATTATAATGTATGGATAAACTAAATTCCCTGAGTGTGGTGTTCCTTCACTCAGAAGAACAAAAGAAGGAAAACTACTATTTTCTCTAAAACAAGTAGATATACAAAAGGGGAAAGAAGCCTACATGTGATAATTTCGCTCTCCTCCTTATTTCACTGTTGTCATCGCTATGAATCCGACTCAAGCCGCTAGATCAATTCCTGTAAAAAAAAACATATAACAACAAACAACATACAATATACAAGTATATACTTATCTTAATCAAATCAGACTAATTATATTTGAAATACATACATAATCAGAATAAATTTCGTAAGATATATACATATGTATGGGAAAATGAACAAATATCCTTATTAAAGAGTAGGAGGAGAAGATTACAACCAATGGATCAATTTATCGTCAACCTGCTCCAACTTTATTCCATCCTCATCACATCCAGCATAATCTCAAAATCATATCAATAAATCCACTCTCTTATCAAATGAGAATCCAACATCATAACTTTGTACAAAATTATTCCTCCCTAGCACTTAGATGTGTGCTCAATTTATATGGAAACTAATGGTAGTTTCTCATTGAATGGATTTCTAATAATAGGAAATACATGTTTCTAAGTTTAGAGGTGTTAGATGGACACTTGGATTTGAAGTATGACAGCTATGGAATCTTCTAGAAGGAAATGGCCATGTGGAGATTCCCAAAACAATGATGATTCCGCTCCCAGGTGACCAATGCACCTTTGAGTTTTGGGAAGTGCATTACATTTCACCCTTGCATGGGGGTATTGGCACTACAACACAATTAGTCCCTTGCAAATGAGCATTGGTGAGTTAGTGGGTCATATAATATATACTTCAAACCTTGGAAATATCACAATTGAAGCCATGAATGGAATTTATTCACTTAGGGCATATAACAAGTGAAATATAATGGGATGATAGACCCTATTCATTGGTCCTGGGGGATGATGTACAGTTTGTCCAGGTCTTGGAGGATGATGCCCAAATTGACCTATAATAGATACCCCCTAAAGCATGAATTCAAAATAATAATAATATTTGGATGAGATGCTTTACGATGTCATGAGTAGGATCTGAAGCGGACAGTGACCTGCATCAAACTTGCAATACAATACATCATGATATTTTCATCTTGATCATGAATTGCTGAGGGAGGCATACCCATGATCAGAACATAAAATATCATAACGTGTACATAATTCAGAAAGTCATCTACATTGGAATGTTTCCCGATATAGACATGCCTACAGATATAGGCCCATGTTCAGATGATGATCTGTATGTAAATCCATCATATAGATGATGTGTACAACAATCCTAAAATCATAGCCCATATGGATGAAACTAGATCCAGAGTCTTCTTATCTCATTCACTCGATCATTCATGTACAAGTCTAACCATGCGAATATATGATTTGAAGTCGAACGTGGGAAGACATCGTCTGATTACCAACAATGATGTGAGCTGTTAACAAATGCAAGAGAAACCACCATTGATGTAAATGGATTTCAAGGTACTGTAGTACAATTTTCAAGGCGTGAATAGATGATTTGATGTCGAATGCCAAACAAAAATCTTTTAGTAAAAGGTCTAAAATCGAGAAACCTGCTGATGATGTAGCAAGCCTCAGGGTACTGGAAGATGTTTCTAAGTAAACTTCCTAGATGATGAGTTGATATCGAAAAGAAGAAACTTTATCATTAAACAGGAGTAATGATTTCAGAGACAAAATGTGACTTGATATAGCAATGTTCAGGGATGACTACCATGAAAATGAAGGTTTATGAGTATTGCAGAAGGATGAGGATTTACTTGATGATTTCTCTTGAACATATCGGCGACATTGAGATGAGTTGGAAACATTGACCCAAAACCAAAGTGATAATATGATGAGCCATAGGTATGATGAACAGTCAATAATATTACCCAACCTAAAAGTCACGGTTATGGAGTGAAAGTGTCATGTTCAAGAGCGACTTGCTACCATAAAGAGTTATGTTCTTTTTCCAAAATTTTCCCAGTCATTGCTGACCAGTGCCTATTTATTTTTTAACAAGCTTGAGGAGGGTAACATATGCTTGATCTATAATTCGACCCTTTGGGTGAATCCATTTCTATTTAATAATTTAACGAGTCTAGTGATAAATGAAACTTTATTTGCCATGATCGACAAGTCCGTCAATATTTTATGTTTAAACGAGTCTAACGATAGTGAAAAATCGATCCTTTTTCATGTTTAGAGAGTTTGAAAAGGAGGAAAAAAGAAAGCTCCATGAGTCCTTTTTTGTAAATTTGTCGCCGAGGTTCGAAAAAGTGTAAAATTATACCTGGGAAAACCTCTTAGCCATGTTCGACTAAGGTTTTATTTTTTCCTAAATAATCTATCTCAGTCCGGAAAAGGGTTAAACTTATAATGAGTAGATGTCGTTTCATTTAATTTTACAAGCTCGAAAATACAAGTGCTCAGCAATATTTCCACATTATCAGAGTTTGAAAAGAGCTAAAATAAGACTCTAGGGGGTTCCTTTTTCACAGTTATCGAAGCTCGAAAAAGAGATAAAAGTGCACTTCAAATCCTATTTCATTTTTATTAAAGCTTGAAAAAGAAGGATAAAACTATGCTTTGTGGTCAAATCATTCTTGAATAAGTGTGCATGACAAACCTGTTGTATCAGCTGTAAAACCTATTTAGAAAACCACCAAATGGACTAAAAATACTTGTTTCATAGGAAAAATGAATAAAAACCATATTCATAGCATTAAATACGATTTAAAATAATCAAATTGACTAATTAAAATACTTTTTACCATTCCAAAGTTACCATTTGGAAATTAGGATCTCTGAACCAATTTTTCCCCCAAACTTCAACGGTCGATTGCAACAGTTTTAGTTGAGATTTCTCTTTCCGTTCGATCCAAGTTAGAGCTATGCACCTTATATTTATTTTAGTATCATTTTTATTGCATTTCATGGTCAATTTTTTGGGTTTTGAGCCCCTTAGGGTAAATAAAATATGCTCAGAGGGAAACATAATTTTGAATGTCGAAAGGTGCATTGTAGTGCACTAAAATTGAAGGCCAGATGCACTGCACAGACTCAGGGTGCGTTGGGTGCAATCTCCATTTTTGTTTCTTATTGTGTGCCAAAACTTTACCAAGTTTTTTGCATGAAATGGATCCTAATGAAGCTTATGATTGTATTTCAGGTATTCATCAGATCAAAATGATGATTACGTGGCCAGAAAGAGGACATGAAGAACATGATATGATTGCCCTAAATGATCCAGGTACAGTAAGAGCCCTCAGAGATTTTGGGTTGCTAAAATACTTCAGATTGTCAGGGATGAGGCAACAAATGGGACTATTGGAGTTCCGAGTCCATTTATGGGATCCAGTATTGTAGGTTTTCCACATTGGGGACAAAGTGCTCCCAATATTGGTTGAGGACATTTACTTTCTTACAGGACTATTGAGGTGAGGTTCTCCCATTTCCCTTGTAGGATCTGCTCCAGGAGGAGAGACAGTGGGGGATTACATACACCTACATTGTCATCCAGGTACTCAACAAATTAAAGATGGGAAAATAAATATCTGTGATGTGCGTGATCTACCTTTGAGAACCATCTTATTTACTATTGCAAAGCTTGCTGGTTCCGTGAAAATTAATGTTGCAAATAGATCATACATGCAGTATGCACTTGAGTGTTTAGAACCAACAATATTTAACTACACTGAAGCTGTAATATTTCAAATGAAAGAACAACTGAATAAAGAAAAGGGCGGAATGAAGAATAATTTCAAATACGATTCAATCCTGATCTCCTTCGTCTTAGAGTGGATTCCATTGATGCAACCACAACATGTCACACTGGGCATATCTGGCCCTAGAGATCCATGGATGTAGATATGTGTTGAATTTATGTCTAGACATGAAGATCAATCAACCATCGTATTATCTACTACATTCTTCGCCTAGTTCAAACGATAGTTGATCTCCATAGATGAGTATCCATATGCAGGCGTAGATTTTCGTGGAGATCTAGACTTGATTCTACCAGATGGCACTCAATTGGGTGAAATAGGTAAGAATGTTTTGACCATGTTTTTTTATTTTTCTAAGGTTGCTACATGTTTTTTTTTATTTTTATGTTTCCCAAGTCTAAACTAAAGTTTTGATGTACACATCTGTTGGTCAAGTTAGACCAGTGGGTCAGCTAGAGTAGGGAGCAGATGAGCTAGCAGAGAGGGTTGCCGGGAGATAAGTCCTTCAGTATTTGGATATGATCGAGACTCTTGTTGAGCTACAATAGCACATGGAGGGATTGACTCTTGGGATTTTGGATTTCCAGATCAAAGAGTTACCTATGAGATTGCAACGCCATATTATTGGCATTCCTAATCGTTGGATGCGGTTGTTGCGTCGGATAGCTAGGTCAGTAGTTTGTTATCCCGAGCATCACTAGTTTACTTTGACATTTTGCATACATTTTGAGGTCATATGACCAATGTGTCTTGGGCACAAATTTTTGTAAAAAACTATAACTATCTATATATTTGTTTTTAGTTTTTTCCTATGTTTATTGCGCAATCATATTCAATTATGTGATGTGAAATGAAAATGTGTCTTTTACATGTGTTGCAAATGTTTTTTTAAAACATAATTCGCTAAGGAATCAATTAATGTGTTAAAATTTATGGAAATGTGTTTATATTGAATGTAATCAAAATATCTTTCCAAAAGTAAAACTCTTAGGAAAATACTATGTAGTGTTGGATTTCAGACAATATAAATGTTAGTAAGTTGCAGTACAACAAGTTATGAGTCTAACCTAATGATGATGCGGTTAATACCAAATGAAATGGCATCAGAGAGAAGTTTTATCAATGTGCTATAATTAGCGATATTGTTTGTAGATAAAATGATACAAATCCCTTCAAAACTCACTAACTCGCTGCCTAGAGCAAAAATGGTCCATGCTGCAGAGGATAGATTTTGCGTACTATGACTAGCACCATCAACATACCCAATGAATGGTTCCAAAGATTTATAAATCTGTGATAAAATGTAAAGTGGATCACTAAATTCAAGAAAACTCTAGAAAAAAAAACTAAGACAATAAATTCAAATCAAAAGAATATATACAATATAATACCAAAGTTTACTATGCTAAAATAAGCATAGTAATGTTTAAGATACAACCCATTTCTGGGATGCGCGAATGGAATTCCATCATAATATACTAACTCGTAGGCGCCCTTAGCAAGAAATCTTTTGAAAATATAGGGAGCATTCCATAATGGCTCAAATTTTCCTGTACCTATCACATCATCTTCCTAATCATAAAGTAAGACTAGGTCACCCTCTGAGAAGACGCGAGGCTAGACATGTTGGTCATATTGTGCCTTAATTCGCATCTTATGTGCTTTTTCGATCAATGCGGCTTCACGACGCATTTCATCAAGATGGATGAGGTTAAAAAGATGTACTTATTTAGTAGAGGTGTCAGGTAACAAGTCAACAACGAGTTTCAATGAAGATATTTCACATTGGATAGGCAAGATAGCTTCTAGGCCATACACCAATTGAAATGGGGTAAATCTGGTTACATTTCTTCCCGAGGTTAGATATGCGCACAAGCCAAGTATAAGATCAAATTCCAATTTTGTTTATGAAATCCTATCATACGTTGAAGCATTTGCTTAAGAATCTTGTTAATAGCTTCAACTTTTCCATTGGATTGTGGATAATAAGGAGTAGAACTATCATGTGAAAATCCTAATTTGGAAGTCAACTCATTCATCATGTGATTGTGAAAATGATTACCATGATCTGTGACTATATCCCGTGGAACACCAAACCGTGAGATGACATGATTGAAAAATAATAATGCAGCTGTTTCACCTGTGTTATTGAATGTAGGCATCACTTTGGCCCACTTGGTAAAGTATTCTTCTGTGAAGATAATATAACCATGCCCCCGAGATGAACGAGGGTTGTAGGTCATGAAGTCAATGCCCCATTTTTCAAATGGTACCAGAGTGATAACAGGACGCATCGAAGCTAGTGGTTTTTGGATTTTATGATCAAATATCTAGCACGCATGACAACTTCTGATCACAAGGATGAAGTTGCAAAATATGGTAGGCAAAAAGTAACCAACACAGAGAATATTTTGCAAGGTAGCGTATCAAGACAAATGTCCACCAAAAGCTCCAACATGACAATAACTTAGAACTTTCTCGGCCTCCTCAAGAGTGAGGCACCTCCTTAAAATTGTGTTGACACCACGAAAATAAAGTGTATTGCCGATGATTAGATAATATTTGGCTTGGTATCGAATACGTCGTTGTTGAGAGCGAGAGGTATTGGGCCAGAAAGTCTGGGTTTGGAGATATATGACAAAATACCCATACCAAGGATCAGATGATCCGATTAGAAAAATAGACTCATCGGGAAATGATGGTTCAGATGTAGTGTCAGTACTATCAGAGGGAAGGTTGTGGAGAAGCTCGAACAAAACTAAAGACTTCTTTGACTTGGATTTGATGAATTCCAAATCAAATTCCTGTAAAATGACGATCCATTTTGAATATTTTTCCCCCATAAATTGACGTGACAAAATGTATGTCATGGGATTGCAATTCAAAATGAAAATGGTCTTTCAGAACATGATATAATGGATATTTGGACAACTTGAATGGCCGCCAAGGAAATATTTTCAACGTATGAATAATTCACTTTCGTATCATTGAGATTATGACTAAAATAATATATTAGATGTTCTATCCAATCTTATCCTTGGAACAATACCATAGCAATGGTCGTATCTACTACGATGATATATAAGAAATAATAACTCTAATAGTTGGGGGGATACATTAATGACACCTAGACCAGTGTATCCATGACAACATCAAAAGAAGCTTGGGAAACGTTATCCCAATGGAAGGGAGTCATGTTTTACAAGGGATGAGTAAATCCTTTAGCCATTTCGGCATAGTTGGGTATGAACCTCCTTAGGAATTTAGCCTTTCCTTGAATTTTCTGTAACTAAATTAAATTTGATGGCGCAAGCAAATCAAGAATGACCTATACCTTCAGTGGGTCGATTTGAATTCCTTCTTTTGAGATGAAGAATCCTAGAAAATGTCCAGAACCAACACAAAACACACATTTGTGTCGATTGAGGCATATTTTGTAGTGCTAGTAGTGTAGAAATATAGCTCTCAAATGAGTCAGGTGATCAGTCCGATTTTGTGAATGCACAGGTAAATCGTCTATATAAGGTTGAACAATTTTCTTGATGTCATTGCAATCATAATCCATTTCTCTCTGAAATGTTTCCCCAGCATTCTTTAAACCAAGTGGAAGTTTACGATAAGCGAATGTGCCCTAGTTATAGATGAATGTTGTCTTATATTGGTCCTCTAGGCGGATATTGATTTGATTGTAACCAGAGAATCCATCCATGGACGGAAATATTTCACACCCGACACAATCGTCAATAATATGGCCGATAAAGGGAGTAGAATAGTTGTCTTTTGGACAAGCAATATTGGCATCCCAATAATCGACATACAATCTAATTGTCCCTTGTTTCTTCATGGTAGGAATAATATTAGAAACCCAATCAGTTAACGGAATAGGGTAAATGAAACTAGCATGCAAAGGTTTTTCAACTTCTACTTTAATGGCAGTAGCCTTCTTTGGATGAACAGGACGAAGGCATTGACGTACCAGTGTCACATCATGGTACATTTTAATTGTTTGTTCGAAGAAACTAGTATCTATGCATGGAATTTACTCATAAGGTCGAGAAAATATATCTCGGAATTCATGAAAGAGAGAGCAATAAGTTCCAAGTTCTAATGGAGAACAAGACATGCCGACATGAATGTTTTATACAACGTTGGGTTTGGTCGAAATATCGATAGAAATGGTTTCTTCAATATTTGATAAGTTTTTCTTGAATTCGATAGCATTAATTGGAAAAGAATTTGAAAATAAAGTTTTGATCGATGGGTGATATAGTTCAATAATATTATCTGCTTCGTAATCCTCAAGATGGGAATGATGATGATGATTTTCCCATGGTTCTCCTTCTAGCATCATGGATTCCACAATGCTTTAAGCAGTCAAGAAAGTGGATGAAAAAGGATCAGATTGTTAGCCTCTCTCAAATAGCAATAATAAATCCAAAATAATAAATAAATAAATTAAATATTCCAAGTTAGGAATATGTGCCTAACTCTTGGGTTATTCCTCAAATATTGGAGTTTGTTTAGTAACTCCCATCTTGGTGTGTTTTTGGTGAGAAATTATCTCAACCAAAGGAGTCTAAGATAGCACGGACTATCTTAGAAATTTTCTGTCATCTATTTAAATTGTAAACTAATTTTTTTTAATAATAGAGAATGATGAGAATGCCATGAGACTGAAGCCTCTTTTCCACCATTGTTTTGTCTGGTTTTGTATCTATGTTTTTCTGTAATTTGTTTTTAAGTTAATTTCATTTCTAATATGTGGTATCAGAGCTGCGGTGAGATTAGATCGGGTGCTCGATGTTGTTGAGTGAGCCTTAGTCAGTATTGTGGAGTGTTGTGGTTGCCTTGTGGTAACACGTTGGAGCAAAGGTCCCAGGCCTCTGAACTTTGAATGGGAACCAACATCACACGACCCTGCAGACTAGTGCAAGAGCCGAAGAGTATAGGCCATGGTGTGGTCAGGAGTCTAGTCGCTCACTTCAGATTTCTGCAGTTTTTCTTTTCAGGGAAAGAATTCTTTTCACTATGCTTTGGCATGTGGTTGTTCAAGCTATGAACAGGGATCAAAGTTTTATTGAAGGGATTACCAATTCAGGGTTGAGATCGAACGCAATTGTTGAAGAGTGTTGAAGCGCATATGACATTGAACGGACTGTGGTGTTGCCAAAATAGCATTGAAGCTGACTGTTAAAGGTCGAAATTCAACAAGCATAATAGCTCTACGAAGAATGTTGGGTAATTAATACATTAAAAATAGTATATACAGTCATTTTTGTGCGTTAGTTTCCCACTTAGAGCTACGCATACGTTTTTTTTGTAATTATATATCATTAAAACTGTAATTTCTGACATGTGGTATCTGGCTCGGTTCTCGCCCCTTTCGTAAATTTTCCTTCGGATGCGTGCTCAGCATCACCGGATCTACTAGCGATCCCAAAGTTGGACTTCTTGCTCCGAGCAGAAATTATCTTTCAGTGCCTTCTCAGACTGATTACATGTACCAAAGAAAGTTCTCCTACTGTCTCTCGCAATACCTGCATCCCCGCCAGAAAGGATCCCTGAAGCTGGGCCTGGGTTCGGTTCCCCCCACCTCCAAATTTACTAGTCTGTTGTCGAATCCCAATGCCCCTTCTTGGTATTTTGTGGGAATTCGCGGCATCAGCGTGGGGGGCAAGCACCTGAAGATCTCGAGTTCAATTCTCTTGGAGGAGGGACGATCATCGACAGTGGAGTCTTGATCAGCTGCCTGGTGAAGCCGACCTATGATGCTTTAAGAGATGAATTTGTGAAGACAATGCCGCTTGTTACAGTGGAACCAGATCCGCAGAACCCTTTAGACACCTGTTTCGACTACCCTGGCGACATCAGACACCTGAAAATTCCTGGAATAGCTATCCAATTTTAGGATGGCGTGCATATTCATATCCACAAAGAAGGAATTTTGGTTCCAGTCGCAAACAACTAGGTCTGTTTGGAATTCAAAGTATTTCTTGTTGTAATTCAAAGTATTGTTTTACTTTGAGAGAGATTAAGTCGGTGAATATCCAGATTTTGAAGACGAGTTGCTTCTAAAGGTTGTGAGCTTGGCATATTCATTACTTGAAAGTGGTCATTTTTTATGTACTCCAAAGTTTAATAAATATGTCATTTTTTTTGGTGTTGATGTGTCCTAGATCCACTCGAAATTGAATAAGGGGATCTTAGGTACACCATGTGTGTTTGTGATGGCGCATGTTTTTATGGCTTCATGTTGTTGCTTTTTGATTTGTGTCTAGTTGTGGCACATCAATAATTTCATTTAATATCACATACATAAAGTTCAATATCATCAAGCACAACACATGTAACGAAATGGCTACAAGATCAACACATGCATTTGCGCCACTACAACATATAATCAAAGATTGTCTACATAAAAATTCTACATCAAAAATCAAATTCACTTAGTCAAGTTAATGCATTTTAAAGCAAAGTCTACATCAACATTCTTGCAAATCCATTTTAGAACTTGTAATCAAATTCATTGTTAATGAATTTTTAAGAGAACAAGTGAAATCATTAAAATTACTATAAGCTTTCTTGGGTGCATTGTCGACAGTGTTCGACACCCTTCCTTTAAGAAAAATCAAGTGAATGCATGATTTTTTACCTCTAAAACAAACAAGCAACAAGTTGACATATCCTACAAGCGAACGTGAGTATTCATTCAAGAAATTTGCATCAAGTCAGTACAAAGATCAAACCATGAAGCGAGCCAGCGTGAAGTTCAATGCAGCAATCATCAAAGTAACCAAACAAGTTAAAACAATCAAGAAAGTTGAGATCGACATCAAGTGAGCGTGGCTATTCATTCAAGTGAGCGTGAAGTCATCAACTAAGTCAAGTGAGCGCTTAAACAAATGCGATCATCATCAAGCGAGCGTGCATTCCAGAGTTTAAGTGAGAAAATTCTACAATTCTAGCAAGTGTTCCAAGCAAGCGCAATAAGCAACAAATCAAGCGAGCATGCCATTCAAGCCACATTCAAGCGAGCCTGTCATTCAAGTGAAACAGTTCAATGTACGACATCTACAACAAGAGAGCCTAATTTCAAGTGTGCAAGTTCAGATGGCGCAACATATTCAGTTGTTAAACATTCTTCACAGTTTGATCATCTCCAGTGATGAAGACATGGTGCACATCAGCAAAGACACTCTTGCTGATCTTTCACGACATCTATGACAAACACATGAAACCATTGAGTTTCTTCAACTAGAGTCGCAACTTCAAAGGATTGAATTGCAAGAAAAGAATGATAATTTCAAGTTTTTGAACCATCCAGATGATAAGTCATTCATCCCAACAGCTTCAAGTGTCAAAGTTGTTCCAGTTCAAATTTCTTCCAAGCCCATCATCAAGCCCTGGGAAGAAATTCATAATAACAAGAAACGACAAGGCTTAGGATATGTCAATATCCTATATTATTCCAAGCCAATTAAGTTCGTTAGTGCAGGATTTTTTGCACAACTCACCTCAGCAAGTTCTGAGAAAGTTGCAGACAACCAGCAATGCACGAAACCCAAAGTTGCAGACAAATAGAATTGCACGCAACCTGAAGTTGAAGTCCAACCGAAATGTTCTCATTGTCAAAGAACCGGTCATATGGAAGATCAGTGTTTTGATCTCCATCCTTGTTGCCATTGTGGCAAGCCCAATCATTCCTCCGACAAATGTCGCAACCAACAAAAATAATCCATATTGAAGATACATTATGAATGGACCAACCCTTGGAAATGGTCATCCACAGTCAAATGATTGTCTCAGTTCTACAATCACATACAATCACACATAGTGCAGCCAACAGTGAAAAGATGATGGTACTCTCATGCAGTTGAACGGGGGAGTATACTAGTGTAAAAATCCTACACTTAAAGGGGGGGAGTTCAGGAATACTTTCCAAGAGAAGTGTCTCTCGTTTCAGCTGACAAAGGGGGGAAAATGTCAATGAAATTGACAGTGGTTGTCAGACTGAAAGTCTCGACAAAACCAGCAAAAGCATCTATTGGGCATCTTAAACAGCCAATGGGCATCAACAAATTTTCCAGCGGGTAGTCGACAGCAAAGAAGCAGCGAACAATTTTCAGCACAGCAAAAGAAACATTGAGTTGTTTTTGACATCATCAACCAGTGGGCTTTGAACAAATTTTTTCAGTAGACAAAGGATGCTAATTTCATGCAAAGGATAGATGGATCCTTTTGAAACTTGGCACTTGATGGAGTTGTCAAGAAAAATTCAGAGATGAATCAGGCATGCAGCTGACTCATGGTCTCTTCAGATTGCAGTTTCTCAGCATCCAGCTTTGGCGGTTTTTTCAGGCAATGTTTTTGAGGATCAAAATGAGAACTTGGAAGATAGTTCCTCATTCTTATTTTGGATTTGTCATTGAAGGGGGGAATTTTAGCCTCTCTCAAAAAAAAAAAAAAAATCCAAAATAATAAATAAATAAATTAAATATTCCAAGTTAGGAATATGTGCCTAACTCTTGTGTTGTTCCTCAAATATTGGAGTTTGTTTAGTAACTCCTATCTTGGTGGGTTTTTGGTGAGAAATTATCTCAACCAAAGGAGTCTAAGATAGCACAGACTATCTTAGACATTTTCTGTCATCTATTTAAATTGTAAACTAAATTATTTTAATAAGAGAGAATGATGAGAATGCCATGAGACTGAAGCCTCTTTTTTGCCATTGTTTTGTCTGGTTTTGTATCTGTGTTTTTTTGTAATTTGTTTTTAAGTTAATTTCATTTCTAATACAGATGGAGTACCAAAATCTAATGATTGATCGACCTAAATGATTGATGATGATGATTTCAGATTCGCTGCCCAAGCCATGTATATTGATTTCTATGTCGACTCAATTGGGTAGGGCGGTAGTAATTCATTCAGCATAACATTTTCAGAATCATTGGTAATCTTCCTTAAGCTATATGGAGTGGAATATATCATGCAACAGGTGTCTATTCTTGCAATTTATGCCGATTTCACAGGCGACGGTAATGAAAATGTGCCCATTAGGGAAGAATCCTTTAAGAGTCATACATCAATGTTTTGAAGTGATAGCTGGGGTGTGTGAACTAACAGAATGCTTCCAGTTACCTAGGAACTGGAGGCAAAGAAGGAGATTTGATTGATGGCTGTAATAACATGTTTATGAGGAAAGGCGATCATTCTAAAATAAGTAGAGACAATCGCAGTCAGAGTGTAAACCCATGGCCTTCTGAGTAAAATGTTGTATTAAAGTCGTTCGTCATCGACCTCAACTTCAACAGTTACAGTTTTTCCCCCTAGTTCGACATGGAGGTTATTTATGATACCACAAGGCTTATATGTACAATCGTCAAAAGCTTTCAATGTCGTAGGAGATTGAGATAGTCACGAAGAGCCAAGTGAATTCCAACAGTTTAGAGACATAATGAAAGTATATTCTCCCTCATCAATAATAGTATGATGAACAAGATGATTGAAAAAATTTACATGGATGGAGAATTCCAATTCTGGTGGTAATTGTAGCACATAGCCCGTATGATTAAGGACTACAAGATTGGAATCTATCAGGTCGATTCCACCAATTTCTGATAGCAAAGCTTGTTTCTGGGAGTGAAAATTTTGAAGTACCTCAAGCATCGACATAATTGAAGGTGACTGAGCCAAATTTCCAACTATATTATAATTTTGATCTGCTCGAGCTTGAGGATTGAATGTCGATTTATGGACGACTCCTTTCAATGGCTTTATTTTTAACTCAGGAATAGAATTTGGCGGAATAGATTATGTGGATAGATTCGTGGTAGAGGTAGTAGGTTGATCAGTAGCCTGACTACCGTAATATTCATTTTGTGTTGACACCAAAAAATTAGTTTTTGGCTTCGTGACAGATAACATAAGCATTTGGGAACTAGAAGCTAGATTAGTAGTAGCCATATTTGTGTCTGGATTCGGAAATGGATCTATCAACACAACAGATGCAGTCAAGGTATTAAGAAATTTGGAGACGTCGGCGTGGTGAGGACAGTCTTGAACAATGTTATCCTCATTACATATTATGCAAAGGTAACGAGGTTTTCGATTGTTTCCAGTTTGTTGATCATATGATTTTTCCTGCGGGGTTGATTTTTTTTTTCTTCTCTTTCCCCTTTTTCTTGCTTCTAGGTTGCTTGTCACTTTTACCTTTTTCAGATGACACGACATGGATTTCGGAAGAAGGTGTAGGATCATATGCATTAGAGTGATGTGTGCTTGTAATAGTGATCATACCATCGCCGACATGAGAGTCCTTAGATGGAGGAGGAACAATAAAATTGGATCATGACACATTGGGAATTTTCTCATATACTATGCGAGACTGAGTATAAATCAAATCTAAGTACTAGGCATGAGAAATGACCCGCTCTTCAGTGATGACGCCACCCTTAGCCACATCCTCGGTGATAGATGGAAAGAAGGACATAATGAAACACTTAGCAAGGAGCTGATTAGGAACAAATGTTTTGACCATTCTACGACAATGATGCCACTCATGAATATGATCAGAAATGTGAGTAGCATTAGTCTGTTTAAAATTAGTCAGTATTTCCGTTCCAGTTTCATATCATATGGGTAACTAGAAGTGGGTAAAAAAGGTAGTAGCTAAGGCAATGATATTATCGAATGAAGCTCGTGGTAACTCAATGTACCACTTCGCGGTCAGACCAGTGAGGGTACGCTGGAAAAGACATAGTCGAATAGAGTCATAATTTAAGGAGTTGGATGAACACCACAAATGATAAGTCATAACATGAATTGACGGGTCTTCTCTAGGGTTTCCATTGAGCTTAGGAATATCCAAGGGTAATTTATGTGGTATCATCGACCACCAAGGAGCATATCTAATGGGGTCATTTGTAAGCCGATTTAAATAAGGTAAATTTAAAGTTGCGACAAAGGGAAACTGTCAATTTAGGTCAGGTTGAGCATAGACAGGATATGATGGAATTTCTAGGGAAATAGGCCTTTGAGCACCAACATAAGGAATTTGTTGTTGTTAACCGAGATAGGGCTTGTTCTGATAAGGAAACACTTGAGGATTCTGTTGACCAAAACCTGGGTAAGCTACTTGTTGTTGGAATGATTGTTGTGGTATTTGGGGTTGTGCTTGCCAACGTGACTACCCACCAATATTATAGCCCAAACTAGAATAGCTTGGACCTAGTTTAAAATAGGTAATACCTAGTTGTGCCTATGGCATCCCATAATAGGGTAATCCAACTTGTGAATGAAAAAATTTGGATACAGGTGGTTGTTGTAAACCAAGTGAAGGTGTTGGAGTCCGAGGGCCAAAAAATCGAGGGTATTGGGTTGAAGGACCCACTTGAGATGGTTTAGGTACAAAAATCTGAGCCTGTAATAGTGATAATGAGGTATTAACAAGTGAAGTAGATGTGGGTGCAACAGGTTGAACCGGTTGATATAAATGCACAACCGTTTATGGTTGAATGGGAAGGATATGATGCCACTAAAAAATAGTCATTCCAGCATTAGCGTGACCATAAAAGGACAGACCACTATCAAAATGGGTGACCATAGGTTTCCCCCCAGCATGAGGAGTACAATAATATGGAATATATTGATCTCCAAATTCTAGTAGTCTAATTAAGATTGTATTGGATGGACTATATCCAGATGGAGCAACTTGATATTGCACTGAAGATGTATATAAAGGATCAAACCATTCAATACTTATTAGAGATGCACCAAATAGAATACCAGAAGATGACATGGGTGAAGTCCATGGGTTTGAGGATGCACTAGAGAAGGTTCTAGATAATTATTGGTAACCATGTGGGATGGAAGGGCCACCATATAGATGTGACTTTGGTGATGTGGTGAACATCGACGGGGTAGCAACAGTAGATGTTGTTGCAACTGTAATAGATGGTACAGTCGGGGATGTTGACTTAGCCATGGTCATACGACCCAATGTATACCCTATAGGATCTATGAGAACTAGAAGTGAAATAAGATCAAAGAGAGTAGTGTAAGGTGATTGAGGAAAATACTCGTAAAGATAAAGATCCTCCCAAAAATGAGTTGGAGTTGAAGGTGGTTCGTTTTGTGGTATTTCTTCAATCGAAATCAAACTAGGTGGAATAACTTCAGCGTTAGGCCCGAGATATATTTCAGATGGTTGACTGCAAAATATGGGAGACTCAATGGCTATGATCAACTGTGGAGCGACCGATACAGGAAAAAATTCTCGTTGTTCTATTTTGGGATCTAGATGTTCTCGTAAAAGAATGATGGGATCCAGATCAACTTCCATCTGAACAATGTCAGGTTCGGGAGGTATGGTCTCACTGATGGGATGAATCATGACCACAAGTAGCTATGAGGACTCCATTTCGATAACAATGGATGAACAAAGATGTGTAGAAATGACTCGAGAAGAATCTGGTATATGTGATGATAATGTCGCACTAGAATTACTGATTATACTGGTTTCAGTAGAACCATGTCGACTTCACCGACCATAAATGGCTTCCAGTGGTAAAGGTGGTTTAAGTGCTATTCTAAGCGAACAACAGGGAAAGAGATGTTCTACTTCCACGATGACTAATTGATTTTTTTACAAAAAAAATTAAACAAATAAAAGGGTAATTCTAGGAAAAAGGTTTACCAAGTAATTGGGAAATGCAGAATAACTCCTGGCGAGCCAAGAAGTACGGGCAAGAAATCTCCCTGAATGCTTTGTTCAGTGTATCAAAAGTTACAAGGTAGTCGAATCGATTACCTATGGATGGATAGAAACCTAAATTTTTCCTCCCAAATATACCTGAAGGTACGTGGAGGCCCAAGTCCATATTAGCACTGTCTAATGCAGCGAAACCGCACAATGAGAGAACCCCCTTATACTTTTCATACTAGAACACCGCTCTATATACTCGAAGGTACGTGGATGAGCTCTGATATACTTACATACGTGGAGTGAGGTATCACACTTGGAATGTATCGCAGACAAGTAGTGACAACTGCTATGTTTAATGATGCCAGAACACGTCTCTAGCCTAGACCTTATAAATGTTATGGTTAATGTTACAATGATTTCTTAGGTTGATTGATGTAATTTTTATGTTGATATTGTTTAAAATTTTTCCTTTGAGGTTCACCTCATGATGTAATTGAAATTCCTAAAAATGAAAACTAAATGATAAGAAAACTTTTCAATTTAGCTTTTTCAATGAAAATCCTAGCTACTAAGGGGAAAGGGAAATTATTTTAAGAGCAAAAACTAAATGAAGATTTCCCTAACCTGTTCCTATGCAACACACACAAAATCTAGATGCACATGCATGTTTGTATTTTCAACTCCTTTTAATGTGAATGAGATAAAGGTTACTGTATGCACAAATCAATCAAACAAATTGTTTTCTTTTGAGAAATGAGGAATGAAACAACAATTTCTCTTAGGAAAATGAAGAATGAAACTACAATTTTCCTACAATAAATTAGGAATGGAAAAACAATTTCCTTTTCGAAAATAGAATTGATCTAATGCAAAATTAACTACTTTGAATTTGATTTTCCAATTATAAAGAAAACAACTAATGAAACATTGAAAAAATTACCTTTCAAAGTAGGAAGAACAAGAAATTTTACTAGTCTCTAAGAGCAATCAGACATCTGAGAATACAACAGACAATTGGCTGAAACTGAAAGTAATGAAAATTTTTGATGGAATTTGGTTGGCTGAGGGGGAAACACAGTCTCTAAGGGGAGACAGTGCGTTGCAGAGCACCCCCTGAATGGAACATATTTCACTGCAGTGCCCTGTACCCTAACCAATAGTGCGTTGGGTGCAACTAAACACACTTCTAATGAAATTTTTTCATTCAAATGATTGATAAAAGAAAGTAAATGCTACGGATGAAGGTAAACAGAGGCTGAAACACCAGGAATGATGGGATGTTCCCCACTAGAGTCACCAATTTGTTATATAGAATTTTAATCTATGGATAAAATAAATTCCCTGAGTGTGGTGTTCCTTCACTGAAAACAATAGAAGAAAGACAAATACTATTTTCTCTAAAAAAAGTATATATACAGAAAGGGAGAATCCTACATGTGATACTTTCTCTCTCCTTCTCCTTCTGTTGCTATTGTCATCACTCTCAATCCAACTCAAGCTGCTAGATCGATTCCCACAAACAAAAACAAAGAACAACAAACAACATACAATATAAAAGTATCTACTTATGTTTATCAAATAAAACCGATTAGATCTGAAATACATATATCATCAAGAATACATTTCACAAGATATAGAGATATGTATGGGAAAATGAAAAAATATATTTACTAAAGAGTAGGAGGAAAATATTACAACCAATGGATCAATTTATCGTCAACCTGCTCCAACTTCATTCCACCCTCATCACATCCAACATCATCTCAACAACATATCAATACTTCCACTCTCTTATCAAATGAGAATCTAACAACATAACTTTGCACAAAATTCTTTCTCCCTAACACTTATATGAGTGCTCAATTTATAGGGAAACTGATGGTAGTTTCTCATTGAATGGATTTTTAATAACAGGAAATACATGTTTCCAAGTTCAAAGTTGTTAGATGGACATTTGGATTCAAAGTATGACACCTATGGACTCTTCTAGAAGGAACTGGCCATGTGGAGATTCCTGGAACAATGACAATTCCGCTCCCAGGTGAGCAATGCACCCTTGAGTGTCAGGAAGTGAATTGTAGTGCACCCTTGCATGGAGGTATTGGCACTGCAACATAGTTAGTCCCTTGAAAATGAGCATTGGTGAGTCAGTGGGTCATATAATATATACTTCAAACCATGGAAATCTCACAATTGAAGCCATGAATGGAATGACTTCACTTAGGGAATATAGAAACTGAAATATAAGGGGATGATAGACCCTATTCATTGGTCTTGGGGGATGATGTCCAGTTTGACCAAGTCTTGGTGGATGATGCCCAAATTAACCTATAATAACCACAAAAACCACTCACACTCACTGAAATACCAAAAGAGGAAAAACACCCTTACTCAAACTAGATGTCAAATTTGAGCTTCCAATGTATAATGGCGAGATAAATGCATAAATATTAGACAATTGGATTCATAAATTGGAGGGGTATTGCAGAATTCAGAACCTTCATGAAGACGACATAAATATTCAATTGGATTCTTTGAGGATGGAAGGATCTACACTTGTATGTTGGAAAGCAAGGACTCAAGAAGAGATTGAAAACTATGGTAAGATCTCTATGGCTTGGTGAAGTTTTATTGCTTCCATTAAAAGGAAATTCTATCCATTATCTTACATGTAAAAGACTATTATGGATTGGAAAAAATTTAGAGAGTTGAAAGGGAAAGGTGTGCAATATTATACTCATGAATTTAGGGGAAGAGCTCTTATTTTGGGTAGTAATTTATATTCTCAATAAAATTTGTTAAATTAAATTGGGGGTTTGCATAGTTACATTAGGCACAATATTCTTATGTTTAATCCCACAAACATAGATGAGTTTTGTGTTCAAGCCACACACTTAGAAGAAAGAGGGAAACAAAACATAGATCAGAAAAGTGAAAATGAGGGTAAAGGAAAGGGAATGTTTTATGGAAGAGGAAAGAGAAATAGCTCTGTCAAAAGAGAGAAGGAAAAAATCACATGTAAACATTGTTTGAAAAATGGCCATGATGAAGACCACTATTGGAAACTTCATCCAGAGTTGAACTCAAACAAATTGAAAGCCAAAGAAAAGGGTAAAACTGGGACTATGGTTGAACATGACTTAGGGTCAGATTGAGGAGATGAGACAAATATTACAGTCATGGGATTGAGAGGTAGGCATATAGAAAGCACTAGTTCTTAAAATTATTTAAATGTCACTCAATATGAAGATACAAGAATAGAAATTTTCCATATTAGAGTTGTCTCTAAACATACCAAGATTCATACACTTTTTGATAGTGGGTCACAAGCAAACTTGATTTGTGAAGACTTAGTTAAGGAGCTAGACCTTGAAACTGTTAGAGATCCAAGACCTTATCCTTTAGGGTGGATATGAAAGAATGAAAACTTGCAGGTTACAAGGAAGTGCATACTAAGGTTCGCCATCAATTCAAAATTTCTTGATGAAGTTGAAATTGATGTGGTTTCGCTTGAGATATTAGGTATTGTATTGGGAAGTCCATATTTGTATGATAGAAAAGCAGTATTTCATCACCATGAGAATAAGTATCACTTGTTTAAAGATGGTATTGAGTACATAATTAGAGCGCATAAGAAGAAGAAAATTTTGTCTCTTATACATGTAGGAGAAATGAAGAGGGTAGTGAATGCAAGTCAGAATTTGACATTGTTGATTTTTCAAACAAAGAGATGTTTTGAATCAAACTTTTCAAAAAGATGATTACGCTTGTAATGGGATGTTTCATGATTCTAACATGTTTCCTTTGAAAGGAGATGAATAAAATGTAAAACATTTGTATTAGTCAACATCAGTATTGAGTAGTGTTGGAAACAAGATGCCGGTGCAAGAGAGTGAAAAGGTCAAAGAGAAAGTGACAAATCAACTTCACAAAAAAGGCATGAATTCCAAAAATTCTTATTATTAGTATCCAAAAGGTACATGTCAATGGCGAAGATACTTGGTCAAGAGTCGACACAAGTACAAATCAAGATCAACTAAGAATCACCATGGCGAAAATGTGCAAGGTGAGACAATTTTTAAGTTTCCTTTGATTAATGACCAAGGTAGGCACAAGATGGTTTTTGCAAGGATAAATTTCTCCTCTGCAAATTCATTGGAATTTTTGCATGATTATGTCAATGAAAACAATATAAGGTCAAAATATTCAAGAAAAAAGTTAACGTTTTGTGAAAAGCTTCAAATGATGAAAATGGGAAAATTTTAGTGGATAGAGATGGGAAGGGTGAGGGAACAGTTCCCTCATCCACATGATCAATAATCAGAGAGCTTTTGAGGTCCAAAATTATTCTAGTGTGGAGGAATGATCAGGTGCTCAGTGTAAAATCTCAAAAAGGAGTGCTCAGAATTGATTGGAAACTAAACGACCGCGACCAGCCTGTTGCCAAGAATTTGGCACACTTCGTTTCATCGAAAAATGACTCCAGATGAAGAATTTATAGCCTATTGAGCGCTATTCAGAACAAGAAAAATTTAAAAAAAATTGCAAAACATCGACAAAATGATGACATGGAAGTCCAGTCAGCAGAGAGGGATATTCTAGGAACCTTCTTCAGTTTTTTCCCAATGGGACTGTGACAAGTGTCACTGCAGGATTTGCCAGTTTGGGTTTGAGAATGTGAAATTTCCCAATGTCCTCCAAGATTGAATTTGGGTTCATGATGAATTATTATGTGTTGGAATTATTTTATTATTATTAAGGTTTGATATATATATATTCATATTAATTATTTAAATCCAAACCTTAGAATTATAAATTTGCATTTTTTTATTTCAAAGTTGAATTTCAATATATACCAAAGGTTTTAAATTATTGGGTGCCTCATTTTATTAATCCTAAGGTTGGATTGTATATATATTTTGGCGTAAAATTCATGAACAGAATGGTCAGAGGTCGAGGTTCGACCCCACGACCTCCCCCACATCAACACTCCACCCTTACCACCAAGCCACCACTTTAATCCTTAGTATATATACGTGCTGAATTATAATTAAATCTCATTTGGATCTCCGATGGTGGAAGGGAGGGTACTAGCCCGCGGGCTAGCCCTCCTCCCATGCGTGACCCTACCACATGACCACCGACCAATGCCCAAACTAATTGTGCTTACCACGCCCATTAACCTCTTAATCCAGGCTTAAGTTTTAATTAACAAACATTTAACTCATTGTTAAGTTGGCGGCATATTTGGAGGCACCCCCAATTTTGGTGGGCTTGCTATTTTGGTGGGGTTAACTGGAGTCTTCTCCTGATTTGGAGGAGATTTCCTACGAAAATTAAATAAGGCATCTCTAAAGAAATTTTCAACCAATTTTGGCTCAAGAAGAGTCATTCCTAACAGATTGGCATGCTATGAACACATTGGTATAGGTTTCAGAGGCAGTGGAGCAATTATACATGGAAAGAAGGCCATGCCTAGATCAGCTGAATGCCAAATTGAGAGAATGAATAGTCATTTCTAATATATTTTGACATTTTGGACTCATTGGCGTATGTTTAAGGAGAATTTAATGCACGTAAACAATTTTTTTTCACTATTTAGCTAATACAGGGGCCTAAGCCATGGAAGCTAGACCAAGGAGATGTAGCCAAGAAGGGGTGAACTCCTTCATAAAAAATCTGTCTTGATGCATCAATTATGATGGTTTGTTGTTCTTTATGTTGTTTCTGTTAAACATTTGTATTTCATAATTTATTCTCTTGAATTAACTTATGAAACTCAGTTATTTTACCTGTTTGACACACATAAGCAACAAGGAAACCTATGTACATCAAGCATAAGATCAGTAAATAATTTTTAAATTTGAAAATGAAATTAGCACAGAAAAACTAACATTCGTAATCAGATCGTAAGGGGTATGTATGAGTCCAAGAAGAGAGTTGAAATACAAATGTGCAAAAATACATGACAACACTAGGTTGAATGAACTCTCTGAAATGTTGGTATAAGGAGGTGGTTTAAGGATGACCACCAAGACTCGAACACTTAGCGCAGTTACCATAACTTTTTCAAATCTATCACGAAGCTGAAGTCTTATGCTAGAGGAAGTGTTCCTAATGCTTTGAAGAGGGAGACCTTCCACCTGTAAAAGGGAGGTATGTAACTTGCATAAAAAGGGAGACCTCAACCTTAAAATAGAGGAGTCAACCTACGGTGGTTTAAGAATGACCACCAACTATGGAATGCTTAATGAAATTCCTAGAACTCCTCCAAAATTGACAAGAAGTTGAAGTCTTCTGCTAGAAAAAGTGTCCCCAATCCTTTGAAGAGGGAGAATCTCAACCTGAAAAGGGAGGTCTCAACCTCGTATATATATGGTTTAAGGATGACCACCAACCAAAGGCATGATCAGGGGAATATCTGTCTCTGGCTACAACTATGAATCTGGCATGAGAGTTTGTGGCTCAGATGTGCTCGATGTGGATTTGAAGCATGTATATGACCATCACTTCTCCCTGTGACAGACACAAGGTGAAATGATGGAGAAAGGTCAAATGAAAGGCTTTTTAATACTATAGAATGAATTCTGAGATATGATTGAAATATATTCTTGGTTGTTGATGCCCATTACCAAGAAGAAATCCATCCAAGGTGAACTTTTTTCTTGCAGGAGGCTTATTTTTGAAGCATTTTTTTGAAGAAAGAGTGGTTTTATGAAAATGCATACATGGATGAAGATCAAAACACTGATATTTAATATAGCCAAATCAATCACAATGTTGTCATATAACAATCTGTTATGGCTGTTGTGAGAGAGGAGTGGAATCTAGAAAAACTGAAGGTGAATTGTCATGAAGGAATCCAACAATCTAAAACGAGATGGGCTTTGAGTAATCTGGAATATTAAAGGATACATCCTTGTCTATCCAAGACCAGTTTGTGATTTTTATGGACAAGCTCTTCCCAAGGTCTGATGATGGGCTTGGGAAGTGAAAATTGAACTTCTGCATCTGCATGTAATGTTGCTGCTTCATTGGGAAATGGGTCTAAATCAAATTCAATTTTATATTCTTGTTGTTGATGGGAGTCTGTTTCGATGTTTTGAACAGAAAAAAGTTTAGAATTATGACTCCACTGTTGTAATTCTTCTTGTTGAAGCTGAGATTCAAGATGTAAAAAATCAATCTTCTCTTGTTAATTTTGTAGACAGATTCTAATGTCAGCAAGAGATGATTTTTTTTCATAGTGTCATTAGCTGTAGATTGTATTATAGTTTTCAAAAAATATAATACTTCATAAATTTTGGCCATTTTATGATCACAACTATGAAACAAAGAGGAATAACTTACACTCACTCAAAACTCAATGTGACTGCAATATTCTCTGTAAATATGCACCAAAAAACCATTGTGCAATAGCTCTATTTAGTGTACATACCATGACTTCAATACACAGACTTAATGCTCCAACCAACAAGTAACACTGGATGTAATGCATTCACACTCCACTACATATGCACAAAAGTTCACACATGACCAACATATAGAATTAATCATTTGGCTTGAGGATTAAAAACACCATCATGAATCTGGATCATGAAAATGACACCATCAGAACTTGCATCAGGATAGAATGAGGAATTCATCCTTTTTTTTGTTTATAAATATCTAGATTTACACAAGTGTAACTGTATGATCACCAAAACTTCAAGGTCTTCAACGCATAGTTTTAATTGACAATTGGAATATTTAATTATCAACTAACCAACCTATATACTAGACAATGCACCAAAATTCACCGTCAAACATACCAGGACTTGCAAGAGTTATGCACCATTGAAAGCACGGTTCCATGTGTTAGAACTCCACTGGTTCTCCGAAGGCTGAGAAGGAAACCAGAAAAGGTAACCACAAAACATTTTCACCTAGTCGCTGGCCCTACTACGATTGAGAGGGCTATCTCAATGAGATCACAACCAATTTGACTGGATCATGAAAGATATTAGGCTAGGTATGTAGATTAAGGTTTGATTGATTTGGATTTTTGTGCTGGACGAAAATGTACATTTAGGGCTAGGCTTGAAACTCTAGTAGGGCTACAAGAGCAGAAATTGCAGGGGAATAAAGGGGCATTAAGGTAGGTAATATTGAATGACCCTATAGGATTTATGGTTATGATGCAGGAAGAACATATATATTAGGAACAAGCACAGAAATATGAATTCATTCCTTAAGAATAAAATAAACACAACATCATCATCTCATCAAAACAGGGCATGTATTGCTCAATGAATCCTGCTTAAAACCTTTAAATAAAATGACTGAAAGCAGTAGATGTGTAATGGAAAGAGAAAGAATTCAATGGATTGACTTATAAAGGAGAAACATATCCATACGCTTTCACCTCATGAATCCCTAGATTTAAGCTACGACTTTTCTTTGTATTCACTATATTAATTTGTCAAAATGAAATACACTAGTTCAATGTCCAAAATTTCAACCCTTGAAAATGATTACAAAAGTCCTCATATAGCTACTGAGGTTGAAATCCTCCCTTGGAAGTCAAATTTTCCAGCAAGAAAGTCAAATTCATGCACCTATCTAAAGTCTGCTACACACTAGGGAGGTTACACAACAAATTCCTCCTTTATCTAACCATCAAGAGACACATCCTCAAAGTAATAAATGGAGGATAAGACACCTATGCAACCCCATTTTACCATTTATATTTAAATTTTTACCTTTACATTCATCACTTTTTAACTTTTACAAAATTCAAACTAGAAATTGGAGAAAATTACATAGTGAAAAAATTATAAAAATCTCAAAAAATTGTATATGTGCAATGCCATCTTGGAGGCCATTTTTAGGCACCTTCCTGAAGTAAAAATTAAAATATTAGAGAACGCTAAACTATCCCTATCTATATAGTTTCCAAAACATCTTGAATTTTTGAAAATGACCCATGGGAAGGCCTTCAAAAACGTATTCTCCCAAGGTGTCTCCAAGTGCGCAGCGCCTGTCAAAATCATAGGCAGAATGCTGATTTTTTACCTCTTTTCTTCATCTTTCTCAAAATATGAGCCTTGAACAAGAAAAATGAGAAAATGGGTTTTGAGAGTAGGTCATCGTCTTTCCAAAAATGCTGATTTTATGCCATTTGGAGCCCTGAGGAAGAAGCGCAGTGCCAAGGCGCTGCGCTTCTAGACCTAGTGAAATTTCTAAAATTTCTGAATTTACACCAAATTTCACCAAAAAACAAAATTTGATCCAACTATTCGCAAAATTGGTCTAGAAGTGCTAAACGAGGTGTACTATGCAATCATGGAGGCATCAGCAAGCAAATCAATCTTACCCTTCTCCTTTTGGCTGATTAGGTTTTTCTTAAGCTTGTCTTGCTATTACTTGATTTTGATGTGTGCAATCTAATTTCTTGTTTGGTAGCGTGAAACCATGCATTTATGAATCTTGTTATCCCTGTTTGCCTTTTCAAGGAGCTTTCAAAAGTGATTATTGACCTTCTCAAGCCAAAACTCTTTTTCCTCATTGATCTCATTTGCAATCCTCTCTTCTAAAGTGAGCTCCTCATCTGTAGGGGTTTGCTCTTTTTCTTTCTGCAGTGCCTTCTTTATACCCATGGTTCTTGGACTCTTCCTTCTCAATTACTGTTCATGCTCATTAGAATCATCATGCTCAACCAATGATTTTCATTTCTCATTATATTTTTTTCTTCAAACAACCTTTTCTCCAAAATAAACTATTTTGTCTTTAGCTGCTGGTTTTCTTGCTCTAGAAATGAAATGACAAAGTTTGCCCATGCAAAATTGTATTGGAGCTCTTTGATATGAGCATCCTTGTATTTTATTACCCTCTCCAAGTTTTCCTTCTCATCATGGTCCTCCAATTTAACTAAGTCAAAGTCATGTTTCTCCTCATCATGCATGGATATCTCATGCTATGCTGATGGTGATCCTTGCAGTGAAGTATGTTTGGTCCCTTCATCATTTCGAGGAGAAAACACAAGCCTCCTGCCTCTCTGATAGGTGAGAGTAACCTCAAGCCTAGGCCTATTTGAAACTTTAGTAAGTTTTCTTGATGATCCCACCTCCATAGGCTGTGCTGACATGGCAGGTGATATGTTTTGTTGATGAGTTGGTGTAGTAGTTGTATGCATCTGCAAGGCTGCCTCAATGAAGGTATCCCATGTCATGTTATTCTCTGCCAACTGATGGAGAACTATGACCTACACCAAGCTGTGGTGAAAGAGGCTAGGGTAATGTTCTGTGTTCATGATTTGCACCTTTTAAACCATCTTGATCATACTCCTATAAAATAAATTGCATAAATTAAGGGACTTTACTGCTGTGAAGTGCATGAGAAGTCTGATGTGATATTGGTACAATCTAGAAAACCTGCGCTCACATGTGAAAATTTTCATCACAACCTTCATTAATGATGCATACCTTCCCAACAAGTATCTAAATGGAAGAATATGAGAATGAGTCTCTTTGTACTGTGATTTTATGAAGGGTTTGTACTGTTCAAGGTTTAGGTTTCTGCCTTTGAACCAAAATTCCCCATGATTTAGTATCCCTATAGCAAGAGAGATGGAATCAACTGAAAATTTGAAATCAATCCCTGCAATGGTGGCCGTTTCTCCCTTCAAATTTGTGGCAAACAAATCTATAAGCTGCTCATGGTAACCTACTTCCTCCACTCTTTGACGAAACCCCAGGAAATTGACATCTTCAAAGCCTTTTCTGATGAAGGGTGAAGAAATGATATCACTGCAATTTTTAGGGCCCATAGATCAATATCTTCCCCCCTTTTTGATGTTTTCTCTTCTCTCATGGTGAATAATCTCCTTCCATGATTGAAACCCTAGGTGATAGGAGGGGGAAAAAAAAGGAAAAGTGAGTGAAGGGATGAATTGAGGGAGTTAGGGATGGGATATGGGAGTAGGAAAATTTTGGGAAATGGGGAGGGGTATTAGCAAACCTTAGGGAGTGAAATGAAGGTAAATGAGTGAGGGAAATGAGCTAGGAAATTCAAACACAGTCTTAGCTAGGGAAATAATCCAATTTGGTATAATAGGGCTAGGGTTTATAGGGAGATGATGCAAATGAAGGGAAATGGGTTTTTGATGGATGTAAATGATGAATAACTTGTAAACAGAGGTGTAGGGATAGTGATACTAGGGTTTTAAAGCATCATTTCATCATTTGTAGACCAATACCATGAAATTCATAAAAAATCCTAGGAGACTAAACTTGTGATTATTTCTTGGCATACAAAGCAAAGGAGGGCATGAACATGTGTAAACTTACTTGTAATAAGGCTTGGAGGGTGAAAATTCTGAAGTAGAGCTCTGAAAAATTGATTTTGGTGGTGAAATGGCGAGTTTGGGAAACTCTGCCCCGTGCGCAGTGCAGTTCACAAGTGCAGAACACCTATGCGCACCACAGTTCTCCTACATGTAGTGCCTCCTCTAGATGCACAACGCAGTGCTTCTATGTGTAGCGCCTGCAAATTTTTCCACTTTCAGCTAAAAAAACCTATGTTTTCTCACCAAAGGAGGAGTGAGCTCGATGATAAGAGGAAATGAGAGTGCAAATTAAATGTATTTATGACTTTTTGGCCCTTTTATAAATATGAGATGACTCCCTTTGAGTGATGATGGACCCCACAATACTTTTTGTAGCACGTCTTTCATTCTTTTGAACTTTGTAACCTTGGACATTGGTAACCTGATTTTTTTTTTTATGTTTTTAGGAACATTGAACTACAGCTTTTTAGGAACATGAAGTGCTTGTTACATATAGAAGCATAAAATTACATTGTTTGAAATCAAAATTTATTGAATAAACTTGCTTTATTACCACTCCAATTGGCAAATTTTATGCATGAAATGGCAGTTTTGATGGCCTTGAAACCCTAATGGTCTAATGGAGACACTGAATTGAATGAGATCATGGGAGTGATGATTGAAATGATGATGAAAATATCTAAATAATGATATATTTAGCTTACTTGATGACATGGACCAACAATTTAAAAATTTTGGAAGGAGTGGAAAATAGTCCTAAGCCTAATGCCTAGTGACCAAAGTTTTGCTTTGAAGACCTAGTGAAATGACAAAAAATTGATTATGGGACCCTAACAAGACATGATAAGAGTCCATTTTATCACTGGTGGTAGGATGCAAAGACTGACACTAACACCATGCATGGTACACGATCAATATGATTCCCTTCCATAATGTTGAATTCACACAAAATCAGATTGAATAATTGTAGAATTTTGATGTAAATGTCTACAAAATTATCCCTTTTTTAATAATCCATGGTAGAATTAGTGCCTCCAATACATTTTCCATAAAGAAATCAAAAATATTTACGCAGATAAAAACAATATGTCCATCATATACCTTTTGTGTTATCTTGTTCAAGCAAACCGGTAATTTGTGTTTAGGCTCAGATTGAGGCTTAGCTTTTATTTTGTCATCCTATGGAGAGCCTTCAAGACTGCTCAACGCACCAAGTTAATGCATTTGGTGTTATACTATTCAATGCACCAACTTAAGGCTTTTCAACATAGGACATTTATCGAACCATCAAACTATTCAACATTGAGACTTGGTTGGAAGAATGGCGTTGAATGCCACAATACGGAATTTTTATATCCGTTGATCCTGGAGTGGACCAGGCCCTCATCACACACATTAACCACTTACCTTGCAACAAATTATTACAAATATGTATCCAAATTCAAAGCTTCTCCTCATGTAAATATTCACATAATATTCCAAGTGTTTGGAAGCGAAAATTCCAACGCACACACAGTCATTCAACGCATAGAATGAGTATGCACATAGCCGAGTTTCAATATTAAACTACAAAAACTGGTCTCCCTCAATCCAGAGTCATGTATGATATGGAAATCTACTAGAAAATTTGGATGGAGATGGACTACGTTGTGATCAAACGTTCAAAGGTGAACACCATATAGATGGAGGCTCATTGAGTTCGTTGAACAAGGCCACTGTATCAAAACCCTTGTTCGAGGTCTAAAATTGGCATCTATCCTCTCGTTGATCGGTAGCCCTTAGTCCCCTTGACCTCACTAGTTCTTAGTAAATTGGATGTGGCACATTCCTCCAATCTATTGGTGATAATATTCCCCCGCCTTTAATTTAATTTTCTCACCATTCTGAAACACCCATGCTATTATTCCTTCCATGTAGAATAAACCATGGATCTCAACAATCGAATGTGTGCATAATCCAGAGTTCAGGCATGAAGGAAATCACCATCCAACATTTAGGTAGCGTACAGAGGCGCGTGGTGAAAATACAGAAAACTATTATTTCACCTTCTACTAAAGAATACCGTGTCATGGAGAATATGAATGGAATGTGTGCATAATCCAGCGTTCAGCTAGCATACGGGCTGCGCCGATTAATCTCCATTTATTTTTTTGGTTGCAATTTACGGCTGGAATATTCATCAAGCAAGAGGATTTTATGTGGTGGTGGTGTCGTTTCTCATAAGACTCCATAGACAAACCCACTCAATCCTATGGGCGCCATCGACACAAAATACATTAAACATGTCTTTGTCCTCTTTCTCACAAATCCACACTTAATGGTCGACGTACATATTTTGCACGGAGATGAGGGTATGTGGGTCTGGTTGGAATGTTAAGGATTCATACATTACATGAATTTCTCTCGTTGGGCACAATGCAGATCAAAAAATAGAAATTTTGGTGATTTCCTAGCAATCCTGAGGAGACCAATTGCTAAGATCTTAGACCAATTGTATCTCTGCGTAATAATAAACCCAAGAAGTTAAGGAGGATTCGTACAATGCTATTCCAACTTGTAACAATTCCTGAGATTTAGAACATGCATAGAGGAAGAGGTGAATAGTCCCTGACAGAGCGTCAATAGAAGTGAAGTTCATAGGGAGAGCTGAGCATAAATAGTGACAAGCCCTCTTAAAGTACTGAAGTAGAAAAGCAGAGTCTGGTCATAATGGCAGATATGATAGGTTCTGAAATTTCATGGGTCTGGCCTGTGCTGCTCTGATACCATGTTAGAACATACATAGAATGTATACATATATGAAAGATAAATCAGAGTGATATATGATATTTACATGATATACATTTTATGATACATTGGAGTGACCGTTGGATTCCATATTTCAAGGTTTCTTGGACTCCCTTTGACTATCCAAATCCCACACCTTAACCATTAGCTGATTAAGTGTCCAACTGAGTTTTATATGAAACTAAATTAACTATTAATATATCATGTGTGAGGAATGTGTTTATAAAGGAAAATTTTAATTTTAACATGCAGTTACACTCACTCCCTCTATATACAAACTCGATATAAATATATTATTTATGGTGTACATTGAGATATGGGTTGACATTGATTTTTTTTGTTATTAATATTATTTTCAAATGTTGTTGTAAACCCCTGATTAAACATGGAATACATTAAATCTCCCTTATTTTCTCTTATAAAAAACACCTTTCAACACAATCATTACAAATAAAAAGTTCTAACATTTAAGAATGGCATTTACAACCATATTATTTACATTCCCAACCAAACCATCACTTTACATTAGAAACTTCAAGAAGTCGAATTTGTTCTTTCTTCAAGAAAACACCAAGTTCAAAATACAACCATATTAGTAATTGAATTTAATATTTCAGACCCATAGAATTTCAAATGCATCTACTCAAACAATAATTTGTGGGTCTACAAGAACCTTTGGGAATTTTTTTTATAATAAAGACTAATATGATATTCTTCAACATGAACAAATGATTTCTTAACAAATAAAGTGAAATCATCTCTTTCATAAATGAAATCCAGGATAACTAAATGTGGTGGACTATAATCCTCCCAACTATAAGTTTTTCTATCATAGAAAGCCACTATGGGACTACTTATTAGAGAGTCAGGTTGTCGAGTTTTCCCAAACTCCTCTTCTCTTCACCAAAATCTTCTAAATTACCAACCAAGCAAGTCATTATTATTATTTTAATTCTATATTATAGAAAGAACAACTATTGGCACTCATTCATCACTCCATATAACATAGTAAATCATCATCTCTCTACTCTTCAGTCCCTAATGTATGCCCTTCTTCTATCCAGTAATTAGTATTGCTAAGATAAGCCCAAGTCACTGTTAGGTTCCTATAAAACTAGTCTAGCTCCCTTATTATTATTGTTAGTGTACCCCCTTATTATTATTTTTGAGCCCATGTAGCCCCCATATTGTTATTGTTATGCCCCATAGAAACACACTATTGTTATTTTTGTGCCCTTACATTATTATTGTTATGTAGTCTCTAATTATATTGTGACCACTTAGACTCCTATATATACAAAGGAGGTATTGTAATTTGTATCATCCAATAATTGTTCATTTATGTAATGCAAAGGAGGTTTCTCCCTCGAAGAGGATAATTTTTAATTCATTGATCTATCTTTTCTAATTGTGAGTTGGTTGCATAACATTTGGTATCAAAGCTTTGGATTCTAGGGTTTCACTTCTTCAAACATGTCATCTTGGAATTTTGCTAATACCTTTTTTTCTACGAAGCTTCAGAAGATAAAATTGAAACCATGTGGAACCGAAATATTGGTGAACCTCGTGTACAAATTTCAGATCTTTTTTCGCTATATTTTCAAAGATATAATTCGAGGAAGTTAGGATTTTTACAGGCTCCAGAATTCCATCTCAATCGGGTGACCTAGGGAAACTCATCATAGATTCATCTCCAAACATTAGATTTAAATTTTGTAAAAAGAGACCAAAACTGGACATACTATATCTGGTTAGGTATCATTTTCAGGGCCAAAGGTCTAAAAAAGTGACACGTGGCACTCCATACAAGTTCGCTCCACTGAACTAGTCTATAATCAAGTCATCATGGGATATTGGGAATAACTCTTTCTTGAAGAATCCATTATTGGTTTGACTTGTGGAGTTCGAAAGAATATTTATAGGGCTACCATGGGACTGAAATTTAGACCTTGGATATTTGAAATTACACAGTTAAAACTGTTTCAAGAGAGAGCTCCTAAAATCAAGAAAAAAATATGTATTGTTTTTAAAATTGCATAACCTTTGTTTGAAAAATTAGTTTGAAGTGATTCCAATGGAATATTGTTGCATAGATATCAGTATTGGCTTCTAAAATTCCTCCCAAAAAAAATATTTCCACACCCATTAAGCCTTCTGAAATCTCTCCTATGACACAGGAAGAGGAATAATTGCAACATCATTTATCAAAATTATGGGAGCAGGTGAAACAAATTTTGCTCTCACAATGAACAACCAAAGATGAACTAAAATGGTACATGGATAAGAAATAAAAGGTGACATGGATGGTTTAAAAGGAGAGATATATGGTTTAAAAGGTTACATGAATGGTTTAAAATAAGACATGGAAGGTTTGAAGGAAAGTTTGACAAATTTGCTACAAGAAATGCTTCCTAATGGTGAAAAGGTATTCCATGAAACCCATTATAAGAACAAAAGGAATGTAGATCATGATTTTAGAGACTCTAACGCTAGGTTTAAGAACAACCATATTCCAAATATCATTATGAGGAAGTTTGATAGCAAGGATCTAGTAACATTGATATTACATATGAAGCAATATTTTTATCTCCATGATGTGAAACACACACAAAAGGTACGCATTACAACTTTATATTTAAAAACTAATCAGTTTGTATGGTATCTATGGATTTTTTTCTCTCAAAATGTTTTTCATTTGGTCAATTTTTATGGAGGAAATGATAGCACATTATGATGATACAAAGAGAAACATATTCTTTAGCCAATTGATAAATCTCAAACAAAAGGGTTGAATGGTGAATAAAATTGAGGACTTCCAAAAATTAAATATGAAGGTAATTGATATAGTAGAGGGTCATAAGATTAATGTATTCATAGCGACTTTAAAGGATAAAATCCAACATTAGGTTCTCCTTTGGGAACTAGATTCACTGGAGAAGGCATTCAGGGTGGCAAAAGTTGAAAGAAAATTTTTGGCAACAAGAAAGTTTACTAATCACATCTATAAAGATAGAAGTGTTGTTGCTCCTAGCCATCCACAACCTACAAGTTTGAAAGCACAACAATTAGAGGAAAAAAGAGAAAAATGGATTTGTTATATTTGTGATAGAAAATACACTAAAGGTCGTAAGTGTGTCGAGAAGAAATTATTTTACATAGTTTGTGAAGATGAGGAAGAAAAGGAACAAGAAATGTCAAAAGAGGAGGATATACACGAGGAACCAACCCTAGCAAAAGAATAAATGAATTCAACCATATCTTGTAATGCATTGGTAGAAATTACCACTCCTCAAACTCTCAATATAGAAGGATATATCAAGAAAAAAAAAGGTAATAGTGCTGATTGATTCGGGTAGTAACCATACTTTTATTCATTGTAAGATAGCCTAGGAATTGAATTTCTTCCTATATCCAACACTAGATTGTCAATTTATGGTTTCAAATGGAGGAAATATAAATTTCTCTTGAAAGTGCCATAATATCATGATAACCATGGGGGAGTATGTATTGAATAGTCCAATTATTTCCATTCCAATGGGTGGTTTTGAAGTTGTACTAGGAGTCCAATCGTTACAATCTTTGGGGATGATAGCTTTTAATTTTCAAGAAATTTTATTGAAATTTTATTGGGAAGGAAAGGAAGTTGAATTAAAGGGTATCAAAGGGAAACCAATAAAGATAATCAACTCTAATGTCATGGAAAATATTCTGAAGAAAGAATAATGATGCGTAATTTCACAATTATGCTCACCAAAGGTTTAAACATCGACATCATCTATTTCTCCATATCTCCAAAAAGTCTTGGACAATCATTCCAAGGTGTCTATGACTCCCAAAGGCCTCCCATCTATTCGTGATCATGATCATGCTATTAATGTGATTCCAAGAAGTGTTCCTAAAAAAAATAGGCCTTACAGATATCCTTATGCCCAAAAGAGTGAGATTGAACGTATGGTTGCAGAAATGTTAGAGGTTGGTATAATTCAACCTACTTGAAGTTATTTCTCTACTCTAGTAGTATTGTTGCACAAGAAGGATGGATCATGGCGTATGTGTTACGATTATGGGGAGATCAACAAGATCACTATTAAAGATAAATTTCCCACTTCTATCATTAATGAATTGTTGAATGAACTACATGGAGAAATTTACTTCACCAAGTTAGACTGTCATTTAGGATAATATCAAATTATAATGAAGACTAAAAAATTTCTGAAAACAACATTCATAAATCATGAGGGTCATTATGAATTTTTGGTCATGCCTTTTGGCCTTATTAATGCACCTTCCACATTTCAAGGCTTGATGAATTCTATTTTCAAACCCTTCCTTATAAAATTTGTGTTAGTATTTTTTGATTATACATTAATCTACAAAAAGTCTTGGAAGGATCATGTTCAACATGTTGAGAGGGTGCTCAAACTATTGGAGGAGAAAAAATTATATGCAAAAACCTCCAAATGTTTCTTTGGAGTACAAAAGGTGGAATATTAATTTGGGTCATATTGTATATCATGATGGTGTTAAGGTAGACCCTAAAAAATTAAATACATTAAGGAATGGAAAATTCCCACAACCATAAAGCATCTTCAAGGATTTAACGGGTTGATAGGGTATTATCGCAAGTTTTTTGAGAATTATGGGAGAATAGTGACACCTATAACATCATTACTAAAGAAAGATGCATTTTATTGGACTCTAGAAGAAAATAAGGCCTTTGAACATATCAAAGAGGCAATTTGCCAAGCACTGGTCTTCGTTACGCCAGACTTCACAAAAACCTTTACTATGGAATGTGATGCCTCAAGAAATGGAATTGGTGCAATTTTAATGCAAGAAGGAAGACCCATTTCTTTTGAAAGTCATTCAATCAAAGGAAAGTAGTTACAAAAACCTATTTATGAGGAGGAAATGTTGGAAATACTACATGGACTAAAAAAATGGCGAACTTACCTAATGGGAAGACACTTAAAGGTAAAAAAAAATCATGATAGTTTTAAATAATTTTTGGAACAAATATTATCTTCAGAAGATAAGAAAAAATGGGTCAAAAATATGTTGGGTTATGACTTTGAAATCATTTACAAAAAATGTAAGAAAAATGTTAGTGCATATGCGGTCTCAAGAAAGGATGAGGATGTGAAAGAATTTCTTTGATCCAGTTATATTATCCAACCTGAGTGGATAACCGAAGCAAGAGCTAAATGGAGAAATGATAAAGAGGCATGGCACATTCAAAAGCTGCAGCAAGATCTTAGTACACCTGATACATTTAGCTGGAAAATTCATTCATTATGATACAAAGATCGCTTATATCTTTGTAATAATTCCCAACTCAAACAAAATATTATTTTGGAATTACACACCTCTCCCTTAGGAGGGCTTTCGATATTTTTAAAAACTTACCACAGGGTCAAGAAGGAATTTTTTTAGGATGGCCTTAAATCTGATATTCAAAATTTTGTGGCAGAATTTTTGGTTCGCTAACAAAATAAAGTTGAGACAATTAAGACCTCGGGTTTCTTACAACCTTTATCCTAGATATTTATTTGTTTAACTGAGTGGGAGGTTCTTGAAAAGCATAACAAGTTATCCAACTCATTTTCATATCAGGTGGTATTAGATCACTTGGTTGATGTATTGACAGAGCAATAGCTTGCTTGTTTGACTTGAAAGGTGTTTAAATAGTTAAAGAATTTGACTGTTTGCAAACTTATTGTTGCTTGTGTTTGCTAGAGGTGAAGGGAAATCTACTGTTAGCTAAGTCCAAAAGAGGAAAAGAAGGAAGAAAGGGTTGAAGGCATCTTCCTTACACAAAGGACCTGCATAGGAAACCCTTGAAGCACAAGATGGTTTGTTTGCAAAGGGCTGCTTGAAGAAGAGCTTAACTCTACAACCATTTGGTTCAGAAGCTTTGTCAATATTTTTTGAAAGCTTTGTGAATTTTTTTGAAGTTATTTTGTTCATTTTCATAATGAAAACTTCATCAAGTGAGGTTTCAAAATCCTTCTCCTTCAAAATATTCTTCGATGAAGACATGAAGTGAGTCTTCTACATCCTGAAGAATATGGTGAAAATTATGTTTGAAGATAGAAGATAAAGCTCTAGACTTCCTGAGAAATTGGTTGCTATGA
This sequence comes from Pinus albicaulis, assembly GCA_034641835.2. NCBI lineage: Eukaryota > Viridiplantae > Streptophyta > Pinopsida > Pinales > Pinaceae > Pinus > Pinus albicaulis. Next base: position 978,573,379 of record CM076575.1, read on the forward strand.
AGCAAGAGAAAGAAGAAATTCTTTAAAGAATGCATGAGATGGAGATGCAAATTCATCAAGCCCAAGAGGATTTGACTAATAAAATGCGTGAAGCAGAGGCATAATACTCAAATATGTATTTATTTTCCTCTTTAGATAGATGTGTTGGTTCATTTGAAAAGAAAACTAGAGGTATAGGGTCCAAGTTGATGTTTAAAATAAGCTATGATGGAAAGGGTTTAGGAAAACATGCACAAGGCATGATTGATCCTATTTTGGTTGAGAAACGACCTAATAAATTTGGTCTTGGATATGTTCAATCTAATGGAAAAAACTCCAAAGCCATGAAGGCATTTGAGGCAACTTCAAAAATAAATTTTGTCGCAAGTTCTAAATCACAAGCCTATCAAGTTTTTTTTCAAGTTGATTGCCATTGTTTGAAACCTATGTTGCGGCAAGAAGATTGTAGACATGCAGCTTATGGCGAGCATGTGAGTTCAAAAATTTATCAAGACATAAACACTGATGTTAGTCTTCAAAGAAAAGCTAGAGCCTCTACAAGTTCATCTCCTCATGAAGGTAAAAAATATGGACATGCAAAGCAGTATGTGAGGTATAATTCTTCCCATAGTCAAGCTGATTATGTTTATGATAAGCATGGAAAATATGCATGTATGAATGGAAGAAAGAGTTGTTGTGGATATTGTGGTCTGTGTAACCATGTTGTTTCAAAATTATGGAAGAGGATGAAGGCATACAGGAAGAAGTTGAGGCAAAGGTAACTTGAAAAGAAGGTGCAAAAGACTTTCACACATTGCTAGAAGAGGGGACATGTTGTTACCTAATTTTGGACGTTGCATCCAAATAATTGTCCGAAGCATTTGAAGCAAGAGGAAAAAAAGAATGGTGAAAATGGAACCAAATATTCCATCATTGATGTGAGAACAGATGTTTCACATGAAGAAGATTTTTAGCAACAAAAATCGCCATGGAAGTGGCTTGGTAAGAAGTGGTTTGACTTTTTGACACAGTAATACATACATTCATTTGTACATATGAAAATTTCAGTTATGTTTTCATGTTTTCTGTTGTAATATAATGTTTTTTTGAGCCACATTGGATCGATGATCAAGGAAGTGATGTTCAACTACCTTCTATGAATTCCTCGCCAAAAAATTCTAAGTGAGTGCAAGGAAGACACTTCTTGACATGAGGACAAGAGCATTCAGGAAGGCAAGTGTCAACTACCTTCAAGTTGTAGTTCAAAGGCACTAATCCATGCAAGGAAAAGTGTATGGAGGGTGAAATGTGAGGGTTTTGTACGCTCATCTACTGAACATATCAGGAAATCAGTCTTTTGGGGTCCAAAATATTCCCAATGGGGAGGTGTGATCAGATTTGGATCAAGGACCTAAGTGATAGCTCAAAATTAAAAGTGTTCAGAAGTGTGCCTAACTTGAGAAACTGGATAGATCTCGTCTTCCTGATTCTGGCACCACGAACAATTTGAAAAACCTACATCGTATGAAGAAGTTATCGCATTTTGAAAAGTCCAGTAAACTACAATTTTTTGCCTTTGACCAAGTTTGACTGGAATTTAGGAAATTTAAAAAGAGAATATTCTAGGGAATATTCTTGGAATATTCTTGGGAATATTTCTTCTCACCCAGTCATATCGTGACAAGTGTCACCCTGTTATTCACAGTTTCGGTGCACGTGGATTTTTAAACCAATTGGAAGCTACCACATGGCAGGCTTGGAGGCTGCCACATGACCCACGAACAGAGTGGTAAAATTTTGGTTAACTCTTCCGAGTTCGATCGCATGACCATCACCCTGGCACGCCTGTGCCTTACCACCTGCCCTAGGATGTTTCTTAACCATATAAGTGTTTTGGTTTGATTTATCGTTGAATGGTTTAATGATTGGCAGTTTGGAGGTGCCAAGCCCTCCCATACATCTAGGACCCCAAGACCATGGGCTAAGCCCCATACCCGCCAATATTTATCAGCTCCCACCATTTCTGCAGTTATTTTTAAACCTGTCACATGCTTCTCCTATGGCTAACTCTGCGGAAGGTTTAACCTCTGACTGACGGTTCCACTCCAAAATTAAATGCATGGTTAAGATTTTTTATGACATGTGTCCAACCTAACCACCCTTTAACGGTTTATGTTATGGTTTTCTTGGTGGTTAAACTGGAGCGTGCCTCAAAAATGGTGGAGATTCCATTCTAACTGGAGTTAAAATTCAGTTCTCCAAATTTAGTGGAGGATTTTTAGGGGTCACTGGACAAATTGAGTTTAGGCTCTATCTTGAGCTAGATTCAACCAATTTTGGAGTGCCAATAGTCAATTTTGGCTGTATCATAAATTCCAGACTCATTATTGATGGTTGTAGAGTCATCAGAGGAATTTTGAGAAGGTTTTTTGTTCATAGAAGTTCTAGGGTCCACTAAGGCCACCATGGGCCAGTAGCAGTTTGAGGCCTAGCCAGGGAGCTAGAGGCCTTATTCAGAAATCAAATAGTCAATTTTGGATGTTTCATATGTTTAGGAACTAATGGTGTGGTTTTCATAGCCTGTAGAGGACTTTTTAAGGCCTATATGCTTCAGTGAAGTTCCAGGTGACACTAGGGTTAGCAGCTGTTTGAGGCCTAGACAGGGCGACTAGAGGCCTTATTCAACAAACCAATAATCATTTCTGACTATAATGAGAATTATCAATCCAATGGAGGATTTTTCAAAATCTTTTGAGGACTTATAGAGCTCGAGAAGCAACATAGAAGTTTTCTTTGAACTCAGAGCCAAGGGGTGCCACTAGGTGTTGGAGGCGAAACCGGAGCAGCTGGAGGCTAATTTCAGCGAAAAAATAGTCCATTATGACTATTTTGACATTATAAATCCATTGAAGTGATTTTCAGAGTGATTTGAATACTTCTTAAGGTCAAGAACCTACATGGATGTTTTGGGCAGCCTAGGGAAAATCGTGGAGGGAGGATTAGATTGGGGATGCAGTGATCAGTTTGAGAAAATGATCAGTACATTTTGGAGTTATGATATGTGTTGGAGACAATAGGTGAGGTTTTAGGGACAAAAAAATAATTCTGAAGGAGTTAGTGCCATAGAGAAGCTCAGTGTAACTCAAGAGGACTGACAAAAGGAATCAAGTCTAAGGAAGCATAGATCTATTTTGAGAGTGATGACAACCATGAGAGGGGTATGATGGTATTATAAAACCATTGGTTCAGTTTAGTTAACCATTGGAGTTTATTTTGTAACTTGTAAATGAAAATTTTCTATAATCCCAAAGAGCTAAGTCAAGATGACAAGAGCTCAAGGAGAGGTAGCCCACGAAATTTGGGTGAACTCCTAGATTAAATTTGTTGTTATGTGTTGATGTTTATTTGCTGCATTATATGGCTGTTACACATGTTTAATATCAGAAAAAAACAAATGGAATTAAAGCACTTAAACAGTTAAAAAACATACACCTATTTCAAGTATAAAATTCCGCAAAAAGTCAAGTATAAGCTAGATGTTTTATTTGTTTAACTGAGTGGGAGGTTCTTGAAAAGCATAACAAGTTATCCAACCCATTTTCAAATCATTGAGGGAATTTCTTGGGAGGATCAAACTTTGCTTGACTTGTAGAAGGAGTATCTATTTGGTTCTTCTTAGGAGGATTTGTTGTAGTTTTTCTAATTGTGAGATTATATTGTTTTGCACTTCCATATTAATGGAGTTTTGATAACCCTTTTTACAATATTCAGATTCTGCAGCAATGGATTCTTTTTGTGACAAAAAACACAGGTATTATTCCTCTTTTGTTAAGAAAATATCATCTATTCCCCCATTTTCAATAGTATTTATTTTATTTTCTTCTTGTTCTTCCATTGTCTCATGTTCTTCTTCGACATAATTTTCCTAAAAATGTGTCCTAATTTTTTGTTGATCTGCTGGATTTCTAGGGTCTCTTTGCTTTATTTGGGGTTTTTGTCCTCTGAAATTTAGATATATGACCTATGGACCATCTTGTGGTTCTCTTGGTGAAGTTATATCTGCCAATGTCATCCTCTCCATATATTTAACTAGGGTGTCCAATTTTACATATGATGATGAAGGAGGCTCTTCTTTAATAGTCACTCGTTTCTCAGTTCTGAACTTAGCTTTCATGGCCATAAAATTGGACTCTACACTAACAACATTTCTTTTCATCTCCTCTAAGGTAGCTATATTTCTTTCTCTCAAATGATAAGCCACATCTGCATAAAAACCATCTGGATATCGAAGTAAGGCCAACCCTAGAGGAGGTTTTATATATGCTGGAATAAAATTATAAACGTTATTGAATACATATGAATAATAATGAAAAAATTCCCCTCGTGTTCTTTTTAAACCTTCATACTCTGCAAAAATATGAAGTGGATTCTTTTTTACCTCCCAACAAGAGAAAAACTTGATGAAATTGTTGTAAATTAGCAATATTTCCTATTGCGAATCCCCTATACCATTTTCTCACTTCCCCTACCAAACTTTGAGCAAAAAACCTTACTTGAACACCATCATCATCAACCTCTTCTATTTCTAAAAAATCACTCATCATATCATCATGTTATTGGGATGTAATGGGTATAGTGCCATCAAATTGGGGTATAAGTTGTGCATAAATTTGTGGCATAGCATTGAGTGGTTGTTGCAAAACCAAAGGAGCATACCGAGCTACCATAATTGGTACATGTGGGGCAGATGAAATTACAGTTAAGCTTTATTGTGGGGATAACAAAGGTGGTGGAGTTGTGATCTATTGAGGTGGTGTAGAAGGAGTATGAACCACTAATGAAATAGGAATAGTAGGAAAAGGTGGAATCAAAGGAAATGTGAATGATGGAGAAGGATAAATAAAAACAAAGGGTTGATTTATGGATGATTCTTAAAAAAAATTATTTAATTCAGCTACCAAATCTTCAAGCTTTCAAAACTGATGTAAGATTTCCTTATCGGATTGGGAAATCACAGGCTTTTGAACTGAGATATATGGTCTCAATTTGGTTTCCTCTACAAATTTTTTAGGGACAATTTTTTTTGATTTGGTTCTGAAAGCTATCTGCTCAAAAGGTAAATCAAACTCAATATCCTCAACTATTATAAGGCTTTCTAGAAGTGAATTAGTTCTTGGCAAAGGATTATTACTTTCTTGACTTTCTACAAAGCTCTTTTATCTAATCAACCTCTCTGGATTACTTAGAACTTTAGGAGGATGAGGATCTGGGTGGGGTTTGGTGTAGACCTTTCTGGAAGCCAAATATTCAAAGAAATTATTTACAGTTGGGTATATGTACAAATTTTCGGTGGAACATTTAGCCTAATAGCTTCTGCTTCATTGTCACCCATAGGAAATAGTTTTACGACTCCAAGATCAATATTTTCCAGGGATTTTTTTTTCTTATTATTTTATGTTCTCCCCAGCATAGTCACTAAAATGTTAGCACTTTGAAATTTTCTTAGGTCGAGGAGGAAAATTACAAAGGTAACCAAAAACAAATTTTAAAGTTGGGATCTAGCCCTTCCAAATTCAAAGAGGGCTCTCTCTGTATGATTTAATATATTATTTTAGGATTTTAGGCTATACATTATAGCTCAAGATAGATTTTTTAAAATTTTTGGTTGTAAAATGAAGGAAAATTGCATTGGGCATGGAGGCATTAAAATTCTCGGTAATCAATGACAAAATAACAGAGTAGCTGAAATAGGGAGAGATATGCAAACTCTTGGATCTTAAAATATTTTATGGTGTGGATGAGATGAATAAATAGATGATCAATTAAATATAAAGCATACTTAAATGAATTTTATATTTAATCTCAGAAGGAAAACATTAATATTGCTTTAAACAAGCCAAAGTAAAGTACAAAAATTAAATCAGATCTTTGTCTTCTTGTAATAACCAGGAAAGGAAATCCATGTGAAAAATTAGAAAGAAGAACAAATTAACATGAGAAAAACATCACCATTTGTTTGACACAAGAATCCTGGAACAAAACAACCTCTTTGTTTCTAAAATTGATTACTTCAAGGAAAGTTCACAGTTTAAAATAAAAAAGGTCTTCTCTTTTTCATTATCCAACCCTTTCTAAGTCTTATTAAAAAATATTTATAGACTTTATATTGAAATAAATTTGGATTCCAAAAAGGAATTGCTTACAAAATAATATCTGTCAAAGTTATATATATTTCTGAAATAGAACTAAAAAACAGGAATTTCAGACAAATTCGACTGTTTTGTTGAATCTTTATAGGAAAGTTGTTGCCGACTGTAGCTACTTTTTTGCTTCTTCTGTTTTTATGTTCTAAAAGCTTTAGGATTTATGTTTACCTTTAATCAATCAACTCATGTAACTTATCCCATCTCTCTTCACTTGGAATGGAAAAATTCACCATGCTTCTAAATACCTCTTCTACTTCCGTGTATGTCTGAAAAGTTGGATTGTTTAGAAACATATGAAGGATCTCATGTTGAATGAAGAGGTCATGCTGCAATCCCTCGATGAAATCTTCTCCACTTATTGTTCCTCTTAGTTTAGAAAACTTGGATGTATCAACAGCTATATTCCATAATTGATCTTGATAATCTTCTAATGAAATCAATTTGTCATTAGAAGCTCTTAAGGATAGAAGCCTTTTCTCCTGCAATAAGGTAATTTTCTAGTTAATTTTTTTAACCTGTAATTATAATTATTTGCATTTGTTTTCCAGTTGCACCATGGGATTGTTCTTTGTTAATACTCATTTTACTTCCATCACTGTGCCTATTTTGTCTTGAATTTGGAGCTCTTCAAGTTCTTCCTTAGTTTTATAATTCAACATTTTAATAATTCCATTCGCTTATGTTGGCTTGTGCTCTATCTCAATCTTTATTTTTTCAACTGCTGCCTTGACATTGTGCACTAACTTCGAGTTTGGTCTGATTTTACAAAAGTCTTGATCTTTTTTTGCAAAGAATTGTTTTGGGTTTAAGGACTTTTCTTGGAGGTACATTCAAAGGAATTTTCTTTGAGACACATTATTTTCGTACATTTGATCTGATTTTGCAAGGAATTTTTTTTGGGTTTAAAGAATTTTCTTGGAGGTACATTCAAAAGAAATTTCTTGGAGGTATGTGATACAGTTTTTTGGGCTTCATTTTTTTTTAAAGTATGAATTTGGGCTTAATTTCAAAAGGACATTTTTTTGTTTTGGGTTGAAGTAAATATTTTATAATGATTTTTTGTGTAAATTTTTAAATGAAAATTTTTTGTAGGACTTGGAAGGAAATATTTTGAACTTCGTTTCATTTTTATAAGAAATTTTTTCTTGAATTTTTTAAAGTAAGTGTTTTGGATTGGAGTATGTACTTTTTGCAAAAAATTTAAAATGAGTTTTTTTTTTTTCAAATTAAATCTTTTGTGATGTTTTTTTTTTTAATTGAGTTTTTGTCCAAGTTTTTGAAGGAATTTTTTTGAACTTCATACTCTATTATCATGGGAAATCGAAGAAATTGTACGAGAAAATATGATCGAAAAAGAGACCCTGAGGAACGTGGAGAAGAGATGAGACAATCTCACAAAATAAAGATAGAAGCACTCTCAAATATTGAAGGGGAAAATCAACCTCAACTAGAAGTTGAAATGGGTATGTAAATATAAATATTATGATTTTGATATATTTAAAAGTTTCCTAGTGTAAAATGTGAAGCTTAATTTTTATTTGATGAACTAATTTGAAAAATATTTTGCAATGTAAACAGAGAGAGATATTCCTCAAAACATTGATGATGAGATACAAATTTTTGAAAGAGAAAGTGATAGAGATATTGAACAATGATTGAAGATGGTGAAAATGATGAAAGAAATTCAAGTGAAGAAATTTAATCACAAGGTATGCACACACACACACATATATATGTTGAACACATGCATGCATTATTGAAATTATATATAAATTTATTAGTTTAGTTATTTATTGAATATGTAAAATTATTATGTACTATTAATTCGAATATGTCCAGATGAAATCAATGTTGATGACGAGATGTTAGAAAATGTTGACACTCACACATATGGAGATAAAAAAACTGACCATTATATACGATATCGTGTTAATCGCATTTTTGAGAAGTATTTCATAAAGGAAAATGTGACAGTTCAAGCCCAAATGTTGAAAGGTCTCCTATCATTAAGGAAATTAAAAGAAGCTACGACTTTATTGGGTATTCGAAAATCAACCAAAGATAAAAAAAAATGAAGGAAAATGTGATAAAAAATATAAATAGTGCTATAAATTCAATTAAAAGATCTAGACATAAAAATGTTTTAGTTGTACATAGAGAAATACATATGGTAGTGGTTTCATCAAGTACTAAAGAGAATCACTTGGTAAAATCTATGGCACGAGCATTAGGAACCTCGAGAAAAACTTTGCACAAACATCGGAAATTTCGGTTGCAAATAGATGTAAATGATGAACTTGCTTGTTGGAGAGCTATTTGTAGGCAACCATACAAAGATAGACTTGGAGAAAATGTTAAAAAAATAATATATGAATATTGGAAGAACAATTCACATATTTCACCAACTGCAAGGCATGTGATGCGAAGAAGAATAGCACGAAATCAGTATGAAGAACATGAAAAACATTTCTTGAAAACCACTTAGATAGAGTTGTTCAACAAGTTCAAAGAAAATAATCGTGAAATTCATGTTTCAATCAGTGCTTTTGTTCAACAAAAACCATGGTATGTAAAACCTATCACCATACGCGACACTTGTTGTTGCTATTATCATGTGGAATTTGAGTTATATTATGACACATTCCTTGATTTTGGTAGAAATTTTTGGAAGGATTCACCTCCTCCTTCCATTATCTGTGATTTCGTATCTCAAATTCTATGTGAAAGAGAAAGTGATGAACTATTTTACGAAAAGAAATGTGTTGGTGGTAAAAAATGCGATGATTGTGGAAATTTGACTAAATTTCAAAAAAAATATCATACTGATATAAATGATCAATCATTGTCTAACATGAAAGTGAAATGGAAGAGATATGAATATATCCATACATCGATTCAAGGTGCAAATAGTGTTAAAAGAATTGAATTACGAGAAGAAAAAAATTTTGTGATAGAATTTTTGAGAAAGTTTGAGGCAGAAATTTACAAATACACCAAGCATTCCCATACAGCTCGATGGAAAGACTTTCAATTCAAAAAATCCTGTGAATTTTTTCCACCAGGGACCATTTTGTCAGTAATTCATTTTGCAAAAAACTACACATTTGTTCCACAAAAAGAAATTTAGAGTGAATACTATGATTCTCACCAAGTCTCCATGCTCGTCCATATTCTATATAGATATGCTAAACAAAATGTCGATCATATAGAAAGCACCAATGAAAATCGACATATTATTAAAGAATATCACTTTTATATCAATGACGATCGTACACATGATACATATTTTGTACAACATGTAGAAATTTGCTGAATAAATCACTTATTCAATGGAGATTAACCTGATTACACATCAATTTCAAATTGCATGCATAACACATAATCTCATCTACAATTAATTGTCACATGCGGAAATAATAGAAGCGATCGCACATCAAATCAATCACACATTAACTCAGTATGTATGGGGAAAGCCTATAGCTGAAAACCCCGCAGCTATTGTGTATATTATAATGGAGAAATCATGTAACAAAACAAGTACAATACTCCTCACAAGTACTCGGTACTTTCTCATAAAGTCACACACAATCTAGCTTAGTTTTGAGCAATTCTTACAGTTCAAAACTCAATTTGCTTTTGCCTTGCCTCTATTAACAATCATGGCTGTCTAAGTAGAGATCCAAGGTTCGAATCTCCTTGGCTTGACTGCGCAGTTGTCATGGACCAATTCCTCCAGAAGTGTGGTGCAAATCCATACTGCTTGATCCTCAAGCCAAATCATTGTACTCACCTTTCATCTACCTCTTTCAACAGTCTCAGGCGCATGCACTGTAGTGACTGATGTGTTCTTGAGTTGACTAATGAGTTACTAGTAATGAATTAAATGTCTTCAATTCACTCCTCATAACTAATTGATTAGCTAGTTAAACTAATCTCAACTAGTTCAACTAAGATAAACAGAACACAACTCCACTATCTGTCCCATTAAATCCTCCAAAACTTCTGCCACTGAAGTCCAACTGAAGTCAACCATGCAAGATGCCATCAAACCCTAGGAACCACGTGATTCCTCTGTCAGTTGCATGAGCCACCTCCATGACTCGAACTGAAGTGCTCCAAGAGAGTAAACTGCTATTTATAGTCAAAATATTATTAAGGGAAAATAATATTTGACTTCCATATTTTTAGGAGAGGCAGTCTAAAAATAGCCTGTGACCTAAAAATATGAGTCTCATCTATTTTTACCAACATGTCGCATACTTCAAGAATCTCCAACTGGAATCCTCAAATCATGCTCCGTATGTCTAAAAATAGACATAGTCTAAAAATAGACTTTGCGCCAGAATTTGCCTGCGGGCCCACTAGTGAAGGCGACTTCATTTCACTAAGCTCCATCATCTTGCTGCATTCTCAACACTCCCTCTCATCAAGATATGGATTATCTGCAACCCCTATCCTGCCTCTGTGGAATTCGAACTTGCTCCTGGTGAGCGCCTTCGTCAGGATGTCGGCATCCTGATCCTCCGTGGGAACATATGAAAACATCATGATCCTCCGCTGAACACAATCTCTGATGTGATGGTACCTGATGTCGATATGTTTGGACCTATCATGAAATACTGGATTAGCCGAGAGCTTGATGCAGCTCTGGTTATCACAGTAGATCACTGTAGGCTCCAAATGCAACCTGAACAAAACTGCGAGGATCTTCCTCATCCAAATAGCCTCGCATGCAGCCAAACTTGCTGCCATGTACTCGGCCTCTGCTGAACTGAGTGCCATGGATCTCTGCTTCCTGCTGTACCAGGAAACTGCTGTCGACCCAATGCTGAAAACTCCTCCAGAAGTGCTCTTCCGGTCCGTTGGGCTCCCTGCCCAATCTGCATCGGTGAAACCAGAAAGTTTCACTCCATCCTCCTGTCTGTACCATAGACCATATCCCGATGTGCCTCTGATATAGCGCAATACATGCTTGCCCGCCTTCCAAAAGAGCTTGGTAGGCTTAACCATAGCTTGCGAAAGCTAGTTAACTGCATAGCATATATCGGGTCGTGTATTGACCAGATACATCAACGACCCCACCAACTGTCGATAGACAGTGGCATCCACTACCTCCGCTGAAGTAGCATCCTCCTTCCTCCAACCACCAGGAAGAGGAGTGTCAACAGGCTTGCGGCCTTGCATGTTGAACCTCTCCAGAATCTCCCGGGCATACTTGCCCTGAGAAACAAACAGTCCTCCACTGCGCTGCCAAATCTCCAATCCCAGGAAATAATGAAGGATGCCTAGGTCCTTCATCTCAAACTCTCGTGCAAGATCATCCTTGCATGAAAGTATCAACTGCTCGTCGCCAGTCAAAATCAGATCATCTACATACAGTACGATGATCAACGGCTTCCCCTCCACCACAATCTGGTACAGGTTTGGATCCGCCTCACTCTTGGAGAATCCAAGCCCGGTGAAGTAGCTGTCTATCCGAGTGTACCAAGCACGAGGTGCTTGCTTCGGCCCGTACAGTGCTCTCTTGAGTCGGCACACATGCGACTCACTGCTGAAGATCTCAAAACCTTCAGGCTGCTCTATGTACACCTCTTCCTCAATAACTCCATTGAGGAACGCAGTCTTCACATCCATCTGATGAATGTGCCACCCCATCTGCGCTGAGAGAGCAAGGATCGTCGGTATGGAAGAGTACCTTGCGACAGGTGCAAAAGTCTCCTCATAGTCAATCCCCTCGATCTGTGAGAAGCCACGGGCGACAAATCTCGCCTTGTACTTCTCCACACTCCCGTCAGCCGCCTTCTTCACCTTGTAGATCCATCGCGAACCTACAACTGATTTCCCAACCGGTCTTGGGACAATCTCCCATGCACTGTTCCTGATGATCGAATCATATTCTTTGATCATGGCATCAACCCATGCGGGTTCCTCCACAGCTTCCTCAAAAGAGGATGGCTCTGTCACAACACATTGACTCATAAGAGCCATGTATCCAGTGTACCAATCCGGTGACTGTCTCTGTCTGCGCTGTGCTGTAGGTGGTCCTACAACCTTCTCTGCATCCCGAGCCAGTCGCTCAGCTTCTGTAGTGCGCATGCGCCCTCTGATGGTTGGCGCTGCCTGGGTAGTTTCTTCCACCTCCTGAACCTCCTCTTGTGGCTGATCCACATCCGGAAGCTCCTCCTTAGGAACTAACAGCTCCTCATCTGCATGCAAGTGTAGCTCCCTCTCAAACGAACACTGCATGGCTTTCTCCTCCTGAAATTTTATATCCCGTCGCACAACAGTCTTGCGACTATCTGACAAATACACCTGATAGTTGTGAGGTGTATCAGTGTACCCCACAAATATTCCAACCTCAGCAGTTGGATCCAGCTTCCTTCTCGCATCCTTCGTCACATGCATGTAGACGGGAGAACCAAAAATCCGCAAATGGGAAATATCAGGCCTCTTGCCAGAATAAGCCTCCTCCGGTGTACTCATGCCAAGAACCTTGTGAGGACAACGGTTATGCACATACACTGCTGTATTGCATGCCTCAGCCCACAAGTGAAGGGGTAGGCCCTGATCATGCAACATCGCCCGTGCAGCACCCACGATCGTTCTGTTCTTCCGCTCAGCCACCCCGTTCTGCTGTGGGTTATGGGGTGCGATGAGCTCTCTCAGAATCCCTTCTGCGCTGCAGAACTCCTTGAATTCAGCCGAGATGAATTCACCACCGTTATCACTCCTTAGAGCAATCACCTTCTTCCCCAACTCCTTCTCGACCAGTGCTTTAAACTCACAGAACTTCGCGAATGTATCGCTCTTCTTCTGCATGAAGAAGATCCAACACTTTCGAGAGAAATCATCAACAAAGATCACATAATACTTGTGCTTTGCTGTCGAAGCAACTGGGAAAGGACCACACACGTCTGTGTGAACTCTCTCAAGGATCGTCGTGGCGCGACTATCCTTCTCGTGAAAGGTGGCTTTCACATACTTTCCTAAAGTACACCCCTTGCATTGATCTGACTGCGCAAGGGTGCCCTTAGGAAGTCCAGTAGAAATCTGCTGCAGAATCTTCAAGGCTCCATGGTGAAGATGGCCCAATCTCCTGTGCCATAGTTCGCCCTCATCATCCCGACTCACCACTTCTCCCGCCTTGCATGCCATAGCTGCGCAGTCATCTACCTGCAACTGATAAAGGTTCTGAGTTCGAACCCCTATCTTCCGGGTCTCTCCAGTAGTCTTACTGCGCAGGAAGGCTTTTCCTTCGCTGAAGACCACATCATACCCCTTATCCTCCAACATCGCCACTGAAATCAGGTTCTTCTTCAATCCGGGTACATGCATGACATCCTTTAGTACAAAGGGTTTACCAGACTCCCTCTGAAAGGATACGGTACCGATACCAGTCGCACTGTATCTACCATCATCGCCCATCTCGATGTGCACACCCAAATCTTTGTTCTCGAGATCTGAGAACAACTCCCGATCTCCCGTCATATGAAATGACGCACCGCTATCCAAGAACCACACCGATCCCATCACACTTGAAACCAAGCATGCAATCAGTGAAAAGTCAAGCTCGAACTGTGAAGCCAAAGCTTCTCCATCTGCAGATCTTCCCGCTTGCTTGTTCTTCTTCTTCTTTGGACAATTGGTAGCATAATGTCCGTGATCATGGCGGTGAAAACACTTCACTTTCGCCATATCCTGCTTCTTGCCCTTTGCACCAGACTGAGAAGTTTTCTTTCCCTTCCCCTTCTTTGCTTTGGACACCAAAGCACAGTTTTCTTCATCAGCTCCCTTTGATGAAGATCCATCTCGAGTAGTCCTCCTTATCTCCTCCTGCATGAGATCCGCCCAAAGGCGCTCCCATCCCGGTAGCTTCTCCCGACCATTGGCACTATCTTGATATGAGTGCCAAGCCTTCGGAAGACCAAGGAGAGCCAGGTCGACCATGTCCTCGTCTTCGACAGTCACCCCCACACTTCCCAGCTCATCTCTGCATTGAGTGAACTTTGTGAGGTATTTGGCGATACTGTCGCCCTTCTCCATCTTGATGTTCCTGAGCTTATCTTTGAGTGCCAGCTTCCTTTGGTCACTCTTACTCTGGAATAGATCCGTCAAAGCTTTCCACATTAAATATGGAGTAGCCTTTCCATGCAGGCTGGATACAATATGATCCTTGACGCCCTCCAACAGGATCCTTCGACATTTCGCCATCTTCCTTTGCCATGCTTCGACTTCAGCTGCATCAGTGGGATTTTGGACATCCGTATCTACGAACTCCTTCAGACCATTATCTTCTAATACTGCTTCCATGCGATCCTTCCATGCAACATAATTTGAACTTCCTTCAAGAGCATATTCGAGTCGCAACCCGTTGAAAGACATTTTCAACACTGGCACCAAGAAAACAAAGCTGCTGCAAAATTCGAATTCCAAACTCCAAGCTCTATCGCTTCCGATCTACACTTGAGAACAAATTATTTCCAAATTAGAGATTGACTGCAAGGGGCTTTTACCAGACCTTTCACTTTCCGAAGAAAGATGAATCCGGAGGCTTCCTGGCCCGTATGCAGACTCTGTCCGAGGAAATAAGTTTGCAATCACCGTAATAGATCTCGACAATTAATCTTGCTCCGATACCATGTAGAAATTAGTTGAATAAATCACTTATTCAATGGAGATTAACCCGATTACACATCAATTTCGAATTGCATGCATAACACATAATCTCATCTACAATTAATTGTCACATGCGGAAATAATAGAAGCGATCGCACATCAAATCAATCACACATTAACTCAGTATGTATGCGGAAAGCCTATAGCTGAAAACCCCACAGCTATATGTGTATATTATAATGGAGAAATCAAGTAACAAACTTAGTACAATACTCCTCACAAGTACTCAGTACTTTCTCATACAGTTACTCACAAACTAGCTTAGTTTTGAACAGGTTACTGGTTCAAAACTCACTGCTATTTGCCTTGCCTCTATTGCGCAATCATGGCATATCTAAGTAGAGATCCAAGGTTCGAATCTCCTTGGCTTGACTGCGCAATTGTCATGGACAATTCCTCCAAGTGTGGTGCAAATCCCATGCACAACTGATCCTCCAACTGATAGCTGTACTCACCCTTTCATCTACCTCTTTCACTGGTCTCCATTGAACTGATCATGCACTATAGTGAACTGATGTGTTCTTGAGTTGACTAATGAGTTACTAATTAATGAATTAAATAATATTTAATTCACTCCACTCATAACTAATTGATTAGCTAGTTAAACTAATCTCAACTAGTTCAACTAAGATAAACAGAACACAACTCCACTAGCTGTCTCATTAACTCCACCAAACTTCTGCCACTGAAGTCCTAACTGAAGTCAACCATGCATGATGCCATCAAACCCTTGGGAACCATGTGATTCCTCTGTCAGATGCATGAGCCACTTCTGTAGCTCGAACTGAAGTGCTCCAAGAGAGTAAACTGTTGTTTATAGTCTAAATATTATTAAGGGTAAATAATATTTGACTTCCATATTTTTAGGAGAGGCAGTCTAAAAATAGCCTGTGACCTAAAAATATGAGTCTCATCTATTTTTACCAACATGTCGCATGCTTCAAGAATCTCCAACTGGAATCCCCGAATCATGCTCCGTATGTCTAAAAATAGACTTTGCGCCAGAATTTGCCTGCGGGCCCACTTAGTGAAGGCGACTTCATTTCACTAAGCTCCATCATCTTGCTGCATTCTCAACACAACATTGTTTTGGAAAAATTTATGATTCCTTGAAAAATCGTGGAATAAAATTCAATGAACATTGGATATGGTAAAACGGATGTGCAGGACAATTCAAATCTGCATGATCATTCTTTTGGTTGTGTTGTCTTCATAAGAAAACCTGCATTAAACATTGTTGGAATTTCTTTGAGATTCTCCATGGAAAAGGAGAACATGATGGTGCAGGGGCATGCTTAAAATGAGCACTTCGAAGATATCAAATGAACCCCTCTGCAAGTCGACTTGTGGATGCGAAAGAAGTTGTTCAATGGTGCATCGTTGCTCTAAGTCATGAGACTAACCGATCAAGGGAAGTGCGAAGGTACATTCAATTTAATTTTTATTGGATATCTAGTTAAAGAAATAGTGTACATTTATCACAATGATTATCTTTGAATGTATTTTGAAATCATATTTACACTCTTCTTTAAATTTTCCATATAAAGGTTTTTTTGGCATATTGGGATCGAAGATGTAGATATTTCAATTGGAAATGACGTTGAAAAAATAAAAGGGAATCGAAAATTGCATTCAATTAAAGAAAAGTCATCTAGAAATGTGTTTGCATTGGATAAAAGAAAATATTCTTGTTTTTGTCCTATTTGCATAGACAACACAAAATCCAATGACGTTTGTGAAAACAAACTGTATGTAAAAGATTGGAAACATACAGAGCTAAATACAAAGGGAAAAATGTTTGTTTTAATTTTTGAAGAAATGAAATCAGAGGAGACTTTAATATCAATTGATGGTGATCGAGTTTCTGATCTTGTTAGAGAAGGTAACATTTGAATTTCTTTCTAATGATAAAGATCTAGAAACAAATTTGAATATGTATAATTTTGTCAAGTTTGTTTTATTCTGTAGGAGATGTTTTTGCTATAATTTCACCTACTGACAATGATGAAAATGTGAAGTATTATTTGATGCATTGCACTGAATGAAAAATGAAATTATTAGAAGACTATAATGATCACGGATTTCCATATGAAAGAGGATCTATTATACTGAAAGGTTATTTTTTCAAACAAACTAATAAAAGTGGAAATTTTGTTTACTTTGAGGACTATGAACCTGATTTCATAAGTTGTCAATATAGTCACTTGGTGTGTGCACCACGCATAAAGTTGATCGAGGTTCAGTCAAAGAAAAAATGAATATTAGGAAATGGAAAATGTCAAAATCCGATCATGAACGGATTATTGAAGATGGCATTCCATTGGAATTTTTTTGATTGAACTGCCCAAAAATTTATTCTCTTTGGATTATATGTTCTAGAACTTCTAGTACTCAATTAAAAATTGAGCTACCTTGTTATGTTATCTGTGCAAGTGTTTGCACATTTAAAAATTGTTTTGGTACATGCACAGTCTAGTATCAACTGAAAGTACATATTTTATACATGCATTGATGAAAAATGTTGCATATATATATATATATATATATATATATATATATACACACTAGAAAATTTGGCGGAATTTCCGACGACCAATTCATCGCTATTCCGACACATAGTCGTCGCAAGAGCGACAGTTCGAGGACGGGCAAAACGTGGTTTTCCATCTCGTCGCAATTCCGATGCACTTAAAAAGTGTCGCACTATAGACACATTTTCTGTCGCTTTCAAACAGGCATCGCTCTTCCAATGTTTCCCAAACCGTCGCACTTCCGACGTTTGTAAACTGTCACACTTCCGACGAAATGTGGTTCGACGTTTGCAAACTGTTGCAATTCCGACGAAATGTGGTTCGACGTTTTGAGCGTCGCTCTTCCGACGTTTGTAAACTGTCGCAATTCCGACGAAATGTGGTCTGACATTTTGGACGTCGCTCTTCCGACGTTTGTAAACTGTCACAATTCCAACGAAATGTGGTCTGACATTTTGAACGGCGCTCTTCCGACGTTTGTAAACTGTCACAATTCCGACGAAATGTGGTCTGACGTTTCGAACGTCACTCGTCTGACGTTTTTATACTGTCGCTCTTCCGACGTTTTTAAGTTGTCGCAATTCCGACGCTTACAAGGCGTCGGTATACCGACGGCGGGTTCAATTTAAAAAAAAAAATGAAACTTTAAAACAGGACAGTAAATCTCCAATATTTGTTATGAATTGTGGGCATTCCAATGACCGTGAAATATTAATATAATAAACCACCTCACAACGCTTTGACTATAAACAATCATTTTTTTTCACAAGAGAAAAAGCGTTGTTTTGAATATATTATATGAAGTAAAACAGTCCATGAAGTCATTACATTTTCACATCTGAAGATTGGAACCCAAATATCCATCCAGAAAAGTGGAAGTCCCACCCTAGACAATGATAGAAAAATACCACATGTCACATATAGGGACATGATATAAAACCCAGTAACGGTCCACATGGAGATTATCGACAATCTGAGAAAGCATCCAAATATGCCCGAGGCATCTATAAGAAAGTGAAATAGCAGTATGTAGAATAGTAAAGCAATAGATAGAGTACGTACCAACGTCCATTGTTTTAAATACAAATTAAAGTACCCAAAATCCTTGAACAGAGAAAAACGCTAATCATGTGAGGAGTGTGATATGTCCAAAATATAAAAATACCATCAGACCATATCAATAAACCAGCAACATAGACCCACATCACTAGTTTTGAAGGCAAAGTGATAAACATTAATCATTTTTTTTTTCACAAGAGAAAAAACGTTGTCTTGAATATATTATATGAATTAAAATAGTCCATGAAGTCATTACATTTTCACATCTAAAGATTTGAACCCAAATATCCATCCAGAAAAGTGGAAGTCCCACCCCAGACAATGATAGAAAAATACCTCATGTCACATACAGGGACTTGATATAAAACCCAGTAACGGTCCACATGGAGATTATCGACAATCTGAGAAAGCATCCAAATATGCCCGAGCCATCTATAAGAAAGTGAAATAGCAGTATGTAGAATAGTAAAGCAATAGATAGAGTACCGACGTCCATTGTTCCAAATACAAATTAGTGTACCCAAAATCCTTGAACAGATAAAAACGCTAATCATGTGAGGAGTGTGATATGTCCAAAATATAAAAAGACCATCAGACCATATCAATAAACCAACATCACTAGTTTTGAAGGCAGAGTGATAAACATTAATCATTTTTTTTTCACAAGAGAAAAAACGATGTTTTGAATATATTATATGAAGTAAAACAGTCCATGAAGTCATTACATTTTCACATCTGAAGATTGGAACCCAAATATCCATCCAGAAAAGTGGAAGTCCCACCCCAGACAGTGATAGAAAAATACCCATGTCACATACAGGGACTTGATATAAAACCCAGTAACGGTCCACATGGAGATTATCGACAATCTGAGAAAGCATCCAAATATGCCCGAGGCATCTATAAGAAAGTGAAATAGCAATATGTAGAATAGTAAAGCAACATATAGAGTACCGACGTCCATTGTTCCAAATACAAATTAAAGTACCCAAAATCCATGAACAGAGAAAAACGCTAATCATGTGAGGAGTGTGATATGTCCAAAATATAAAAAGACCATCAGACCATATCAATAAACCAGCATCGCTAGTTTTGAAGGCAAAGTGATAACCTGTCAACACATAAAATAGTATCATAAAGCGGATACAGGAAATTTGCAGAGACATGTACTGTTGATATACGCCTCACACAAAAAATATCCATGATAGAGAAAAAATATGTATAAACCCAGGGTCGATTTTATGTTCTGGCTCGCTTGTTCCTGGAAATAAAAATCATATGCACAAACCCAGGCTCACTTGTAAGATCACGCTCGCTTGATTCCAAAATTGGTAGCCATCTGTTGCATCCGAGATGTAAGGTTCAAGCTCGCTTGATTCCAAAATTGGTAACCATCTGTTGCATCCGAGATGTAAGGTTTAGGCTCGCTTGTTTCCATTAGTAGCCCACTACAACATCCACCCTGTTCATAGAAAAAAGGTTCCTGTAGATATATAGAGAAAGAGTATAATACGTAGACCATATAAACATGGCTATGTATTTCAAAAAATAGGTTTAAAATAGAAACAGGGCAACATTTTTTTTTTCCAATTGTTATGAACATAATTCAACCATGAAATATTAATATAATAAACCACCCCACAACACTTCGACTATAAACAATCATATAAACATGGCTCTATATTTCAAAAAACAAGTTTAAAAAAGAAACATGGAAACATTTTTTTTTCTAAGTAAAGTTAATCTATTAACAGTGGGAATAAAATTACACCGAAGTCAAAAACATTGCCCAGACTCATGGAAAATTTGTCATCAAAAAATTAAAAAATTAAGAAGATTGCCCTCACACGAGGAAACTAGTCCTGAACGTTTACAGAATTCAAAAATATTACAGAGGTCCAGCACAGTAATATAATCTAAAAGCATCCCAATTAAGTGGGCCACGAAGCAAGAAAAACAAATTAACCAAACTAATCCTCTAGCTCCTCGACGATTCGGCACCATCCTTCGGAAGGTCCAGGATTGCTAGGTGCTACCTCCACAGTCATGCCACCGCTCCCCTCCTGAAGGCCCGAATGCTGGCCGACTTTTTCTGAGCTTAGACCTGCCGGAAGGGTGCATTGTTATTCCATTTAGGCATCCTCACGGAAAACCATAGTAATTGAAGCTGTAATTTATGGGCAGTTCAAAGAGAAATTAAAGGAAAAAATCACAGTGCGCGTCGTGGGAGAAGGTGAAGCAGTGGGGAAATGAGGAGCAGGAGAGCCCATACGGTGGCAAAATCCTAGAACCCGACCCCACCCACTTCTAGTATCTGGATAGCGACCTGAGTGATAATCACTGGACTGGGAAGACGACTCCATTGAGGGGCTGGAGGGAGCGCACAGGGTTTACCTCTAGTGCTCCCCCTGCGGCAATGCATCCTTTGACGTAGGCGAGGCATGGGTGCAATATCAGCAGTGGGCACAAGAGGAGACGGAGAAGTAGAATTCCAAGAAACAGAGGAAGACAGATAAGGACCAGACCGAGAGAAATGCAGATATGCAGCAAGGTCTAAGGAGCAGTTCAGCTGGCCACTTCTCCTTCTCATCACAGTGAGCAGGCAGTGTAACCCAGCAACCGACTCGTCTGAAAAACCATAGCGAAATGCCATTTTATCGACCCGACTGCAATGCAATTGAAGGAAGACCATCATAATTATTCTCTGATCATTAATGAGAGCCGAAGGCCGAATCATATTGGAGCATGCGGAATCGCTAACAGGAGTGGAGGTCCGATATTGAACAGTGTTAAAACTTAATGTGATTAGATGTGAAAACCTTGGAACTTAATTGAACAACGTTAAAACTTAATGTGATTGATATGAAATCGCCACTTCCATGTCCCATCGCCTTAAACACCATCGAACGCACTCGCATCCGGGAACAGGGAAAATTTTGATTGAGGACACATGGCATAAATTGATTGGAGTGGATCTTTGTTTGGGCCGCTCGCACAGTGGAAATCTCGAGCCGAAAAATATTAGGGCGAATTTGATAAGAAATTCACGTCACAACTCTCCCTTCGTACGCCAGCCCAACTTCGGACCCGAAAAATATTACGGCGGAATTCAATTGGTTTTCGCGTCACAAAATTGGCCGACGTTAGCAGGATATTTTGGAACGCGAATTTGGTTTGAATTATGGTTTATCGTCGTTTGAAGTCTGGCGGGCTCGACTTAAGAACAATTTTGTTTGATCCCATCTTATAAAATTTGTGTTGGTTTTCTTTGATAAGACACATATTTATAATAAATCATGGGAATACCACACTAAACATGTGGAAAAGATATATAAATTATTGAGAACAATCATTTTTATGTAAAAATATCCAAATGTGCTTTTGGGAAATAAGAATTCGAGTATTTGGTTCATATTGTTTTAAAGGAAGGAGTGAAGTTGGAGCCTCAAAAGATGCAAGCTATTAAAAAATGACCTATTCCTAAGAAAATCAAGGTTCTTAGAAGATTTTTAGACTTACATGATATTATTGATAATTTGTTAAGAATTATGCATTCATTTGAAGTCCACTCACATATCTCTTGAAGAAAATATCATTTATATGGAATGATGAGGCTACTTTGGCATTCTCTCTTTTAATGGATGCCATGTCTTCTACACCAACATCGGTTGCACCTACTATTGGTAAAACATTCATAGTAGAGTGTGAGGCACTAGGACAAGGAATTTACGTAACATTAACACAATAAGGGATATCATTGGTTTTTAAAAGCAAGGAATTCAAAGAAAATATTTGGTGAAATATACGTATGAAAAATAAATGGAAGCAATATTACATGCAATAAAAAATGGGGATATTATATCATTGGGAGGTACTTTAAAGTCAAGATATACCATGATATCATAAAGTATTTTTTGAAGCTATGATTTTCATTAGAAGATTAACAAAAATGAGGATAAAAAATGCAAATTTTTAATTTTGAGATAATCTGCAAAAAGGGTATGGAAAATTTAGTACATGATGCTCTTTCTAAAATAGAAAAGGCCTCAAATTTATATCCAATTACATTTTCTATTCCTAGGTGGCTAGAAGAAGCTTGCCATAATGGAAAAATGACAATAGTACTAAACAAAAACTAAAATTTATAAAGGATGGGATGAACTCTATGGAGCATTGGGAGTGAAAGAGAGATATACTTTGGTGAAAATGTAGAATATTTTTATGCATGCAAGCATATTTGAATAAAAAAATATTAAGGGAGTCCCATGTCTCTCTGATGGTAGGACGCAGGGTTCCTTAAAACATCTCAAAGGATCAAAAAATATATTTTGGAAGGAATGAAGAAAGATATTCAAAATTTTGTAAGAGAAGGTCAGGTTTGCATAATAAATAAAAGAGAGATAGTAAAATATCTAGGGTTATTTAACCATTCCACATACATATTCAAAGACTAGAAGATATATCAATAGACTTTATTACAGGGTTACTGAAATATAAAGGTAAGTATTACATTTTTGTGGTCATTTATATAGACAAATTTTGTAGATTTTGTTTGTAGAGCTCAAAGTACATAAACAACAAGCCAAGTGGCAGAAGTGTCCGTGAAAGAAATTCATAGTCTTCATGGTTTTCCTAAAGTAATAGTAACAAGAAACTTTTGGAAATAATTATTTAATATGAGTGGAGAAACACTAATTGCCATGAGTTCTACATATCAAACACAATCAAATGGTCAAACAAAAATAGTTAACAAATGTTTTTAAGGTTATCTACAATGTTACTCTTTAGAAAAGAAATCTTAATGGATGAAGTGGGTTAGTCAAGGAAGAATGGTAATATGATACTACCTATCACACATCTACTAAAATTTCCCCATTTAAGGCCCTTTATGGATATCCAACTCCTAGTATCTCATACTTTTTGCAAGATAAGTCCAAAGTATAGGAAACAGAGTCACATATAAAAAATACTAAAGAAACTTTGAAAATTATTATGGAAAACCTTCAAATGACATGAAACATGATAAAACAACAAGGGGAACAACATTGAAGTGAAAGATAATTTGAGGAGGGTAATTGGGTATTTTTTAGATTATAGCATTATAAACAATCTTCATTCAAGAAAAAGAAGAATAAAGAATTAGCTCAAAAATGTTATGGCCCTAAATAATTATTCATAGGATTGCACAAGTGGTATAGAATTTATATTTTCCTTCTTCTTGCATTCATAAGGTTTTTCATGTATCTTACCTAAAAAAGGTTTTGGGAAAAAATATGCCAATGTAAATAGAACTTCCAAAATTAGATGAAGAATGAAAGTTGATTCTTGAACCACAAAAAGTTATAGATAAAAATTCTGTATCTCTTTGACATATAACCATTATGAAGTACCTAATCAAGTGGAATAATATTCCTCTAGAAGAAGGTACATGGTAAAATGATCATTTCGTGATGAAATACCCACGGCTAAAGGGTTCGTTTGAAGTTTTGACAAAGGTTTTGTTATATGTTTTATATAACGCACGGCAGAATAGTTTTATTGTTTTTTAAGGTCCCACACAGTGATCAAATTTGAAGGGCAGGTCCAAATTTCAATTAGAAGGGCATATATCTATGTCGCCCTTCCATAATGAAAATCTTAAAAAAAAAACTTTTCAATTGACCACAATAAATTATTTTTACATTTCATTTTCAGAAAGACAAAACCATCAATCTTTAT
This sequence comes from Pinus albicaulis, assembly GCA_034641835.2. NCBI lineage: Eukaryota > Viridiplantae > Streptophyta > Pinopsida > Pinales > Pinaceae > Pinus > Pinus albicaulis. The sequence continues at coordinate 978,597,548 of CM076575.1, forward strand.
ATTAATAAAAGACTGTTACATATAAAACAATGAAGAAGGATCCATATTTCATTGCTTAAATATCTCATTGGCAATGTCAACATAAGTCTTGAAGACACTATTATAATAATTTGGATACATACCACCGGGATATAGGAGATTCTTATGTGTCACATTGTGTAATGCAATTTTGACTTTGTCTCACAAGGAGCAGCAGCATGGAGGTCTGGATTTTTCTTATAGAACTTTATTATTATTATTTGAAATGTTGTTTATAGATATGAAGACAACAATGAAATTATGAGCAAGGTGGACAATTAGTCAAGCTCATGATGCCAAACCATGTTGATGTAAGTTTGGAATTTAACATTTTTACATGTTAAAGACAAATAGTCAAAATCACTGACAACTTAGTATGCCATAATTAATAATCATTCCCTGTTCACTTTTGTTAATAGGTTTATGTCACACGATGATCTCTCTTCTCCGGCATTTACTTGTATTGAAGATCACTATTCTAGGAATAAGGAGTTATTTTCTCCAAAAATAACCCTAGCCAAACATTGACAATGCATCAAGGATATCTTTATATGCTTCATAAGTACATATGTTCTACTTCTAAATCATGTCTTGGAAGTGGTTGTTTTTCTGGAAATTATTCACCAGTTGGTTTCATACCAAAGTCTTTTTCTCATTTTCAGCATCCAATACATGAAAAGGATAATGGTTTAAAACAATATAAATATTTGAAATTTTGCAAGAATTGTCTGGCACACTTTGAATATGAATTTTGAAGTCAAGTGCATGATTCTATATAGGATCAAGTGTCATTTTGAATACCAAATGTTTCACAAGAAACTTCTCAACATGCTACCCTGCAGTAAGGATTAAATGGCAATATTGCATCAACTATTTCCATAATAAAAGTGCACCTCGGCCATAAGACTAAACAACTACAAATGTTGTAGATCTAACAAGACCACACAATCAAATGTATTCCACAAGGCCAATACTATATGAAAAATGAAAAGGAGTTTGCAACCAAAAATACCTTAGGCAACTAATTCAATTAGATACACCAAACCATCAGCAAAAAGGAAAACTAGCCTACTCAAAAAGAAAGCGTTTACCTCCTTTGACAAAATTTTGAGTTCCGAAACAAGGGCCTTTATTGTCTTGTCAATGCCCCTATTAATTTGAACGGGGTTTGCACCTGCTACAAAAACCTAAACAAAAAGGTTTGATTTCAAATTATTTTCCACAAATTTAAGATACAACCATTGTCAGTTTTGTATTTCCTAACAAGCTCATAAATTTTGACAAATGAACCAAATTTTTTTAATACCTGATAGAAATTTTTTCACTCAAAAACTATCTTAGACTCAATAAGCCCAACCTAAAACTAAAAAACCAAACACCATAAGACCCTACAAAAATAAATAGATGATCTTAATCCAGTACTATCGACAAAAAGTTACCTTTACACCCTCACTTATTAAACCCTGTGTTGTTGAATTTTAACTTCAAATGCTGCAACAGAAGGACGGATGCAGCAGCAACATTTTTTTTTGGAGGTTGCTTGCACGCCATCCAGAAATTTAATTCAGCATTTAAAATTCCTGCAAGTTTTTTTTGTAGACGACCACAACCATATTTCTGTATAGGATTGTATTTAAACACAACAACTAGCATTAACACAATTCACCAACCAGAAATTAAACAAACAGAGATTTACCCCCCAGTTTTGTAAATTCAAAAGGAGGACACGTGGAGCATTAATATTGGATCGCATGAAATTGAAGGGAATCTGAAAACCTGAAAACCGGACCCGAATTTTTTATAAGGCACATTGGATTGAGAATTCGCGTTACAAATTAGGCAGATGTCAGCATCCCATTTTGGAATGCGAATTTGGTTTGAAATTCAATCTATTCAGACTTTTGAAGTCTGACGGAAAGGGTTCTTTAATGTTTTGATAGTTTAATTTTATGTATGCTTTAATATATACATATGTTATATATATCTCATATGCGAAATGAAAGGTGGGCCATAGAATTTAGTTTTAATTTTATTTTTTTAAAAAGAGGGTTTATTATAATATGTTTTATATGTTTCGGCATATAAAAATAAAAAGGACAAAAAAACTTGGTAGTTTTTTTTTATAGATAGTACGTAAATTTTTTATTACACAGCAGTGTGTAAAAAGTGAAAGACTGAGTGTAACTTTTTAAGTGTGTATGCACAGCAGTGTGAAAGTGAAAAACACAACAGAGTGTTTTAGAGACAGAGTATGTTTGTTTTGAACAGACAGTGAGTTGGTTTTATGCACTGTGTTTTGTAGCGGTCATAATTTTGTAATCCCTCTCAGTGAGGAAGAGGTGTAATAGTTTTTTTTTGAGTTATTGAAGGGAATAGAAGTTTGTTTTCAAAGTATTGAAACTCTGTCTCCTGTCAAAGAAATTTGTATTTTCTCTATGTTAGAGGAAGGGAGATTTATTCTCCATTCATTGTTCTGAAAATTTTCAATATTCCAACATGTGCAAGAACAACAGATGTTGTGGTTCCATCCCCAGCTAAATCATTTGTCTTGGTCGCAGCTTGCCTTACCAATTTGGCCCCAATATTTTCAACCGGGTCCTCTAATTCAACCAATAAAAAGGCCAAAACCATAGCATTGAGATACATTTCATTACACTGTCAATAACAATAAAATTTGACTCAGCCATAACCCTTTCCTTTTATTGTTGTGAAAATCTTTATGCATTACTCTAATGTGGCAAGTCCATAGGCCAAGTAGACCACTGGGTAAAAAATATGTTTCCTTTCACCTTTGAGTTTTCAAATTATGCCTACCAAATCTAAGACATTTAAGAGGGGGAACTAATACAACGTTAAAACGAAAGCCAAAGCACACATCTACAAATTACCTTCTTAGCTACTGTCACACCATCATTAACTATTTTTGGAGAACCATGCTTGCTCTCCAAGACAACATTTTTCCCGTCGCCCCAAGGGTGACTCCAACAAGATCAACAAGTTTGTTCACACCGTCTGCAAGACAAATTGACAATGATTTCAGTAAATGTGCAATTGAATGCCAGACCATTTGAAACAAACCTCCATGAAAAATTAAAATAACACATTAAAATCGAATATAAGTGGACAAGGAAAGATCCACCGTAGTGAAGTTTCACGTGCAGGTGACCTTCCTTTAAACATAATTTTTTCTCTGACCTCCAATTTTTTTGTCACTGAGCCATCCTTGTTGAAGTACAACTCCTTTTCCATAGCTCTTGTATTAACTAACTTCTCTTTGTCGCGTAATCTTAGAGTCCCTCTTTTTCTTGAGCGATTAAAGGAAATGGGTGAAAAAACTGAAAGAGAAGACAATTGTCTGCCATAATTATCAAACATTGCACCCAATTTCTTCCCCTTTCCATTGTTACCCAATGAGGTAGATGTGGCAATTGTTGTCATACTGCCCAAAGCAGAGGCCATCTTCTCTTATCTTGAATATAGAATTACAAGATCTTGATATTAGTATGAACCTTAAAAAACATGATTCCCATTGCTAAAAACCACTTTTAAGTTGTAACAGGAAAACTAAACAACTATCGCAACTTTTGGCAACTTCTGGAGCATTAAGAGAGAAACAACCAAAGAGAAATACAACCACAATCCTCATTTTAATGAGACCGGACTATATATTTGCATTAAGATAATATAAAGAAATCATGACTATATTAAGGCCAGCACAAAACAATCTTTAACCAGTGTCTCTCGTGGCCTTCAGGTTGCCATGCTAGAGGTTGCATATTTTTAATTTAAATTCTTGACCTCTCGTGACCATCTATGAATGCATTCAATGGGATATCTACATCAAATGCTCCTTAATATCCCCAAAAACAAATTCCCTACTACAAGAGCACCAGTATTGATGGATCACCCCACACCATCCCACCCACTAGAAACGGTGAAAAAGGAAACCCGAGAAAACTTCTGAAATATCTCAAGATGACTATATGGGTGGTTCTTATGAATCAACCAACCATTAAAAACATGCTCATCAATCCAAACCATGAGTATTATGTGACAATATTCAAGCAGGCACTGAATCGGATTTCTGAAGCTATGTTAGAGAAACCCTAAACTCTCACTGAAAATAGGTGAAATGTGGCACCACTCAGAGATTGACATGTGCCAATTGGTACAAGTGGTAGACAATTGGCATGCTCAAACAACGAGGTGATGCAGGAATGACATGAGGGAGAAAATATCAGAAAAGCCCCAAATCTAGAGAACTAAAGCTCATCACCAACCTAAGATTGACAACTTTACATGATGTAACCTATGAAATCGTAAATGGAGAAATCATAGTAACAATAAAGTAACCTATGTAACAATAAAGTCAGATTCATCCTGGGAGTGGTAATGGGAGAAATCATAGTGAACAATAGGAAACATGCAGAGTTTCTTACAATCAAATAGATGAAAAAACACATAAAAAAAACGTAGATAATAATCATGAACAAGCTTAATATTGAATTATGAACTGCAAAGGTACTTACAAAATGTGACATTACGAACTTGGTCAAGCGCACAAGCAAAAATATCCTGGACATGACCCTGGTTGACAAGCTGCATTGCTCATGATGCAAGAGGATTTGTACCTGCACTGCCAAGTCAATCAAAATCCATCATTATCTATACAATAAATACAAGTAATTGATGTAGTATTTTTTACTCTAAGATGCATTCTTATGATAATGTTAGAACATATGTTGAAAATTTCAAAACATACCTGAATAATCTCCTCTTCGTTTCAAGAACAATTTATTGGAGTCGCATGAACTTGGAACAAGTCTCCCACAATCTGAAAGAGTAGCAACTAAGTCAACAGTGACTTTTTTTGTTGCTACGATGGATCGAGGGAGGTTTGCTCCAAGATTAAATTGCTCCAATAAATTATTCTCTACTAAACAGGGCCAACCACGTGAAGGTGGAAGCTCTTATGGCCCCTCCCCCCCCCCCCGTCACATCACTCTCAATTCTCCAATACCCAATCTATATTTCATTTTTTACTTTCATGAGCATGAAAAAAAATATTCAATAACTAATAAAAAAACAATTCAACAAAAAGTATACAAGGAAACATTGCAATTAATGCTTGACATAAAAATAGTATGATAAATGAGTTTTTTATATAACGCAAAAAACGTTCCAAGTATGGTAACGTTTGTCTTATAATAATACAATATTTTACATTATCAAATTTTCTTTTTCTTCTTCCTATTTCTAAAGCTCCTAATTGCATCATCAATATCATCATGCTCTGCTCCTGTTTCATGCCTTTCGACCCGCACTACTGACCTAGTTGTGTAGTCACGATGTCTAGTCTCATCCAGTGACGGGCATTGCCTACAAAAATAGATAATATTAAATTTTAATTGTCAGTTTTTAAATATCATTGAACTAGTTCGGTAATATTAGTAAAAAAAATTGTAATGAGATTATTTACTTGGTGCACTAGTTGTCGCCGCTGACCTAGTTGCATAGTCACGATGTCTGGTCTCATCCAGTGACGAGGCATCGCCTACAAAAACATATAATATTAAATTTTAATTGTCAGTTTTTAAATATCATTGAACTAGTTCGGTAATATTAATAAAAAAAATTGCAATGAGATTATTTACCTGGTGCACCAGTTGTCGCCGCTGACCTAGTTGCGTAGTCACGATGTCTGGTCTCATCCAGTGATGGGGCATCGCCTACAAAAACAGATAGTATTAAATTTTAATTGTCAGTTTTTAAATATCATTGAACTAGTTCGGTAATATTAATAAAAAAAATTGCAATGAGATTATTTACCTGGTGCACCAGTTGTCGGCGCTGACCTAGTTGTGTAGTCATGATGTCTGGTCTCATCCAGTGACGGGGCATCGCCTACAAAAACAGATAATATTAAATTTTAATTGTCAGTTTTTAAATATCATTGAAATAGTTCGGTAATATTAATAAAAAAAATTGCAATGAGATTATTTACCTGGTGCACCAGTTGTCGCCGTTGGGACTGTTGCCCTGTCTTCCTCTCTGGTGGTAAGATCCTCAAGGGAAACATTCTCTGTCATTTAAACAAAAACGCTATAAGGACAACCATCAAGGTATAATTAGAAAAAATTATAAGTGGAAATTAATTACCGTCACGGCCCTCACTGATAGTAGCATTGTCGGCATGGTCCCCACTACAATGATCAGGTTGCACGTGAGGATCATCTACATCTGGCTCTAAAACTGGGTTATTTTCCTCGTCGGTAGTGCTGCTCCCCTGATTTAAACAAAGTTGTTAGACATTAAATTTATGGACGAAAACAAACATATTGAAAGGTTAATGTTTTACCTTATCAGGCATTCTAGATCTTGGGACCTGCCCCAAGCTTCTGCGACGTTCAACTACGACTTGATAGCCGAAATGGAAAGCGATATTTTTATCTTCCTCTGTAGTTTCTGTTCCAAAGTCATCACCCTAAGTTACATATTATTGTGTATTTTTAATCATATTTGATAGGATTACAAAAACGTTGCATGGTGATACAATTAATTATAAGATGTTTAGCTACTTAATTACAATTCTTGCGGCTAATTTCAAGTAGCCGCCCTGGCGTAGCTTGTGATGGCCCTTTTTCTCAATCCTAGCTTTGGTTGCCTTTGAGGTGTCAGGAAACCTAGCATCAAAAGATTGAAGTCAGATATGACGTAGCACACTTTTATTTTAGACATAAAGAAAATTAAAGCTATTGAATTAAAGTTGTAATTTACCTTGCGGGTCAAGTTGGCATTTTTCCTTCTTTCTTTGCCCTTTTCTCTTTTCCGTCATGGATGAGTGCTCTCCACTCACTCTCTGAAACTGCGAGAGGACGCTCATATCTAGGGTTAAATTGCAATTGCGTCCTATAGGTGTCCCTAGTATATTTCAAATATTTGCCGGCTACCCGAGCCACCGTTGTTCTGTCAAATGTGCCGACCCCAAAAAGGGCTTCTAGATAATCTAGAAGTTCTTTTTTCAGGTTGGAACTCTGGGAATTCCACCCTGTGCATATGGTTGGGCCAAAAATTACCAACGCATGGCTCTCCAGATACCTATAGAACTCATTGTTTCCTACACAGATTAAAAAAAAAAGAAGAAGAAGATATTATCATTAATTTAAAAATAAAAATCGTGATAAATATGTTTTAGATAAAGTACATGAAATAGTTAAAATATTAAAATTTACCTAGGAGTTGTACATGCTTTATAGGGACACCTTCATCGTTCACCAACAACGTTCCATTAATGGTCCCTGTGGAGCTGACACGTGTAGCTCCAGGAAATGCAATAATGTAGTTGGCCATATCAGCCTCGTCATTGCCAACACGTTCAGCGGTTGGCTGGGTGTCTACTTGGGCAGGGTGTGTTTCTTGGCTGGCACCTAAAGCAGTAGAGGTGTACGAGAGGGTTTCTGGGCAATCTCTTGCCCTTGTGTCCCACTACCACCAACACCGGGTTCAACAACTGCCAGAAAACGCTACATACAAAAGAAATTTTTGTTAGTTTAGTCAATGTAAAAATTAAAAATCAAACTATCACAATTCATCTCATGCAAAACAAAAAAAAATATCCTTTTGAATTTTTATTATCACCTGATATGTTTCTAGCTGGCTCATAAGTTTTTTTATCCTCCCTTCTATTTCAGGTGTTTGAGGCACGTCTATCAAAGTATTAAATTCCAACCTTGCATCTCGTGCCTTTTTTCGCAACAAGAACACTGGGGATAGGGATGAAGAAATCTCTTCCTCAAAGATGGAATCATCAGGCGTACCATGGCTAGGTGTCTGCATATTTGAACAAAATTAATATTATTTCAATTATGTAAATAACTAAAATACCTGAATATAGAGAAATGCTGGCACTTTAAATGTTCTTCCGCTAGCCTCTTTCCGCAATCATCCCATCTCGGGGTTGTTCCTGTACTACCCTGATCAGTCTGCCACATTGCAATAAAATTATAAATGTAAAAACTTGAAAACAATATCTACCTTGAAAACACAAAATGAAAACTGAAATAATTTCTAATAAGACACCGGAAGATAGAGTTAGAGTTTCAAATATGCCTTGCATTGAATTCAGTCCTGGAAACATGTCATTGCACATTAAGGCACCCAAACAAGAGACGAGTTGACAATGAAGACCTTATTGAATATATTGTTGGAGCAACTTCCAGTAAACTTGTTGTGAAGACCTTGAGGACATTTTTGGAGCAACATTGTTGAAGCTGATGGTATAGCATTGTTGGAGACGATCTTGAAGGGCCTTGAAGTGAAGCTTTTGGAGCAACTATTGAAAAATCCTTAGAGCATTTAAGTAAGGCACTTTCTATCTTCCATCACATTTTTCCTTTCAATATCCTTTAAACAATTTCGTTGATATTTAATGTTTGAAATCACGTTATAATTCCTTGATTATATGTGTTTGGGGACTTTCCCTTTGAAATTACCCAAAAATACCCTGGCAATTTTATCTTCAGGATGCATGTCTGACCCTATTGTTCAATATTTTTATTGATAGTAGTAAACATAGAGAGTTAGGGGGCTCTTGACTTGGTTTGGTTGGGCCATTAGATCCCTAACATCTACTAGGGAGAATCCCCCTTGAGTTGGAGGAGAGCTAGCCTGAAGTGAAAGAGGTTGGTGAGGTGACAATGGGGCTATTGAATTACACATGGTATCACACTTTAGCTTTAGGACTTTATCTTGAGAAGTGCGAGATTTTGCTATATCAATTCTCAAATTGTTTACAACACTATTGTTAAGAACTAATAAGAAGTGATGTTGAGGGGTTTTTGGGTATAAGAAATAATACAATTTAAAAACTAGGGTTCTCAATCCTTGGCATTCCTTCACCTGGGCCTAGGGGCACACTAGAATAATTTCACACTAAACCATGCAAACTTAAAAGTAACTTAACAGATCCATAAAGTAATAATAATCATAATTCCTAATTTCCTATTGTATGATATGATGAAAATTATTCAAACGGAAGCAATGAAGACATGCAATGTCTGAATTTCAAGATTGATGAACCAATACAAGAAGTTAGAAACTACAACTTTGATTCAATACTTTGTGTCCTAACTCCATAAAGGAATCTAGTTTGTAGTACAAAACATGCATCGTGTATTATCAATTCTTAATTAACAACAACTAAAGGTCATCTACCTCATCAATTACTTCCCATTTTGTGTTTTTATGTTATATTCCTTATAAAAGTGTCAAATTTCTCTCAAAGTAAGCAACCACTGAATAAAATAAAAAATAGTTGAGATATGATTGAGAAATGGTCATTTATTTCTTGAAAAGATCTTCACAATTTCTTTGGTTGTTTTTCATCTCAAGAAACAAGAAATGACCTAAGAAACTATCATGATGTAATATAAGAAACAACACGGTGCAATGGCCATTTTCAAAGCCAAATGATGTCCATTAAGGACATGGCCTTTATTTGGTTCCTGTTTCATAGGAGTTTCGGGTAGCAATGGAACTTTGTTGTACCATTTCCAGTAGTAAAAAGGGAAAACCTTCTTTTTCCATGGGAAATAATTTACCTTTCCTTTTTCAAGATAATATAAATCACAAAAAATATGAACTATACTGCACACATTCTTGGATAATGTGAAAGTGGAAAAGTAATACCCTACACAAGTGATGCACACATGTACGTTTGAGCACTAATATATTTTTGTAGTTGAAATGCAATGCTTGTTTTCATTTAAATGTAGGGTTTTTAAAGCAGGGAGAAATAATGGCTGCCAAATTAATAAGCGTTTCTTTCGGAAAAATTTAAATCTTGTATTGGGTGATGAAGATAATCGAGGGTATTGAATCTTGATTCTTGACATCTAGAGAGAACCCTACATCCTAACACAATCCAATGGAATTGACCAAAAAAACCCAAATAGAGTCAACCCTACTATAGGAGGAAGGGCCTGCAGTAAGAACTTACCATTTTGCAAGAGCTGAGGGCGAATGCTGTTCTGCAAGAGCTGAGGAGAAATTTTGTTCTGCAAGAGCTGAGGGCGAACGCTGAGGGCGAATGTAGGGCGAATGTTGTTCTACAAGAGCTGAGGGCGAACACTAAGGGCGAATGTAGGGCGAATGCTGTTCTGCAAGAGCTCAGGGCAAATGCTAAGGGCGAGTGCTGTTCTGCAAGAGCTCAGGGCAAATGCTAAGGGTGAATGTTGTTCTGCAAGAGCTTAGGGAAAATGTTGAGGGTGAATGCTGTTCTGCAAGAGCTGAGGGCGAATGCTGAGGGCAAATGCTGTTCTACAAGAGCTGAGGGCGAATGCTGAGGGCAAATGTTGTTTTGCAAGAGTTGAGGGCGAATGCTATTCTGCAAGAGCTGAGGGCAAATGATGAGGGAAATTTTTTTTCTACAAGAGCTTAGGGCAAATGCTGAGGGCGAATGCTGTTCTGCAAGAGCTCAGGGTGAATGCTGAGGGCGAATGCTGTTCTGCATGAGCTCAGGGCGAATGCTGAGGGCGAATGCTGTTCTGCAAGAGCTGAGGGCGAATGCTGAGGGAAAATGCTAAGGGAAAATGTTGTTCTGCAAGAGCTGAGGGTGAATGCTATTCTGTAAGAGCGGAGGGCGAATGCACGCGTGATATCAGACGTTAATGTAGCTATTGCGACGGATATAAGTTTCGTATTTTTAATAAAATCATTTTTATGTAGCGTGCATATAAGTTTCGTATTTTTATGTAGCACGCATATAAGTGTCGTTATACTGACAACGGACAAGGTGTCGCTATTGCGACGGATGCCTCCAAACGTTGCAATTGCGACACTTAGACATTGTGTCGCACTTGCGACGTTTGGACGCAGTCGTTGCAATAGCGACGCTTTGGGGCATAGTGTCACAATTGCGACGTCTTCCTCCAAACGTCGCAATTGCGACACTTTGTCTAAGTGTCAATATTGCGACACTTTTCTATAAACATCGGTATAGCGACAATTTCGGGAGGGATTGAAAAAATTTGGGGAAATTTCCGACATTTGGTCAAAAGCGTCGGAACCAAGTGTCAGAATTTCCCCCAAATGTACTAGTGATATGTTCTAGAATGAAATTAACTGTTCAAGTAGTTTTACTATGTGCATTGATGAAAAATGTTTCACGTACTCAATATATATGTTCTAGAATGCAATTAACTGAAATTAGTTTTTCTATGTGCGTTGATGAAAAATGTTGCATGTACTGGATATATACACGAACTCAATGCATGTCCAGTTTTTCTTGTGGGCTTTTTTTGTAAAAAGTATCCACAATGTAAATAAATCCTTTGCAGTATAATTTTGTATGAATATACCTTTCAGACAAGAGACTCGGAGCACTTCTTCGACTTTTGGTGGGATTTGACCCACATCTCTATTCCTGATTGAAAATCTAGTACAAAATTTGTCTCTCGAATGATCGAATATGTTCTATGTGCATTGATGAAAAATTTTGTGCACGTATTGGATATATATATATATATATATATATATATATATATATGTATATGTATATGTATATGTATATGTATATGTATATGTATATGTATATGTATATGTATACATACATACATACATACATACATATATATATATGTATGTATGTATGTATACATATATATATATATATATATATGTATGTATGTATACATATACATATACATACATACATACATATCTATATATATATATATATATATATATATATATATGTATGTATGTATGCATATGTATATGTATATATATGTATATGTATATGTATATATATATATATATATATATATATATATATATATATATATATCTGTTCTAGAATGCAATTAAAACCGAATGGACCATCAATTTACCAATTTATAAATCAAGAAGGCTACCTAGTTGAGTGCATTAATGACATTGACCCCAATTCAACAATCATATATCTACTTTTTATATTTCAAATCAAAACTAAAGAGATTTATATGGGAAAGAGGCAGAACATATAGACAATGAACTACTTCAGTTCATAGGTCGATGAAGGTATCATCATGTGGGAAAATGTTTCAAGAACAATTGATCATACTTAAAAGTAATCTTAAGATTGTTTTTGATCTTTACATACTACATACTATTGTTTGAGTGGATTTTTTTTTTAAACTTACCAAATGTACTTCAACCATGTCCAAAACTTGAATTTTAAAAACTTTTTGATTATATTAAAAAAAATTACTTCACATGTCATGCCAATTGTAGTTCAACTATCCAATAAAAACATTAAAAATTTAACATTATATCACACGCCAAATGTAGATTGAAATGGTATCAAAAACTTATTTTTAAAAACTTTTTGATTATATCACAACATTGCTTCACATGCCTAATGTACTTCAACCATCCAAAACTTGAGTTTTGAAAACTTTTTGATTATATCACAACATTACTTGACATGCCATCCAATTGTAGTTCAACTATCCAATAAAAACATTTAACATTATATCACATGTGCCAAATGTAGATTGAAACCATCCAAAACTTAAGTTTTAAAAAAAATTTGATTATATATCGTGCAACATTACTTCGCATGCCATGCCAATTATAGTTCAACTATCCAATAAAAACATTTAACATTATATCACATGCCAAATCTAGATTGAAACCATCCAAAACTTGACCTTTAATTTAACAAAAAATTATAGATCACAACATTGCTTCACATGCACATATTACTTCACATGCCATGCCAATTGTAGTTCTTGACTATCCAATAAAAACATTAAATGTTTAACTTTAAATATCACATGCCAAATGCAGATTGGAACCATCCAAAACTTGATTTTTAAAAACTTTTTGATTATATCATGTAACATTACTTCACATGCCATGCCAATTATAGTTTAACTATCCAATAAAAACATTTAACATTATATCACATGCCAAATATAGATTGAAACCATCCAAAACTTAACTTTTAATTTAACAAAAAATTATAGATCACAACATTACTTCACATGCCAAATGTACTTCAAGCTTCCAAAACTTAAATTTTAAAAACCAAACAAATTATAACACATCATTACATAACATGCCAAATGTAGTTCAGAAGCAAAACATTAATTTATAGATGAAAACATTACTAGTGGTTCAATTATCCAGAACTTACAAGTTTTAAAAACCAAACAAATTATATGAAAACATTACTTCACATTCACATGCGAAAAGTACTAAAACCATCCAAAACTTAGCTTTTTGGAACAAAACAAATTATATTAACACTGTAATAAAATATGTCAAAAAATTGTAGATCTCACAAGTATCAAGTATCAAGTTATATATATATGACAGTGCATCTAGATAATATATAAAAAAATAAATTTAAGACTATCTAAATCTTGAAATCAAGTCTACAAATCATGTCCATCAAATACAGATGGATGTAGTGTCTTTCCTATCAGAGTCTGAATCCACGCGCTATCTTGCGAAGCATGGGAAACCTGTACACAATGCACATACAAACATTAAAATTTGATGTTTTAAAAATGAGTGAGAATATATATAGAACTTCATGTAAAAAACAAAATATAAAAAAAAATCATGCAATACCTCATGAGGTTCCCTCTCCATTTGATAACCTGCAACAAGTTTCGCCCCCATGGGAACATCTGCAATGGTAAACTGTACAATATACATGTACAATTATATATATATATATATATATATATATATATATTAAAAAATTTCAAATGAAAATGCACGTGTACATATATAAACTTATTTTCAATAATATTAAAAAGGAAGTTAGATAACTTGTTCAAATGGTTGAAATGGTGTGGATGTTCCTATCTCCGTTGATAGAGTCCGTGGATTAAAGAAATCTTCTATAGAAACCTAAAATTCAAAATTTTAAAAGTATAAAATAACTCAAGATCAAGATATCAATTTATAATAAAACTTAAATAAACTTCAATTTATAAATCATAACTAAATTAAAAGAACACACACACACACACACACACATATATATATATATATATATATATATATATATATATAAGTGAAAAATTGAATACTTCTGCAGGTGAATTTGGGACATCTCCTAAGAGAGGCTCCAAATGAAAATCTCCAAGAACCTAAAATTCAAAAAATTTAAAATAACTCAACATATAGATATATATATCTCAATTTTTAATGGAAATTTTTGAGGTGGAATATATATATATATATAACTTAAACATAAATTTTAAAAGTGAAAAATTGTCCATACTTGTTGTGGATGTGGCACATCTCCTAAGGAAGTAGAAGGTACATCTCCCAAGGAAGAAGAAGGTACCGCCATCCCAAAAACATCGGACGGAATCGGAATATGTTAAAACATTTTATTATTATATATGTACATGTACATGTGTGCACAATTATTTATTTTAAAAATATCACTTAAAAAACACTAACATTTGTCAACATATCTTGATGGTGAGACCCATCTGCATTGTTTGAACCAAAGGTCCCGAACGTGATATTAATATTTTTGTCATTCATCATGCGTGAGAACTGCAAATGGTGTTTTAATATATAATGATACATTTTTTTTAGATTAATGTACATACAAATAAATGTATACATGTACATACACATGTATTTATTACAAATTGTACACATGTATGTGTTAAAATAATTGAACCCTAAGGTCATTAACACATACCGTTCCCGTGCCCTCTTCCTCATGAAGAATTAGGTCTTGCCAACCATTGTGACAATTCTTTGCATATATTCGGAGATCTTCAACATTCATGTTGTCAATCTCTTCATCTGTACAATACACAAAATTGGCACGTGCATTATCACGTGCTCTTTGTCGATTTAGACAAACATCGACTCCACCCAATCCGTTGTAAACATTGTCGATCATGACATCCCTTGCTTCTTGAATTATTTGAGAAGTCGCATCCATCTCTGACCACAGAGTTTCGACCCAAAAATGTTGACTCACCAATGGCGGCTCAGGGTGAGGCAAATCCACATCTCACTTAGCGCCCTTACGGTCATACAATCGACCTTTCCCCGGACCAAAAAATTCTGACGGAAGGTCATTGTAATTGGGTTTCATTTTCAAAAAAAATTCTGCGTAAAACAATTGTGTGAAATAAATAGGAACCTTGTCGTTCCATGGGAGGCTTCCATAGGCCGCAAGGTGCCTATCATACAAATAGTGAGCTATATTTGGGTGCTTGAAATATTGCACCTTCAACATTTTTCTTTTTGGCCCTTCCTTGAAATTAAACATTGACTTCGCCATATATTTTGTAACCCTTTATTTTACATTCTCTCATTTATCGGGACCCATTACTGTTTCCTTTCTCTTTCTCATGACTTCTACAAATGTATCAGTCATTGGCCCAAGAATTTTGTACACATTTACTATTTTGTCCAATGAATGTGTAACTATTTCAAGGCTTTGTCGACTCTCAGCAGGTAGAGTCAAAGCCACGAGATCTCTCTGCAATTTTGCATGAAGTTGTTGACACCTTTGTAAGGTGCATTGCACCATGTTTCTTTTCCATGGTATATCATAAATGTCGGCCGGATAAGTTGTGGTGGGTAGACAACCTTCCTCTTGAATGTAGCATTCTGCCCTGTGTCTATTTTGATCAATATTTGGAACATTTTCAGCCTCTGCATCAATATATATATATATATATATATATATATATATATATATATATATATATATATATATATATATATAAAAAATTGTATATTAGAAAAAACACATGTAAACAAATTTGTACAAATTCAATGAAAAAAATATTGAAATTGATGGCAACCTCGACGTAGTTGGTTAGAATCTTCTCCACCCTGAAACTGTTGAGACCCAGAACGACCCTGCTGAGAACCAACACCACCAGTTGTTGATTGGCTTCCTGGAGAATAAATATCACCACCTTCACGCAACCTGCTACCACTTATTGATGGCCCTCTAAGGGGATTTGAACCACCACCAACCTCTCGAGAGGAGAGAGAAGCTTCATAAACAAATATGAATTTATAATCAATTGAAAAATACATGCATACATATAAATACACGTATACATATTCATTGATTAAATTGTGTTAAAACCATACCACGACTGGGTGAAACATGGACATCCATGGCTGGAGTAGAGACCATTCTCTTCTTATTAGCTCCTAAAAAAAAAAATGAAACTTATTAACAACTAATTTAACTCACAAAGTTGATAAAAAATCAATTCCATATGTACACACATGTATGGAGATTTAAGATTATATTTAGATTTTCCATGAAAAACTCTCGATCCCGATCCCTAATCCTCCCCTCTCGTAGAGATATGGGATTAAGTTGATCTTCGTCATTCATCCTCCATGATATATATATCTACGGTGGACATTTACAATTAATTTTTTAAATAACTAATTTAAATTAAATTCAAAATAAAGTTCAGAAAATTAATGTTTAATTTAGTGTAAACAAATTATGTAAAACACAACTTTCAAAGCACTAATTGATGTGTGAAACTCAATTTAAGAAAAAAAAAAGTTATAAAAATGATAAGTTCAACAAATTGTGTTTTAGATGGTGGGACCACACTTGGTATAAAATTGAAAAAAACACATTGTAATTAAAAAAGAAGTGAAACTCCATTTAAACAAAAATTTGTTGAAGTCCCCACATTTTAATTTCATAAAAATGTGAAGTTCACCACTTGTTGCAAATGTGAAGTTCACCAAGTTGCGCTTTACATGGTGTGGTGGGAGCACACTTGGTATATAATTGAAAAAAGCACATGGTCATTAGAAAAGACACATTTATAAGTACACAACACACACATATCCAATATATGTTACAATGTCGATCAATAAATTTTGAAGGAGAGTGTCTCAACACTAATTCACCTTTGAGAGATGATTCTTGAATTTTTGAAGAAGAGCGTCTCAAAACTAATTCAACTTTGAGAGATGAATCCTGAATTTTTGAAGAAGAGTGTCTCAAAACTAATTCATCTTTGAGAGATGAATCTTGCATTGGCATTGGCATTGCCCCGTATAATTCTAATTCATCTATTAATTCATCTTTGATAGATGAATCCTAAATTTGCATTGCCCCACACAATAAATCAACAGACATATTATTCACATTTGTACAATTCCTTATACTAAAAAATTGAAATTGGCTAACAATATTGTTTTCTATTCCATGCAGTTCTTTTAGCCTCTCCTTCTTAACTTGGTATATGCCATTCATCTGGTTGCACACAAGTTCAGAATTGGTGAAAACTACAATTCCATTTGATCCATACTCCATCGTTGTTTCCAAGCCTTCTATCAATTCAATATAATATGCCTCGTTGTTTGTTGTTCTTCCCGGTATATTCATTTTCCTTTGGACGACTTTTCTAGTCGCAATATTGGAAAGCACATATGTAATCACTGCATTCCCTGGATTGGGATAGCAAGAAACTTCTATGCACAATTTCTAGTTTTCAACCATATTTAATGGTTTTCTTATCCCTAAAAAAAACAAATTCAATAAAAATATATATATTAAATTGACATTTATTGCAAATGCATGGGAGAAATGAAAAACTTATATTTAGATCTATTCCAGAGATTGACTGTAGGGGCATTTACTAGATATGTCACCTTTCATAAAAGATGAGTTCCAGAAGCAACCTAGCCCTTTACAGACTCTGCCTATAGAACTACCATGGATGTGAAAATGAAAAACTTCTAATTAGATATATTCTAGAGATTGAATGTAGGGGCATTTACTCTTAGCTTAAACCCTATATGTTTTGTATCAAATCACTTTTGGTTTCAATGGGAAACTTTTATGGCTAATTTGTGTTTTACATGTTGAATATAGAAGGTTTTTTCTCTCTCATTGTTTGAGACCATGGATATGAAAATGAAAAACTATATACTTGGTTAAAAACTATGTTTTGTATCAAATTAATTTTTGTTTCTAAATACTCTATACATGTTAACTGTAGGGGCATTTACTGTAGGGGCATTTAGATCTATTCCAGAGATTGACTGTAAGGGCATTTACTAGATATGTCACCTTTCATAAAAGATGAGATCTAGAGGCTACCTGGCCCTTTACAGACTCTGCCTATAGAACTACCATGGATATGAAAATGAAAAACTTCTAATTAGATCTATTCTAAAGATTGAATGTAGGGAAATTTACTAGATTAGGTTTTAAAACCTATATGTTTTGTATCAAATCACTTTTGGTTTCAATGGGAAATTTTTATGGCTAATTTGTGTTTTACATGTTGAATATAAAAGGTTTTCTCTCTCTCATTGTTTGAGACCATGGATATGAAAATGAAAAACTATATAATTGGTTAAAACCTATGTTTTGTATCAAACTACATTTTGTTTCTAAATACTATATACATGTTGATTGTAGGGGCATTTACTCTAGGGGAATTTAGATCTATTCCAGAGATTTACTGTAGGGGAATTTACTAGTTATGTCACCTTTCATAAAATATGAGATCCAGAGGTTACCTGGCCCTTCACAGACTCTGCTTATAGAACTACCATGGATACGAAAATGAAAAAATTCTAATTATATATATTCTAAAGATTGAATGTAGGGGCATTTACTAGATTAGGTTTTAAAACCTATATGTTTTGTATTAAATCACTTATGGTTTCAATGGGAAACTTTTATGGATTATTTGTGTTTTACATGTTGAATATAAAAGGTTTTTCCTCTCTCATTGTTTGAGACCATGGATATGAAAATGAAAAACTAGATAATTGGTTAAAACCTATGTTTTGTATCAAATTACTTTTGTTTCTAAATATTATATACATGTTGACTATAGGAGCATTTAGATCTATTCTAGAGATTGATTGTAGGGTCATTTATTAGATATGTCACCTTTCATAAAAGATGAGATCCAGAGGCTACCTGGCCCTTTACAGACTGCCTATAGAACTACCGTGGATATGAAAATGAAAAACTTCTAATTAGATCTATTCTAGAAATTTAATGTAGGGGCATTTACAAGATTAGGTTAAAACCTATGTTTTGTATCAAATCACTTATGGTTTCAATGGGAAACTTTTATGGCTAATTTGTGTTTTACATGTTGAATATAAAAGGTTTTTTCTCTCTCATTGTTTGAGACCATGGATATGAAAATGAAAAACTATATAATTGTTTAAAACCTATGTTTTATATTAAATTACTTTTTGTTTCTAAATAAGTTATATACATGTTGAATATAAAAGGTTTTTTCCTCTCTCATTGTTTGAGACCATGGATATGAAAATGAAAAAATTCTATTTAGATCTATTCTATAGCTATGGCTAATTTGTGTTTTACATACATTTACTCTTAGGTTAAAACCTATGTTAAATCCTATGTTTTGTATCAAATCACTTATGGTTTCAATGGGAAAATTTTATGGCTAATTCAAGCGTTTTACATGTTGAACATAAAAGGTTTTTTTCTCTCTCATTGTTTGAGACCATGGATATGAAAATGAAAAACTTCTATTTAGATCTATTCTAGAGAAATGGCTAATTTGTGTTTTACATACATTGAATATAAAAGGTTTTTTTCTCTCATTGTTTGAGTCCACTGATATGAAAATGAAAAAATTCTATTTAAAACTATTCAAGAGATTGATTAACTTGTAGGGGCATTTACTCTTATGTTAAAACCTATGTTTTGTATCAAATCACTTATGGTTTCAATGGGAAAAGTTTATGGCTAATTCAAGTGTTTTACATGTTGAATATAAAAGGTTTTTTTCTCTCTCATTGTTTGAGACCATGGATATGAAAATGAAAAACTTCTATTTAGATCTATTCTAGAGATACGACTAATTTGTGTTTTACATATATTGAATATAAAAGGTTTTTTCTCTCATTGTTTGAGACCATGGATATGAAAATGAAAAAATTCTATATTTAAAACTATTCAAGAGACTGATTGACTTGTAGGGGCATTTACTCTCAGGTTAAAACCTATGTTTTGTATAAAATCACTTATGGTTTCAATGGGAAACTTTTATGGCTAATTTGTGTTTTACATGTTGAATATAAAAGGTTTTTTTCTCTCTCATTGTTTGAGACCATGGATATGAAAATGAAAAACTTCTATTTAGATATATTCTAAAAATATGGCTAGTTTGTGTTTTACATACATTTAATATAAAAGGTTTTTTTCTCTCTCATTGTTTAAGACCATGGATATGAAAATGAAAAACTATATACTTGGTTAAAACCTATGTTTTGTATCAAATTACTTCTTGTTTCTAAATAATAGATACATGTTGACGGTAGGGGCATTTAGATCTATTCCAGATATTGACTGTAGGGGAATTTACTAGATATGTCACCTTTAATAAAAGATGAGATCTAGAGGCTACCTGGCCCTTTACAGACTCTACCTATAGAGCTACCATGGATATGAAAATGAGAAACTTCTAATTAGATCTATTCTAGAAATTTAATGTAGGGGCATTTACTAGATTAGGTTAAAACCTATGTTTTGTATCAAATCACTTTTGGTTTCGATGGGAAACTTTTATGGCTAATTTGTGTTTTACATGTTGAATATAAAATATTTTTTCTCTCTCATTGTTTGAGACCATGGATATGAAACTGAAAAAATATATAATTGGTTAAAACCTATGTTTTGTATCAAATTACGTTTCGCTTCTAAATACTATATACATGTTGAATATCAATTGGATGCACATAACATGCAAGTTATGTGCAAATGATGGATGATGAATGACCCAAGTGAATCTCCATATCAATTGGATGCAAGTTATGTGTAGATGATGGATGATGAATAAGGTGATGTTGATCATAACCTTTACATCTATATGATAGGAAGCTTGATATACATAACAAGGTTTAGACTAGATATAATTTTGGAATTCAAGTTATGTGCAAATGATGGATGATGAATGACCTAAGTGAATCTCCATATCAATTGGATGAAAATTATGTGCAGATGATGTATGATGAATGAGCTGATTTTGATCATAACATTTACATCTATATGATAGGAAGCTTGATATACATAACAAGTTTTAGACTAGATATAATTTTGGAATTCAAGTTATGTGCAGATGATTGATGATGAATGACCTAAGTGAATCTCCATATCAATTGGATGCAAGTTATATGAAGATGATGGATGATGAATGAGGTGATCTCTTGATCATAACCTTTACATCTATATGATAGGAAGCTTGATATACATAACAAGGTTTAAAGACTAGATATAATTTTGGAATTTATATTAGTTGGAATATTTCAATCAACAACTAAACAGAGTCATCTATTACCAACAAACACCAACAAACAGATATGAAGATACTTGAAAGAGACTACAAACAATGGACTATAGTACCCAAAAGGTGAGAAAGTCATCTATTACCAACAAACAGATATTAAGATACTTGAAAGAGACTACAAACAATGGACTCTAGTACCCAAAAGGTGAGAAATTTACATTGAAAACATATAGAGATTCAACTAGAGGCTTGTGTGGATGACATGAAAAGTACAAGTGGACAATGTATAATTCTACTTAGGAAGAGTCTTTGGTTTAATGGTTAAGTAAGAAAGAGTCATTACTTTCTCTATCTAGAGTAGAAGTGGAATACATTATAGTTACTTCTTTTTTAGTGTTTTGGATGAAATGGGCTCTACAAGATATTAAGGTAAATTTCAGTGAACCTACATATCTATTAAGTGTTTTAATACAAGTGTAAAATAATTTCAAAAATAAAATATTCTACTTCCTTCAATCACTAAACATATCATCATAAAGTACCACTTCCTCACACAACAAACATGTTCCAAAATATTTATAAAGTACATATGTATATATAATTTATATAAACATGTTCCAAAATATTCTCAAATGTACAAAGTAGTATTATAAATTTTCATATCTAATTAATAGATGTTGAAGATGATTCTAGCTTATTCTTTATTGGCATTATCATAACATTCTCAAAAGCTCCTCCTGAATCTAAAAATGAATATGGAATGTGTCATTGTACATTATGATAAATCAGCTCCTCCTGAATCTAAAAATGAATATGGAATGAGTCATTGTACATTATGATAAATCTTGTATTTAAATGAAATTTGATCTATGAATAATATGGAATTAATCATTGTACATAAGGCAGAGAGCCAAAAAAAGTAGAGACAGAGTCAAAAAAAGTAGAGATAGAGCCAAAAAAAGCAAAGACAGAGCAAAAAAAGTACATATGTATATATAATTTATATAAACATGTTCCAAAATATTCTCAAATGTACACAGTAGTATTATAAATTTTCAGATCTAATTAATATATGTTGAAGATGATTCTAGCTCATTCTTTATTGGCATTATCATAACATTCTCAAAAGCTCCTCCTGAATCTAAAAATGAGTATGGAATGAGTCATTGTACATTATGATAAATTAGCTCCTCCTGAATCTAAAAATGGATATGGAATGAGTCATTTTACATTATGATAAATCATGTATTTAAATGACATTTGATCTATGAATAATATGGAATGAATAATTGTACATAAGGCAGAGAACCAAAAAAAGTAGAGAGCCAAAAATAGCAGAGACAGAGCCAAAAAAAGCAGAGACAGAGCCGTAAAAAAGCAGAGACAGGGCCTCTCTCATTCATAACCGATTTCTCTTCTGCATAAATTCCCTACAGGATAACAGTGAGAATGTTAAACATACCTGGAAAGTCGCAGCAGAGGATGCTGAAGATGCTGAAGACAACGATCCTTGAAGACATTGAAGACAAAGATCCTTGAAGACGTCGTGGAAGACCTCTGCAACAAAAAAATCAGGTTAAAACCAAATAAAAAAAAAAAACAAAAAAATTACAGAAATTTAAAATTTGGTATATCTTACCTCCTTGAGCTTAATCAGCGCGTGACATAACTGAGCACGCGAGAATGCTAGACAGAAATGAGCACGCAAGAATGCTCGACAGAAATGAGCGCATGATAAATGTGATAAATGAGTGCGCGAGAATGCTGGATAGAAATAAGCGCGCGATAAATGTGAACCGAAATCCGGAACAGTTTGCGGGCGATATATTTATCAAATAATAGAACTTATAGTTCGGCTGAAATTTGTTTGCGAGTTTTACAAACTTAGGAGAATTTTTTTTTTCCATTGTCGTCAGTACGTCGTTAATTTAAACGGCAAACGAAGTTCGGCCGAACTAAATTCAATAGTTCGGCCGAACTCTTGAATTGTTCGGCCGAACTATGAAAAGAGTTCAGCCGAACTATGGAGGAAAAAAAATTTCCGCCCCGAATTGTCACAAAATTGTTACCCATATTCGCAGTTTCACCCTTAAACAATATTCTTAGCTGAAGATTTACATACACTTTATCATGAAATTTTTTAATTTGCATATAGCTTTTGATACAATACCATGTGTTAATATTATGTCTTATCAATACCACATATAAAATATGACGCTTACTGATATAACATTTTTTTAATTAATTAATTGGATGTCAATAATAAGGAAGGGTGGTGTGGCATGCCCCATGTATCATACATGTGACGTTACGAAAATTTATGACACTAACTATTTTTATTTTTCTTGAATTTTTGGAAATTGTTTGCTTATGAAATTTGTGTGGATTATCAAAAGAATGTAAAGGGTTATATGAACAACTCTACAAGTCTAGTTTTTAGTTTTTTTATTGTAAATTATTGGAATTAGTAACAATCTACTATGGGCATCATTGGTTAGGGAAGGCAAACCAGAAATTATTTGTCACACAAGCGTCCCAAAAGCACAATATTTCTGTTTATGGAACCTCAAGGCCCCAACTTGCATTAGAGAAATTTTGAGGTAAAAATTGGGCCTCAAAAGAAAAATGTAAAAAAAAAAACATTATAAGAACCAATAGGATTCAAAATGATGATGTTAACTATGGGGGTGATCCACCATTTTTGGAGTAAAAAGGTAAGAAGACAAAAAAAAAATTTACTTTTTCAACTCGTATTTTCAATTTATCTCCCTACGATTTTACTTAAATGTCAAGTAGGAGCACTTGTTAGACGTAAAATTTAATTTTGCATCCAAGGAGTACCCATGTTGCATACTTTCGATGGACCCTTCTACAAGAAAAATATGAAATACATGAAAAACATGATTGCATGCAACATGGGTACTCCTTGAATGCAAAATTAAATTCTGCATCTAACGAGTGCTCCCGCTCGAAACTTGAGTAAAATCATAGGGAGGTAAGTTGAAAAAACGAGTTAAATTTTTTTTTTCTTTTTTCCTCCAAAACTTGATGATATAATCTAATCTTGTTTTATTTTTTCCACAATTATTTTATAATATTGCTTAGGAGGCCCATTTATAACTCAAAATTTTTGTAATGTTGAAGGAGAAA
The DNA here is from genome assembly GCA_034641835.2 of Pinus albicaulis. Taxonomy (NCBI): domain Eukaryota; kingdom Viridiplantae; phylum Streptophyta; class Pinopsida; order Pinales; family Pinaceae; genus Pinus; species Pinus albicaulis. The sequence continues at coordinate 978,622,018 of CM076575.1, forward strand.
GACCAAAAAGCGAGGGCTCTAGTTTTAAGAAGATAAAAATCGTTACGTAGTTCCTGGTTTGGATTGGAATAATTTGAAGACACTCCACTTAGGTACTAATTCATGGTAGGGCACCTTCAATTCCTTTAGGGCGATAGTTGAGCTAATTATGTGTTTCTATCTTTTTCAACTTTGCTTTATTTTTTTGGTTGGTTGTTGTGTGATTCTTGATTTTTGGTTCCTCTATTAGATTAAGTCCGTGGATTGTCAGTTTGGTTTTCTCCATAGAGCTTTGTTTCTTTCGTTTCTACTTCAAGTTGCTAGGTTGCATGCATCTTGTATCCCTCCCCTGTTCTTGCTTTCTTGTGGCTCTAGAATTAACTTGCTGGAAATTATATGTGTTTTATTATTCTCACTATAGGTACCCAAGAGGTTTTATTGGCCCTCTGGTATTGTGGAAATGGGAGGGTGGGGGTGCAGGGCGGGGAGGGGGGGAGCACAATTTCCCTTTATGTAGCCGAACTACTCTGTTAGCCTTTGCGATGTTTGTTAGGTTTGGGCTATAAGGGAATTACACTCTTAAACTTCTTGTAGATTGTATTGTTTGGTGGATTGGCTTGCTCACCATGCCTCGATAACATGGTTGTAGCTGACAAGATGTTGGGGAGCATGTTCATACTAGTAGGCCTCGCTCTAAGGATTTGGCCTAGGAGGTAGACACTACTTAGCAGGTTGCGACCTCTCCCAACACTCAGGCTGAAATTTGTTGGCTTGAAAGGGACAATCATAGGGAAAGAATGTCATTTTCATATTCTAATCTCATGGGTGAAGTTTCTCATTGGCTCCCAAAACTTGGGAATACGAGGGGGAGGACAAATCGTTACATGCATTTGGTCACTCTTCAATGGCACTTGAAGACTTTACTAGGGGAAGTTCTCAAGGAGAGGCATGACAATAGAAATGAAATCATCGCTTTTCTCGATTATCTAAAATGAAACCAATGGACAATGCATGACTGGCTTGATCACCTAGATGCTCGCTTGACACACATGGAGAAGCACATACATTATGAATTCAAGCTTCAGATACCCCTTGGCACCATAATAAAGAACCCTGCTCTAGTAAGCTCATTTGACTCTTAGATGGCTACCTGTTGTGTTTTGATTCTATTGTTTTTTTAGTTATTCAAGCATCCTTTGTTTTGGATTGGACAATAAATTTTGTTTGATAAAAAACACCAATAAATCACATATTGGCCAACAAATCTAATAAAAGTAAAGCTGATATAAATTTGTAAAAATTATAAACAATAATATAATTTTTCTTTTAATAGAAAACTTCTAACTTAATAAAAAAAATCATTAATACAATCTAGTATATTTACCTTAAATTCTAAAATCAAATGTAAATTAATATTGATTACATGTACCCAAACTATTTAATGTGGAGAGTTCACTAAATCTTTGTCAAACGTAGAAACAATGTATATATATATATATATATATATATATATATATATATATAATATGAACTAAAATACTTAATAACACAATGTTATAATATAATATAGATTTTTGTGGTTGAAATTTTTTATTAATAGAGGAAGATTCATAAATGGAAGAGTTTCAATCCAAATTTTGGAAACACAAAACGAATCGTCTTCAAAACTTTATTTCAAAATTTATTCAAGATCACTACAAATACAAAAATTCAATCAATGTTGAAAGGACAAATCAAACACAAACATTGATAAGACAAATCTTAGAAAATACATCCTAATGATCGAATGCACTTAATAGAATGGGAAAGGATTAAATTATGTTGCCATATAATAAATGTATATGATATCTTCTAATATATAGCCTTTTATGAAAATGTGTGACATTGATATGGAAGAATTTTTAGATATTCAATTGGTTAGATCAACAAAATGCATCTATCAATTTAAAATAATTGTGATAGTGAATTTATGCTTAAATTATGTTGTTTTTCGAATTTTTATTTTTTAATAGAAATAAATATGCAATTTGAATATTTATTGTAACATATAAAATATATTATAATAAAAAAATTCATATAATGGAATACGCATTTTTATTTTAGAAAACTATATAAATAAATTAATTAATTAATGAAGGAACATGCTTTTCATTTTTTTATATGATGGAAATTAAAAAAAAAAAACATCACAAAGTTGTCCAACTAATTATGAATTTGAGACATTATGAATTTTTGCAATCATATTCTCATACGATGTAATAATTAACAATTAGTGGGGTGCACAGTTGATGCGCAGGAAGTTGCCATACTCATTGAAAATCTGAGATACCAGTTGATGAGGTAAGTACCAAGATTTTGTGGGTATGGTTGTCCTTGGTTTTCTCACAGAGATGCATGAACTTGTGTACTAGTTCCCCTTGAGTCATGGAAATTATTAGATATTAGTTCAAACTCAAGTTACTGTTCTTGGCTAGAGGATGACATGAGGATGAAAACATGACCATCCAAAAATTGCAGCACCTAGAGCTATGGTAGGGAGATGGAAGCATGGAAGGCTCTTAGAATCTATGGAATGGACTAATTGTTAATATATTTATCAAAAAGAAAGAAGGCTCAAACATTTTGCGATGGGGTTACAAAAATGTGGGTGCTTTCACAGTGAAGGAGGCCTACTACTTATTCCAATCCGCATCACAAAACAATCCTGATTCGTATTGGAAAGAATTATGGTCTGCTAGATTATGGAAACAATTATCCACTTTCATATGGATTCTATCAAAGCGTAGAATCCTAACTCGGTATTACTTGAATAGAAGAGGATTTGAATGACCCTCATGCTATTACATGTGCGAAAATCAATGGAAAACCATGGACCACCTGCTTGAAACTTATGAAGTTGCGACTGGACTTTGAGACAAACTGGAAATAAGCTTCAAAAGAACTCGTTGATCCATATTGGATCGTTATATTGTTTTTCATTCATTTTTATTCTCTTAGAGTGGGAAAAATGTTGGAATAAGCTCAGAACCTGCCCATTTTTACTTGTGGGACCTAATTTGGAAAATTGAGGTTTGAAACCTTTTCAGAGCATTTTCAGGCATCAAACAATGTTTTTTTGGGGTAAAATTTTATTTCTTTAGCAAAGAAAATTTTATAGTACTATACACAAAAATACCTTTTCAACAATGTAAGAATCACGTCAATTGGAGTCCATATGCAAAAGTTATGCCACTCAGAAGTTGACATTCCTGTTTTCACCACCATAATTTGAGAGGATGCCACATAAGCACCCATTATTCAAGGAAAATGGGCTAGCCACATGATTATGATGAAGAATACTCTATAATAGTCCATATTGTAACTTCGTTTAAGAGTTTTGGTAGGCAAACGTAACCACTAGTAGGCTGTTATGATGTGTTATAACCAAGCCACTAGGAGTAAAAGGTTTCCATTATTTTGAGTGCATTTGTTCCATAGATGAGAAAAAATAATTGAGAGGGATAGGATATGGAGCACACTCAGAGGATTTGTGCACTATTTTAGCCCATGGGACACATGTCATACTTCTTTATACTCGCAACCATTTTTTATTCAAAGAAACAAAGTAGAGCGGTCTCACCTTCCAGTTGGATTTTCTCCCAAAAAGGTTTTCCAGGTCATATCTTGTGTCAAATCGTGGCTTGTGAGTTTTCATTTCATTTTTTCTATTTTCTACAAAATTTAATTTGCATGCATACAAAATTAACAGGAATCGATAGATACATAAATCTAAATAGAAATTAAACCCTAATAATGCATATTTTGGTTTTTAAAATATAATTTTATTAGATATGTTTTGACAAAATACTGAGTGGAATATCCACAAAAGTTTATGGATCACTAATAGAGGTCATGGGGATATTTTTCAAACTCTCATGGAATGTCTGAAACCCCTTTCCAAAGCCAAGTTCTGAATAAAATCTAGGAATTGGCACTAAGACTTATGGTTTGGGAAATATGGAAGGAATGAAATCAACACATCTTTAGAGGCAAACACAAAACTCCAGAAGGTATTTTGATGTTATTCAATAAGAATATTGAGGAAACTTTGTTTTTATCGAACTAAGAAGAAAAGGATTTCTAGGGCCCTCCTAAGGAAAATGTTATATTGGCATGATATCATTTCAATCAATATCCTTTCCCAATAAGAGTTTCATGCCCAAAGTCAAAATATGCAAGATCTACTATCTAGGCACCTCCTCTAGTGCATGATTACAAATTGAACTTCGATAGAGTCTCAAAAGGAAACCTAGAGGAAGCTAGAATAGGAAGAGGCATAAGAAATTTGCAAGCGTGAGATCATCAATATCTATAGAGGTGACATAGTGCATAGAAGCAACAATGTAGCTGAGTTGGAAGCCCTAATACAGGGACTTATTTTAGCTCAAAACAGATGTTTCCACCAACTCATCAGCAAATGCAATTATCATCTAATTATTCAAGTAGTGAAGAAGCTCCAATCAATATCTCCTCCCATAAATTTATCCTTTGGATGGTGTCTTGATAAAACCATGTAACAACTCGCTCAAATTATTTCTCATCAAGAGGCAATCATTTTCTCCACGTCATGTGAAAGGAAAATGATTTTGTGGGCGTTCTTGCCAATAAAGGGATAGAATATTGAGCTCCATGTGCTGACCTGGACCATAATTCCGCTCAAACTCTAACATGGGCCTCCTAATGATCAAACATAGGAAATAGAGATCTCAGAGCCCTGGATCCGAGTGTAAAAGTGGTGACCAAAGGTATTGAGGGCCTTCATGGCAATTATATCAAGTGCAATAATGGTTGAACAATGGCGTTGTGCCCTACCTACCATCACCACATGTCTAATTTAATACATGAGATGTGTTAGATGTACAACAAAGTATTTTCATTTAATTTTTTATCACGATGCAAAATCTCATTTTTATATGCAAATTATTCTTCAATCTTCCATTGACATTGCTGATAATGAAGCAGAGGTTTGTGGTATTGGAAGGGGAAACTCATGACGACATAAGAGGACAACCGTGGTCCATGAGCATGGTCATTTGGGGAGAGGATGATAGGGAATAGGTCGTTAGCCTCCTATTCCATGTCATACTCCAAGAGAAAAATGGTTTGATGAGGATATTTTATGGCACATTAGAATAATGATTGCAAAAATAGAAGTAAAGGAGATAGGAAATTCTAGGGACAATCATTGGGCACTGAGGAACCTGCTCGACCAATACCTATGGGATCAGGAAGAGGCTATGCATGTGGTGGAAGGATGAATCATTGATCTACAATTTCATCTCTTTTATGCTATAATGGCTCTATGTATTATGGCTAGTGCTATGGGAATTCAGTTCCCTCCACCACCTTCCAACTCCTCGAATGGATTTGACTCTTGTTCTTCGAGTCCTCCAAACTTGGTTTCTCAAGGTGCAAAACCACCTAATCCTCAGTATTTAGGGCCAATTTTAAGGATGGAGAAGACCTCTGCAAAATAAGAACCATTTAGTAGAAATTTGAAGGAGCACGAAACCAGTAGTAGGGAAACAATGAAAGAAAAGTAGAGAGAAGAGAAATCACACGAGGATGCAAATACCAGCTTCAACGAGAAACTTATCGAGTGGGAATGACCACCATGGCTAAAGGAAGGTTAGGATGATCCATTCATTTAACTTTTGGCATGGCTTTGACTATGACCAAGACTTTAGAAAGACATTTTCAGTCTTTGTTTCTCATTTTCAATTTAGTTTTGTTTTCTTAAGTTATAAATTGGTTTCATGACATGTAGGGAAGCCATCTGGTTTTCCATCTAAGAGTAGATCGTCATCCCCAAGACGTGCATAGTGTTAGTCCTAGGTTAGATAGACATTTTTGTTGTTTGCATATGCTCAATCCAGACACTCTCCATAGAAAACTTGATATGTCTATACTTTTAAAAATTCTCAATAATCTAATAAATTTTACTAAAAAAATACATTTAATGAAAAATAAATAATAAAATAATAAAATTCATTTAAAAATACATATTTTTGAAAATATATAAAATTATACTTGAAATGCATATATTTCGTAACTAAACACTATGGTCACAATCGTTATAAATATTTGAAAATATGTTTCTAACCAATTTGAAGGTTAAATAATACCCACTTGATTTTCATGTTAACTAAGGGCTAAGTAATACCCACTTGAATTTGCAAGTTAAATGATAATCCAATGCAACCTCCAATTGATTTATTTATTCATTCATTTTAGTGGCAAAGGATTATGAATATTAAATAAATCAAAGATTAATGTAAAACATAATTGATGCTTTAGTACTTAACAATTGGTATCACATTTAGGCACCTCGGAACCCGTTTTGTTTTGTTTTTTTATTTTATTTTTTCAATGCAAAATTGAAATCTTTATTTTTCAGAGTTTTATAAATTATTTGTGAGATATAATTTTGTTAAATCTGAAAGTTTTATTTTTTATTTTTTAAATTATATGAAATGAAAAGATAATTAGTATATATTTATTTTAACACAATTTTTATTGAAGGATTAAAATTTTAAAAATGAGTTAATATTCAAAGAGGGTTGAAAATAATCAAACTTTTTTAACATTTTTTTAATACCCATAAAAATTAAAATAAATGTGAAAGATATATATTTTTTTTTAAATTTGATAGATTTAAAGTTAAAACAAATCTACACTGATTGTTTATATATATATATATATATATATATATATATATATATATATATATATAAAAAGCATGTCAAAGTAATATATACAATTTTTAATATATATAGGAGTGAGTAGATAAATAAATAGATAGATAAAAATTTATTATAAATAATGTAAATTTCTCAATGTAATGGTTAGAAATATGAATCAATATTTTAATTTTGTATGTTTGAATGAATCTAAATTTATAACACACATATGTAGCCAAAACCCCCACCTAGGGTTCAAGTGAGGGTGGCACAACCATTGGACTATTAAGGAGGAGATCATCTTGGAGAATAAGGATGGTATTAAAAGTAATATTACTTCCAAATTTAAGGAGAAACTATGGGATGATAAGGAGCTAGAGGGGAAAACTAAGCTAAGGTATTACAAGGAGATGATCAACCACACTCTTACTTACTATAATTATCTTTCTGCCTTACTAATGCTAAGAAGAAAATGGACATTGTAAAGATAAAACTAATTCTTATGAACTCTAACATGAAATCAGGCATTATTCTATTCCCAAAACACCTCCCTTGCTATACTAAGAGGGTTTAATATTAGAAATAATTTCTCTTGGACGTATGAATAGTAAGAACATCCTTTCTCTTGGATGTATTGTTCTATTGCCAACCTTCTTGACTTGCTAGGTCAACAAAATTATAGTGAACTCAGAAAATTTCTCTTTTTTTTATAATAGAAATCAAATATTAAAGAGTCTCAATTATTCTCTTTCTTAAGGTGCTATAGACCACATTGGTCATAGTGGAGGGTATTCCTCCACCTCATCTCTCTCTCTCACACACACATATATTAATTTTTAATTATACATTTATTAACTAAATTTATTAAGTTTTTATATGCTTATTAATTACATATAAAATTATTAATATGAATCATTATTATTTAAATTCATTTTTATGTGATAGGCATATTATTATTTTTAATTGGGAAAAAAGTTTATAATTTTGTTAATAAACAAAAATTACAATAAAATAAATTGAATTGCGTTGAATTATTTTTATTAATTTTTTTAATTGAACCAACATTATTTTTTATGGTTATTATCATTTGATTTAATGTTTCATTTTATAGACACAAAAAGATCTCATATATTAAATAGATATTTAAATTTTTACATTCATTTACTAATATTACAACATCTTCCCCATACTCCACTGTAAAGTATCTCTAGACCTAAAACAAATTATTATAGATTTTATTTATATTATTTTATTTTTTATAATAATAATAATAATAATAATATCCATACTATAATAATTCAAAAAAATCTATGTATTATTTTATATAATATTGACATTTAGTTGATGTATATATGTATTACTTATTTACTAAGATTACACTCGTCAATTCCTCCCCATAAGAAAAGGAAAAGCATAATTTATTTCAATTTTTAAATTTTCAATATTAAATTAGTGCTAAGTAGTAGCTAGCAGGGATGGAATTTGATGGGAAAATTGATTTTCATGAGGTGATTTGCCCATCAAATACAATTTAAAAATTTATGAAATTGTTAAGATCTTTAATTAAAATTGTGAAGACAGGTAAGAGTAGTGTGAAAACCAACAAATTTGATAGATAACCTTGTTTTGAAATTCCAACCCTGGTAGCTAGTACATTTCCCCTCCTTTAAATATAACTAAATTGAAGTACTGAATGTTGAGAGGTTGTCAATTGATCAATTAAAAACTTTATCAAAAAATAAAAAATGAAAGTGAAAATGTTGTGCTAAAATGATGTTTTTGGAGAGCATCCTATCTCATTGTTTGTAATGAAGCTTCATATCTTTATTTCTTTGAATTTTTTTGTTTAAATTGATATTAAGAAACTTAATTTCAAGTGAATAAGATTAATATTATAAATTAAATTTTATTAATAATTTAACATTAAAAATTAAGTTTTTTTATTTTTTAATGTTATTTTAATTTAATTATAACTCGTATATATTATATGATCTAATTTTCCATTATTATAATCTCATTATAAATTAAATTTTATTAATAATTCAGTATTAAAATTAAGTTTTATTATTTTTTTAATGTTATTTTAATTTAGTTATAACTAGTATATATTATGATTTACTTTTCCATTATTATAATCTCTTTATAAATTAAATTTTATTAATAATTTAATATTAAAAATTAAGTTTGGTTATTTTTTAATGTTATTTTAATTTAATTATAACTAGTATATATTATATGATTTAGTTTTCCATTATTATAATGTTTATTTCCTAAAAGATTAAACTAATATCAATTTGGAAGGTTGTCGTGTTTTGATATATGTTAAAAAACCAATTAACATTCATTTATGTTGAGGATCTTGTGTAAAGATTTGTTTCTAAATATGTAAAATGTAACTTTTTTTAATTTTCAGTTTTTCTAAATATGTGAAAAAATATATTTTACAACTTTCAAAAATAAAAAGGTCAAAAAGCTGAAAAAGGTCCTAGGGATGAGAAAGATATTTTTGATAAGTTACTTGGAGTTCACCTTCTATTTATCCAAGGTACTATTGATAAAATTTCTAGGATTCTAAAGAGACATAATGTTTCCTCAACTGCCAAGGCCCTCCGGCCACCATTCAATCATCAATTAGATTATTGGTTAAGGACTCGATTTTCCACCAGAGGATGGTAAATTTGCCTTTTGTGCTCATGTTGGACACCTTATATAGGTGAAGCTGGTCGATCAATTAATCAAATAATTCATGAACATGTCGCTGACCTTAAACATAGTAGATCATGCTCCTCTTCCCTAGCAGAGCATGCTGAGATGAGAAAACATTGTTTTGCATGAAGATGATCAGGTTATTGCCAACATTGACCATTTCCACCATCGTAAGTTGAGGGAAGCCCTGAAAATCAAAAATAGGTTGGTTAACCTCAACAGGGATGATGGGTGGAGTGTTAGAAGATGTTGGATTTCTGCCATTCACTCGTAGTTGTTGTTTCTCTTCTCTTATTTGTTAAAAACTGAATATATTAACTATTAGCTAAATAGCTCTCTAGGTGAGAACCGAGAGAGTGTATACACATTCATACAAGCACTGACTATTGAGTCAGATGAGCCTCTGACCTGCAAACACACCAACCGGATGGTTTCAACCACTCCCTGGAGCTATTAGGATTTGAGATCTAATCTGCAGAGTCTCAATCTTATCCTTGTCACAAAAAACCTCTAAATATAGCTTTCTCCATTAATTGCTTACTCCCCCTTAATGGAGAAAGGGTCTTTGAACTATAACATCCACCAACTAGTCCCGAGTCTTAGCTAGGCTTACATAAAAACTTGAAAAACTTGGTAACCGAGGTTTTCATTTTGGTCTTCTTACTTGCGAGTCCATACTTGTTAATTCCGAGGTGAGGCTTCATCTTCACTTTCCTCGCCATGAGGTAGTGATAGATATTCAACTCATTTCTTCCTCAATGATGGAAATCTTGAACTCTTATCCTCACCCTTCTCAAAATTATGACAGTTTGGATAGGAGAAGTTTTCCCCTCACTATCTCCGGTGTCAACCATCTAAATTTCAGCAATATTGTCTTCATCATTCATGGATGCAAATTATGTGTTGACTTCATAAAGACATGGTGTTTCAAGCCATGCTTCAAGAAACTTCAATTCCTCTTCAAATTTTGTTGCTTTTTCCTTGTTGTTGTTGCTAACGTCTGCACACACAGAAATATTCATGAGATCATCATAATTTGAATTATCTCTAGTTTTTCCTTCTTCTGCCACATCTTTGTAATCAAATTCATGTGGCTCATCCAATTGATCTTCAACAATATGTTCCTCTTTACTTCCTTCCTCAAGAACGACTACTGGGTCTTCTTGATCTTCAACCATATATTCCTCTTTACATTCTTCCCGAGGAACAAATCATGAATATTCAATCTCATGCTATTGCAGAACATATAGTATCTCTCAGTAATCGTGGTCATTAATAAAACCACCAAACCTCATGAAGAAAATATTATCAGGATTAAATATGTCTAAATTGCAACCATATTGGAAAACTCTAGCTTTGTCTTGCTTCCAGATTTATTTTCAACTCCACTCGGTCCTCTAACGAGCTCCAAAAACCCTTTTAACACATAGGTAGGAAACTTCTCCCTTTGAAAAATCTTAAACTGTAGAACCTTGTAGACTGTGGCTTCTATGCCACACAATCAAATTTGAAGCAAATTACTGATGCAACCTCACTTGAGTACACCCCTCAATAATAGTTGCAGCTCCTTGAACACAATCAACTACCTAACTTGGCCTTCACAATGCCTGCAACTCTACTCACGGTCTCTTTTGCCACATGCTCCTCTGTCACGGGCTACCACAACCTTACACAGGGAACATGTATTCTTAATCGATTAATTATTTTTATTTTTATTTCTTATTTGAGTCAACTAACCGTTAATAAAAACACTTCGACTTCTTTACTTTGATGTGATTTTTATGGAAAGATTTTATACACAATTTATGGATCACATAAACCAAATTCCTAATATAATTAATTTTTAAAATATTAATATTTATATGAAATAAAAATAAATAATATTTTCATTATTTTATATAAAATATGAAAAAAAATTATATTCAATTCATCAATACAAAATCTTTCATACTTGTGAAAACCATTTTATTACTAATATTATTATTAATCAATGTAAAAATTAAAAGATTATTATAATTTTTTTATATTAATTTAAATGTAAAAATAGTTCAAAAAAATAAAAATAAACAATAATGCTAAATTTGTAAAATATTTGCTATAATAAGTTTGTATTCGATTAGATTTAAAATTTAAAATATATCATTTTAAATAATAATAATAATAATCATCATCATCATCATCATTGTAAGATTTAAAATATAAAACTCAATACTTTACACATTTGTCAAAAAAAAAAAAGTTAAAACAAAAATTTCTAAGAAATCATAAATCTCACTATTTTGATAAATTGTAGTGAACCAAAAACATATTAAGCAATAATACTAATGAAAAATAAATTTATAAATATATATTTTTCCATAATTATAATATTATCTTTTATCTTTTTAAATTTTTATTTAAAAGTTAAAGTAATATCAATTTTGAAACTTGTGTTGTTTCAATATTATTATGGTAAAAACCTAATCAATAGTTGTGAACATAAACTACTCTATTTATGTAGATGAAATTACACAACGTGCATTCTCTTACTCTTTCATATTTTGCCAAAATTATTTTAAAAACACATTCCCATTATAAGATTTAAAATATAATGGGAAATTTGTAAGTCTAGTGCTATATTTTCTACCATCACAACGTTAGTCTTTCCACAAGACACATGTTCACAAATACATAGAGTAACTTTTGCATAACCATTAACAACCACTATTGTACTATATTAACATAAACTATATGATGTAAATCCATTTCAGGAATTGACATTAAATCACATTATCGAAATTAACTATCCAAATCACTATTCCGGATTCTTCATTAACCATTAGATAAAATGTTTAGATAGAGTGTCACAAACTTACATAGATTAACTTTTACATAACCATTAACAACCACTATTGTAGTATATTAACATTAAATATATGATGTAACCTTGCATCCATTTCATGATTGATACTTGACATTATGAACATCACATAGGACAAGGAATCAATATCATCAAAATGACACAATAATAAATCACATCATTGAACATGGATATACCCTGAAAACCCCTTAGGGTGAAAACCAACAAACTTTTAATTTTATTATTAGATTCTATGAGGGTGGTCACCCCTCACTTAATGTGTTATAAGAGAGTCCATCCCTAAGCCATTTTCATAAAATATTATAATGAAATATCATTAAAATACAACATATCTAGCTAAGATATATTACAATGATCATGAAATCATTTACTCGCAAATCTCCACTACTTATATCCTTGTCGCATGGTTGCTCCATCAATGGACAATCTTGCAGCTCTTACTCATCTTCATGGACCATTATTATTTTTTCTTCCACAATGTTAAACATAATCTATCAACAAGCTTTGGTAACATTAGGTAAAACATTAATCAACCAATAATCAGTCTTTAAAAGCAATCTTTTAACATCTATTCATGTGCTTACATGAAATGTAAATAAAATATCGCAACATAATTCCTCTAACAATATTTCTCATAGAATAATTTTAAGCATATAATTATCAAAGCATGTCAAATAAGTACCACATTACTATGATTCTTCTCACACAATCACACATTTTTTATTTAAAAGATATTGGCATCTTAGCTTTGATTTCTTGCATATAATTAGACGAAACTTATTCAAAAAAAAGTTAGCCCCTCATTTTTTCTTTGTACATGTAACTAAATAATATTTCCAATGCAATAGATATTACTATTATTACTATACATGCAAATGCATGCCCCATTGTAAGGGTTCAAATCTAACTTAATAGACACCATTATGCAATAGATATTACTATTATTACTATATATGCAAATGCATGCCCCATTGTAAGGGAAATCTAACTTAATAGATACCATAATTGTGCATTGTAAGGGAAATATAACTTAATAGATACCATGATTGTGCATGTAAATGCAGGTCCCTTTTACTAAAGCATCTCACTTTGGATAAATCTTTACAAGGTCTATTGTACATAAAATTACATGTTTTGTTCTAAAAGATAATGTGTTAATTATTATTTCTTGTCAACGAAACCAACATCATATGTGTACTTTTCATGGATGCAAATATTATATATTTCAATTTCTATTTTTAGTGCAAACAAAACATGATATTTCTATTTTTAGTGGAAACAAATAACATATTTCTTTTCAAGAAATATTAATCATAGTAACATATTTTTTTTCAAGAAATATTAGACATAGTATTTCTATTTTGTGCATGCAAATAACTTATTTTCTCTCAAGAAATATCAAGCATAGTAGTGTATTTTGGTGCATCCAAAGAACTTATTTCTTCTCCAGAAATATCAAGCATGGTAGCTCTATTTTGTGCAAGTTGAAAATAATTAATATTATTTTATATTAATGGAGAAATGGTTACACAAGTTGTAACGTATCTCCTTAGTTTATGATTAGTTCCTATAATTTAGGAGTTTGTTTGCAACTTCCTAATTCCTAGTGTTGTACTTAATGATGTAATTTCTCATTCATGAAAAAAGAGTAAACTCAGAGTGTTCTCTCTGTTTGAGTGCAGTCTCTAGGTGCAGTACTCACCTGTGAGCTGCAACTCCTTCTTTTTTAATTTAGTGTCATTTTTATCTTGGTATCAGAGCACAGAGTAGGGAGAGCCTTATTTTTTTTTTTTTAGGATGCATCATTGATTACAGAACTGTAGTGGTGGAGGAGCTTACAGAAGCTTTCATAGAATTAGGTGGACTGCAGTAATACTTGAAACACAGGTCTCAGATGACTGATCATCTCTGAGTGGGAGAAAGGATTGGCGTGGTTTTTTCACGAACAGTCGCACCATTGGCGCGGGTTTGAGGGAGATAAGCGCGCCAACGCGCCAAAATACGCTATTGGTGCGGAAGTACACGCAAAAGTCGTGCCAGGGTTGGGACTCGCACGCATTTTGATTTGGGCGTGGATTTTTCGCATCAAAGAAGTGCCAGCCTCTTTCTCTTTGGGAAGGTCTGCAATTTTTTGCAGATCGGCCCTACCTGGTGGTGGCATATTGAAGTTCTGAATTCGCCCAGTGGTGGCAGATCAGACTTGGCCAGTGGTGCCGCATTGAAGTTCCTGATTTGCTTGGAGGCAGCAGATCGGACTTGCCCGGTGGTGGCGCATTGAAGTTCCGAATTCGCTCGGTGGCAGCAGATCGGACTTGCCCGGTGGTGGCGCATTGAAGTTCCTGATTTGCTCGGTGGCAGCAGATCAGACTTGCCCGGTGGTGGCGCATTTAAGTTCCTGATTTTCTCAGTGGCAACAGATCGGACTTGCCCGGTGGTGGCACATTGAAGGTACAATTTTTTTTGGAAAACAGTGGTCAGGATCTGGTATGTGGTGATTTTTTTTTTTTTTTGTGTCCTGCAATTATTCAGTTGGATAGAATTATTCATCAGAGGATCAAAAATTTTATCAGTCCAATATGAATAATAGTGTAGAATCGTATCTCCACGAGTCTAGAAAACTCGATGGATCGAATTTCTCCAACTGGAAATTCAAGATACAGACTTTACTTGAAAGCACAAATGCGTGGTCAATCGTTACAAGAAGTGAGCTGAGACCAGAATCAGCTGCACAAGAACAAGACTGGGATAAAAGGGAGACAAAATCAAAGTTCATATTGAAGATGTCTGTCAAGGACAATATTATCCCTCATATTAGAGACTATAAATCTGCCACTGACATTTGGACGATGATTAAAAACCTATAACAGACGCAGAATACAAACCATGTCTTGTCACTCAAAGGCAAGCTGTTTGCGATGAAGATGGAGGAGAATGAGTCTGCTGCTGGATTCATTGCGAGAGTCAAAGATCTGAAGGACAGATTGGGAGATATCGAAGAGAAAGTTTCTGATTCAGATCTGGTCATGATCACATTGAACGGAATGACAAATGAATATCAAATGTTCATCACTGGACTGGCAGCGAGGGAGAAAGCCCCTACGTTTGAAGAGCTGACAGGGATTCTGCTACAAGAAGAAGAGCGCCGACAAAATCTGAAAACACAGAGCAATGATCTTGCTCTGATGGCCAAAAGGCGACAATATAGAGGGAAGCAGCCACAGCAGCAACAACAACCACAGCAGAAAGGAGCCAACACGTTTCAAAAGAGACCGTTCAAAGGTATGTCTGCTAATAATTTTCCTAGTAAGAAATGTTTTTACTGTGGAAAACCTGGTCATCAGATTAAAGAATGTTATAAGAGGCAAGCAGACGAAGCAAGGAATAAACAAAGAAAGCACAAAGGATACTTTTTTGAGGAAGGTGAGGACCATAGCCACGAACTTCGACTATTTATAGCTGATTGTGCCCTTTTCAGCTTCAAAGGGAGATGAGGACGACATATGGTATGTCGACTCTGGTGCATCCTCACATATGACAGGTAAGATGGAATGGTTTGAATTTCTTGAAGAAACTTCATGTGGGTCAAAAATATATTTAGGAGATGATAGTGGATATGAGATCAAAGGATACGGTCATATTCCGGTAAAGTTACCTAGTGGTGACATTAGACACCTTAAAAATGTATTGTATGTGCCCGGAATTAAGAAAAATTTGATCTCTGTATATATGATCACTGATCAAGACATGCAAGTTCAATTATTTAAGACTAACTGTGTCATAAAGGATACCCAGATGGAAACAGTTGCAACAGGAGTGCATGTGGGGAGCCTGTACAGATTAGATGTGAAAAATATGCCACAGCAAGCCATGGTCGCAACTGGATCGACAGAAAATCTCTAGCACCAGAGATTCGACCATCTTAATCTGCAAGACCTCATCCTACTTCAGAGAAAAGGTATGCTCGATGGACTCCCTGTTTTCCATAATGTTCAGTTGGATTGTGATGGATGTGCATTAGGGAAAATGCATAGAGAAGAGTTCCCTTTGCATGTTAATAGAAAGGAAAGAGATATTTTAGAACTGGTGCATACAGACATATGCGGACCTATGTAGACTAGGTCACTAGGAGGTGCATATTACTTTCTCTTATTTACAGATGATTGCACTAGGTTCTCATGGATATACTTTCTAAGTAAAAAGAGTCAGACCTTTCAATATTTTAAAGAGTTTAAATCTATGGTAGAAAACCAGACAAGAAAAAGAATAAAAATTCTCCGCTCAGATCAAGGGGGAGAATACAGGCTGGGAGAGTTCATGAATTTCTGCAAGCAGCATGGGATTGTTCAACAGTTTACAGTGCCTCACACACCACAGCAGAATGGAGTGGCAGAGCGAAAGAACAGAACTCTTGTGGAGTGCGCAAGGAGCATGCTTCAAGGTAAGGGTCTATCAAATGGTTTTTGGGCAGAAGCTATTAACACTGCTGTCTACTTAAAGAATAGGAGTCCTACTAAATGTCTAGGCTTCAAAACCCCCTTTGAAGCATTGTTTAGATTCAAACCAGTAGTGAGTCATTTAAGAATATTTGGGTCAAAAGCTTATGCTCATATACCTAAGGCTGATAGGAAGAAGTTAGATCCAAAAGCCTTGAAATGTATCTTTGTTGGATATGGCACTGAGTTCAAAGCATATAAGTTATTTAATCCTATGACTCATAAGGTTTTTGCAAGCAGAGATGTCATATTTCATGAACAGGTTGAAGAAGGAAAGGATGACTGTAACAGAGATTGGCACATTCCATTACTAATGGAAGAAAACAGTGAGGATGATGAAGAACAGGAGCAGAAACAAGAAGAAGAAGTAATAGGTAATGTAATGAATGATGCAAGCCCGGAGAAGGCTGAAATAGACAGATTTGAGGTAAGTCCCCTACCAAGGAGATCAAGTAGGAAGACTCAATTACCATCCAGATTGAAAGACTATGCATTAATGACAAACATTTTAAACATTGTAGAACCTACAAATTATGAAGAAGCATGTCAATCTGATGCATGGAGGGCTGCAATGCATGAGGAAATTGAATCAATCAATAAAAACCATACTTGGGATTTGGTTGAATTGCCTGAAGGTAAAACCCCCATAGGATGCAAATGGCTGTACAAACCTAAAATAAATGTAGATGGGAGTATAGAAAAACTTAAAGCTAGACTGGTAGCAAAGGGTTACTCACAGCAAGAGGGAATAGATTTCGATGACACCTTTGCTCCTGTAGCCAAATTAAACACCATTAGAATGCTAATTTCCTTAGCAAAAAAACATAAATGGCAGCTACACCAGCTAGATGTTAAGTCTGCATTTCTGAATGGTGACTTGAAAGAAGAAATTTATTTAGTTCAGCCTGAAGGTTTTGTGAAAAAGGGGCAGGAACATCTTGTGTGTAAATTGAAAAAGGCACTTTATGGTTTAAAACAAGCACCCAGGTCGTGGTATGAGAAGATTGACTCATTTTTTGTACAGCATGGCTTTCATAGGAGCTTGAATGATCCAAATATGTATACCAAGTTTAATAAACAGAGGCAAATTATTTTGATTTCTTTGTATGTAGATGATATGATCATAACAGGGGATGCTAACAATCTGATCAAAGAAATCAAACAGCAGATGTCACAAGTATTTGAGATGAAAGATCTCGGAAATCTACATTACTGCTTGGGATTGGAGGTATGGAAAGATTCTGGACAGACTTTTCTTACACAAGGGAAGTATGCCAGAAGCTTGCTGGAAAGGTTCAAAATGGAGCAGTGCAGATCAGCAGCAACACCATTGCAACAGAACTTAAAGTTGAGCAGTGACGATGGTACTAAAGAGGTGGATGCCACTATGTATAGACAGCTAGTTGGAAGTTTGATATATCTCACTACAACTAGACTAGATTTGGCATACTCTGTTAGTATGTTGAGCCAGTTCATGTCGAAACCACTCGAAAGTCACTGGGTCGCAGCAAAAAGTGTGTTGAGGTATCTTAGTGGTACTAGTAATTATGGTATTTTGTACACTGACACTTCTGATGTTACTCTAGTAGGTTTTTCAGATTCAGATTGGGCAGGTAACTTGGATGATCGAAGGTCTATCACAGGTTATGCTTTCAGCATTGGATCCGGGGTCATAGCATGGAGCAGCAAAAATCAAAGCATTGTAGCCTTATCTTCATGTGAAGCTGAGTACCAAGCATTGTGTGCAGCCACATGTGAAGCTATCTGGTTGAGAAGACTTCTCAACGATGCAGGAGAAGAACAGAAAGAATCAACTATCATCAAAATTGACAACCAGAGCACCATCAAGCTTGCATACAATCCAGTCTTTCATAAAAATACCAAGCACATCGACACTCAGTTCCATTTTGTTCGAGAGAAACTACAGTCAAAAGAGATATTTGTTGAATATTGTAAAACTTGTGATAATATGGCTGATATATTTACTAAGCCTCTTGGGCGTGTAAAGTTTGAATTGTTTAGAAGGATGCTAGGAGTTCAGGACAATCCTTTCTCCATTAAGGGGGGGAGTTGAAAATAATTAATATTATTTTATATTAATGGAGAAATGGTTACACAAGTTGTAACGTATCTCCTTAGTTTATGATTAGTTCCTACAATTTAGGAGTTTGTTTGCAACTTCCTAATTCCTAGTGTTGTACTTAATGATGTAATTTCTCATTCATGAATGTAGAGTAAACTCAGAGTGTTCTCTTTGTTTGAGTGCAGTCTCCAAGTGCAGCTGCAACTCCTTCTTTTTCATTTTAGTGTCATTTTTATCTGTGCACATTTCTCATCAATAAAATCTAATAAAATAAGCACATATTCCTCTTAAAAGTTAGTGATTCTTTTTAGGAATCAAATGCATAAGAATCATGTGAATAACTTCTATGAATAACTTCCAAAGAATTAATAGTGTAACTTCCCATACATAATTCCATACAATCTCTTTTCTTTTAATAAATCAACTCAATTACTTTATTTTTTCTCAATCAACGCTTACGTACATTCTTCTGAAAAATAGCATTACTTCTTAAATATTTTTGTGCATGAAACCAGCATTTTCTTCTATGCATACAAACACAATATTTTCTTAAATAACTTGGCTCTAAGCGTTTTGTACAACAATTGATATGCACTCTTTCATTTTCTTTCTCCAAAAATATACTCTTTCACCGCATGCAGGAGAGATATTTTCTTTCAAAAACTTTTTTTTTTAATTGCATGCAAGTGTTTATATATATATATATATATATATATAAAAAGTCTTATTCTTTTACCACATGTAAGTACATATGTTATAAAAAAATCAAACATATTAGTTTTGTCTCCAAAATACACATGTTTTATTCAAGAAAATATTACGATTTTTTATTATGATTTTTTTTTTGTTTTTTTAATCTTTCAACGCTCCAAATTTATATGAATAAAAATCAGCAAGGATTACTTATCTTTTTGACACTTGGAATCTCTTAATCCAAAGACACTCCCGACGCAACTTTGTATGACCAATGACTTCAACCACACTGCTCTATCTAACAGTGGCCAAGTAGAAGGTGAGTAGTTTGAGTTGAGCTCGTCATAGGATCACAGGATGGCTCCAACCAAAGAAAAAACCCAAGATAAAACAACCAAAGAAGCCATAGAGCATATCGTTTCCAAGGAGAAAGGCAAATGGGTTGCTTTCATCTCTCGAGTATCAATCTCTTACGTAGCAAAAGAAATGTTGAATCCTTTCTCCCTATTAAATATACTGAATTCGTAGACGTGATCACCCGAGGTTCATTGTAAAACAAATCAAGTATTTTCAGTAGTTGAAATCGTTGAGTGCACATGAGGCTGTCTGAGCTAATTTAGAGGTCTAGCCAAGCTCCTGTAATCGTCATTTCGTCCCAATAATTGGCAATGCCAAAAAACTTCCCCTTTTCTGAAACCCTCTAGAGATAAAGAACACATAGGTTACTCTCCGGTAGTTGCAACCGAATTAACTACATTTGATTATAAATTTCATGTGTAGGTATAACACCATGAACACTATACTCTTTCAAAAAAAATGTGCACGTGTGCCATCATCACTAGGTAAACATTTATTTAAAGAATTGATCCATGACAAATAAAGAGTAAATGTTATTAAATCATGGCTATGTTCTAGGAATAGTGGTATCCTTTATTACTTAACATTTTCACTTTGTAAACATGTGAGTTTTTACTTAGGTTTTACACGAATTACAATAGGTATATTACAAATAGGGAGTTGCCTAGGAACAATTGTTGTTGATAGGGTTGCACTTGTGGATTTTGTTATAATTGTAAAATTCTTTAACCTATGTTATAGTTATAGGATTTACAAATAATAAAAAGAAATATTTAATTGAAATATAAAAATAAGTAATTATTAAATAAAAATACAAAATATTAAAAGAAATAGTTGTATCATATGATAGTAAGGTTAAGAAAATATGGTATAACAACTATACTATGTTGAATAATAATAATACAATAATTACAAGAATTTTATTTTCAACTTTAACTTCACAAGTTGCCATTTTTCAAATCTTTTATATTTGAGTGCAGATAATAATGACAAAGAGGTCTTTAAGATTTAAGTAGAATGGAGAATGAGATCTCGAAAATCTCCCATATTTGAGTTCAGATAATAATGATAAAGAGGTCTTTAAAATTTAAGTAGAATGAAGAATGAGATGTGAAGATGCATATATATATAAGAAAATTACACTTAAATTATGCTTTAATTTTATTAATTTCTTTTGTTTATAACTAATTTAATTATTTTCTTTGAAATGGAAGTTTCATTGTATAAGGGAAATAAAATTATAGAAAGACTAGGGAAAAAAGAAAAATGTCAAATTAATAATTAATAATTAAAAAACACTAGGATTAATGGAATTGGAATTGAAAATAGAGAAAAAAAAAACCATAGAAAAAAGACAAAAAAAAGAGTCAAATTAAAAAATAATGAAACTAAAAAATAAAAAATTTAATTATTGGAAAAAAAATTTAATTATTTTTTCTTCTTTAAATTTTTTCATTTTAAATTTAAAATAGGAAGAAAAAACTATAATGCATAAAAATTGAAATAATAAAAAAAATGAAAATAAGTAAAATAAAAAAAGTAAAATGAAAATGAAAATGGAAGTTACTAAACAATCCAAAATAATACCTCAACCAATCACCTTACAAATAAATAAATTTAAATAATAATAATAAATAACAAAAAATTGATTCACAATATTAAATTATGAATAAGTGACATCAATTTTTGGTTAAAGAGAAACTAAAATACGGTGAAATCAAAAGTGAATGTGTAATACTATGTGTAATACCATGCCCCTAAGGTTGGGGATGTTTTGGAACTCGAAGTTACTGTGACTTTCTGTGGGAGGGAGGATAGGCACAAATAGCAGGGTTGGAATTATCTAGCTTTGAGGTGTTATCCTCTTTGCCAAATGACTTAGGGTAGAGAAACTGCAAGTCTATGGAGACTCTAAGAGCATCATTGATTGGGTAAAGGAATACACAATTTTCAACCCCTATTTTATCCAATTATATGAGAAGCATAAGGACTTTAGTAAGTACCTTTTAAAACATTTCCTTCCAACACATATACAGAGAACAAAACGAGGTTGCAAATGTCCTTTCAAAGAAAGGTGTTAACACCAATCTTGATAACTTCTTCTTTTCTATTTATATACATGATGCTCTTATGAATGTTGGAACTATAAAATTCTTATAGTGAGTTTCCCATAATCAACTTCCTTTTTCTTGTTAAAAATTATTGAACTAAAAGTTACATAATATAAAGAATAATAAGTTTAGAATAACAAATATGTTATCATATTGCAGAGATTGCATATGGAATACAATTTTTATAATGAATGAAAAAAAAAACAAAAAACTGGAACAACCATAAATAAACATTTGTAAGAATTTCTTTCAATAAATGTAGTCTCTTTTTTATCAATGAAAAGAAAGGCTATTGGAAAAAAAAATTATAATAACAAAATTCAAGCCTGAAAGTGATGATTGACACTATATGATTCATTTCACTAGTTTCAATCCCACTTCTTAATCTCTCTGAGCATCGCTTGATACAATGAGTGCTAAGTAGACTGTTCAAAAATCATGAGAAATTAGTGAATTATGACTACCACTCATGAAAATGGTCATAGATGAATGACTTACATAACTAGGTTAAATCCAAAAAATTAATATCTAATATGATACATTGCTAAAACAAATCCTTAATACTTGAACAAAATTCAAATTATAACTTTTTCCTTTTTCCTTCTGATTTGATCCCGTACATACAAATATAGTTTGATCCTGAATTTTCTCATTTGTTGTTCAATGTAGACAGATCTGCTTCAATGCATCTGTAAATCATGTTTGGAGTGGTTGCTAAATCCTCCGTAATAGGTGATCCCATTTGGAGATTGTTCGGACTACATTCTTTCTTAGAAGTTGCTCTTATATCTCTACATGATCAGGATCACTGTTATTCCCAGCTATTTGAAACTGTGAATGTAATGATTGATACATGAACTATTATAAAACAGCGATTTTTTTCTTCTGATAAAAAAAATATAGTTTGATTATTTCTGACATATCGATATAGTTTGCCTATGTTTGTGGGTTAAGATCAAACAAAATTCAAAGTAAACATTTTTCCTTCTAATTTTTTTAATCCCATACATATAGATAATATAATTTGATTATGTTTGTGTCAATCTTAACAGTGCAACGACTTTTCTTTGATAGTTTTATTCTTTATTCTATCTTTAAATTCAATTCCAACGATGCTAAATCGTAACCGTGCACGCTTAACTTTTTCCGACAGTTTTATGTTTTTTTTGGGTCAATCTTTAAGCTCAATTTCAACCAAGCTCAACATAAAGCTAAAGAGAATCTCTGAATCGTGAAGGTTTCCTGTGGCAGACCTGTTTCACTTTACTGTTGATTTAGACTTTCACAAACTTCCACATCATTCAGTCCATGATTTAGACTTTCAAGGAATTCCACATCATCCAGTCCATCTATAAAGCTGGACATATCAATAACATGGAAATTATCACCCAATCATGATGGGGAAGAATTCGTAGGACTCATAATAGAAGATATATTCGTTGTTTGAAAATTTCTACAAAATAATTCAGAAATTTAGATAAGATTATGAAATATTTAGACATAAATTTTTGAAAATTTGAATTATTAATGTTAAATTTCAGGTTTTGGCTATTTATGGGTTTTTAATGGTGATGAATCCATTTCTGTTATAAAAATAATTTAAACCATAGTTGCCAAATTCACACATATTAGAAACAAAGATACGAAAATTTGACAATTCGATTTGTATATCGAATAGTTCGGAAAAGAATCGATTCGGTTAAGTTTTATGAAATATTTGCCTAAGCTTCAGATTTTATGGAATATCCACATCCGGAGAGAGGTGGCTCTTAAAGCCAAAATAATTGATATCTTTGTTTTTCAATTTCACTATTGCATACAACCGGTTTAGAAAGTTGACTTGTGAAGTTAGTAAATCTTAGAAAGTTAGCTGTTAATTAAAGCCAAAATACATGAGATTTTTGTTTTTCAATTGCATACAATCAGTTTAGAAAGTTGACTTGTAAAGTTAGTAATTTAAAATGAGTTGTAAAGTTAGTAAATTGGATGAAATTTTAAATAGGTTAGAAATTAGTAAATGAGATGAAATTTTAAATTGATTTAAATTAGATAGTTGAGTTGTTAAATTAGTAAATGAGATGAGTAGTTGAAATTAATTGAAATTTTAAATAAGTTTAAATTTGAAGAAACTTGATATATTTTTAATTTAAAAAAATAAAAAACATACTATTTATCAAATGAATTTAGATAAATTTTAAAAATAGGAAGTGATTTTAGGTTAAAGTATTGAGTTTTGAAAATAAAATAAATTTTGGAGAGAAGAGTGAAATATGGTTTTTTTGGGGGAATTGTAATGTCAAAATTGTTTATATTAGTCAAAATTAATAGAAATTATTTAAATTTCAAAATTAATGGGAAGAAAATGTGCAAAAGTGATTGCTATTACAGAAAGAAAACTACATATTTTAGCAAAATAAATTGTTACAAAATGAAAGTATTATCAAATTTTTTCCAAATTGAAATTTTTTTATTCGAACTCGAATTTGAATCCGCATTTGAATTCGAACTTGATAACTATGATTTAAACATTCCAACTACCTAATTTTAAAATTTTTTTTTACCAGATTTCAAACCCCAAAAAAACTAACTATCATCCAAATTATCATTTTGTTTAACAACTCTCTGAATATTGCCAGTAGCTACAAACACCTATACCTGAATATGGCCAGAGACCAATGATGGCGCTACTGACCACATCTCCAGTCTGTCTTACTTTCTGGACCATGCTACAACTTGATACGTACAGCAGTCTGACTTTTTACATTTTCGAGAATCGCAAGCTGTGAAATTTGGCCACATGCATTCTGACCCATAGTTGCCGGAATCGCAAACTATGGCAAATACGCTTGAACAGGCACTGCTGGAGCAGCAGTGCGTTTTCCCCATATATATGTTGATCTAGTTTTATTTGTTACCATTTATAATTTCAAAATTATGGATCTCCAGCAGTGCGTTTTCCCCATATATATGTTGATCTAGTATTATTTGTTACTATTTATAATTTCAAAATCATGGTGCTATAGAATCTGGCCACATATTTTCACTGTCTTGTACCGTCAATGCAGTGACATCTGTAAAAATAACAATAAAAATAAAAAAAAGCACAGAATATGTTCAAGTGGCCAAGACGCCTGTGTTTCCAAATTCCAACGTGAATCTGACCGCCATCAACCTGAGACGATGGGAATAAAACAATGCACCGCAACGATTTTGGTATATTGTTGTCAGGGTTAAATCTCACCTTGACAATACGGTGGCACAAGAGTAAAGTGTTCATTGTCGCATTAGGCGACTAGCAGGCAATTCCATCCTCGTGCAGAGGTAAGATATTTATGGATTTTGGCATGGAAGATCATGCCAATTGAAGATATTGTTAGTTAGATATTATGGATTTTGTTGCAGAGAAGATCATGCCAATTTAAGATATTGTTGGTTATTTTTGTTGTTGGTCTTGTAATAAGATTTGATTTGAAGAGTAGGTGCCTCATTTAATTAGTTTTTATTATGTAAAGTTATAGTTTATAGATATATCAGGTTTGGTTTACTGTTGGACTCTTTTCTTGTTATAATGATAATTAAAAGGCATTGTCTAGTTACTTTAGTTTGGATGATAGATTTTTTTTAGAATTTAATGAAAATAAAATTCAAAAAATTATAATGTTGGGGTGTTTGAATTGGTTTTTTGATAGTAGAAATGGAGTGGAAATGGATTCAGGGCCATCAAGAACTCCTTGTGCACTCTACATTTTGAAGTTTGACAGTTGTAACCTAGATTTTTAAAAGTTTATGCCAGATTTTGTCATAATCTTGGAGGAGTTTCCATAAATCACTTCAATTCAATGTGTTATTAATATACCATACTTTAATATATATATATATATATATATATATATATATATATATATATCTTAGAAAATATTACTTCTTGAACCATTATATTTTAATCAAGATTGACACCAATCTTAAGGTAGAGTTATTTTCATTAAGCAAGAACTGAACCAACACTACCATCCTAGATCCAGATCCATCTTAACTACGGATCTATCAAGCCCTGAGAGAGATCAAATCTGTAGAGGTGCAAACCTCTTTTTTGAGTGAAAAACTTGAGGAAATGTTTGCACCCCTAGAGATTTGATCCCTCTCTGTGCTTGATAGATCAGTAGTTAAGATGGATCTAGGCTGTTTCAGTCGTGTGTGAGGAACATATGATTAATTTTATCAATAATATCTAAATACATATAATATTAATATAACCATTTTAAATATGCTAAATATGTTTGAGATTTATAAGTCATTTTAATTTTAAATGTTTTAAATTTTCTTAGTTACCTTAGTTTGTTGAGATGATAAATATTGTAAAATAACTTTAATGATGAAAAATGATGGAATAAAATTTTTGAATGAAAAGTGACACTGTAATAATATTGAATGGTAGAAAATGTGAATACTAAGAATGTAGTCATCCTTCATTGTGATCAATCTCAAACTATTTTCTTCTACTATTCTTATTGTCACCCTTGTTAATTTTGTCATCTTTCCATATGGATTATATCAAAAAGACAATAGAAATCATAAACCATAAGCCATTTAAATATTTAGCTTGAGCTCTTGTAGTAAACATCATACCTTGTCTCTCTTGCTCTCCATTACTATTAGGTTTAATTACTATAACACAAAAATTATTCTACATTGTCAATAATTTTTTGTTCTTGCACTGAAATCAATGCACACTATTAATCCAATGACTTTAAAACTAATGTAACATCATACATCCAATTACATCATCAGAAATCAACATATACATTGAAATCAATGCATCTAATGCAAGAAATCAAATAAGATTAGAAAACAACATCTACACATAAATCAATGCATATAATGCAAGTAATCAAATAGTATTAGAAATCAACGTCTACACTCAAATCAATGCATCTAGTGCAAGTAATAAAATAGGATTATAAACCAACATTCAATGCATCTAGTGCAAGCAATCAAATAGGATTATAAATCACCATCTACACTGAAATGAATGCATTTAGTGCAAGCAATCAAATAGCATTAGAAATCGTTTATGTTGAAATAAATGCATATAGTGTGAGAAATCAAATATAATTATAAATCAACATCTACATTGAAATCAATGCATCTAGTGCAAGCAATCAAATAGGATTAGAAATCACCATCTACACTAAAATCAATGCATTTAGTGCAAGAAATCAAATAGAATTAGAAATCATATGCATTTAAATCAAGGCATCTATTGCAAGTAATAAAATATCATTAGAAATCAAAATCTACACTAAAATCAATGCATCTAGTGCCAGCAATCACATAGGATTGAAAATCACCATCTACACTTAAATCAATGCATCTATTGTAAGAAATATTCTTCCCTCTCTCCCCCCTCCATATATATCTATATGTCCTTGTTGAAAATGCAGCAAGATGATGGAGCTTAGTGAAATGAAGTCGCCTTCACTAAGTGGGCCCGCAGGCAAATTCTGGCGCAAAGTCTATTTTTAGACTATGTCTATTTTTAGACATATGGATCATGGTCGAGGGGTTGCAGTATGTTATTCTTGGAGTATTGGTCATGTTGGTAAAAATAGATGGACCTCTATTTTTTGACCTATAGGTCGAAGTCTACTATTGACCCTTATCTAAAAATAGGAAGGGAAGTCAAATATTATTTACCCTTAATAATATTTGGACTATAAACTTCAGTTTACTCTCTTGGAGCACTTCAGTTCGAGCCTTGGAAGTGGCTCATGCATCTGAAAGATGAATTACGCTATTCCTAAGGGTTTGGTGAGCTCATGCATAGTTGACTTCAGTTAGGACTTCAGTGGTAGAAGTTTGGTGGAGTTAATGAGACAGCTAGTGGAGTTGTGTTCGGTTTAAATTAGTTGAACTAGTTGAGATTAGTTTAACTAGCTAATCAACTAGTAATGAGTGGAGTGAATTAAATATTATTGAATTCATTAATTAGTAACTCATTATTCAACTCAAGAACACATCAGTTCACTACAGTGCATGGACAGTTCAGTGGAGACTAGTGAAAGAGGTAGATGAAAGGGTTGAGTTAGCTATCAGTTGGGACATCAGTTGTGCATGAGATTTGCACCACACTTGGAGGAATTTCCCATGATGATTGCGCTGTCAAGCCAAAGAGATTCGAACCCACAGGGGCTTCACTCAATGAACCTCTGACATAGCGCCTGCATTCATGGCATACTAAACAATACCCCTAATTTCACTACATATTGGAAAATAACTCTAAAAATCACATTAATTAACCCCCTACCAATATGAACCCGATACACTTCCCTAATTTAAAAAACCCCTACTTTCACTAGATATTGTAGGTATCCAATTTTTCAATAACATTTTTTTATACCCATTTATATTTTTTCATTAACTTTGAGCTCCATTTTTTATACCTACCAATATAAAAACCCTTTACCCTCTATATATCCCCCAATATATGAACTCATTTTTTCTTCAATATATATCCCCCAATATGAACCCACGTGGTATGGTATTGCTCCCATAGTGAAGTCCCTATGTTCGAACCTTGGATCTCTATTTAGACAGGCCATGATTGCGCAATAGAGGAAAGGCAATTAGTGGTGGGTTTTGAACCAGTGACTTGTTCAAAACCAAGCTAGTTTGTGTGTAACTTCATGAGAAAGTATTGAGTACTTGTGAGGAGTATTGTACTGATTTTGTTACATGTTTTCTCCATTATAATATACACAATATCTGCGGGGTTTTCAGCTATAAGCTTTCCCCATACATATTGTGTTAATGTGTATGATGAATTGATGTGCTATCGCTTGTTTTATTTCCGCATGTGTGATGATCCGAGTGGAAGAGATTATGTGTTGCATATGAATTCGAATTGATATGTGATCAGGATAGTCTCGGTGGATAATTAATCATTATTGACAAATTTCACCAGCCGTATGGGAGCTATTGAAGCGAGAGATTGATCATCTACAGGTGATTACAAACTTATTTAGGTAGACAAGTCTACATGCGAGCCAGGAGAGTAGCCTCTTGGATACCTCCTTTCCTTTGAAGAAGGTAGTCACATATCAAGTAGCACCTTCTATGATCCGATCTACATGCTAGAAATAATTTGTTCTCACAGATCCAGAAGCAGTTGAGTTTTTGAGCTTGGAATTTGAATTTTGCAACAGTTTGTTTTCTTGGTGCCGGAGTTGAAAATGTCTTTCAACGGTTTGCGACTCGAATATGCTCTTGAAGGCAGTTCGAATTATGTTGCATGGAAAGATCGCATGGAGGCAGTATTAGAAGATAATGCGCTGAAGGAGTTCGTAGATACGGATGTCCAGAAGCCCAAGCGATCTGTAGTGAAGCATGGCAAAAGAAGATGGCGAAATGTCGAAGGATCTGATGGAGGCGTCGAGATCATATTGTATCCGGCTTGCATGGGGAGGCTTCTCATGTTTAATGTGGAAATCAAAGCTTTGTGGATCTTCAAATAGGCGCCAGAGCGGCGCTCAAAGATAAGCTGAAACATCAGATGGAGAAAGGCGACAGTATCGCCAAATACCTCACGAAGTTCACTCAATGCAGAGATGAGCTGGGAAGTGTGGGGGTGATTGTCGAAGACGATGACATGGTCGAACTGGCTCTCCTTGGTCTTTCGAAGGCTTGGCACTCATATCAATATAGTGTCAATGGTCGGGAGAAGCTGCCGGGATGGGAGCGCCTTTGGGCGGATCTCATGCAGGAGGAGATAACATCACAGAGGACTACTCGGGATTGTTCTTCATCGAGGAGCTAATGAAAATTGCGCTTTGGTTGCAAAGCAAAGAAGGAAAGGTAAAACTTCTCATTCGGTGAGAAAGAAACGGGATATGGCGAAAGTGAAGTGTTTTCAACACTTATGATCATAAGACATTATACTGGTACAAAAAGAAGAAAAACAAGCAAGCGAAGATACGCAGTCGAAAGCACATTTACGGTTTGAGCTTGACTTTTCTTGTCTATATACATTTCTGATTTGATGGGATCGGTGTGGTTCTTGGACGGCGGTGCGTCATTTCATATGACGGGAGATCGGGATTTGTTCTCGGATGTTGGAGAACATGGATTTGGGTGTGCACATCGAGATGGGCAATGATTGTAGATACAGTGCGACTAGTATCGGTACCATATCCTTTCAGAGGGAGTCTGGTAAAATCTTTGTATTGAAGGATGTCATGCATGTACCTGGATTGAAGAAGAACTTGATCTTTGTGGTGATTTTGGAGGATAAGGGGTATGATGTGGTCTTCGGCGAAGGAAAAGCCTTCCTGCATAGTAAGACTACTGGAGAAACCCGGAAGATAGGGGTTCGAACCAAGAACCTTTATCAGTTGCAGGTAGATGACTGCACAGCTATGGCATGCAAGGCGGGAGAAGTGGTGAGCCGGGATGATGAGGGCGAACTGTGGCACAGGAGATTGGGCCACCTTCACCATGGAGCTTTGAAGATTCTGCATCAGATTTCTACTGGACTTCCTAAGGGCACCCTTGCGCAGTCAGATCAGTGCAAGGGGTGTACCTTAGGGAAGTATGTGAAAGCCACCTTTCATGAGAAGGATAGTCGCGCCACGACGATCCTTGAGAGAGTTAACACAGACGTGTGTGGTCCTTTCTCAGTTGCTTCGATAGCAAAGCACAAGTATTATGTGATATTTGTTGATGATTTCTCTCGAAAGTGCTGGATCTTCTTCATGCAGAAGAAGAGCGATACATTCGCAAAGTTCTGTGAGTTTAAAGCATTGGTCGAGAAGGAGTCGGGGAAGAAGGTGATTGCTCTAAGGAGTGATAACGGTGGTGAATTCATCTCGGCTGAATTCAAGGAGTTCTGCAGCGCCGAAGGGATTCGGAGAGAGCTCATCGCACCCCATAACCCACAGCAGAACGGGGTGGCTGAGCGGAAGAACAGAACGATCGTGGGTGCTGCACGGGCGATGTTGCATGATCGGGGCCTACCCCTTCACTTGTGGGCTGAGGCATGCAATACAGCAGTGTATGTGCAGAACCGTTGTCCTCACAAGGTTCTTGGCATGAGTACACCAGAGGAGGCTTATTCTGGCAAGAGGCCTGATATTTCCCATTTGCGGATTTTCGGATCTCCTGTCTGCATGCATGTGACGAAGGATGCAAGAAGGAAGCTGGATCCAACTGCTGAAGTTGGAATATTTGTGGGGTACACTGATACACCTCACAACTATCGGGTGTATGTGCCAGACAGTCGCAAGACTGTTGTGCGACGGGATATAAAATTTCAGGAGGAGAAAGCCATGCGGTGTTCGCTTGAGAGGGAGCTACACTTGCATGCAGATGAGGAGCTGTTAGTTCCTAAGGAGGAGCTTCCGGATGTGGATCAGCCACAAGAGGAGGTTCGGGAGGTGGAAGAAACCACCCAGGCAGCGCCAACCATCAGAGGGCGCATGCGCACTACAGAAGCTGAGCGACTGGCTCGGGATGCAGAGAAGGTTGTAGGACCACCTACAGCACAGCGCAGACAGAGACAGTCACCGGATCGGTACACTGGATACATGGCTCTTGTGAGTCAATGTGTTGTGATGGAGCCATCCTCTTTTAAGGAAGCTATGGAGGAACCCGCATGGGTTGATGCCATGATCGAAGAATATGATTCGATCGTCAGGAACAGTGCATGGGAGATTGTCCCAAGACCGGTGGGGAAATCAGTGGTGGGTTCACGATGGATCTACAAGGTGAAGCAGGCAGCTGACGGGAGTGTGGAGAAGTACAAGGCGAGATTTGTCGCCCGGGGCTTTTCACGGATCGAGGGGATTGACTATGAGGAGAATTTTGCACTTGTCGCAAGGTACTCTTCCATACGGACGATCCTTGCTCTCTCAGCGCAGATGGGGTGGCACATTCATCAGACAGATGTGAAGACTGCGTTCCTCAATGGAGTTATTGAGGAGGAGGTGTACATAGAGCAGCCTGAAGGTTTTGAGATCTTCAGCAGTGAGTCGCATGTGTGCCGACTCAAGAGAGCATTGTACGGGCTGAAGCAAGCACCTCGTGCTTGGTACACTCGCATAGACAACTACTTCACCGGGCTTGGATTCTCCAAGAGTGAGGCGGATCCAAACCTGTACCAGATTGTGGTGGAGGGGAAGCTGTTGATCATCGTACTGTATGTAGATGATCTGATTTTGACTGGCGACGAGGAGTTGATACTTTCATGCAAGGAGGATCTTGCACGAGAGTTTGAGATGAAGGACCTGGGCATCCTTCATTATTTCCTGGGATTGGAGATTTGGCGGCGCAGTGGAGGACTGTTTGTTTCTCAGGGCAAGTATGCCCGGGAGATTCTGGAGAGGTTCAACATGCAAGGCTGCAAGCCTGTTGACACTCCTCTTCCTGGTGGTTGGAGGAAGGAGGATGCTACTTCAGCAGAGGTAGTGGATGCCACTGTCTATCGACAGTTAGTGGGGTCTCTTATGTATTTGGTCAATACACGACCCGATATATGCTATGCTGTTAACCAGCTTTCGCAAGCTATGGTTAAGCCTACCAAGCTCTTTTAGAAGGCAGGCAAGCATGTATTGCGCTATATTAGAGGCACATCAGGATATGGTCTATGGTACAGACAGGAGGATGGAGCGAAGCTTTCTGGCTTCACTGATGCAGATTGGGCAGGGAGCCCAACGGATCGAAAGAGCACATCTGGAGGAGTTTTCAGCATTGGGTCGACAGCAGTTTCCTGGTACAGCAGGAAGCAGAGATCTGTGGCACTCAATTCAGCAGAGGCCGAGTACATGGCAGCTAGCTTGGCTGCATGCGAGGCTATTTGGATGAGGAATGTTGTACAAGTCAGCCCCTCCATTCAAATTTTGGCTAAAGTCTCCTCTTTTCCCTTTACTGCTGCCCTTTCCCGCACCAGAAATACATTGAAAAAGGGCTAAAATCCGCTTTTAAAAAGTCATAAAAGGCCTAGCCCCTTTCTCTCCTAGCTCCGCGCTTCCTTTCTTCCATATAGCCAAGCGCTGCCCCTTAGAGCGTTTAACGCAAGTTGCATGATCGCGCCATCGCATGTCTGCCTCATCGCAAAAGCGCAGTTTCACGTTAGCGCTACCCCCCGTCATCGCACTTTTCGTTCTTGCGATCCGCGCTCGACTAACCACGCCCATCGTATAGCGCAGAGCGCAGAATTTTGTTATTCCATCATTCCCTCCATCGCATTTTCTCCTCTTTCGATTTTGCGATATGCGCTCCGGGTCCCACCCCCAAAGCCTTTGCTCCGTTGTTTTGTTATGTCTTTCCTATGTAACTTCCCCAAAAGTTGATCTTCAAAGTCTTCGTACCATCATCGTTCTTCCGCCATTTTTCGTCATTTGCCTACATGTCATCCACTTTTCCTCTATTGTTCACATATTCTGGTTATGTGTCGCATTCTCAGTGTTTTTGTTTGAAGTCTCCGTCCCGCGTCATTCCATCATCCTCTCAAACCTATATCACCGCTTCCGTTAACCTCACTATGTCTACTATCTCTGTGATTAGTTTTATTCAACAGGATTTTGTTTTTGCAGAAAGTGGTGGGAACAAAATTGGCGGAAAGGATCCGGAAGTCACTATGATGTGACCTCCATTAAAGAAGGGTACTTCGATCTATGGAACTCTCCAGAGAAAATCAAAAGGGCACATTTGGGCGGATGAAAACATTAATGCAGCAACAGATTATTAATGAAGAAGCAATGAATTCAGGGTCCAACTTGAAAAAGGTTTCAGATTTAAATTCAAAATCTGAGGATCGAAAGTACCATGTACAGAGGTAGGCGCCTCAAGGTTTTATTGCCGCAGATCTTCCTCCTCCAGAAAAGAGCCGAATGTTTACATACTTTATTATTTATGTCTTGTTTATAAGCAGATTTTCATTTCCAGCATTCATTTCCAGAAATAAATTGTAAAGTACAGTCATTTATGTTCAGTCATTCATAACATGGGCGCGAATGTTTTCCGCCATCTGATTCAAAATAAGTCATTAAATTTTTTCCATCTACCTCCTCCTCTAGAATTCTCTATCTCTTCTATAAAAGCTAGATGGAAATACATTGTAAGGGTTCCAGATTTCTATCAGCAAACTGTGCAGTGAAAAGGCTTTTGTATACATTTTGTAATACTTCTGTATGAAGGTTCAGAGCCCGTAGGGTCTCAGTGAGGAGGAGTTATAACTGTAATGAGGATTCTGGTCTTTGGTATCTCACAGTATGTAATTTCTCTTATGTGTTAATACAACATCTCCTTTCATACTATTTATCTTCTTGTATCATGTTCTAGAATGCGATTGGCTCACTAGTTTGCAGTAAGGATTCATCCTTGTTGATGCCCTTTCTGGAATTATTCAAATGCTTTAAATAGGCCTAGTCATGATATACTGTTCCATGTTTACCTCATCCATGTTTTCTGCTATATTAGTTGCCTGAGGAGGGTGCTTTTAAAATTCCATTGTCATATAAGGATTCATAAATTAATATGCCCTTATGTGGTTCTGTTGTGTATCTGGGTATCAATCTCATGTCAACTAATATCTTCTCTATGTTTCCTCACTGCACTCACTTCCTGATATTTGATTTCTGTGATATATTATTTGAATTGGCCCTCTTTATATTAAGCTGTCTCTTAATTTTCTGATGCCTCTGTATTGGAGTTTTACATGATGTCCCTACACTATTCTTATCTCTGTATCAGCTTCTGAGAGAGTTTGGTCCCATTCAAAACTTATTTCCTTGTTCAAACAAGAGATAGTAAGTGAGCTTTTGGATTGACAACCCAAGCTATATGAAGAGCTCCTTACTATATTAAGATGTCCTAGGCACTGGTCTATGACAACTCTAGACTGTCTCTAGGGGGGTGACAAAATCATCCACAACAAGGAAGATCCTTGTTGGATTGTTCGAGTTGCATTTGGAGCCTACAGTGATCTACTGTGATAACCAGAGTTGCATTAAACTCTCGGCTAATCCAGTATTTCATGATAGATCCAAACACATCGACATCAGGTACCATCATATCAGAGATTGTGTTCAGCGGAGAATCACGATGCTTTCATATGTTCCCACGGAGAATCAAGATGCCGACATCCTGACGAAGGCGCTCACCAGGAGCAAGTTCGAATTCCACAAAGGCAGGATAGGGGTTGCAGATAATCCATATCTTGCTGAGAGGGAGTGTTGAAAATGCAGCAAGATGATGGAGCTTAATGAAATGAAGTCGCCTTCACTAAGTGGGCCCGCAAGAAAATTCTGGCGCAAAGTCTATTTTTAGACATATGGATCATGGTCTAGGGGTTGGAGTATGTTATTCTTGGAGTATTGGTCATGTTGGTTAAAATATATGGACCTCTATTTTTTGACCTATAGGTCGAAGTCTATATTTAGACTGCCTATCCTAAAAATAGGGAAGTCAAATATTATTTACCCTTAATAATATTTGGACTATAAACTTCAGTTTACTCTCTTGGAGCACTTCAGTTCGAGCCTTGGAAGTGGCTCATGCATATGAAAGAGGAATCTATTCCTAAGGGTTTGGTGAGCTCATGCATGGTTGACTTCAGTTAGGACTTCAGTGGCAGAAGTTTGGTGGAGTTAATGAGACAGCTAGTGGAGTTGTGTTCGGTTTAACTTAGTTGAACTATTTGAGATTAGTTTAACTAGCTAATCAACTAGTAATGAGTGGAGTGAATTAAATATTATTTAATTAATTAATTAGTAACTCATTATTCAACTCAAGAACACATCAATTCACTACAGTGCATGGACAGTTCAGTGGAGACCAGTGAAAGAGGTAGATGAAAGGGTTGAGTTAGCTATCAGTTGGGACATCAGTTGTGCATGAGATTTACACCACACTTGGAGGAATTTCCCATGATGATTGCGCCGTCAAGCCAAGGAGATTTGAACCTTGGATCTCTATTTAGATAGGCCATGATTGCGCAATCGAGGAAAGGCAATTAGTGGTGAGTTTTGAACCAGTGACTTGTTCAAAACCAAGCTAGTTTGTGTGTAACTTCATGAGAAAGTACTGAGTACTTGTGAGGAGTATTGTACTGATTTTGTTACATGTTTTCTCCATTATAATATACACAATAGCTGCGGGGTTTTCAGCTATAATATTTCCCCATACATACTGTGTTAATGTGTATGATGAATTGATGTGCTATCGCTTGTTTTATTTCCGCATGTGTGATGATCTGAGTGGAAGAGATTATGTGTTGCATATGAATTCGAATTGATATGTGATCAGGATATTCTCGGTGGATAATTAATCATTATTCAGCAAATTTATACAGTCCCTCCATATCTTCTTCTTTGTCTCTTTATCTCACCCTCACAAACACACAGACACTCTCACTCCATATTTATCAATATCTTTTTCCCTCCCTCCCTGTCTCCATCTATCTCTCCTTTCTCTTCATCTTCCATATATATCTCTATCTCCCTTTGTCTCTCTATATCAACCCCAAAAAATACACTCTCTTTCTCCAATATATCTATTTGTCACTCCCTCCTCCTCTCTCTCCCTCCCTCCCTCCCTCTCTCTCTTCCCTCTTGCTATCATGTATCACTCTCTCTCCATCTTCATTATCACTCCTTCTCTCTCTCCCTCTCTTCAACTTTTAATCTCTATGTATTTCTTCTTACCTCCCTCTCTTTCCCTCTCCATATCCATCTCTCTTTCCCTACCTCTCTCCACTCTCTCTCTCTCTCTCTCTCTCTCTCTCTTTGTTTATTCACCTTCTAACTTTGTCACTATATGCCTCTCTCTCTCCTTCTCTCCCCCATTCTCTCAATCTCTTCTTATGTGTCTCTTTATCTCGCCCCAAAAATACACACTCTCTCTCCATCTCTTCCTTGTCACTCACTCACTCTCTCCAGTTGTTACTGCTTATGTCTTTCTTCTTCCCTCCCTTTCTCCCCATCCAACTCCATCTCTCTATCCATTCCTCTCTCACCCTCGAACTCCATATATCTATCCCTCTATCTCTCCCCATTCAAATACATCTCTCTATCCCTCCCTCTCCCCCCCTACAAATCCATCTCTCTATCCCTCCCTCTCTCCTCCTCTCTCTCAATCCCCTCTCTTTTCCTTCCTCTCCCTCCCTTTCTCTCCTACCTCCCTCTCTCTTCCCCCATCACTCTCTCTCTCTCCCTCTCTCTCTCTCTCTCTCTCCCCTACAATCCTCTATATTCCCCCATCACTCTCTTCCTCTCTCTCAATTAATCTCTCTCGTCTTTCCTCTCTCTCCCTTTATCGCCTCCCTCCCTCTATATTCACCACCCCTCGTCCCCGCTCTCTCTCTCTCTCTCTCTCTCTCTCTCTCTCTCTCTCTCTCTTTATGCCCTCAAATCCTCTCTCTTCCCCCATCACTCTATCTCTCTCTCCAACTATGTTACTATCTCCCTCCCTTTTCTCTTCTCTCTCCCTCTCTCCCCCCTTGTCTCCATCACTCCTTCTATGTCTCTTTATCTCACCCCTAAACACACACACTCTCTCTCCATCTCTCCCTCTCTCTCCCTCTCTCCCTTGTCACTCTCTCTATTTATCCAACTCTATCATATGTCTTTGTTCTTCCCTCCTATATATATATATATAATAATAATAATAATAATAATAATAATAATAAATTTAATATTGTATTAATATAAAGTTATTAAATTTAATAATTTTAATATTATAATATATTAATATGAATATTATGTTTAGTAATAATAATAACAATAACAATAATATTAATATTAATATTTTAATATTAATGTTAGAGTTAATATTTTTTTTTGCATGGTATTATTATTAATTTGTTCCATGGTATTTCGTCCATAGGCTTCAAATATAATTAGATGTTGAATTCTACTAGTTAATACTGGAAAATTATACAGCAGAAGACAACAATATCTAATGTCAAGTAGAAGGATTTACAGGGCTCGAAGACATTACAGAATCTAGAAATTATTTAAAAATCTCTAAGGTCTGAGGAAAAATCAAATTCAAAAAAGTCCTAAATGCTTTTGTGCACATTATCCTTTTTGAAGAGCGCCTTGCACACCTTATGGTCGAAAATGCGCACAATCCTAAGAATGTCAAAATGTCACTTTTTGGGACCACACAAAGGAAAGGACAAGTGATTCATCACATGAAGACATCAAAGGACAGCCACCAACGCCTCCTTAGACACCAAGTGAGCACACAATGGAATATTTGGAGCACACAAAGGAATCATACCCCTCTCCTGGGTCACCATCCACAATGTACCAAGAGAGGAAAGGGAGGATTTGAAATCTCCTATATAAGGCCACCATGAGATGAAGAATGGGTGAAAACATTGTTATGCTAGCTAAAATTTCCCAAGCAATACCAGCAGTGTGTGATCTGGAGCTGAAGATAGAGGGGACTCAATTTTTGGCCATCCAACAAGTTCAGTCCAACACAGTAGAGAGGGAGACTGCACCGAGGCAAGCTTGGGATAAAAACATCCTTACATTGGGACTTAGAACCCATGTTCTAGGGGCCCTTTGGCAAGAGGGTAAAGTTTCACTCTTATTACTACCAGTGCTCAAAAAGAGGGGCCTAGAGCCACTATTCATATTATTGTTGTAGTTTGAGTCTTTTCAGAGCTCGTGTTAAATTTTTTTAGTTTTTAGTTTAGTTTTAGTTTATATATGCATGTTATTTCTCTATCTAGTGTGTTTATGATTCTAGCTTGTTCCACTAACTTGCTCGACTCCACTTCTTTTTATTCTTGTTACCAATAACTTAAGTTGGTAGAACACACCCCTTAAGTTGGTGTGATTTCGTACATACGTGCACCAAACACACTCCAACAGGATTGACGACTCCACTAACATTTATTAACAAGTTTATGTGGTTGTGCTTCTTTTGCAGAGACCTTTGTCTGTGTTGTGGAGTGGAGTTGAATTTCCCCTGATTTCTCTTGCAATCCCTAGTTCATCCCAACTGACAGACTGAAGAGGAACAAATCCAAAAATTTCTTTTGCAAGACTTTGCATGCTTTTTCCGCCCATAGACGCGCCCACGACGCATGTTCAGAGTTGACTCGTGTGCAGACAATGCGCCAGTTCCATCATTTTGCGCGCAAAATACCGAATGAGAAATTTATCCCATGTTTCTGTCTTTTCCTACTTGTAAAGTGTTTGGAAACCCCTAATACACTTTCCAGCACTAGTTGTGGTACCCCACAGCTTGCTAAATCTCACTCTTAGTTGCTTTTTGTGGGCTTAGTGTCAGTTTTACTTCAAGTTAATTTTTGCAAAGTTCACACATAGTTTAAGTAGGGGGGAAAAATAACTTGCATTCCGAAAAAATTTTATGTTTTGCAAATTTTGGTACTAACACACCTAGACAAATAGCTAAATTAAGTGGCCCAAGACCATGCATGCATAGCTAGTTTTCTTTTTTTTCTAGTGTAAAATTTTTAGTTTAGTTCAATTTTTACACTAGGAATTTTGGGACTAGGATTCTATGCTACCTTTGCACCCTCCGGTGATCCTAGGTAAGCATATGAACACTTCCTATTCAGAACTCACCATATTACTATAGTTGCTCACATAGATTAACTAGGAAAAATAGAAGGTGACCCATTCTCCACACATGTTTTTCTTTTGAGCTAGGAACAATACAACATAATTTAATTAGGGGATTTTGTAAATGATCATCGAATATCCACACATTCAAACTATGTGCTTGTCCACTTTGTGCTCACGCACATTCACTCACTACGTGAAGCAAAGACACCTAAAACTAACTTAACCAAACTCACTAAATTCTCCCCACAGGGGCCACAAAAGAATTTATAGCTTAAGTTAGGAGAAAGGGGGTAGGCATCCAATAAGCCACCTTGATCATACTTCATCTTGAAACATAGAAGTTGTCTGTTTAGGGAGCCTCAAATACACCTATCAACCCATGGCAAAGGAAACCCGAGCACGACAGAGAACCATTTCAAAAAGGGTTAGGCTTAGGCGCAATGCGGGCAGGTATCAGTCAGGGCTACCTGACTTGGTTGATACTCGGTACTGGTAGCTGACTTACCAAGAATCCCAAGACTTGAACACTCACATGGGACAATGATTCTTAGTGGCCAAAAACTAGGGCATCATTTACCAATAGGTGACGGTGTAGGCAAGCGCTAGATCCTCTACCCCTACCTTGGTGGATTTTCTTCGGCTGACTGGGGGCATCGCCAGCCCTTATGGGATGTTGTGCTAGCACTCGCAAGAAATATTCTCAAGGCCCAGCTACATTTGAGTGTGTGAGGACGAATAGGTCTTCTAGGATTTTGAGTATCATACGCAAATAAACAAAAACCACTTTTTTGATTGCTTGATCAGATAGATTAACTTAAAGGGAAATTTATCTTATTTTTCACTTTGTTTTATGTATGTGACAATAATTTTTCTTTTATCATAGACTCTATCCTCTCAAATTTTTCCAAAACCAATCCTGGTCGACACCAGAATGGACCCAACGGGACCTTGTCTATCTAGGTGTCTTTTGGACCTCCCCCCATTACCGGGAGGGGTTCCAAGTCTTTCGCCATTTAGGTTTGTCCTTTATTGGGGCATCCTTAGTTGGGAACCCTAGTCGGTCTCCCAACACCATACCATAGACCATTCCTCCCATGACCCCACTAGGGCAAAGGAGTGTGTCCCATTCGGGAAGCTAGCCGAATACATAGTAGGGTACATTGCAGATTAACCCTCTTCCTAACCAGAATTTTATGTTTTCGCACAGTGCAATGACGTCAACCTCCCAGTCACCTTTCTTAGCTTCATTAAATCTACCTGATTTAACCAAGCTGACGAATGACCTCATCGCACACAATTCTACATGGCCTCCCATGCCCATGAAACTCCCTTCAAATATTCCAAAGTTTGAAGGAAAGAAAGTGTAACACCCAGGTAATCATGTAATGACCTTCCACCTCTGGTGCTCATCGAACAGTATCATTGACGACACTATTCAATTGAGACTAATTCAACGTGCTCTGACTAGAGTAGCCGTGAAGTGGTACATGGAGCAACCCTCAGCTTGACATGGAACCTTTGGTGCCCTCGCCACCGTGTTCCTAACATATTTTCAATTACCCATTCACCGTGATTCTGGAATGGAACTACTGACTCATTTTAGACAAACCCCCATCGTCCATATCTCGAACCATCTCCATGAATGGAGACGGTGTCACAATTTATGTAAAGCTAAACTCGACGATCAGGTTCTCTTAGATTTGTTCTTGAAAACTCTTACGACAGAGGTTTCAAAAGATGTGGCGCAATAGAGACCCACATCTGAAGAGGACGCTATCAGCAAATCCAAGCAACTTGAGCTGATTTATACGCAATCATGATACATTTATAACATCCTGCCTAACGCCCCGCGCCTGCAAACTTATCAAGAATTTCCAGGTGCGTCGAACTCTATAGACAGACTAATTGGGTCATTGAACCAAGGTTACCTAGGCAGCAGCAGTCAAAACCATGGTTACACATACAGGTCTACCCAGAACATACCTCAACTCGGTTCTCAAAGTCATCATATGCCTCAGCAAAATTTGACCAAAAGGGTGCCAGCGTATCACCAGGGAGGACCTTATCCTCTAGTTCATGGAAATCATTGCGCAGAAAGAAACTCTGACTGAAGAAATCCCCTCCAACGGCCAGGTGCAAACCAAGGACCATGTTATGCTCAGTCCCCAGCAAAAGACCCGCCTATGCAGACCAATGCATAGGTGAAATTTTTGCGGTCGTCCCAAAACCAACCACACCAATACAACTAGGAGAACTACCCTCTTAACGTGGTGAAGAAAAAATCCTAAAACAAGCCAAAAGGGAACCTTCGACAGGGGGGCAACAACCAGCAACGCCCACCGCGATCCCAGGCTGGAGGCAACTCCAACCGAAATCAGAGCCAGGAGTCGAGAAATGCCCAACGGCAGAGAAAAAGGCCACCTCTTCGATCAAACCATTCTTGTTCGATATGTGGTGAGTACGACCACTATACTCACCACTGTCCCGATCTCCCTAAGCTAAAGAAGCTACAAAGTAACCGAGGACAAGGAGAATCTTCCCAGCAACCAGTTGTGATGCAAGAACCTTTCCCCCATCAAGAGATGGTAAGCACTCAGCAGCAAAATACAGACGACTCTGTGAAAAGCAGCCATGAAATCTACATGATTGGCGAAGAGATGTTTTTCCAAAAAATGAATCGCAATTACAACACACCACCATACACCAATACGTTAGGGGAAAGTACTAGTGCACTGAATACATCTTTGAAAATTTCAAAGATGCCTATAGAACCATTGTTGAAAATGGAGAAGGGACCCAACAGGCGAGAAGGAAACTACTCCAAAGAAACCCATAATTATATTATCATGGACGATGTAGCACAATCTCCTGCTTCCATGTCAGATTTGGAAGTATTGCAGTCATGCCAAAAACAACGAAAAGCCCTACTTTCTGCGTTAGGCGCTATCGACTTTGCCGATACATGCCTAATGGATTTTGAATTAGACAAAGCCACCCCTAGGCTTTCTTCCATGGTCGCCTTCCAGATACCAATGTCGGTCCAGAATTTCACAATTCACCGATGTGTCATAAACGAGGGTGCATCCACATGCATCATGTCCAAAAATGTTTGGCAGAAGTTAGGTTCTCCTGAACTAAAACCCTTAGTCATCACGCTTCGAGCATATGATGGTCGTCCATCAACCCTCATCGACCTCTACCAAAGCATCCCAGTTTGCTTAGTTGGAAAGATAGTCCATATAGACATTGAAGTCTTGGACACTCACCTAGACTACAATATACTCTTTGGGCGGAGTTATATGTACGCCATGTCTACCATAGCCTTCTCTGTCTTTCACATCATTATGTTTCTACACGAGGACCACATCATCATTGTAGACCAACTGATGCACAATGAGAAGCGACCCCTAACAAACCCTTATGTAATTCTACCCTATGTAGATACATCCTCAGATGCTCTCTCACGGTACCAAAAATATGGCCTCGACCAGTTCAAACTGTCGTTCGTTCTAGGGTCATTCCTAGGAGATCCTCCCATAATCCTTAAGTCATCGCCTGATGTCACAAGGGCTGCGGTGTGCATGATGTCCATATCAAGCTTCAAAGTTAGTCAAGACACATACATAAGTAGTAATGGCACTAAGTCGTCAGCCACGACAGCCTCTCTAGCCTATGCTGCCTCCCAAACCCCTTTCCACTACCCCCCAGCTGGTTTCATCTCCCGATAGGTTTTGGCAACACTAGTATTTCCTAACATATCATTGGAAATCCCAGTTTGGTACCTCGTTCCCCCTGCAGGAACAGGAGCCACCCATGTTACTACCATAGGATTGAAGCCCCTTAGTCCCGAGGAGGCCCCACTCATACAAGAAATAGTCAAAACCACCCCTGAAAAGGAAATCCCCATTGCAAAACTGGTGATTACGGCTAAGAAAACCGAGAAAAGAGGAAAGAATATGGGGACCCGCGCCATTCAATGGAAATGACCAGTGTGTGCCATATGTGACGTAATAGGTCACCCTACCCATATATGTCTGGAACTAGATGAATTAAAACAACTCCTTGGCTTTGAGATAGACATCGCGATGTTGTGTTCCTGTAAAAGGAGCCTACC
Source organism: Pinus albicaulis (assembly GCA_034641835.2). NCBI lineage: Eukaryota > Viridiplantae > Streptophyta > Pinopsida > Pinales > Pinaceae > Pinus > Pinus albicaulis. The sequence goes on from CM076575.1 coordinate 978,665,730, forward strand.
ACCAAAGGTAAAGGAAAATCATTGCACACCAATCACGCATGCGCTCTATGCAGCAACTATGGGCACTATACCCACCATTTCCCAAAGATCCTGTGATATAGGGACACCTTACACACCATCAAGCGGTCCTATCAAAAGGATCCCTTCACCTGGGCATCCGGAAATGAGCCTCGTACCATATTGTACCTACAAGAGGAACAACAAAGGGCACAAGAAAGGCCCCCAATCATGCCTCTTATAAGTTGCACGCTATGCAATGAATGTGGTCACTTCCTCGAAGAGTGCGCATCCCTGGAACTCATCCATAGATGGTATCCTATATCAAGGGTTTACTATGTTAGATTGCATGCAACACAATTGACATGTCAATTATGCATCGAAAATCACCTTTTGGAGAATCGTCACTATATCCCCCGATTTTGGCTAGCCCTCGCTAGCTTACGCTCCACCATAGTCTGCCTCTCCCAAGAAGATGACATGGATGCGGAGTCCACAGACAGCTCCACAACCCAAGAAGATGTGACGAGCAGATCCATCGTGTTCTTATCAGTCAAAAAATGACCAATCAAGGAACCCTTAGTTACCCCTAACCACTCTCTACAGAGAAGAATAGCATGCATGTTATGCAAAATTACCAATCATGCAGTCACCACTTGTCCTGATTTAGCAGCATTACAATGATGGTTCCCTGCCCAAACTCAAAATGAGCACGATGAAACCCCCATATCAAGGATATTCTTCCGAATATGTCAAGGAAATCATTATGAGCGGCACTTTACTTATGCCTCACAAATTTGTCCCACCATTGACATGATTTATACTATAGAGAAGAGACAGGATGACCTCCGAGAATGGCATAAAAAGTACATCGCTGGGTCAACATCCCCACCCCCGCAGTGGCGTAACAGGTAAGCTAAGACAACACACCAACCAAGCATGACCACGGCCAAGCCTAGGATAACATGTGAACTATGTGACCTGAAAAACCACTGAGTCAACCAGTGCAAAGAACTGAAGCACCTTGCAAACAATTTTCGTATAGTCTCTTCTGTCCCTTAGAAACTTCTCTCTAACCAAGAGAAAATCACGCGTAGCTATTTTCATATTTGTTCACACTTTCACCATACGATTAAATGTGTACACCTCCCCAAGCTAAGAGCAGCAATAGCAACATTGAATCTGCACTCCCCCAAAGAGGTAGACACACCCAAGCCAACAATACAGATATGGAAACAGAAGACAACCTATTTTACGACAGACCCTTTCCAAGCGTCCACATCAAGAACAACGACTAGTGCAGAATATCACACAATATACTCTGTTGGCACAGTGATACCATGAACTATCTACACTGACCAAAATCACATAGCAGAGGTGTGCCCACTAATGGAAACATTCAAGTACTTCTGTGGTAGGCATAATTTCCACCTACACGAAATTTCCCATCCTAGCAGGGAACCCAACCTTGCGCTCACGCAGAATCCCATTACGGAGATTCTTCCCCCATTGAACATCAATGACACGATCCACCATATACGATTTGTATCATCACATATCAGAAATAAGATTGCAGCCACTCCCACATCCCAAGATTTCCACCGTATTACTTCGCAAAAGGTCAAGGTACCTTGCACTTTTGCATTTCTTTCCACAAGAGCCCAAATTTACTTACTGCCATCGAACTCCTTGATGATACCAAAATTCTAGAAAAATGACTATTACAACTAGAGTTTGTCGATGAAAGTCGACAATAGTTGCTGCAACACAACGAGGCCCACAAGAAAAGGGTAAAAGCATCATTCGACCACCACATCAGCCCTCGCTCATTCACCGAGGGCGAGCTAGTCCTCCGCTATGATGTCGCAAAAGAAGCCCTAGGACCAAGAAAGTTTGAAACCTTGTGGAAAGGACCATACATCGTTAACCATTGCCTATGATAGGGGGCATACATCTTGATAGAACTAAATGGGACATGCCCCATCAACCCTATCAACGACCTTTACCTCAAGAAGTTCTACCCATAAGGGCCAAAACGACCCTTCCCTAGAGTGAACGTACAAAAAACCAACCACTAAAATGTTTTTTGACCAAAAGACTTATTTAAAATTGCTCAAAGTACCACCATGGATCACCAAACTGAACCCCATTTCGGATTTGTGGATGGAGCATCACGATGGTCTCAAAGATTAGCCGCAGCTACCTGGGTCATTTACCATCCTGACCGATCACCACTCTGCTCAAACGGTGTGTGCATCGATTCAGAAAAAAACAATTAGGTAGAATATGACGCCGACATCAGACTTATATGCGATGCCCTCCATTAGGGTATATGCAATATGCATATCTACCTCGATTCCCAGTTAGTAGTGTCGCAGTTAAACCAAACATTTGAGACAAGATATACACATATGTTTAGAAAATATTTGTGTGCAAAAAGATTAAGCAGACAATTTGACTATATCACATTGACACATGTGCCAAAGAGTCAAAACCAAACAACTGATCGCATAGCTAACAATATCCTAAACTGGAATGCATCTCGAATAAACCATCATACATAAAAAACTAAAAATATAGATATCCATCAGCATAACATCATACATAAACCAAAATAGGTGACACAACACGTAGAGCCACAAAAAATATCTCTCATATATATATGTCACAATATATATGTTTGGGTACCAAAATATAGTGTCGCTGGTCCAACTGCCAGCCCAAAGATAGAAAAGTAGATAAAAATAAGGGAAGCATCCTCATAATGGGTGCTTTCCTTGTGTATAAGTATACTCTAGGGTGGTTCCCCCTCCGGAGGGGCACCTGGACCCACAACCGCACCCGGTACCACCACTAGAGCTGTTGTCACAACTGATATCGCCACCCGATGTAGAACGGGCCGATACTTCCTCTCACGGGCCATCACGGTCTCCAACCAGACCTCCTCGAAGTCATCCATAAATCCTCGAGCAGGCACCCTTTGGGTCAAGCAGTCCACTCGACCGTAGGCATCCTTGAGAGATGACACCTGAGCAATCAGCTCCTCGATGTGAGCCTCCACCATATCTGCACGTGCTACTACTGCATCAGCACGAGCCGGCTCAGTTGCAGCCTCCGCAGCGGCCGAGTTGCCGCCCTCTCCTGAAGGGCCAGCACCACCACCAAGTCCCCCAACAATACCTCCTCCCTGACCACCCCTAGGTCACTATAGAGGATCGTGGCCAACCAACCGAGTCACAAGGCGACCCACCTTGCCAACATCTGCAAGAGTAACCAAAGTGATGTCACTATCACTAGCAAAACACATAAGTACATATATACTCAAATAAGTGCAGAAAACGTACACAACATACCTGTAGGCCCCCAAGCATAACCAAAAGGGAGACCCATGTCTAGATCCCCCTAGAAGTCCATCCCCGCATATGGGAATGGCAAGAAAATCTGTGGGTTGACCTCGAACTAGGCCTCTATCGTGGCTTTCCAATAACGCCCCACCATGCCACCACCGCCTCGCGTCATCACCAGAGCCCAACTTCTCATATGAGGCTCCCGTGGCCCCCCAGGAGGCACCGCCACTACTGGCCTCAGTAGCACTACCCTCTCGTACATAACACTGCACAAGATACTGGCATACGCAAACAACTTAGATCCATTATTGATCTTGTTGAGTTGCATCACCATCCCGTCATAGCATAAACGGGAAAAGTTGTAAAAATGCCTAGACCTCAACCAGTGCAGTGCTACAACCTGCAAGCCTGATGCCCGATGTGGAGCCGAAGACCCTGCCAGTTGAGAAATCACTGCCAGAGCACATCGCTCTGCCAAATCTATCACAGATGCCATGCTGATGAACCCCTCTATAAGAGGCACCCTACCACAGTGGCATCTCTGAAACCTCTCGAGATCCACCTTCCCAGAAGGGAGTGGATATATTAGCGCCGCACCATAAGGCAGTAACCCAGTCACAAAATACACATATGTCTTAGGACGGATGACCATATTCATCCCTCGCAACAGGAACATGTTGCACCTCCTGCACCAGTGTCGGAATAGGTACCATAGCAATCAGTCCTTTGACCGAAGAAGCTTGTCTTCATGAACTTCAGGAGCCTCCATTGAGCTAGCTGATGATGCACCCCAGCATCAGCAACCAACGCAGTTAAGATCTCACAGCAATCTCGCACCCTCCACAATAACCTGTCATCAAAATAGGTACCCATCAGTACAGAAAAAACACAAAAATAGGCAAAAAACCAAGATATTTTTCACCTCGTTTTTGCGTGCATGTCCCTCAGATAGGCACGTTTAACGCGCGCATGTTTTTTGAATAGGTGCACTTAAGGCGTACCAAAAAAGGTGAACAGAGCGCTTTAGCGCGCTTGTCCCCTGAAAATGCGCACAAAGAGAGCGCACCTTTCCCCGATTGCCCGCGCAATCTAAGGAAAAAATCTCCCAGAATCCGTACAAACCCAGTATGTATGGACCCTAGCACCAACAAACTGAAAAAATTAAAGTGCAGGATTTCATGGAGGTTACCTGGGCATGATATTGCTAATCCCTGGTGCTCAGGCTAACCACAAAGGCAAGAAATGCTACGCAAAATCCTCTGACCTCTCAAAAACTCATTAAGTACAAATGAATTGAATTAGGGCCATATTCACCTATATATCGCCCTTTTCAAAAACTCGGGTGGACCATAACGAGAGATCAGAAGGTCCGTTCTCCTAACCGTAAGTTGCATCACGACCAACACTCCATGTTGAACAAAGGCGATGCCACACAATCACACTCCCAAAAATTTATTTTTTCAGTGCCAGTAGGTATGCCCTCTCTCATCTTCTATTTTAAACATCATGAATTTCAATAATATTTGATAATGAAGATACTTTCACTTGAGATTTTTTTTTTGCAGGAAAGTCTCGCAAACCATCCACATTGTCATCTCTTGAATGTTCCAGAGTAGGTATCATTCTGCCCCTAGCATGTTAGAGTCCCAGTAAAGTCTGCATATCCTGACATCATTTCTCTATCATAAATTAACCATAGGGTCCTCATATCCGACCGTGTTTATCATTACCTCACCTTGCACATGATAAACATCCTCATTGGTTGGTAGAGCCTCCCTCCATGGCGCTCGCCACCCACAGTAGACCATATATCACAGTGAAAGGGATGCCATGGCCATACTACTTTAGTTCGAGAAACACCTCATGCCCATCCATCCTCCATGCATAATTTCAAGCTTACCATACAAGCTAAAACCCCTTCCCGGATGATCAGGTTGTATAAGCAGATCAAAAGCGCATTACCGCGCCTCACATTTGGCCCACCATACCTCCACTAGCATAATCCCATCTACGATACTTTTTCATTCGCTTCATCAACCCCACACATGAGACCAACCAATGGGACCCCCACCCTTAGCAAAACACCTTCCTCACAACATCAGTGAGTGAACACTTTCTGTTGTGAAACCAGCTCCAAAAATAGAAGAAAAGAGATATCAACACCTTAGAAATAAGCCACTTCGAGGGGGAAACCTCCAATACATTACATGAATGAACAATTATTGGATGATACAAATGACAAAGCCTCCCTTCTATATATAGGAGTCCATGGGACCATAATGTAATCCTAGTGGGGCCACAATGTAATCCTAGTCGACCTAACAAAAATAATTGAAGGGCACAATAATAACAATATGGGGGTTACAGGGGTACAACAGTAGCAATAAGGGGGGATACACTAACATAATAAGGGACTACACTATTAATATAGGGACTTAACATGCCCCTCTCCTTCAAACAAGTGTTGTCCTCAATGCTTGATTATTTCTTGATGCTTCTGTATGAAATTCTCATCCTCCCATGTGGAATATTCTATAGGAAAGTTCTTCCACTTGCTGAAATACTCTGAAATTTATCGTACTTTTTGAGTTCTTGTTTCTGTGACTGCTTCAGAAATTCTTTCGATGTGATGCTGATCTTACTGTTGTTTCATTAGATTCTGCGCTAAAGTTAGGTTATCCTTTGAGAGTTGGAGAACTTGTTGTTGATGCTAGATGTGATCTTCCACTAATTTATCATCCATATTAGCTATTATTTGATCCTTCAAACCATCCAACTTAGCCTCCATTTCTACTTTTAAACCATCTATTTCATCTTCGGTTGCTCTTTGTAAGATTGAAATTTGTTGCGCTTGGTACCGTAATTTTGATATCTCCTACTGCAATTCTTCCTCTTCATGTTTCATAGTATAGATTTTTGAGGGCTTAATGGATATGGAATTATTTTTTGGAGGAATTATAGAACCAAATACTGATAAAAATTCTAAAATCTGCCCTTGGAATCACTTCAAATTTCTTTTTCAAAAAAACGCTATGCAATTTTAAAAACCAAATACACACCTTTTTCTTGCTTTTGAGAAGCTCTATATTGAAACTGAATTATCTATGTGATTTAGGATCCTAAATAACTAAAATTTGGCCCTGTAGTAGTCCTCTGAAGCTTCTTTCAAATTCTACAGGTCTGACTTGATTTGGATTCTTCAAGAAAAAGTCATGTCCAATCTCCCACAATGACCTAATTATGGACTGGTTCAGTAGAGCGAACTCGTATGACTTGCCACCTGTCACTGTTTGCTCCTTTGGCCCTGAAAATTATAGACAGGAAACTACAGTCTGTGTACTTCCAGTCACTTTTTTCAGAATTCCAATCCGTTGCTCAGAGAGAGATTTATGAAGATTTTCCCACAATCTCCAAGTCTTTGAGATGAAATTCGGAAGCCTAAAAAATACCCAACTTCCTTAGCTGATATCTCTGAAAATATTGCGAACCAAGCTCTAAAATTTTTCAAAAAATGTTCCTCAGGATTTCAGCTTCGCGCTTTAAAAATTTCAGCTTCTGAAACTTCGTAGCAAAAACGTTATAGAAAAAATTCCGCGATGACCGTTTTAACTGAAATTCAGGAGCCTACAAAAAGCCCTAAATTCCACAGATAATATCTTCGAAAATATTCCGAACCAAGCTCTAAAAAATTGTGACGATGTTCCTGAGGATTTCGCCTTCACACTATTAAAATTTCAGCTTCTGAACCTTCGTAGAAAAAAATTTATAGCGAAAATTCCACGATGACCTGTTTGGAGCAGTGAAACCCTAGAATCCAAAGCTCTGATACCAAATGTTGTGAAACCAGCTCCAAAAATAGAAGAAAATAGATATCAACACCTTATAAATCAGCCACTTTGAGGGGGAAACCTCCAATACATTACATGAATGAACAATTCTTGGATGATACAAATGACAAAGCCTCCCTTCTATATATAGGAGTCCATGGGGCCACAATGTAATCCTAGTGGGGCCAGAATGTAATCCTAGCCGACCTAACAATAGTAATTGAAGGGCACAATAATAACAATATGGGGGTTATAGGGGTACAAAAATAACAATAAAGGGGGCTACACTAACATAATAAGGGACTACACTATTAATATAGGGACTTAACACTTTCATGTTTTTGGGTACCCGTCTCTGTGATTTGTACAAACCGAACCCCATTATTTTATTCTTTTGGTAAGTGTACAAAGACACTGAATGGTGCACTACATCCTTCACCCTCCCATCCATCATTTTATCCCATAGCACCAGTCCCTGAACACCCTTGGTCAGAGTATTACAGCCCCACGTAGAAGCCACCATGATATTCATAGCCAATTTATACCCGCCCTGTAAGTCCTACCGACTCCAGGGATTTCCCCATCAGAAATAACTATGACTATCTCCAAGCTGCTTAGTATACTCCGACCTTGGGCTGTTGAATCCCCATCATCAGTTTTCAGTCCCCCTCACCAACATGCCTATGTTAAACCCATCACATCCAAGTCCTTGACCCCTCATGTCGGGGACCCCTCGGCCAGTTGTGGTTTCCTTTTTTTCAACTTCGACACCTATTCTCCAAAAAGGAAGTGGTACCTTGGATTACCCCTCTCCATAAAAGGGGCATCCTCGGGTGGCACTATGGGAGACATCATTGCCATATATGTCATCGATCCTCCCGAAATTCTACTACAACAAAATCTTTCATGTCAAGATGGTATTGTACCTTACAACCATTGCACTTTGATCAAATTCGTCGAAGACACGTGCCTCCATAAGCGTCTCTTTCAGCAATGCTTACACGGGATTTTCCCAGCCAACACCTATGCGTATAATGTGCAGCTATATGCCATACTGAGTTTACGCATATGGGTACCATATTCCACCTATTGTCAAAGAAAAAATGCCCCTGAGGGTGTCAGAAGTCGTCGTTAGCAGCCACCAAATCACCACCACATCAGTGATATAGACAAAACATATAACTGTCAAAATAGATTTGTTTAACTAGCCACAACATCACGAGCATGGGACATGCCCGCCTCGTAGAAAATTTGTATATGTATTGTATTATATTTTCTTATAGGGGTCCTTTAGGACATGGTCATTCTTGGAACCGGTGCAGGGTGTTTTCAATGCCAAGCTTCACGCAGGTCTCTCTCTCTCTCTCTCTCTCTCTCTCTCTCTCTCTCTCTCTATGCACAATACAAAAAATAAACTATAATGTATTTCGGTTATACAATTCTTCGTAGACCTCACACATTAGGGGGCAGCTGTTAACACTAGAAAATCGTAAAACAGAAGACAACAATATTTAATGTCAAGAAAAATGATTTATAGGGTTGGAAGACATTACATAATCTAGAAAGTATTTAAAAATCTCTAAGGTCTAAGGAAAAATCAAATTTGAACAAGTCATAAATGCTTTTGCGCGCATTATCCTTCGTGAAGAGCTCCTTTGCGCACCTTATGGCCAGAAATGCGCGCAATCTTGGGAATGGAAAAATGTCACTTTTCAGGACCACACAAAGCAAAGGACAAGTGATTCCTCATTTGAAGCTACCTAAGGACAGCCACCAACACCTCCTTAGACACCAAGTGAGCACACAATGGAATATTTGGAGCACATAAAGGAATCATACCCCTCTCTTGGGTCACCATCCACAATGTACCAAGAGAGGGAAGGGAGGATTTGAAATCTACTATATAAGGCCACCATGAGATGAAGAATGGGTGAACACATTGTTATGCTGGCCAAAATTTCCCAAGCAATACCAGCAGTGTGTGAACCGGAGCTAAAGATAGAGGGGACTCAATTGATGGCCATCCAACAAGTTCATTCCAACACAGTAGAGAGAGAGAGGGAGACTGCACCGAGGCAAGCTTGGGATAAAAGCATCCTTGCATCGGGACTTAGAACCCATGTTCTAGGGGCCCTTTGGCAAGAGGGTGAAGTTTCACTCTTATTACTACCAGCACTCAATAAGAGGGGCCTAGAGCCACCATTCGTATTATTGTTGTTGTTTGAATCTTCTTAGAGCTCTTGTTTAATTTATTTAGTTTTAGTTTATATGTGGATGCTATTTCTCTATATAGTGTGCTTATGATTCTAGTTTGTTTCACTAACTTACTTGTCTCCACTTCTTTTTCTGCCTGTTACCAATAACTTAAGTGGGTAGACCGCGCCCCTTAAGTTGGTGTGCTTTCGTACATATGTGCACCAAAAACACTCCAAAACTACTCATTTTTGATATATTTTATTTATTTACCTTACATTTTTATACCTCTTTTATAAATATGGTATTTGGCCCATAGGTTTCACTTAATTAAAACTTCTTTTTGAGTTTTGTATATATAAAGAGCTTTATGGAGTAAATATAAAAGGAGGTTTTATTTATTTACCATATCTCTAGTTTATTTATATTTTTATTTATTTACCATACCTCTGAAGTAAGTATAAAAAGAGATTTTATTTATTTACAATACCTCTGGTTTATTTATATTTTTATTTATTTACCATATTTCTTTTTTGAGTGTTTGTAAAACTTGTCATATTTTAAATTTATTTTTAATTGTTTATTGATGTTGTTATGTAAGTTATTTTTAAAGATGATATTATTTATATTTTATTTAAAAAAATAGTTTTTTATTTTGGCTTCCGACATACTTACACATCGGGGTCATATTGGGCTGTAGAATGCGCCTCTCGGTGCAAAGATAGATTAAGTTGCAATGCTCCTCTACATTATTGGTATTTCATATTCACGTTGTTATGCAACATTTAATGTTGTATAACATAATATATCAGCCAAGATGCATCTTAACCCTAGATCTATCAACCGTCGAGAGGGATCAAATCCCTTGAGGTGCAAACCTCTTTTTTTACTACAAAATTTGAGGAAAGGTTTGCACCTTGAGATATTTAGTTCCTCTCGACGCTTGTTAGATCCACAGTTAAGATGGATCTAGGCTAGTTTCAATCGCACCAAATCACACAAAATTTTTATTATATCCCTTTCTTTAATGTTATTTTGAATCCAAAGTGACAATGTAATAGTGTTGAATGATAGAAAACACTAATAATAAGATTGTATTTAATTACAAAAAGTATTTATTGTGATCAATATGAAATTATTTTCCTCTATTGTTCTTATTGTCACACCTATTAGTTTCTCCATCTTTTCATAATGATCATATGAAAAGGGTAGCTGAAATCTTTGACCATTTAAATATTTAACTTGAGCTTTTGTAGTAAACGTCATACCTTGTCTCTCTTGCTCTTAAATATTAATAGTAGCTTTCTCCAAAGTCAATCATTGTGACTTATGAAGTGTTAAACCCCATGTAAGTTTCAATGATAGTTGTTTTCTATTAAATTGTTTGAATGCATTGTTCTAACAATATTGAATGATGGAAAATGGGAATAATAAAAATGTAGTCAATTACAAATAGTGTATATTTTCACGAAGAAAAAATTTTAGGTAAGATGAAAATTCAAAAATTTATTTATGGTTGAATTAATCTAACACATAAATCAATGCACGTCATTAATATTTTTTTGTACATACACTAAAATAAATTCACACTATTAAAGTAATTACCTTGAAATCAATTTATATCATACATTTAGTTACATCAAATAAAATAAAAAGCATACACGCTGAAATCAATGCATCTAGTGCAAGAAATCAAATAGGATTAGAAATCGACATATGCACTGAAATCAATGCATATAGTGCAAGAAATCAAATAGGATTAGAAATCAACATCTGCACTAAAATCAATGCATCTAATGCAAACAATAAAATAGTATTTGAAATCAACAAATGTATTGAAATCAATACATTTAGTGCAAGTAATCAATTAGGATTAGAACTAAAAACTGCAATAAAAGTAGTGCTTCATGTACACTCAATCAAATAGGATTGGAAATAAACATCTACACTGAAATCAATGCATCTATTTCTATGAAAAACCAAAATATTCATAAGTGTAAATATTTTGTCTCCCTCACTCTCTTTTCCTCTCTCTTCTTCCCTTTCTCACAGGGGCTTCATTGTGGGAACAATACCATACCACGTGGGTTCACATTGGGGGACATATAATGAGGAAAAAATGACATAATATATTGGTGGGGTACATAGGGGGTAAAGGGTTTTTATATTGGCATGTATAAAAAATTGAGCTCAAAGTTAATGAAAAAATATAAAGGGGTATAAAAAATGTTAATGAAAAAATAGATACCTACAATATATAGTGAAATTAGGGGTATTTTAAATTGGAAAAGTGTATTGGGTTTATATTGGTAGGGGGTTAAATAATGTGCTTTTTTAGAGGTATTTTCCAATATATATTCAAATCAAGGGTATTGTTTAATATGCTATGATCGCACGTGATATGTTATAGGTTCATTTACTGAAGCCCCTGTGCCCTCTCTCTTCCAACTATCTATGTCTATATCTCCTTCTTTGTCTCTCTAACTCACCCCTCAAAAAACACATGCTCTCTCTCTCTCTCTCTGTCTCTCTCTATACATATCTATATATCTCATCTTCCCTCCCTCTCTTTATCTCTCTTTGATTCCCTCTCTCCCCCTCCATTTACATCACTATCTCCCTTTTCATCTCCTTCTTTGTCTATCTTTCTCACCCCTGAAAAATACACAAACTCTCTCCATATCTCTCTCTCTCTCTCTCTCTTCCTTCTCTTTGTGTTCCCTCCCCCTCAGTTCTCCTCTATCGCTCACTCTCTCTCCATCTCTCCCATGTAATTCCTCACTATATATTTTTTTCTTCTTCCCTCCCCCACTCTCAAATAAAATAGGATTAGCAATTAATATCTACACTGAAATCAATTCATCTATTTTAGCAAAAAACCAAAATATTCATAAGATGAAAGAATTTGTCTCCCACCCTCTCTTTGTCTCTCTATTCTTGCCCCACCCATCATCTTTATCTATATCTCCCTTCATATATCCTTATTTTTCTTTCTATATCAGCCCCAAACACACATAATATCTCTCTCCATCTCTATCTATCTTTCCCTCCCTCCCTCTACCTATCTCTCTCTTCTTCCCTCTCTCCCCCCTCCATCTATATCTCTATCTCCCTTTGTCTCTCCTTGTTGGGGCCTTTGTTTTGAACAGCACAATTTTGAGTTGCGGAAGGTTAGGAGTGGAAAGAACATGTGCCAGAGCGCAATTAGGGAAGTCAAGGGGCCATTTTAGTTGTAGAGAAGCTGCAAACAGATGGAAGAGCACATGTAGGCGACATCACAGATGGCAGAAAAGGGGGAAAATGAACAAACAGAAGGACTCCCAGAAGCAAAGTCAATTGCAGAAAATATACGGGAACCAGTGGAGTGCAAGGGAAAAACTGAGTGAAGAAGGGGAAAAGACTGACAGTTTCAGTTGGAAAGAGTAGATAAGCAAGGAAAGAGTGAGTCCGAGAGGAGGTTCAACGGTATTGAGGGAGCTCTGCGGAGCTTGTATGTATTGTGTTTTTTTATATTGAACTCTGCAAAGTATGTTATGTAATGTTTGACTGAATTAATAGGAAAAGACTGATGCTGAGTTGTGGGATATGAGATGTATGATAGTAGTTGGTAGATGTACGTTCAGATATTTTAAAATTTTTGATGTTCGTATTTTTTATTGATACATGATAACTTGTCTCTCAAATTATATGTGATGAATATGCTTTGTGTAGTGTAATGTATGAATAGCTGTTAGTGATCACTCTTCGGTATTAATGGTCTATCTTTCAATCTCAGTAAGGTCACGACACGCCTCATGTGAGTCTCCTTTCTCTCTCAGGCAAGGTGAAAATGCTAGTGTTGTCCTAGACTACAGCATAATCTTGTTGGCTCTGAGCATGAACCTGGATCTTGCCCAAAGACCTATTTTTTCGCAAAAAAATGGTTACATTGTGGGGACCTAAAAAATTAACAAGAATAGATCATGGTATCGAGGATCTATGAAAGAGAATTGCATAACTGGTGGGACAATCATGTAGATCAGTTCATATCACAATAGGCGGAGCATCAACAGCAGAAGGAAAAGACTTTCAGGGACCAAGTTTTATTTTCTCACTCAACGAGTCATTTGTACAAAAAAATTTGGGGAAAATTTCCTGAAGAGCACCATAACTGGTTGTGAAGACTCTTGATCAAGTCACTTCCTGAACGATTGTGTCTATCCTGTCGTAGGTGGACACATACAAACCTGACATCATTACACCGGTTAGAAACAGACTTAACCTGTGAAGTAGATTTTTGGGTATAAACTACTTTAAAGGGGTAAATTGTAGATTTTGTAGCCAAATGCTATCAATCTTTCACAAAAGTAGAAGATATATTTAAATCTAGGTTGCGGGGAAAGTTTTTGAAACAAGTCTTGTTGTGTATTAAAGATTTAATGGTGGATGAGGGGCTAATGTTGTTCCAAAGTCCCGCGATGGAGGTTTAAACCTCTAGTACTAGGGGAAGGATCTGAAGGAAAGATGCTATGAACAAGGGAAAAAGGGGAATAGGGATATGGACATCGGAACCTCTAGTAGGTTGAGAAAGTTGAGAGCACATCAAATGGTGTAGATCATTGAGAAGTGGTAGGAAAGGGAAATACGAGAGATTGAGAAGCAAGAAAGGAAGATGCACCAAATATGACAGAAGAGAGAGAAGGAAAAGTGGGACACAAAATAATGGACATGCCCATCAAAGAAGTTAGGTAAGTTCATAGGAGCCCATCTCGAATAGAGAAGGGAAAAAATTCTAGTGAAGAGGAGGACGCGTGCCCTGAGGAGGAGTCTGATGTGGAGCTACATGTTGCGATGGAGAAATTTTGCCAAGAGAGGTCGGCAACCATAACGCAAGGTAATCCTATTCCCCAGGTTTCAAGTAGCACTAGTCCTAACCTTCCCCTGGTACTTTACCATCCACCTAATAAGTTCTTGATAAAATTGTGAGAGTCTACCAAGTTGTGCAGTGTTTAGTCTACAGTACAGATAGCAGCTAACAATAGTACTCGTAGTAGGATCTCTCAGTTAGGAAGTAGAGGTTTTATATTAGTCCCACTGATGCAAGTAAATATGGAAGGATCATTTACCCAATACTCGAAATTTTCTGGAAAATGTAATGATGATGTGGAGCAACATTGGTATCTGTGTGAAGCAATTTGGAGTGATTGACAGACACCAAATCAAGTTAAATTAATCGAATTTCAAACTACACTAAGGGAAATAGCTTTACACTAGTTCATCAAATGGTCAGAGGTGCACTAGAACCCAACGACAAATGATGTTAAGAGAGAGTTTGTACAAGAATTCAAGCTACCCAAGACTAATCAGCAAGGATTGTCCGAACTATGGGAAATTAAATAGAGGGAAGGAGAAATAGCTTGGGATCTAATGAGAAGGCTTAAAGATGCAATTGGGAAACTAAGTTACCCAATTGAACCAAATCACCAATGGGATTGGTTCATTAAAGCACTTTTGCCCTTGACAAGAACACCTCTAACCCAACAAAATATTGATACCCTTCAATATGCACTAGAGAAAGAAATGAAAATAGAAGAAATGGTTGGATACCCACAAGAGTTTAGAGGGGGAGTAGCAGTGCAAGACCCATCTATATTGGGACTGCAACATCAAATAACTAGTTTGATGGAGAAGCTAAAAGATATCCAGCCAGTGCGACCCACATGATCTAATGTGTGGTTTACACATTGTCTCTTGGAAGGACATGTAGTTACGGAATGCCAAGGTTGCGGGGAGCCAATGTTGGGAATTCGATGGATAGAGTGCAGGGGGCCCACCAGTAGGAGGAGTTGCGCAAGTAAATACTCAAGGGATATACCAACTGCAACCCCATTTCCTAGGATTTCCTAATCAGAAAAATCAGACAACAATAGAATGCTGTGAAATATGCAAAGGTATTGGTCATCCTCTACATTTGTGCCCCATCTTGCAAAAGTATTCAAATGTTCTAAACAACATCTATTGTGAGTTTTGTGCTTTAAAAACTCATCATAAAAAACATTGCAGAGCCCTGGATGCATTAGCAGATCTACTGGATAGATCATCCTATAGAGTAAATGAGACTCCAAGAGGATGAGGATGAGGAGGAATGTGAGGTAGCAGAACCAGAGGAAGAGGGCTTGTAAGATGTTATAATTGTGATAAAGAATGCCACATAGCGAGGGAGTGTCTGCTACTAATATGACCATGGTTTTCCTAATGTAGAGTGAATGCACATGCTTTTGAGGACTATCCAGAGCTAATCAAAATATGGGAAGAAAGAACCAGGCATCAAGGAGCCAACCTAGTTAACGTAGAGCCAAGGGTAGTAGAGACACAACCTCTGCCAAGTGTAGCTATAATAACCTAAGGAGGGAAGAAAACAAGGGATGATGCACGAGAAATGGACCCAGTAAAGTTAGTCAAACTTGCATCCCCAAAGAATATTTTCAATCCAGAGCGACAGAAACAATACTTTAAAGAAGGACTGGAGACATTCTCAAAGCTGAAGGGTCACAAGGGTATGGATATGATGCAACCATCTAATGAAGGAGAAAAGTTAATTACCACAGGGACACTTATAGAAGAATGGTTCTGACTGTTCTTGAAGATTGTAAATAATAGACAGATTCTGGAGCAGTTAAAGAAAAATCTAAAGACGGTAGTCCAAGGAGGAGTAGAGCATGAAGAATCAAGTAAGGCTAACCTCTCTAAAAATTATATAAGAAGAGTAAAAAGAAACAAGAGGAGAACGGGAAAACAATTTCCCATAAATGCTCAAGTTATGGGATTCTAGATAAGGGACACAATGTTAGATCTTAGATTAGATGTCAATATTTTTCTTAGAAAGACATGGGAAGCATTGGGAAAGCCAAAGTTGTCATACTCTCCTATATAGCTAAGAAGGTGATCATGAGTTCATAAATTTTGCTCAAAAATCAAAGTTACAGGATTGGGTTGAAACTAGGATGTTTGCGTAGATCTCGTCTTCTTGATTTCGGCGCCGCGAACGGTTCGAAAACCAATGCCATATGAGGGAGATATCGCATTTTGATCAAATTCCCAAACAGGTTAAATATGCGATAGGGTTGATTGGGATGCCTAGTCAGCAAGGTGTATTGCACAATCAGCAAAAGAAATATTTTGAGGAATATTCCTTCCTCAGAGCCAACCACAGGTTGACAAGTGGTGCGATATTATTGGTTGAATGGTTGTACGTTGTTTTTGGAGGACCAATCATAGGGTGACACGTGGCCAACCCTAAGGCTGCCATGTGTCCCCGAAGTGTTAGTGTAAAATTTTGGGTGAAGGTCCGTAGGGCTCAACCCCGCGACCTGCTGCAAGCGTGCACAGGTCTCTACCAACTACTCTACAAGTATGTATTAACAACTATAGTGGGCATCTTCTATTTCAAGTTTGACGGATTTGTATATGGGGGTTGTGGACTGCTGGTGGTCCCAACCCGCCAGCGGTCCCACATATGTGTTCACATTACAATGTTTAAACATAACCATTAATGTTATCAATCAATGGTTAATTGTAACCTCCAGCCAAAACTGACAACATTTCCGCAAGTTTTATGTTATATGTTGTCACATGGTGATGATTTCTCCACACGGTTTCCTACAACAGTTTCGATAACCATGACTTTCAACTCCAGTTCGACCTTATCCATCGGGGTTAATACCTTAGTTCCGCCGACTGTTACGATCAGGCTGGGGTTTTGGGTTCGCATGTGGCCACTCCTAACCATAATTTTTTTTGTTATGGTTAAGTTTGGTGGGAATTATGGAGCTCGCCTAATTTTATGCGGATTTGGCTAAATTAACTCCAGTTAAGTGGAGTTTTTCTAGGTGTAACTGGGAAATTGAGCAGGAGACTCAATTTTCTCCCATTGAGATTGAATCAAGAGTCATTCTTGACTAATTGGAGCATTCTGGAGCCATTGGTGTACAGAAAAAAGGCATTAGAGGCCTGAAACTACATTTATTTTCAAAATTTTGAGGATAATGAAAGATGGACATGCCATTGGGAGCTGGAACAACAGATATAGCCTAGGAGGGGTGAACTGCTTCATCATGCCTACTGTGTAAATTATGTGTTGTGACTTATTTCTCTATTTTACACTGCTGTTCAGTGTTATTTGTGCTTATTTTCATGCTTCTAATTCACTAAAATAATCTACAATTTATGGTTAAAATCCTCAATCCTTAAGCAAACTAATGAGACAAGTATGCACATGTTTATAAACTGAAAAGACACTTGGCACAAAAAAACTAATACAGTCCTTCCAGATCAGATTGATATCATAGCCAAGTTTATTCTCTAGTGTTGTTTTGTGAAAATAATTGTTTAACTATTTGCAAGTTTTAGATGCTTACTAGGCTCAAGCTCAAGAGAGGAGAAGGAAAATTGGTGGGAGTAGAAGGGTCTCAAGAAGAGACAAAGCAAAGGAGAGCAATATTTCCACAACCTCCACCACCTATTTCACCTCCTAAGGAAGTAGATGCTACATTACGTATGTCTCATAGAGAAGGAGAAAAACATGAAGAAGTTGATCCCAAAGAGGAAGAAAGAGTGTTTAGGAAAGAATTGTTTGACATGACTGAGATGGTTAGAATCCTTTATCAAGAAAGGAATGAGATACTGGAAGGAGAAGGATCCAAATTTCACAAGGAAGGACAGGGATCTTCACAATGTCATAGTGATGAAGATAAGTTAAAGAAGGGAAATGGAGGAAATGGAGGCAATGGAGAGTCATCATCCTCATCCTCGTCATCATCATCCTCTACTTCTTCTTTAGTACATCAGCCACACAAGTCAAAGAAAACTTGTAAAAATCCTTTTTTAAAACTTGATGTTAAGTTTGAATTTCCAATGTTTAATGGTGAAGTCAATGCAGAAAATCTTGATAATTGGATTAGGAAATTGGAGGTATATTTGAGAATCCAAAACCTTGAAGATGATGATACCAAAATCCAATTAGCTTCGTTGAAAATGGAAGGTGCAACACTTGTTTGGTGGGAATCCAAGAAAAAAGAGGAGATCAAAAACCATGGTAAGATTATTCTATCATGGTTATATCTCATTACTGCTATAAAACAATAGTTTTATCCATTATATCATATGCAGAAAGCCATAATGAACTGGAAAAACTTTAGGCAATTGAAGGGACAAAATGTGCAAGAATACACCCAAGAATTTAGGAGAAGAGCTCTCTTATTAGGGGTATATTTGAAGAGCCAAGATACTTTGCTAAAGTACATAGGAGGCTTACAAATCTACCTAAAACATACTATTATCATGTTTAACCCCACAAGTCTAGATAAAGTATGTGTTCAGACCACACATCTAGAAGCTAGAGGGAAAAACATTTCTGAAGAGGGTAGGAAGAAACCTTTTAAGGGTAAAAACAAAGAGAAGACCCCAAAAGGTAAAAGCGAAAAGAATGCATCTTTTAAGAAAGAGGGAGAAAAATTGGTTTGTAAACATTGTTCAAAAGAAGGCCATGATGAAGCTCATTGTTGGAAATTACATCCTGAAATGAGGCCAAAGAAATACAATAACAAAGGGAAACAGAAAACTGCAGCTGCAACTCAACATGATTTAGGAGATGATCTAGGTGATGAATCTAAACTTATAGCCATGGGATTGAAGAACATGAAGGGAAAATAAATTGAAACTAAACCCAATACTATTACATCACACTGTCACATACATGCTCCAAATGAAGAAGAAATAATTGAACGGTTTCATGTGAGGGTCATATCCAAACATACCAAGGTTGAAAGATTATTTGATAGTGGGTCACAAGAAAACTTAATCTATGAATACTTGGTCAAGAAACTTAACCTTGATACCATACCACATCAAAACCATATCCATTCAGTTGGATTTGTAAGGATACAAATTTTCAGGTTTCAAAGAAATGTATATTACAGTTTGCAATCACTGCAAATTTTGTTGACATAGTTGAATTATATGTGGTTCTGCTTGACATAATAGGTATTGTGTTGGGGAGTCCTTACTTGTATGACAGGAAAGAGATCTTCCATCGCCATGAGAAAAAATATCATTTATTCAAATATGGCAAGGAGTACATTGTTAGAGCACATCACAAGAAGACAAACAACTATGGTAAATGCTGGACAAGAAAGGTATTTTCAATAAATTTTTTGATATGATTTCAAGACCAATCATTATTTCATCTACTTTACTCAAAAGTGATTCTCTTGTACATGAGATTTACATAGAATAATATGCACATGAAATTGATTTTCAAGATGTCTATGCTAGTTTGAGTGAAGGGAATCAAGTTGAAAAAAAATATTATCACATGCATAACAATTTTCTATTTCATTTGGGCAAGCTATGTATACCACAAGGATAGAGGCTAAGTGTCATGAGAGAAGCTCATTCTTCTCTTATTGGTGAACACTTTAGGGTAAGCAAAACAATGGGGCATCTACAAAATTATTGCTATTGGCCTCACATGATATATAGTGTGTTGCATTTTATAAGAGGTTGTTCTATGTGTGCAACAAGTAAGCCTAGTAATAGGAAGCTTGGGTTGTGCACGCCACTACCGCTACCATCAAGGCCATGGGAGAGTGTCTCCATGGACTTTTTTGGATATTTAACTGTGTTAAGAAAACAACATGATTATCTTTATGTAGTTGTGGATAGATTCAGTAAAATGTGTATACTTATGCCATGTAAGAAAACCATTACTGATGAAAAACTGCTGAAATTTATTTTCAACATGTTTGGGTTCATTTTTGATTGCCAACTTCTATTGTTAGTGAGAGCGATTCTAGGTTAATTAGGAATTTTTGGTCAAATATATTGAGTATGATGGACACAAAGTTGAAAAAGAATACTGCTTTTCATCCACAAACTGATGGACAAACCGAGGTGGTGAAAAGAACTGTCGTGGATCTATTGAGAGGATATTGCAGCAAACATCCTAAGTTGTGGGATGAATAGTTACATTACATTCAACACGCTTACAATCGGGAAAAGCACTCTTCAACTCAAACATCACCTTTTGAAGTATGCTTTGGTTATTTGCAAAAATCACCATTAGACTTCATTTTGGGAAGGATGTTGCAATTGATGTACTTAGTGATTATAACAAGACTCAAAAGTTGATTGAGAAAATTCAGATTATACATCAACAAGTTCAAGAATAGCTTGAGAAAATTTAAAGCAAATACAAGGAGAGGCATGAAAAACATAGAGTTGATCACAAGTTTCAAGAGGGAGATGAGGTATGTTTGAACATTAGCAAAGAAAGGATGCAAGGGGAAGGTAAAAAGCTCAAACCCATTCGCTATGGTCCATTCAAGATCATAAAGAAAGTTGGTAATAATGCATTTCAACTTGACTTGCCTTCTTATATGAAAATTTATTCAATTGTTAATGTTGAAAACTTATGTTTTTATGAGACACCTTTGATTTATGATCAAGGAAGTGATGTTCAACTACCTTCTATTGAATATTTCTCACCAGAATTTCTGGATGAGCTCAAAGAAGATACAATTCTTGAGAGGAGGATAAGAGAATCCAAGAGGGGAAGTCTTGAATACCTTCGAGTTGGGCTCAAAGGCACTAAGCCAAGCAAGGAAAAATGTATGGAGGTTGGAAAGGTGAGGGAGATTTACCCTCATCTACCAAATAGGTAATCAAGTCTTTTGGGGTCCAAAATCTTCTCAATGGGGAGGAGTGATCAGGAGTTCATAAATTTTGCTCAAAATTCAAATTTATAGGATTGAGTTGAAATTAGGATGGTTGCATAGATTTGGTCTTCCTAATTCTGGCACTGCAAACGGTCCAAAAAATCGATGTCGTCTGAGGGAGATATCGCGTTCTGATCGAATTCCCAAATAGGTAAAATTTGCGACAAGGTTGACTGGGATGCCCAGTCAGCAAGTTGGATTTCACAGTCAGAAAAAGGAATATTCTGAGGAATAATCCTTCCTTAGAGCCAACTGCAAGATGATAAGTGGCGCGATATTATTGGTTGAATGGTTGTACGTTTTTTTTGGAAGACCAATCATAGGGTGACACGTGGCCAGCCCTGAATCCACCACGTGCCCCCGAAGTGTTAGTGTAAAATTCTGGGTGAAGGTCCGTAGGGCTCGACCTCGCGGCCTCCCACGGGCACGCACATGTCTCCATCAACTTCTCTACATGTATTTCTTAACAAATATAGTGGGCGGCTTCTATTTCAAGTTTGATGGATTTGTATATGGGGGTTGGGGACCGCTGGCAATCCTAACCCGCTAGTAGCCCCACATATGTGTTCAAATTACAATGTTTAAACAAAAACCATTAATGTTATCACCCAACGGTTAATCGTAACCTCCAACTGCAACTGCCATAATTTCTGCAAATTTTATGTTATATGTTGTCACATGGCGATGATTTCTTTGCGCGGTTTTCTGGCAGTTTTGCTAACCACGAATTTCAACTCTGATTCGACCTTATCCATCGGGGTTTATGCCTTAGTTCCACCGATCGTTACGGTTAGGCCGTGGTTTGGGGTGTGCATGTGGCCACCCCTAACCATAACATTTATTGTAACGATTAAGTTTGGTGGGAATTATGGAGCGCGTCTAATTTTAGGTGGATTTGGCTAAATTAACTCCAGTTAAGTGGAGTTCTCCACTTTTAGTGGAGTTTTTCTAGGTGTAACTCGGAGATTGAGTAGGAGACTCAATTTTCACCCATTGAGAGTGAATGAAGAGTCATTCTTGATTAACTAGAGAATTTTGGAGCCATTGGTGTAGATAAAATAACCATTAGAGGCTTGTAACTACATGTATTTGCAAAATTTTGAGCATAATGAAATATGGACATGCCATTGGGAGCTGGACTAGCAGATGTAGCCCAGGAGGGGTGAACTTCTTCATCATGCCTGTTGTTTAAATTATGTTTTGTGACTTATTTCTCTGTTTTACACTACTATTAAATGTTATTTGTGCTTATTTTCATGCTTATAATTCACTAAAATCATCTACAATTCATGGTTAAAATCCTCAATCCTTAATCAAACAAATGAGACAAGTATGCACATTTTTATAAACTGAAAAGACACTTAGCACAACAAAAATAATACACTCCTTTTAGATCAGAATGGCAAACCAATACTGCATTGTACCAATAGGGAGGTTGGAAGAAGTTGAAGTAGATGTTGCAGGAGTAAAAACTTATACAGATTTTGAAGTGATAGATATTATGGGGGACAAGAATCCCCACCCAGCCCTCTTGGGGATAGACTGGGCTTTTGAGAATTATGCAGTTATTGATTTGAAGAAGGAATTTATGCTATTATAAAATGTTGAAGTCAGAGTGGTCCAACCACTGGATCCATATCAAGGACCCCGGTACACAGAAACTGTCGAAAATAGAGAAGATGCAGAACTTCTTTATCAACTTTATCAAATGACAAAAGGGAAAAGGGGAGATTACATTAATCCTATAGCAGGATGAAAAATAAGTTGGAGTGTTCAGAGTTCCAATTGCTAGGGACGACTGGCAGCAAAGAAGATAGGAGATCAACACCAGAAGGTTCACCACCATTCATGGAGTTAACCGGATGGGAACAATGGTAAGGGGTTACCAAAATCTTACAAATATTCAAACTGTGAACACATTCATTAAAAAAATTGAATATAAGGTACCAAAAGAGCATATAATTCCTCTCATGCATGTAGCATTACAATCCACTTCAGCAATATGGTGGGAAAACCATCACAAATCTCTCAATAGGTGGGAGGACGTAACTAGAGCATTAAAAACAAGATTTCAGGCGGCTTCAGGACCGCAACTAGAGGAAAAGTACAGAGGAGATTCAAATCCCCAAGTACACATAAATATCTTTGATTGTAAGTGGAGAATGGAAAAATATCCAAAATCCTTTTGGGTACATAACTTCATACATTCATTAGACACCATCTTGCAAGCTTGGTACATGATAGAAGAAAATAAGAGATCGACAGATACCCGGGAGACAGTGGTGGAAAGGTTTATGCAAAGTTTTTCTTTCAAAGGGGATACAAAGCAGATTACGAAGACCTTACAAGCAATCAAAAGAACGTTGTTCTTCCCAGAGTTTGAGGAAACGGAAGACACGCTTATTTCAGATTAGAAGGCCAAGTTTTACTATCAGGAAGCAGTAACATGCAAAAAGATGGACTGGGAGATATATGATGATGATTTGGAAAACCTTCGACATTTGTCTATCCTTTCTCTGTGTCCGTTTCTGAAGGTCTTGGTCCTCAAAAGGAGAACGAGAAATACAGGAGGAACCTACCACTGAAGGACTATACCTGTTACCCTTAAATACAAAGAAACATAATATTGGGAGAGAAGAGAAGCCGAAGATCGCATCTATAGGACATTATTGGGATACAGAGGCCACAAAAGAAATTTTTGATCCGTTGAAAGAATACGAAGATCTATTCTCATCTTCATTAGCAGAATTAAAATGGATTAAGGGAGATTTGGGGGAGATGTGAATAATACTGAAACCTGATGCGAGGCCAGTAAAACATAGAACTTACCATCTGAACCCAAGGGTGAAATAAATGGTCAAAGAAGAAATAGACAAGATGTTGAATGCAGGATTAATCTTTCTAGTTGAGGAGGCAGAATGGGTCAGCCCAATAGTGATACAAAGTAAAAGGGAGAATTAAGAAATCAGAGTGTGTGTAGACTATAGGACTCTAAATAACACATGTATTCACGATCCTTTTCCAACACCATTAAACGATGAATTTTTGGATAACGTGGTGGGAAATGAAGCATACTCATTCACAAATGTTTTCTCGGGATATCACCAAGTACGAATAGCAGAGGAGGATAAAAGAAAAAACACATTCACAACTAAATGGGGATCATATGATTATCACATCGTGCCCTTTGGGTTAAAAAATGCACCAGCTGTATCTTCAAGGATAGTGATAGCAGCTTTCAGAGACTATATTCACAAGTTTCTAGAGGCATATATGGATGATTGGACGGTGTATAGTTTGTTGAAAAACCATGCAAGTCTTTTAAGGATAATGTTTGACCAGTGCAGAAAGCTTCAAATCTCGCTAAATATTAAAAAGTGCATATTTGTAGTACCATTTGGAACACTATTGGGACATGTTGTCTGTAGATAGGGAGTATGCATGGACCCCGCAAAGGTGGTGATAATTGTAAATATGGATTCCCCAGATAATGTTAATAAATTGAGATCATTACATGGACACACAAGATACTACAAGAGGTTTATCCAAAACTATGCTTGGATCACAGCACCACCAGAGAAGCTTTTGCAGAAAACATAATAGTTCACATGGAATGATGAATGAAGCAAGGCACTGGACACACTCAAGGAAAAGTTAGCAAGTGCACCTATTTTAACTCATCCAAACTGGGGTAAATAGTTCCATATACACATTGATGCTTCAAGTATTGATTTGGGAGTCGTTCTAGCACAGCCAGGAGAAACCACCATAGACCACCCAGTGTATTTCGCAAGAAGAAAGTTATCAACAACAGAAAATAACTACACAAAAACTGAGAGGGAAGCTCTTGTGATGGTCTATTCTCTACAGAAATTCTGCCACCACTTGCTGGGAGGTACTTTTAATTTCTTCAAATATCACTCTGCAATAAAATATTTAGTGAACAAGCCTTTTTGGAGGTAAGAATCCGCATGTGGCTGCTACTATTCCAAGAATTTACTTTCGAAGTCATAGTAAAGCCTGGGAAGCTAAATGTTGGTCCCGACCATATGTCAAGATTGGAAAATGGAGAAAATAGAGGACTGATTGACGATCAACTACCAGATACAAATGTTTTCTGGGTAGAATCCATCCCTGATTATCTAGAACAAAGAGAAATATACTTAGATACATGAAAATTCCCAAAAGAATACACAACTACTCAAAGAAGGCATTTAGTTGTTAAAGCAGTTGAGTACCAACTCATAGAGAGGCATTTGTACAAAATGGGCCTGGATGAAGTACTACAAAGGTGTGTATTAGATCATGAAAGAGAAGATATCATGTGGGAATGTCGCAATGGAGTTGCGGAAGGCCATGTAGGTGCAAAACCTATGGCAAGAAATATATTACACACTGGATTGTGGTTGCAAAAAATGCACAAACATAGTAAAGAATATGTGAAGAAATGTGATGTTTGTCAAATAACAGGGAAACCTTCACATCGCGACAAGATACCCCTACAACTCGTACGATCTATGAAAGCATTTGAAAAGTGGGCAGTCGAATTTGTAGGGCCTATTACACTGGTTGCACGACACTCACAAGAAAGATACATAATCATCGCAATTGAGTACCTGAGCAGGTAGGTAGAGGTGGCACCAGTAAAGGACTTTACAATAGATACAGTGGCCATATTTATCTTTGAAAACATTATTAGCAGATTTGGCTACCCAAGGAGCCTAACAAGTGATCAGGGCACACATTTTATTAATGCTATAGTCAAATCATTACTGGAAAATTTCATGATACAACACCACAAGAGCAACCCGTATTACCCACAGGAAAATGAAACTTTCAAAGCCTTCAACAAAATCTTGGAGAAAGGGTTAACTAAAATATGCAATGCTAGCCGCGATGGATAGGATGAAAGAATACCAGCCATGTTATGGGAAGACATGACTACCATAAAAATATTACACAACCAGAATCCATTTCAGTTGGTGTATGGGAAAGAAGTAGTGGTACCAGCTGAGTTTATTATCCCAAGTCCCTTAATTGCTACAACAACACAAATGATGAAAGAAGAATCCATCTATGCACGTCTTCATGAATTACAGGAACTGGAAGAAGAAATATTTTTGGTGGATTTTCATCAATTTTTGCAGAAAAAAGGCCTCGCATGACCGTCACATCAAGAGAAAAAAATTTAATATTGGCGGCAAAGTGTTGCTCTATGACAACAAATTCCAAAAATTCCTAGGAAAACTCCAGATGCACTGGATGAGAATGTACTACGTCGTAGAGATCCGCGACTCAGGAGCAGTCAAGATAGTGGAACTAGATGGAGATATACTTCAAGGATGGGTTAATGGCACATGTGTGAAGCCTTATCATGAGTAAGCAATACAAATTTTTATTTCCAATAACTCTCTCACTCGAGAGGAGTTAGTAGATTAGAGTCAATAACTCTCTCGCAACTAAGATGAGTTGTAGAATAGCTTATGTTTAGTTCAAAAAATAAGTCATTTCCAACCAACAGAGTAGGAGCCTTAATATCATACGTCGCATGTTTCGCAAGGTCACTCATCACCTTGTTGCAGTATCGGGACCATACCGTAACCAGCTGTGGCTGGGGGGAGGGTGGTTTAAAGTATTACAGTGACCATATGACCAAGCATGTCAGCCATCATTTATTCATAATGAGCCATCATATAGGTGTCAGTCCATAGGATCAACCAAAATTTGAAAAATAATTGCCATAATTAGTAACCCCATGCTATAATTATTAGCCATTATGTTCGCCCAACTTGCGAAGCCATCGTCAATAGTGTCAGATTCCACCTCACTCGAGTAACTAATCATCGTCAATTAGTTATGGCGTCACATCAACATCCTCCGTGCCAACAGTTCTACTTAATCTGCATCGAGGAGGGAAACAACAAAGTGCCAGAGAATTCTGAATTGCAAGAGAAATAAACTACTATAATGGTTAGCCCGACTTCAACAACAAGAGCTAAGAATAGTAGATTAGCAACACTATTGGTATACTGCAGGAGAAGGAAGATGACGAAGATGATTGTTTCAGTGATGGAACCAAAGATCGACAAAAGAATCCAGAAGTTAAAACCATGGTCAACAAGTATGATAGCGCGACCCTCATAGACACATAATTCACTGATTCATTCCAATTCCCAGCATTAAAGAGAAAGGTATATATCGAGAATCATGTGAAGGAAGGGGGAAGTGAAGTAGCAAGGGTGCACCTAGACTTTAAAGGCATCCAAAGGTCCACAATTATGCATTTAAGAAGCTTACCAGTGTTTGGAATGGCAGGAGCAGCGATGTAGTGTACAAAGTTTCTCATCAACATGACTCAGAACGAGTCATTGTGTCTTGGGAGAGAGATTCCAATCCATGTAGAAGATATACACAGGTTTACTGGACTATCGGCAGTAGGGAAGGATGTGTCAATGAATTTTCAAAATACGTCTAAAATAGAAAAGAAAGTGGGAGACTGCGATTATTATAGGAAACACGAGATAAGAAGAGGGGGAAAGGGGGGAAATCTCGATTCTATCAATGTCCCCTTGGTGAAATTTTCATGTTATCTGATTGCAGGCAAGACAATGAGGCACTATACCAAAGGAGAGTGGACCCTCAATACAATACTAGTTGCAGAGCAATGTACACAACGAATGCAGTTGAATTGGTGTGATTTCTTGTTGCAAGAGCTCTTCGAGGCATGCGAAGATAATTTTAAGAGGGCCATAGGATTCATATATGGTTATTTTATTATGGCTCTAGCGATGTGGAAGTGGAGTCCACCAGGAAGATGACGACTTGATAAGATCACTAAAGATCAATTGATGACCCTAAGGTTCACCCCATGGAGAGTGTCTGGTGATCCAAGAAACAAGGAGATAAATGAAGAAGCATTCTCAGAGTGGTATCGGAAAATGGTAGATGTGGTCAAAAATCAGCAGAGGGTCCCTAAGAATCTGCTGAAAAATTATTTCCCTCAGGAATGGTTTAGGGTGACTCACAACCATGCCTGGATTCGGCCTCACTGTATTGCGACCGATACATTTCACAAGAAGCCCCTAAGATTTTAGATAACAGATGAAGATTTCCATACAGAGGACTCTTCATGGCCACGAGCAATGGTAGAAATTATAAATGGATAGCCCGTGTATTCGTTTGATTCTATGCTTCCCCACCCATTACCAGGAGAAACGCCAGCCGAGACGGCCCAGAGGGTTTCGCAATTGCAGCTGTAGCCGTTGATAGACAAGCTAGAAACCTGGGTGCAAGCTTTTAATAAGGTAATGGGTACTTTTGGGGCAAAAACTACTATATTTCTGTCATTTTCTGAGTTTCAAACACTTAATTTTTGATCTCCATCTTCAGCAACCCCTGTCCTCACCACATCCCCCTCCACTACATTCCACTCACATACGTAGCCAACCATCATTCCATTCCATAAAAAAAATCCAACCAAAGCTCCCATCCCAGCACCGAAAGGGAAAAGAGCCCAGACCATGAAATCCGATCAAGTAGTGGACCTCATAGGTGAGGACCATGCACAACAATTAGTCACCAGAATCCTAATTCAAGAAGAACCATAGGTAGGAACTTAGACCACCTCTACAATACCGCAATTAAACCCATCATCTTCAGACAATGTACCAGTTTTTTCAGCACCTAATGCATAAAATTCATCACCACATACATCATTTGCATCCAAATACCATTCGACGCATACTTCATCCACTTTCGCGACCATGTCCGATGCGATAACAGTAGGCACCTTAATGGCCATTGATGCTAAGGTAGAAGTTAGCTCGGGTACAGTAGAAGTAGCCAAGGTTAGCTCAACCACATTAGGGCCGGGTACCTTTTTAGATCTATTAATCCATATTGGGTCACCCATTTCTGATACTTCGCTCACTGAGACCTCACATAACCCATTTCAACAATACATGTTATTGCTACAACCATTCATACCCAAATCACCATCCACCAGTTATCACATTCCAGGATCACAAGTTGTCCTGCCGATTCAACCCACATCTTCAAAAGGCCACTCAGAATGTTCTATTTCCAGTGGGAAACCACTCAAAGAATGGAATCCAAGTCTATAAATGACAAGTAGTGGAGATATGCAGAATTGGGGACCTAGAAAACTCTTCAATTTTATACAAAAAAAAACACGACAAGCAGAGACCATACACAATGACCTTCTACAGAGGTAAGAACAACAACAACAACAAGTCATTTCACTTATTGATAAGCAAAATCAACTCCATAATGAAAGGGATACCCTTCAGCAACATTTTGATCAAGTCACTGATAATTTCAAGGAACTATGGCCAACGATCACCAATGTAGACAAGAGTGCACCAATAGACATTTCAGCATGCTCATGGTTGAATGTTCCATACACGTAAGGGTAGCATGTGACAACTTGGGCAATGAAAATTAGAATTAAGGGAAGCACTTGCAGCCAGACCGAAACTAATAGACCCTTCTACGGTATATGCAGAAAAGGCACCGTAGAGGAAAAAGAAGATGTAGGACCTGAGGGAAACGCTAGGAACAATGGTCACATAGGAATACAACCTACTGGACCAACTCCATGAATGCTCAAACTCACTTAATATGAAGGCACAAATCATCTGTGAACAACTACAAAAGCTTGTTCTCCATATCAGAGGAACAACAGATCCAATCAGCCGCACCCAACTCTATGATCAAGCCGACGCACTTCAACTACAAACATAAACAATCGACGAAAGCTTAGCAAGAACAAAATAACTCCTCAGGGACCTAAGACAGTCAGTCAAACAGAAAGCAGAAAACACTCAACAACTGACATCCGAAGCAGACCTCAAATTCAGAAAGGTGTTTAATGATCTGCCACAAGTAATGGATGCCACTCATGCCGACAAGGTGGTCACTGAGATAGAACCCATGATGAAAGAATGGCAAGAGGCTATCACTGAGTTCACGTAGCTCAAGACAGAGTCCATGAGAAAGGTTCTAGAGCTGGGGCCTTTGTTAAAGGAGGGGAAATCATAATAGGGGGAGCTGGAAAGGGAGACAACCGAGGAAACTCAGCCAACAACATCAGCCGATGGTCAACCAGGGACCGCAACGGGGAAAAATATTGACTCAGGATGAGTCAATAGCGTGTGGTCGGGGCTAGTTGGGGAATTTGTTTTGAACAACACAGTTTTGAGTTGTGGAAGGATAGGAGCAGAAAGAACAGGTGGAAGAGCGCACTTAAGGAAGGCAAGGAGATGTTGTGGTTGCATAGAACCTGTAGATAGATGGCGGAGCACAGGTAGGTGACAACACAGATGGAAGGAATTGGGGACAATGAACAAATAGAAGGACTCCAAGAAGCAAATTCAATTGTGGAAAAGAGATGAGAAGTAGTGGAGTGCAAGGGAACAACTGAGCGAAGAAGGGGAAAATACTGACATTGTCAGTTAGAAGGAGTAGATATCTAAGGAATGAGTGAGTTCGAGAGGAGGTTTGGGGGTATTAAGGGATCTTTGCGGGGCCTGTATGTACTGTGTTGTGTTATGTGGAACTCTGCGGAGTATGTTAAGTAATTTTTCGCTGAATTAATAGAAAAAAACTGATGCTGAGTTGTGGGATATGATATGTATGACAGTAGTTCGTAGATGTGTGTTGAAATATTTTAAATTTTTTGATGTTCTGATTGTTTATTACTACATGATAACTTGTCTCTCAAATCGCATGTGACGAATTTTCTCTGTGTAGTGTAATGTATGAATAGCTGTTAGTGATCACTCTTCAGTATTAATGGTCTAGCTTTCAATCTCAGTAAGGTCACGACATGCCTCAGGTGAGACTCCTTGCTCTCTTAGGTAAGGTGAAAATGCCCGCATCTTCCTAGACTATAGTGGAATCTTGTTGGATCTGAGCCTGAACCTGGGTCTTTCCCAGAGACCTCCTTTTTCACCAACACTCCTTCTTTGTCTCTCTATCTCAGTGCCCAAACATACACACTATATTTCCATATATATCTATCTCTCTATCCCTCCCTCTTACTCTCCCTCTCTCTCTCTCTTCCCCTTCTCTCTCACTCTCTCTCTCTCTTCCCTCCCGCTCTCCTCTCTCCCTCACACTCTCTCCATATCTCCCTTGTAACTCCTTCTCTCCAACTTTTTATCTCCATTTCTTTCTTCTTCTTTCCCTCTCTCCTCTAATTCCATCTCTCTTCCTCCCTCTCTCCCCCTTTCCAATTCCATCTCTCTTCCCCCTCTCTCATTCTCTCTCTCTTTATTGTATAATATAATCTTAATATGTTTAGTTTTGAAACTTTATTTTTATGCATTATATTATATGTTGTATTATATTAAAGTTGTTTATCCTAATATACAAATATATAATATATATAGATATTAATTTTATTATATTAATATATATTATGATATATGAAATTTAATATATATATATATATATATATATATATATATATATATATATAATTTTTTATGGACATTTTAAAAAGAAAAATAATTTTAAGAAAATGGATAAAATCAAAACTTATGGGTATTTGTTCATGTATTTCCACCTTCTTTCCTTTCAAAATGTTTTAATTTTTTCAAATTTTTCTTTTAATTTAACATGAAGTCAAACAAAATCAACATTGATATAGGGATTCCAACTTTATGCAGATATATCCTAGAGCTCCCACGCTATAGAATATAGATAATTTAATTTGTTTCTATGAAATATTTTTGGCTAAAAAGAATCACACGTGGATGCTACTATTAATGGCATAGACATATTAATAATTATTTCAAACTTTTCTTTTAATTTAACATGAAGTCAAACAAAATCAACATTGATATAGGGATTCCAACTTTATACAGATATATCCTAAAGCTCCCACACTATAGAATATAGACAATGTAATTTGTTTATATGAAATATTTTTGGCTAAAAAGAGTCACACGTGGATGCTACTATTAATGGCATAGACATATTAATATTTTGTTGCTTACTGCTCACCTAACCTGCGTGTAATATATATTAGATAATGCATTTAGATACTAATAATTTCATGCAATGTTTTGTATTTGGTCAATACATGCACTATCTAAATGTTGATAGGCCACTATCTCTCTGCAAATATAATATAAAATCATTGTTGAAAATGGAAACAAGAAGAGACTTCTAATTTAATTTTCTCTTAATTAAAGTATAAGAAGATTGTAATTCCACATCAAATGACAAATTGTATGAGTTAAATAAGTTAGGAAGACTTATTTAGCTCAGTCAATTCAAGTTGACGGTCAAAATAGAGGCATGTAGAGTGTTTCCTATTGTTACACAACATTTTGTCACCGTCCCTGCCATCCCTCGTCCCGTACATTGGAGGACTATTCCCGTGACCTGTGAACAGTAAAATGTCATGAAACCACCTTCATGGCATCCTCTTGCATAAGGAAAATCATTCTCCTGAAGAACATTTCCTCTGAAAAATCCTAAAAATAGATTTTTTAGCCTTGGCGCGACTAGCCAGTTCATCCCTCGCACCAATGGGGGAAATCCACACTAGAGGGCGTGCTAACTGGTGCTTTGTCCTTTTGTTTCACTCACGCCAAGATTATTAAGGGATTGTTTTTAAAAATAAATGGCGGAATTTTGATTCTAAAAAACTCTTGAATGAATCATCAAAAGGAGTTGAGTGGTTTGGCTCTGGATCTCCATGTATAGGAAGTGGTTTTCCACCTATCATGGAACCTTCCTAAGATATAGGGCCTATCCCATGATTATAGGGATCCCAACTTCCTTTCCTCCATTTCTAAAATCTTGCCCTCTCCATTAGCAAGCTAGCTAAAATTGTAGGAAGGAAACTATAGCTGGGCAACTATTGAGAGCTAACCCGAAGAGAATACCGTAAGAGAGAGAGTTTTGTCCAGATTCCCGACAGGCTTTCTTGAGAAACGCTCTGCTGCAAGCCCCACCAAAGGAAGATCATAGCGTCAGAGAATTTGGCTGTAATCTCCCTGTTGTCATTTATAATATAAGCAACTGTGATTTTGGTTCCATTCATGTGTTCATTTCTTTACGTAATGTAATGAATTATATCCTCTCTGACTAATATATAGTTACATGCTTTAGATTTTATGTTGTATGTTTTTGCTTCCCTGCATGTGTACAAGTGTTCGAACGTGTCGAACGGAAGGATTGTGATCTGTCAAGCGAGGGATGGGAAACATCATCTTTCCTCCAACGACAACTGCATGGGATTTGAGGTAGGCTACTCATCGCGATATTTTTCTTTTTATAACTAGGAACCAACATCATTGCATGACATGATTTTTTCTAGACCCGATCTAGGCTAGTGGGATCGCCTCTATCCACAGAGGGGATTTACCTTGTCAACACCTATGTTTTAGGGGGTCTAGTTGTTTTTTTTAGTTGTAATTAATTAACATAATTATTTGAGTTAAAATCAATTAGGCTAGTTCTAACTGATGGAGGAACTAGTGAGAGGTCTGATGAATTAAATATAATTTAATTCACATGCGGTGATCAATTATATAACTAATAATTCACTAAAAATAACTCATGCATGTCAGTTCTGAGGATGACCCAGTTGAGATTGGAGTTAAAGATAAGCGTACTATTAGTTGTATACTTAGAAAATTGTACAGGTGGTGCATGGAGTCAGTGGAAGAGCCTTGATGTATTGCACAATCATAATTTGGGAATTTCATACTTAATAGGGGCTCAATTGCCCTAGGGATTGTGCAAACAATTAGGGAAGCCTAAGGCCAAGAAATTGGTTAAGTATTAAACCAAGATAGCCTAGGATTCAGTGAGACAGA
Organism: Pinus albicaulis; assembly: GCA_034641835.2. Classification (NCBI taxonomy): domain Eukaryota; kingdom Viridiplantae; phylum Streptophyta; class Pinopsida; order Pinales; family Pinaceae; genus Pinus; species Pinus albicaulis. Next base: position 978,699,701 of record CM076575.1, read on the forward strand.
TAGAGATAGTGTAGAGAGATCTCAAGCTAGAGAGAGGCATTGTATTGTTATCATATTCTTTGACTTATGAAATATAAATATAGTGGGGTTTTAGCTGAGACTTTCCCCCGATAAATATTTTTTTTGTGTGATTTAAATTCTTTCTCTTTGTTGCTCATGTGATTGCGTGACAGTAATTTGTTTCCGTAATTTGTAGAGTAGATTCAAATATTTTGTTTTAGCATATTACAAGATCATTTTAATCTACGCGGATTTTCTACATGGTATCAGAGCAATAATCGAATTTGCAGGTCTACTCTTCAGGACCAAAAATAGGATCATGATGTCTTTCTATGGATTAAGACTCGAATATGCCCTTGAGGGTAGTTCGAATTACATAGCATGGAAGGATAGGATGGAAGCACTGTTGGAAGAAAATGGGTTGAAGGATCTCATAGACAATGATATTCCCAAGTCTGCAACAATAGATGCTCAAAATTTGGATGCATGGAAAAAGAATATTGTAGCAAAGGTGAGACGGATTTTGTTAGAAGGAGTTCGAGATCGTATTTTCTTGAACCTCCATTTAAAGGAAACTCCACATGCTATGTGGAAGGCCTTAACATATTTTTTTCTGAACAACAACAACCATAAGAAGCTGGTGCTGAAGGAAAAGCTTAGAAAAATTAAGATGGAGAAGGGTGGCACAATACCAAAATACTTGACGAAGTTCCCTCAATGTCAAGATGAGCTTGGAAGTGTTGATTTTACAGTTGTTGAGGATGATCTGGTGATCCTAGCACTTATAGGCCTTCCCAAGAGCTGGTACAACTAGCAAGATTCAGTGAATGGGAGAGAGAATCTTGTAGAGTGGGAGTGATTTTGGTTCAACTTGGTACAAGAGGATATTCGATGGAATCCAAGAGATGGATCCTCATCAAAGACTGATGATGAGGATAATTTTTACATGGATGGAAAGGCAAAGAAATGGAAAGGGAGTGCATCCTATTCCAAATCAAATTTTGGTTAGGAAGGAAAGAAGAAGGATTTTTTGAAGATTAAATGTTTTCACTGTCATGAGCTGGGACACTATGTCACAAAGTGTCTGCATAAGAAATCCAATAAGAAGCCCTCGGGAGGAGTGGTAGGTGAAGCTCTTGCTTCACAATTTGAGTTTGATTTTAATCTCATCGCATGCATGGTGTCATAAGTGATGGGTTATGTGTGGTACCTGGATAGTGTAGCTTCATTCCATATGACTGACAAAAAATAATTGTTTAGAAACTTGGAGGAGAAGGATCCCTAGATGCACATCGAGATGGGAGATGGCGGGAGGTATAGTGCAACATACATAGGTATTGTTACCTTTGAGAGGGAGGCTAGTACTTCTGTCACATTAAAATATTTCATGTATGTTCCTCGTTTAAATAAGAAATTAGTTTCAGTTTTTATGTTAGAATATCGTCACTATGATGTGATATTTAAGAAAGTAAAGACGTTCCTTCGTCACAAATCCATGGGAAAGGTGAAGAAGATTGGGGTTTGGGTAAAGAAAATATACAAATTGGATTGTAGAATACTGTGCTCCATTGAGCATGAAAGTAGGTGCAGAGCCGAGACATTGGTGAGTTATGGCATAGAATATTGGGCCATTTACACCATGGTGCTTTGAAGATCATGCAACATATTTCTACAGACTTCCCAAGGGTTCACTTGAACAGTGAGATACATGCAAAGGGTGTACATTGGGTAAGTACACCAAAGCCACCTTTCACTCAAATGTGTGTGGACCATTCTCAACAACCTCCAAAACAAAACACAAGTATTATGTGATTTTTGTAGATGATTTTCCATGCAAGTGTTGGACATTATTCATGTAGAAGAAAGATTAGACGTTCTCAAATTTTTGTGAGTTCAAAGCACTTATCGAGAAATATATGAGGAAGAAGGTGAAGGCTCTCAGGAGTGACAATGGTGGAGAATATGTTTCGAATGAATTCAAAAACAATTTTTCTTAAGAAGGCATTCGTTGGGAATTGATAGAACCTCATAACCCACATCAGAATAGGGTTGCAGAAAGGAAGAACAAAACTATTGTGCGAGAAGCATGAGCGATGTTACATGATCAGGGCCTACTGTTGCACTTATGGGTTGAAACATGAAACACAACAATATTTGTGCAGAACATAAGTCCTCATCGGATTCTCGGGATGAGTACACGGGAGGAAGATTTCTTAGGTAAGAAACTAGATTTGGCACACCTTAAAATTTTTGGTTCATCGGTTTATTTTCATGCAACCAAAGATGTTAGGAAAAAGATAGAACCAAGATCTGAGTTGGGAATATTTTTGGGGTACACTGATACACCTCATAACTACTAGGTGTACATGCCATATCATAGGATGAAAGTGGCCAAGAGAGATGTGAAATTCGATGAAGAGAAGGCCATGTGAATTTCCCTTGGGAGGGAGCTTTAGTTGCATGCAGTTGAGGAGCTCTTACCTCCAAAATAAGAATTTTTGAGCCGTGAATATGACCATTTTTCCACTGTAAGATAACACTATCCATAACCTAAATTCCTACATTCTTAACTCATTTCATACCATAATTCCACAACTTACCACCAATTCACGTCTTACATTTTGTGGTTAATTATCATTAGTTTTCTTGACTTTTCAATGATTAGAGATGATTTTTCCATGATTTTCTATTGAAATTTTTTCTAAGATAATTTATCACAGTGTTCCATTGCCGAAATTATTCACAAGTCAATTAAACTAGTTGTTATAGGTTAAGTACACAATAAATTCATGTACATGAAAATCTACAATTTGTGATAAAATGGAGAAGAATCTCAAGATTTCAAGATGCGGGTTTTGTTGAAAGTACCCTCGTTCAGGTAACCCATAAAATTTTTGGAAAAATTCATTACCACAAAGCCATTATGGTCAGGGGAATATTCCAGCACAGAGTTAAGTATAGAATCACTATTGGAATTATTTGCATAAGTACAGAATCACTGCATGGTTTCAGGTTAGCCATGTGGAGGAGCACGATTTGGATAAGTTTTGTTGTGCTCAAATAGGGAATATGCTTCTTCAGCTACAACATGATCAAGCTTAGTTTAGTCTGGGATCCACATGTAGATCAATTACAAAGATTCCATAATATATGTTTTCTTTTTAGTCTGGGATCCACATGTAGATCAATTACAAAGATTCCATAATATCTATTTTCCTTTTCTAGTAAATTCGGTTAGATCTGGCTTCCATCGGTCGACCTTTTTAACGCCCGATATGCTTTGTATCTAGGGGCAGAAAAAGGAGCAATAATAATACTGTTTATTAGTTTTTATGAAGGAGAAATTTTCTCAAGAGAGATTACAATGATGTATATTACATTTGAAACTGGATTTTGAACTTTAATATAATTTAGATCGAGTATTAAATCTCTTGTGAGTATCATGGTTTTTCCTTACTTCTTAGTAGTATTGAATTATCTTAAACTTCCTCCACGAGTGGAAAGGGCCCACCACCATTTGGAAACAAGTTCTGCAACTAGTATAGATCATAGGAATTATATTTAATTACCATTTAGCAGTGTGAATCTTGTTTAGGAAAGTTATTGCTTGGATTTCAAAATCTCTATCCTCATTTCGTACTCACAATCTTTACTAAGTTTAATAGATCTGAAATGAATGTATTATATTTCATTTCTCAATGTGTAAAAACTAGCAAGGATTTCATCGAGTAATGGGTTCCATGTGAATGATTTCTCCGATACGATTGCATAACACAGAATATTTAAAGAGTATTTTTAATTTGGAAACATACAAGGGTTGATTACCATATCATACATTTGGAAATGAAATTGGTTTTATGATCTGTTCATTACCTATTTAAATTTATTTGGATGTGATAGGCATATTATTATCTTTAATTGGGAAAAAAGTTTTTAATTTTGTTAATAAATGAAAGTTACAACAAAATAAATTGAATCAAGTTGATTTATTATTTTTATTACTTTTTTTAATTTAACCAACTTTAATTTTTATGATTATTATCATTTGATTTAATTCTTCATTTTATAGGCACTACACCATCTTAGATATTGATTTGTTATTTTTATTAGTTTTTTTAATTGAACCAACATTAAGTTTTATGATTATTGTCATTTGATTTAATTCTTCATTTTATAGACAATACACCATCTCATATATTAAACTGATATTTAAATATTTACACTCATTTACTAACATTACAACATCTTCCCCATGCTCCACTGTAAAATATCTCTAGACCTAAAACAAATTATTATAAAATTTACTTATTATTATTTCTTTTTGTTATAATTGTTTTTTTATATAATAATAATAATTTTCTCCATACTATAATAATTCAAAATAAGTAATGTATTATTTTATATAATATTGTTTTATGTATATATGTATCACTCATTTACTGAAATTACATCTTAATATGAAAAATTAAATATTAAAATATTTAATTATAGTGAACCATCTTAATTCATATAATATAAAAAATTCCAATTGAAATCAATCCTTTACCATATTGATTTATGAACAATATCTACCAATATTTTATGTCTCCCCTTATGTAACTTATTTCTAAAACATTTTTGTTTTTATTAAAAAGAACCTTATTTTGTGTCTATTTTCTAAATGATGTCATAATGCATATGGGCACTCATCATTAGGTCTACAATATCCATGGAAAATTATTATAGTGATTGTGTGAATAGTTTTGATATATGAAAAATTAATGATCTATGCAAAATAACATTATATTTTATTTACCTTGTAATTGTCTGAATAGTTGAACTTGTTACCAAATGGTGTTCATGGTATAAAAAAATAAAAGGTTTAGTGAATTTTTTTCATATAATTTCTATATAAACTTGAATCATGATAAAGAAAATAAAAGTTTTCTTTAGTAGATTAATATAATATGATAAATAATATAATATGTAAGATAGATATGAAATTTTAAATTAATTTTTATAAGGAAAAACATAATTTATTTCAATTTTACCTTCATTTTAGTTTAAATATAGCTAAATTGAAGTACAAAATGTTGAGAGGTTGTGAGTTGATCAATTAAAATCTTGATCAAAAAATAGATATGAAAGTGAAAATGTTGTGCTAAAATGATGCTTTTTGGAGAGCACCCTATCTCATTTTTTTTTTTCTAAATAAGACTAAATTCTATTACTGTAAGAAAATATGGTACATACAGAGGTGCGTTTTCATCCGCAGGACGAGTTTCAGCAAAATGACAAAAGGAGCGCTGCCCACAGGGGGAAACCAGCGCGAAGAGAGTTTAATTGCTGCCTCAAGGGAGGAAACCAGCATTACACAGAAAAACTTAAAACTGTAGCAGTATGAACTATCATTTAACTGAGACTTATGACTATAACAGAGATTGGTCAAGCCCGCAGGCCAAAAATTCTGAAGACTCCAACCAGACAAGAACTCTGACCTGAAAGATGCAGTAAAACTGGAAAATTTAGAGACCATAATCGTCGGAGGGGGGTTCTTCCACGATCCGGCATCCATAGCCATAATCATCATCATTCTGCATGGGAATCGCTGCCTCGCCTGCGTCGTTCTGCTCCAGGGGCGTGCTTGTGAAATTGGTGCTGCCACCTCCGTGCGCACCTCCCTCAGTGTCGCGAGACCCGGGCGCGTGGAGTTGAATCCCTGGAGGCATAGGAGGCGGGGGCCCCGGACTGAATTGTGGGAGCTCTTTGAATTTTACAGAAATGGTCGCCACCACCATAGGCTAGGCAGTGACACAAGGGAAGTGGAACAGAGCTGTAGACGGGTTAGCCAAAAGAGCTGACTCGGGATTGCGCGGTTCAGAGGGAGGCGGAGGGAAAGAGGCACCACGCGGAGAAGAGGGGGGGTGGTGGACCGGCGGAGCTCTGCGCCTGTTCGAGGCTCGAGTGGAAGGTCGATGCTGGAAATCAGAAACTGGAGAGCTCGAAGGGCTGGAGGAGGAGCGTCGCCTAGAGGTAGGCCTGGCTCGGGTGCTGCCTCTGCGGCATCTGAGCCTGTGCCGAAGCCGAGGCATGTTCTTGCTAGGAGATTGCAGGCGGGGAGGGAGTAAAAGAAGCGAAACCGGCGGAGGAGGTAGCGACAGACCAGGAGAGAAATTCTGGGGCGGATCAGCAAGAAGCCAGGGGCACAAAGTGCTTTGATAGTGGTGAGAGCCGGGAACGAATTCAACACAACAGTAAAGGGTGCACCTCCGACCTAGAGCCGTTCGGGAACTGGCGATCTTGGCCTCCGGAGGGCACACAGAGCCGAGAGGAGTGATGAACTGAGACATGGTGACAATCCAGATAAAAACCAGAGCTCGACGAAGAAGCATCGAGAAGGCAGGAGTGCAATTGCAAATGGAGGACGACGTCGAGTAATGGTAATGGCCTCATCCTCCCCACCGGCTTGAATGCCGAATTGTGTGATGAGCCAGGGAGTTAATGCGACCAGGGCGGAGTGAATGTAGGCGGCCGGCTGCCTTATGGCTTTGCCACGCGCCAACCAGACCTCCTCGCATCCCTATGTCAACTTTGTTCACCCGCATCCGGGGGAGCACCCTATCTCATTGGCTGTAATGAAACTAGATATTTTTATTTCTTTGACATTGTTTTGTTTAAATTGATATTGAGAAATTTAATTTCAACTAAATAAAAACAATATTATAAATTAAATTTTATTAATAATTTAACATGAAAAATTAAGTTTTGTTATTTTTTAATGTTATTTTAATTTAATTATAATTAATATAATCTAATTTTCCATTATTATAATCTTATTATAAATTAAATTTTATTAATAATTCAACCAATATATATTATATGATCTACTTTTCCAATATTATAATTTTCTTATAAATTATTTTTATTGATAATTTCACATTAAAAATTAAGTTTTATTTTTATTTTTATTGTTATTTTAATTTAATTATAACTCGTATATATTATATGATTTACTTTTTCATTATTATAATTTTTATTTCCTAAAAGATTAAAGTAATATCAATTTTGAAATTTGTGGTGTTTCAATGTTATATGTTAAAAAAACCAATTAACATTCATTTATGTTGAAAATCTTGTGTAAACATTTGTTTATAAATATATAAAAAGTAACTTTTACACCTTTCACTTTTTTTTTTTTAAATATGTATATATTTTACATTTTTGAAAAATAAAAGGGTCAAAACAATTAACATATAATTATTTTTTAAATATTAATATTTATATGAAATAAAAATAAATAATATCTTAAAAGTAGTATTTTCATTATTTTATATAAAACATGAAAAACAAATTATATTCAATTTATTTCATAATTAATATAAAAATGAAAATGATTTTATTAATAATAATATTATTAATAAATGTAAAAATTAAAAATTTATTATTGTAATTAATCTAAAAGTAAAAACAATTTAAACAATAAACAATAATGCTAAATTTGTAAAATGTATGTCATAGTATCATTAAATTTCTAATATGTTTAAAATTTTGTATAAAATAACCATTTTAGGATTTAAAATATAAAACTCAATTATTTAGATATTTGTTAAAAAAAACATTAAAACAATCATTTCTAAGAAATCATAAATCTTACTATTTTGATCAAATATAAAAAACCAAAAACAAATTAAACAGTAACACCAATGAAAAATAAATTTATAAAATATATATTTTTCCATTATTAAAATATACAACATGCGTTTTTAATTTGTCTTTTCACTCTTTCTCATTATTTATTTTTCCATTATTACAATATACAACATGCTTTTTTAATTTGTCTTTTCACTCTTTTTTATTTTGTAAAAAATATTTTAAAAACACTTTTCTAGTGTAAGATTTAAAATATAATATAATGGGAACTTTGTATGCTTAATGCTATATTTTCTACCATCACAAACTTACTCTTAATATAATAGTATGACATCCCCCTTATCCTCACATGAAAAAATACAAGGAGTTAGAAAAATTTTACACAAATTACAAACTAGTAACTATCCAAATCACAATTGTAGATTCTTCATTAACCATTAGATAGAATGTTCACAAGTAACCATAACCATTAAAAACCATTAAAAACCATTATTGTAGTATATAAGCTTCATAACCATTAAAAACCATTATTGTAGTATATTAACATAAATGTAACCTAACCATTCTATAGAATGTTCACAAGTACATAGATTAACTATGGTAGAGGAATAGTAAGTTGCATAACCATTAACAACCGCACATAAATGTAACCTAACCATTATATAGAATGTTCACAAGTACATAGATTAACTATGGTAGAGGAATAGTAAGTTGCATAACCATTAACAACTGCTATTGTAGTATATTAACGTAAATGTAACCTTGCATCCACTTCATGATTCTCTTAACCAGATTAATTAATCACATAACTGACATTATGAACATCACATCGGACAAGGAATTCACCCCTCACTAAGTGTTCACCCTTCACTTCATGATTTTCTTAACCAGATTAATTAATCACATAATTGACATTATGAACATCATATCAGACAAGGAATTCACCCCTCACTCAAGTGTTCACCCTTCACTCAATAGATTATAAGGGAGTTCACCCCACATGGGAAAAGGAATCAACATCATCACAAGGAATCAACATCATCAAATTGACACAATAATTAATCACATCATTGGACACTGATATACTTTGGAAACCCCTTAGGGTGAAAACCAACAAAGGTTTAATTTTATTATTAAATTCTCGTGAGGGTGTTCACCCCTCACTCAATGGATTATAAGGGAGTAAATACAACATATCTAGCTAAAATCACAAATCACCATCATTTCCTATCATTGTTGTTGTAAATAAAGCTTTGGTAACATTAGATATAACATTAATCAACCAATAATCAGTCTTTAAAAGCAATATTCACCCTCACTCAATGGATTATAAGGGAGTAAAATACAACATATCTAGCTAACATCACAAATCACCATCTTTTCCTATCATTGTTGTTGTAAACAAAGCTTTGGTAACATTAGATATAACATTAATCAACCAATAATCAGTCTTTAAAAGCAACATTTTAACATCTATTAACATCTATAGTAATTATGAAAACATGTCAAATAAGTACCACATATAGTAATTATAAGCGTATAATTATCAAAACATGTAAAATAAGTACCACATTACTATGATTCTTCTCACACAAGCACATGTTCTTTCCCAAAACTGTAAGAATATTAGCATCTTAGCTTTGATTTCCCCGTGCATATATTCAAAAAAAGTTAGCAAAAGTTAGCCACTCAGTTTTTCTTTGTGTATGTAACTAAATAATATTTCTAATGAAATAGATATTACTATTATTGTTATAACTAAATAATATTTTTAATGGAATAGATGTTACTATTATTATTATACATGCAAAAAATGCCCCATTATAAGGGAAATCTAACTTAATAAATACCATTATCGGGCATGTAAATGAAGGAAGGTCCCTTTTCGTAAAGCATCATTTCCCGAATAATGCTATTTAGAAGGAATGAATGTCCCTTTTCCTAAAGCATCCTTTCCCAGATAAGCTATTTAGAAGGTGTATTGTACATGAAATTACATGTTTTGCTCTAAAAGATGAGCAATGTGTTAATTATTATTTCTTGTCAAAGAAACCAACATCATAGGTGTACTTTTCATAGATGTAAATATTATATTTTTTTTCAAGAGATAAAAAAAGGTATTTCTTTTTCTCTTGCAAACAAATAACATATTTTTTTTCAAGAAATATTAAACATAAGATTTCTATTTTGTGTATGAAATAACTTATTTCCTCTCAAGAAATGTACTTTTCATGGATGTAAATATTATATTTTTTTTTAAGAGATAAAAAAGGGTATTTCTATTTTTTCAAGAAATATTAAACATAATATTTCAATTTTGTGTATGAAAATAACTTATTTCCTCTCAAGAAATATCAAGCATAGTAGTCTATTTTGGTGCATGCAAAGAACTTATTTCTTCTCAAGAAATAGAAGCATGATAACTCTATTTTGTGCACATTTCTCATCAAGAAATCTAATAAAATCAGCACATTTTCCTCTTAAGATTTAGTGATTCTTTTTGGGAATCAAATGCATAGGAATCATGTGAATAACTTCCAAGAAATTAATAGGCTAACTTCCCACGAACAATTCCATGCAATCTCTTTGTTAGTTACTTTAATTCCATGTAATCTCTTTCTCAGTTACTTTATATTTTCTCAAACAACCTTTCCATGCTGAAAAAAAATAACGTTACTTCTTAAATAATTTTCTGCATGAAACGAGATGCAACAATTCACATGCACATTTTCATTTTCCTTCTCCTCTTTCAGTGCATAAAAATTAGCAAAGATTACTTAGCAAGGACTACTTATCTTTTTGAAGCTTGGAATCTCTGAACCCAAAGAGAGATTCTTGACACAGCTTTGTATGACCAATGACTCCAACCACATTGCTCTAGCTAATGGTGGCCAAGTAGAAGACGAGTAGTTTGTGCTGAGCTCGTGATAGGATCAGACTTACACGATGGCTCCAACCAAAACAAAAACCCACTATTATCAACAACCAAGGAAGCCATAGAGCATATCGTTTCCGACCAAAACAAAAACCCACGATTGAACAACAACCAAGGACGCCATAGAGCATATCGTTTCCAATGAGAAAGGCAAATAGGTTGCCTTCATCTCTCAAGTATCAATCTCTTACGTGGCAAAAGAAATATTGAATCCTTTCTCTCTATTAAATATAGGGAATTCGTTGACGTGATGACCCGAGGTTCACTGTAAAACAATTCAAGTATTTTTCAAAAGTTGAAATCGTTGAGTGCACAGGCTATCTGAGCTAATTTGGAGGTTTAGCCAAGCTCATGTAATCGTCATTTCGTCCCAGTAATTGGCAATGCTAAAAAAGTCCTCCCCCTTTTCTGCAACCCTCGAGAGATAAAGAACACAGAGGTTACTTTCAGGTGGTTGCAACCGAATTAACTACATTTGATTATAATTTTCATGTGTAGGTATAACACAATGAACATTATACTCGTTCAAAAATGTGTACTCGTTATAAACATTTTTTTCAAAGAATTGATCCGTGACAAATAAAGAGTAAAAGGCTACCAAGAACCAAACAAACAAACCTTTTTACCTCCATAGTAATTTACATTATTAAATCATAACTATGTTTTCGGAATAGTCCGCAGTAATTAATTGAAATATTAAAATACGTAATTATTGAAATTAAAAAAAATTTACAAAGCATTTAAAAAAATGGTTGTACCATACGGTAGCAAGATCAAGAAAATATGATATAACAATTATGTTGAATAATAATAACACAATAATCATATTGCCACTTTAACTTACAAGTTGTGCAGTAGAATGAAGAATGAAATGTGGAAAATATCTCATATTTGAGACCAGATAATAATGACAAAAAGTCTTTAAGATTTAAGTAAAATGAAGAATGAAATGTGAAAATGCAATTACACTCAAATTGTGTTTTATTTTTATTAATTTCTTTTGTTTATAACTAATTTAATTATATTTATTGAAATGGAGGTTTCATGGTATAAGGGAAATAAAATTATAGAAAAATAAAGGGAAAAAAGAAGAAGAGGGTAATGGAATTGGAATTGAAAATAGAGAAAAAAAACCATAGAAAAAAGACAAAAAAAAATCAAATTTAAAAATAATGAAACTAAAAAATAAAAAATTAAATTATTGAAAAATTAATAATTATTTTTCCTCTTTAAAAATTTTCATTTAAATTTAAAATATCAAGAAAAAACTTTAATTCATAAAAATTGAAATAATAGAAAAAGGGAAAAAATAGAAAATAAAAAAGTAAAATAAAAATGATATAAAACTTAAAACAAAAAATTAACAACTAATTGAAAGAGAAGATACTAAACAATCCAAAATAAAACCTCAACCAATCACCTTACAAATAAATAAATTTAAATAATAATAATAAATAACAAAAATTTGGATGCACAATATTAAATTATGAATAGGTGACATAAATACACAATCAAAAGTGAATGTGTAATACCATGCCCTTGAAGTTGTTTTGGAACCAAATGTTACTATCCCTTTCTGTGGAAGGATAAGGCACAAATAGCAGGGTTGGAATTATCTAGCTTTGAGGTGTTCTCCTCTTTGCCAAATGACTTATGAAGTGGGAGGGAGGATAGGGCACAAATAACATCGCTTTGAGGTGTTCTCCTCCTTGCCAAATGAATAACTAAGTGGGAGGGAGGATAAGGCACAAATAGCAAAGTTGGAATTATATGGCTTTGAATTATCTCACTTTAAGGTGTTCTCCTCTTTTCCAAATGATTTACTACAGAGAAACTGCAAGTTTATGGAGAGGCTAAGAGCATTATTGATTGGGTAAAGGAATACACACTTTTCAACCTCTTATTTTATCCAATTGCATAAGGAGCTTAAGGACTTTCATAAGTACTTTTTAGAGCATTTCCTTCCAGCACATATACACAGAACAAAACCAGGTTGCAGATGTACTTTCAAAAAAAAGTATTCACATCAATCTTGATAAGTTCTTCTTAGCTATCTATATACATGATGCTCTTATAAATATTGGAACCATAAAACTTAGCAATCTACCCAAAATCAACTTCTTTTTTCTTATTGAAAACTATTAAACTAAAAATTACATAACACAAAAACTTATATGTTTGAAACAACACATATGCTATCATATTGTAGAGAAAAATACATATAGAATAGAATTTTTACAACAAATATGACTAAAAAACAAAAAAAACACAAAAAACTGAAACAAACATATATAAAAATATATCATATATAAAAATCTGTGAGAACTTCTCTCATTAAATATTGTAATGAATAATAAACACAAAAACGGAAACAATCATATCAAAAAATCTGAGAGAATTCTCATTAAATGTACTCTCTCTTTCTTATCAATGAAAAAAAACCCTCTTGGACAGTGAGAACTTCTCTCAATAACTGTACTCTTTCTTTTTTATCAATGAAAAGAAAGCCTCTTGGACCAAAAAAATAAAATAAAAATATATATTAGCAAAATTCAAATTACAACCTTTTTTTCTTGGAATTTGATTCCCATACATATAGATAGAGTTTGATTATGTTTGTGTGTCAATCTTAACAGTGCAACGACTTCTCTCTGATAGTTTTATTCTTTATTCTATCATTAAATTCAATTCCAACAATGCTAAATCGTAACCGTGCACGCTGAACTTTTTCTGGCAGTTTTATATTTTTTTTTAGTCAATCTTTAAACTCAATTCCAACCAAGCTCAACATAAAGATAAAGAAAATCTCTGAATCGTGAAGGTTTCCTGTGGCAGACATGTTTCACTTTACTGTTGATTTAGACTTTCACATCATTCAGTCCATGATGATTTAGACTTTCACGAAATTCTACATCATTCAGTCCATCCATAAAGCTGGACATATGGATAACATGGAAATTATCACCCAATCATGATCAGGCACTCAGAGGCGAAGATATTGCCAGTAGCTCCAGACGCCTATACCTGAATGATGGCACCAGTGACCACATCTCCAGTCTGTCTTCCTTTCTGGACCATGCTACGACTTGATACGTACAGCAGTCTGAATTTTGACATTTTCCAGAATTGCAAGCTGTGAAATTCGGGCACATACATTTCTGATCCATTGCAAACAAAACAAAATGGAAAATACGCTTGAACAGTGCATTTTCCCAATATATATGCTGATCTAGTATTATTTGTTACCATTTCTATTTTCAAAATTATGGTGCTATAGTATCTGGCCACATATTTTCACTGTCTTGTACAGTCAAAGCAGTGACATCAACCTTACAGCCCTGAGACGCTGAGAATAAAACAATGCACCGGAACGATTTTGGTATATTGTTGTCAGGGTTAAATCTCACCTCGACAATAGCGTGGCACGAGAGTAAATTGTTCATTGTCGCATTAGGCCACTAGCAGACAATTCGATCCTCGTGCAGAGGTAAGATATTATGGATTTTGTTGCTTGGAAGATCATGCCAATTCAAGACATTGTTTGTTAAGATATTATGGATTTTGTTGCACGGAAGATCATGCCAATTTAAGATCTTGTTGGTCTTGTTGTAATAAGATTATAAGATTTTAAGAGGTGTTTCACTTAATTAGTTTTTATTTATGTAAAGTTACAGTTTAGATATATATTATGTTTTCTTAACGGTTAGATATTTTTGGTGTTATATAGCTTGAGTGGGCCTAATGGTTAAGAGCATGTGCTTCAGGGTAGAGTATGTATGCCTCCTTAGACTAAGTAGTGGAGTTCCTGCGCGGGTCTTTTATCCCACAAACAAGGGGGTCTCATACACCAATTTGGTGTCTTGCTTGGTCGTGACCTTAAAATTGGATTATTTTTATTATATAATTAAAAGGCATTGTCTACCAACCTCATAAATTTGTGTGGACTACAGATATTTTGTCAGAATTCAGTAAAAGAAAAAATCAAAAAATCTTAATATTGGAGTGTCTGAATCGTTTTTTGATGACGGAAATTGATTCAGCGCCATCAAGAACCTCTGAGGTACCCAAAATCCTGAAGACCTTAAAATTGGATTGTTATTATTATATAATTAAAAGGCATTGTATACCAACCTCATAAATTTGTGTGGACCACAGATATTTTGTCATAATTCAGTAAAAAAAAAAAACAAAAAATCATAATGTTGGAGTGTTTGAATGGTTTTTTGATGACGGAAATGGATTCAACACCATCAAGAACCTTTGAGGCACCCAAAATCCTGATGTTTGACCAGATTTTCAAAAAAAATTATCGGATTTTTTAATAATGTTGCGAGAATTTCCATTATTTTTGGGGCTAATTTGTGGGTTTTTGAGACTATGCTCAATTAAAAGATTTGATTTTAACTTTTCCAAAATCACTTCAATTCAATTTGTTACTTATGCGCCATATATATATATCCTACAGAATATTACTTTATTTTGAGCCTTTATACTTTAATCAAGATTGAGACCAATTTTAAGGTAGAGTTATTGTGATTAAGAAAAAACGGAACCAACACTAAGATAGAGTAAGTTTCCATGTTCTTCTACATTATATGTATTCAATATTCAGGTTGCTATGCAACATTTAATGTTGTATAACATAATATATCATTCAAGATCCTTCTTAACCCCAAATCTATCAAGTGTTGAGAGGGATCAAATCTCTTGAGGTGCAAACCTCTCTTTTGAGTGAAAATTTTGAGGAAAGGTTTTCACTTCAAGATATTTAATTCTTCTCGACGCTTGAAAGAATCGGGGTTAGGGTGGATCTAGGCTAGTTTCAATCGCACATGATCACACAAAATTTTGGTTTTATCTCTTTCTTTAATGTTATTTTGAATGCAAAGTGACAATGTAACAATGTTATATGATAGAAAATGCTAATAATAAGATTGTATTCAATTACGAATAATCTTCATTGTGATCAATCTCAAATTATTTTCTTCTATTGTTCTTATTTTCACACCTAATAGTTTCTCCATCTTTTCGTAACGATCATATGAAAAAGGTAGTTGAAATCGTAGACCATTCAAATCTTTAACTTGAGATTTTGTAGTAAATTTCATATCTTCTCTCTCTTACTCTCCAATATTAATAGTAGTTTTCTCCAAAGTCAATCATTGTGACTTAAGAAGTGTTAAACCCCATGTAAGTTTCAATGGTAGTTGTTTTCTGTTACATTGTTTGAATGCAAACTGCCTAACAATGCTGAATAATGTAAAATGGGAATAATAAAAATCTTGTCAATTACAAATAGTGTACAGTTTCATGAAGAAAACATTTTAGTTAAGATGAAAATTCAAAAATTGTATTTATGGTTGAGTTAATCTAACACATAAATCAATGCATGTCATTAATATTTGTTGTACTTACATTGAAATCAATGTACACTCATAAAATAATTACTTTGAAATTAATGTATATCATACATTTAGTTATATCAACTAAAAAATAAACATATACACTAAAAACAATGCATCTAGTGCAAACAATAAAATAGGATTAGAAATCGACATCTGCATTGAAATCCATGCATCTAGTGCAAGCAATCAAATATGATTAGAAATCAACATCTCCACTAAAATCAATGCATCTAATGCAAAAAATCAGGTAGGATTAGAAATCAACAAATGTATTGAAATCAATTCATCTAGTGCAAGTAATCAAATAGGATTAGAACTCAACAACTACACTAAAAGCATCATGTACAATCAATAAAATAGGATTGGAAATAAACATTTACACTGAAATCAATGCAACTATTTTAGTGAAATACCAAAACATTCATAATTTTAAATAGTTTTTCTCTCTCACTGTCTTTGTCTCTCTCTTCTTCCCTCTCTCTTCCCACTATCTATGTCTATATCTCCTTATTTGTCTCTCTAACTCACCCCCCAAAAAATGCTCTCTCTCTCTCTCTCTCTCTCTCTCTATATATATATATATATATATATATATATATATATATATATATATATCCCTCCCTCCCTCTCTTTTTATCTCTTTGCTTCCCTCTCTCCCCACTCTGTTTACATCTCTATCTCCCTTTGTCTCTCCTTCTCCGTCCACCCCCCTATCTACCTCCCTCCCTCTCTGTGTCTCTCTTTTCTTCCCTCTCTCCCCACTCTGTTTACATCTCTATCTCCCTTTGTCTCTCCTTCTTTGTCCACCCCCCCCCCCCTCTCTCTCTCCCTCCACCCCCCTCTCTCTCCATCCCCTTCTCTCGATATCTCTCTTCCTTCTCTCTGTCTTCCGCCCCCCGGTTCTCCTCTCCCCCTCACTCTCTCTCCATCTCTCCCTTGTAATTTCTCACTAGATATGTCTTTCTTCTTCCCTCCCCCACTCTAAAATCAAATAGGATTAGAAATTAATATCTACACTGAAATCAATTCATCTATTCTAGTAAAAAACCAAAATATTCATAAGATGAAAGAATTTGTCTCCCACCCTCTCTTTGTCTCTCTATTCTTCCATCTTTCCCCCATCATATTTATCTATATCTCCCTTCATATATCATTATTTGTCTCTCTATCTTACCCCTCCAAACACAAATACTCTCTCTCTCTCTCTCTCTCTCTCTCTCTCTCTCTCTCTCCATATCTATCTATCTCTCCCTCCCACCCTCTACCTATCTCTCTCTTCTTCCCTCTCACCCCCCTCCATCTCTATCTCTATCTCCCTTTGTCTCTCCTTATTTGTCTCTATATCTCACCCCCCAAAAAGACACTCTATATTTCCATATATATATATATATATATCCCTCCTCTTACTCTCTGTCTCTCTCTCTTCCCCTTCTCTCACTCACTCTCTCTTTCCTCCCTCCCTTCTCTCACCCTCATTCTCTCACAATATCTCCCTTCTATCTCCCTCTCTCCAAATTTTTATCTCCATGTATTTCTTCTTCCGTCCCTCTCTCCTCCAATTCCATCTCTCTTCCTCCCTATCTCCCCCCTCTCTCATTCTCTATCTCTTTATTATATAATATAATCTTAATATCTATAGTTTTGAAACCTTATATCTATACATTATATTATATGTAATATTATATTAAAACTCTTTATCCTAATGTACAAATATATAGTATATATGGATATTAATTGTATTATATTAATATATAAAATTGAATATCAAATGAAAGTTAATATTATATAATATATTACAAAAATAAAATAAAAATGTATATTTAATTTTTTTGGACATTTTAAAAGGAAAAATAATATTAAGAAAATAGATAAAGTCAAACATAAACAACATTGATATAGGGATTCCAACTTAACATGAAGTCAAACATAAACCACATTGATATAGGGATTCCATCTTCATATAGATGTATCCTAGAGCTCCCACACTACAGAAGATAGACAACGTAATTTGTTTCTATGAAATATTTTTGGCAAAAAATAATCACACGTGGATGCTACTATTAATGGCATAGACATATTAATATTTTGTTTCTTACCGCTCGCCTAACTTGCTTGTAATATATATTAAATAATGGATTTAGGTACTTCTAATTTCATGCAATGTTTTGTATTTAGTCAAAACATGCACTATCTAAATGTTGATAGGCCATTGTCTCTCTGCAAATATAATATAAAAGCATTGTTAAAAATGGCAACAAGAAGAGACTTCTAATTTAATTTTCTCTTAATTAAATTAGAAGGAGATTGTAATTCCACATCACATGACAACTTGTATCACTTAACTAAGTAAGGAAGACTTAGTTAGTTTAGTCAATTCGAGTTGATAGTTAAAATAGAGGCATGTAGAGTGTTCCCTAAGTTTTAGGGAGGGAGAGGGGGCAGTTTATTTTGATTTGTAATTAATTAACTTAATTATTTGAGTTAAAATTAGTTTAACTAGTTCTAACTCATGGAGGAACTAGTAAGAGGTCCAGTGAATTAGATATGATTTAATTCACATGCGGTGATCAATTAGATAATTAATAATTCTCTAAAAATAACTCATGCTTGTCAGTTCTGAGGAAGACACATATGAGATTCGAGTTAAAGGGAAGTGTACTATTAGTCGTATACTTAGAGAATTGTACAGGTGGTGCATGGAGTTAGAGGAAGAGCCTTAGTGTATTGCACAATCATTATTGGGGAATTTCCTACTTAATAGGGGCTCAATTACCATAGGGATTGTGCAAGAAATCAGGGAAGCCTAAGGTCAATAATTTGGTTATGTATTGAACCAAGCTAGCCTAGGATTCAGTGAGAAAAATAGAGATAGTGTAGAGAGCTCTCAAGCCAAAGAGAAGTATTGTATTTTTCTCATATTATTTAACTTATGAAATATAACGATAACAGGGTTTTTAGTTGCATATTTCCCGAGATAAATATTTGTGTTGTGCGATTGAAATTCTCTCTTTCTTGTTCATGTGATTGTGCGATCTAATTCGTTTCCGCAATTTGTAGAGTAGATTCAAGTATTTTGTTTTAGAATATTAAAATATCAGTCGGATATACATGGATTTTCTACATGGTATTAGAGAAAGAATCATTATGCAAGAGAAGAATACGAATTTTTTTTGAGCAGGTGAATCAAATTTGCAGATCTACTCTTCATGACCAGAAGCAGGATCAAGAGGTCTTTCTCTAGATTGAGACTCGAATATTCCCTTGAGGGTAGCTCAAATTACATAACATGGAAAGATAGGATGGAAGAATCATTGGAATACAACGGGCTGAAGGAGTTCATAGACAATGATATTCCCAGGCCCGCAACAATAGATGCTCAAAATCTAGATGCATGGAAGAAGAATGTAGCAAAGGCGAGAAAGATTCCGTTAGAAGGAGTTCAAGATCATATTTTATTGAACCTCCATATAAAGGAAACTCCATATGCTATGTGGAAGGCCTTAACATATTTGTTTCAGAACAACAATGACCAGAACAAGTTGGAGTTGAAGGACAAGCTCATAAAAATTAAGATGGAGAAGAGTGACACAATACCAAAATAATTGACGAAGTTCCCTCATTGTCGAGATGAATTTGGAAGTGTTGATTTTACAGTTTTCGAGGATGATATGGTGAGCCTAGAACTTCTAGGCCTTCCCAAGAGCTTCCACAACTACAAAGATTCAATGAATGGGAGAGAGAATCTACCAGAGTGGGAGCGATTTTGGTTCGACTTGGTATAAGAAGATATTTGACGGAATCCAAAAGATAGATCATCATCAAAGACTGTTGATGAGGAGAATTTTGCCTTGGATGGAAAGCCAAAGAAAGGGAAAGGGAATGCATCCCATTCCAAACCATATTCTGGTCTGGAAGGAAAGAATAAGGGCTTGTTTAAGATTAAATTTTTTCATTGTCATGAGATGGGACATTGTGACAAAAAGTGTCTACAAAAGAATTCTAGAAAGAAGCCCTCAGGTGGAGTGGTAGGTGAAGCTCTTGATTCAAAATTCAAGTTGTACTTCACTCTCATCGCATGCATGGTGTCATCGTTGATGGGTTCTTTGTGGTACCTAGATAGTGTAGTTTCATTCCATATGATCGTTAACAAATAATTCTTCAACAACTTGGAGGAGAAGGATCTCCAGATGCACATTGAGATGGGAGATAGTGGGAGGTATAGCGCAACTGACATAGGTATTGTTACCTTTCATAGGGAGTTTGGTACTCCTCTCACATTAAAATATGTCATGTATGTTCCTAGTTTAAAGAAGAATTTAGTTTCAGTTGCTATGGTAGAAGACCGTCACGATGATGTGATATTTAAAAAAGGAAATACATTCCTTTGTCACAAATCCAAGGGAAAGGTGAAGAAGATTGGGGTTCGGGTAACGGACCTCTACAAATTGGATGCAAAATATTATGTTTCATTGAGAAGGAAAGAAGAGAAGGTTCAAAGCCGATACATCGGTGAGTTATGGCATAGAATATTGGGCCATCTACACCATGGCTCTTTGAAGATCATGCAACATATTTCTATAGGACTTCCCAAGGGTTCACTTGAGCTGTTAGATACATGCAAAGCATTTACATTGGGTAAGTACACCAAAGACACCTTTCATGATAAGGATAGACGAGCGAAGGTGATCCTTGAAATATTTCACTCATATGTGTGTGGACCATTCTCAACAACCTCCAAAAAAAAACATAGGTATTATGTGATTTTTGTAGATCAATTTTCACGCAAGTGTTGGATATTCTTTATGTAGAAGAAAGATCAGACGTTCCCAAAATTTTTTGAGTTCAAAGAACTTATCAATAAAGGTACATTGAAGAAGGTGAAGGCTCTCAGGAGCGACAATGGTGGAGAATATGTGTCGAATGAATTCAAGAAATTTTGTTCTTTAGAAGGCATTCGACGATAATTGATAGAACCTCATAACCCACAACAGAATAGGGTTGTATAAAAGTAGAAAAAAACTATTATGGGAGAAGCATGAACGATGTTGCATCATCAAGGCCTACCTTTTCCCTTGTGGGTTGAAGCATGCAGCACAACAGTATTTTTGTAGAATAGAAGTGCTCATCATATTCTTGAGATGAGTACACCAGAGGAAGATTTTTCAGGTAAGAAACTACATGTGGAACACTTTAAAATTTTTGGTTCATCAGTTTATTGTCATGTAACCAAAGATTCCAGAAAAAATATAGAACCAACAATTGAGTTGGGAATATTTTTTGGGTACACTGATACACCTCACAACTACCAGGTGTACATGCCATCTCACAGGATGAAAATTGTCAAAAGAGATGTTAAATTCGATGAAGAGAAGGTCATGTGAATTCGATTGAGAGGGAGCTATAGTTGCATGTAGTTGAGGAGCTCTTACCTCCTAAAGAAGAACTGTTGAGCCATGAATATGCCCATTTTCCACCATAGGATACCATTATCCATAACCTAAATTCCTACATTCTTAACTCATTTCGTACCCAAATTGTCGCCAATTCACTTCTTACACTTTGTGGTTAATTATCACTAGTTTTCTTGACTTTTCAATGATTAGAGATGATTTTTCCATGATTTCCTAGTGACATTTTTTCTAAGTTCATTTATCACAGGGTTTCATTTCTAAAATTATTCACAAGTCAATTAAACTAGTTGTTATATGATAAGTACAGAATAAATTCTTGTAGGTGAAAATATAAAATTCAGGATGAAATGGGGAAGAATATCAAGATTTTGAGACATGGGTTTTTTTCAGTGTACTCTCTTTCAGGTAACCCAGGAATGTTTTGGAAAAATTCATTACCACGAAGGTGTTATGATCATGGGAATATTCCAGCACAGAGTTAAGTAAAAAATCAGTGCCAGAATTCTCTGTGTAAGTATAGAATCACTGCACGGTTTCGGGTCAGCCATGTGGAGGACCACGATTTGGATGAGTTTCTTTGTGCTCAAATAGGGAATGGGTTTCTCCAGCTACGACATGATCAACCCAATTTTAGTTTGGGATCCACCCGTAGATCAATTACGAAGATCTCCTAATATCTATTTTCTTTTTCTAGTCAAGTCGGTTAGATCTAGTTTCCATCAATCAACCTTTTTAAGGCCCTATGTGCTCTGTATCTAAAGGGAGAAAAATGAGTAATAAGAAGATTTTTGATTAGTTTGTATGAAGAGGCACTTTTCTTAGGAGACATTACATTGATGTATACAATATTTGAATCAGTGTTTTGAGCTTTAATATAATTTAGATCGAGTATTAAATATCCTGTGAGTATCATGGTTTTTCCTTAGTTCTCAGTAGTATTGAATTTACTTAAAATTTCTCCAAGAGTGACAAGGGCCCACCACCACCTAGAAACAAGTTATGTAACTAGTATAGATCATAGGAATTATATTTTCTTACTATTTAGTAGTGTGAATCTTGTTTAAGAATGTTATTTCTTGGATTTCATAATCGCTATCCTCATTTCGTACTCACAATATTTACTCTGTTTAATAGATTTGAAATGAATGTAATATATTTCATTTCTCAGTTTGTAAAAATAGAAAGGATTTCATCGAGTAATGATTCTTAACATATGAATGATTTCTCTGATATGATTGCATAATGTAGAATATTTAAAGAGTATTTTTAATTTGCAAATATACAAGGGTTAAGTACCATATCATACATTTGGAAATGAAATTGGTTTTATGATCTGTTCGTTTCCTATTCAATACTAAGTTCTCCAATGTCATGCCTATGTGAGAAATTCTCAGAAGTAACGAAAACAAACATTGGTTATTGACTGAGTTTGTAGCTTAGTTTTGAGACTTAGTATAATCATAATAAGATTGAATTGAAAATTGTAAGTTAATTCTTTTCCATAGGAATGATTTTCTGTGTTTATTTGTAGTAGTTTTAAATTAAAATAAGCTTTTATATTTGCATCTTTTAAATATGAGTGTGTTAATTTAGGAAGTGGGAGGACATTAGTTTGAAACTTTCATTTAATTTCTTTTAAAAGTATTTGTAGAATTGAATGAATGAGCTAGGAAATATCAAGAGGTTAGTTCTTGTTGAAATGTTCTACGCATCCCAATAATTATATTAGTTGCAGTCTTGTTTGGATTCTTTATTTCCTTAGCTTAAAATCATTTAAGTTAGAGTAAGTTTTATTGCGATTCAAATTTAGCATAATTTTGATATTGTTTTGAATTAGTTTCAGTTGATTCAAGTACTTAGAGTAAATAAATTTTATTATTTGGATGGAGATTTATATTAATTAGATTGAGATTAAAATCGTTTGAATTATAATTTGTATTACTTGGTTTGTGATTGATTAGAGTTAATTTCGTTTGAAGAATGTTTAGAATTTCTTGAACAATGATTGGTATTGCTTGAACATGTTTCTATCAATTGACTAGTTTCAAACCAGAAACAACAATTTTGTACTTAAACAATAAATTGATTATATAGTCTAGTTTAGGTTTGATTCTCTAATCATGTGTTACTTTCATTTGTGCCTCTAGGTATTATGATCCCTAATTGATAATTTAATGTTGAAATTATAGCTCATATAATTTCCCCAACATTTTTGGCGTTGTTGTTGGGGAGGTGTTAAAGGGATTGCAGTGTAGTTGTTGTGTGGTGAGTATTTTTCAACACAATCAAAGGGATGAGAGTTGATGGTAAGACGTGAGTGAGGAGCTACACATTAACTATGGTGGGGTTGCTACAAATTTTGGTTGTCCAAGTAAGAAAGTTTGGTGAGATTTATTGCAATTAGTTTTTATTTATTTATATTCAAATTTCGATTTCTTTAAAGACAATTTTTTTTTGGGGTGTTGTAAGAACCCATGTGTACTAATCCATGTTGTGAGATAGGTGTTACACAGTAATTTGTCACCGTCCCTACCATTCCCCGTCCCGCACAATGGAGGACCCATTTTGTGACCTGTGAACATTGTCATGCCTTGAAAACATCATCAATGCATTCCTCTAAGCATGAGCTTCATTTTCCCTAAAGACATCTCCTTGCAAAAATCATAAAAAACATCCCTTTTTGCATTGGCGCGGGCAGACAGTTCAGCACTCGCGCCAATGGGGAAAATCCTGCAAAGAGGCCGCGCCAACTGGCGCTCTGTCCCAGAGCAGTAGTCGCGCCAGCCAATTTAAGGAGTGTTTTTTTAAATAAAGATGGCGGAAGTTGAGTTTCAACAAACTCAGAAACCATTGCCTATCTTGAGTTGGGAGGTTTGGCTGCGGGAGTTCTATGGAAGGGAAGTGGTTTTGCCACCTCCTATGGAACCTTCCTTGTTGATAGGGCCAATCCCATAATAATAGGGATCCCAACTCCCTCCTTCCCCATCTATAAAAGCCTGCTCAAATCCATGGCAAGCTAGTCTTGAAGTGCCTAAGCTTTGTATCTCCATATTCCCAAGAGCCTTTGTGCTGTAAAGAATCCCTTCTTTCCCTTAAGGCCAACTCAAGTAAGGAGACCATTGTCGAGAGACTTCGGAGAGGTTTCCCCTTTCCTTGGCGAGCTTTGCGAGACGTGGACGACCGGAGACCCGTCCGAAGGAGATCGCGACGTCAGAACTTGGTTGTAATCTTTCTTCGTTCATTATTTAATAGATGATTATGATTATGGTTCCACTCTGTTTTCCATCATGTTAATGTGAGTAACGTCCTTTCTGACTGATGTTTAGTTACGTATGTTGGTTTCTATGCTTGTATCTGTTCGTTTCTTCCATGTGCAGGTGTTCATCCGCGGAGATCGTGGAAGGATTGTGATCTGCCGGGGCTGAGGAATGGGGACGCTTCTTCTTCAGATCATAGCGTTGGAATCCAGGTAGGCTTCTATTCCTAGTCTTTCCATTCGTAACTAGGAGCTTGCGTCATAGCATTGTTTGATTGTTGCTAGACCCCTGCTGGGCTAGTAGGGATCGCCTCTGTCCGCAGAGGGGATTTACCTCCTCAACAAATTGGCGACTCCGCTGGGGATCGTCCGGTTTTCATTGTCTCGTTTATGTTGTTTCGCTTTGATTGTTCTTCCTTGCTTGATGAACCTTCTGGGTTGGATTCTTTCATTGTTTTAGCTTCTTGGTTTGCTTAGCTTGCATTGGTCTGCTTCTGGAGTAGCTTGCTTTTAATTTTTGCTGAGGAACTCGACTGGCGCGGTTTTTAACCCGACAGTCGCGCAAATTGGCGTACGTTTCCTTTTTCTAGCCCGCGCCAATTGACTTCTGGCGCCAGTTTCACACTTACAGTCGCGCCACCCCTGTGAGTTTTTGAGTTTCTTCATTTTTGAGCTCTCTGGATTTGATCAGTGTTTTTCTTCTTGATTTTCCGACTGCCTGAGTGTGTTGGAGTCTTGTTTGGCTGGGAATTCACCTCTGTCCTTTGGTTGTTTGCTTCTATCTACCGATTTCACGTTTTGAGCCCTAGGGCATCTAGTGGCTTAGTGTATCGAGCCCTCCTTGGGAGTTTCGGTGTCTTGATTGTCCTGTCAACTTGCTGGTTAATTCTCCGCATCCTCTTAGTAGTCGTTGATTGTTTTGTTACGTTTTTTGGGTGATTGTTCATTCCTTCATTCGAAATTCGTTTGGCCTTGCTTTGGACCTAGATCACACGGTCCATTGGAGCTTTTGAGTCTTTTCTTTGCTTTGAGAGACTTTGGTCGATTTGGGGATCTGATTGCTTGCATTGTTGAGTGAATTTTGTTTGTTTCGCTCTCTTGAATATCGTTTCTCAAATTGTTCCTTTTGTTTTCAGTGCACATTAGCTATTGAACATTGAAAATAAAAATAAAAAAAATCTCTTTTGCTTTTGTTAATTAGTGAAAATTGTGATCTTTTCCATATCGCTAGTGATTAGTGTTTGAATGAAAAGTTTTCAATTGCGTTAGTTGCATTAGAGATCTCGTTGTTTATCTTCCGTTCATTTCGTTTGTATAAAAGCTCTCAACTCTTCTTTAACTAGTTTTCATCGAACGAAATGTTGCACTGTGGCATATAGCTTTGCATTTAGGAGTCTTTCGAGACACTACATACGATAGGGCCTGGAAATTGAAACTTAATTGAAGATCAACTGTAAAATTTATTCAATTAACCTAAGGCAACATTGGAACCTAACGAAACATATTTAGAAGGTCTAGGCTAGAGACGTGTTCCGGCGTCGTTAAACCTAGCAGCTGTCGTTCGCCTGTTGGCTTTAGACAGCGCTAGTACGGACTTGCGCTCCCCGTACCGTCGCGTATATAAAAGGAGACCCCTCTAGGTTTTCAATCCTTTATCCACAGGAAGCCGAGTCTGCCGCCCTATACCCGTGATACACCGAACACAACATTCGGGGAGACTACCTGCACGTACGGAAAGTCCTTGGTCGATTTTTGTTTCATTATTGAAACCAAGGTGTATATTGCAGTTCACGGATATTTGGTACACCCTTTGTGCCTATTTTTTCCTGAGCAGTCATTTGGTCTTTTCTGACTCCCTAAACTTGAAAAGACCGTCAAGCGCTTGTCCTTTCACGCTTGTGTCAACTCCGAAAGAGATAGAGTCATCTTTTTATCGTTTCTCGACTCTTAAAATATGAAACGGTAGAATTTCTTACTTTCCAATGTGGTAAAATTAATCGCCCACGATTACACACCTGTTTAGACATTGCTTGTTGACTGTTTGATCGTGTGTCTTAACTCGTTTTCAGCCCGTGTGTGTGTTTGCTCTTTTTCTTGCCATAGTGGCGGAACCTTCGGTTTCGTCTACTGGTAGTCCTTACACGGACGATTCTTCAGAAGCTTCTCAGCCTTTTGTTGAACCACAGCAGCCTGTTGTTTCTGAGTTTCCTGACGGGGGACCGGTTCTCGCCGAACAGCCCTTTGGAGGACCAGTTGAGTTCAATTGGCCCTTTTCAGACCCTATGTCTGAATTGAGATTAGGAGCTGATTTCCTTTCTCTTACATCGGGTTCACCGTTTGTTGCTGTTGTTTTTCCTCCTAGTCCTCGCCGTCTCTTGCGTGATTTAACGGCATGATCAACCATGAGTGATTCTGGTGAGGAAATTCCGGAGTCTGATGACTATCAGCGCATCCCGCGTAGATTGTTTGAGGGAGACGACTCTGAGCTTACTACCATGTCGTCAGCCAGTCCTTCTTTACCGCAGGGATACAGATCTCTGGGTCAGATCATTTCAGCTGCTGCCTCTATGGGAATATCATCTCCTGTTTCGAGGCCAGCTGTCACTACACTCGGGGTGTCTCCTTCGATGCCCGTCACTTCTGTTCCCGTGCGGCCCACTGTTTGTGTGGCTGCTTCTTCTTCTGTTGTCTCGGCTACCAGGGCTGGGCCAACTCCTGAAGATGTTTATCTAGCTACTGCTATACCGGAGAATATCTCTTCGGAGGAGTATCGGTTGTTTTTGCAACAGCCGAACGCCGGAGCTGGACAGATTCCCCAAGATCCTTACCGATCTTTCTTTTCGCACTATGCACAGGACGACACTCCCGTGTATGGTTTTCCGGGTCAGCTTGACGAGCATGGGGACATTTTGTGCCTTCCTGCTCCTGAGGCTTATCTGTATGCTCAAGGTTTACCGTACAACCAGGCTTACAACCCGCAGGGACAGCCTTTCCAAGGCCAACCCGCAGGCCAACCTGGCTATCAGTACGACCCACAGGGACAGCCCATTCAAGGCTACTCTGCGGGCCAGCAAGGGCCATTGTACAATCCGCAAGGACCATATTACGGCCCTGCTGGTCAACCTGCTCAGCCTCAGCCGGGGTATCCGCCAAGGGACCTGACTGTGGTCACGGGGGGCAAATCCGGCCTTCTTTACCGATGCACCGCAGTATCTTGTCGTCTCTAACGTTGCATATCAGCCGGGACCTTCCCTATGGTTCGCAGTCCAAGCGGTTTCGACGAAGCACCGAGGTCTGACTACACCGGACAACCGGCTCATCCGTGCAACATCCGCCTCCGGGCCGGCCAGGGCCCACATGGTGCAACCTCGGGCCACCACGAGCCACGTCCTTTCACGCAACCGGCCCCGCCGCTGTTCTGTAGGGCCGCACAGTCATGGGGCCCGGCCCCTCACTGGGTCGCTTTGTTCATTCGGCCTGCTCATTACATTCACTCGCTCGGCCTTTGTTCATTCAATGCCGCAGCCAAATCAACAGCTGCGCCCTACGTACCAGGCTCCGCAGGGTTCCACTTATCAGCAGCCTACTCATCCTCAAAGTGGTTATTATCCTCATGGTCAGTCTCAACCGAACTATAACCACCCTAGAGGCTCTGAGTATCATCCTCCTCCATCCGGTTCTACCTACGCTCAGCAGCCAAATCCAAATGCTGCTTATACGGGGCAGACACCTAATCAGGGCCCGAACCCTGGTTATCAAGCCCCGCACTATGGTTACCAGAATCCAAATCAGTCTGGCTATACGAATTATGCCCCCTACGGTCAGAATCCTGCAGGACAAAACCCGTGGGGGAAGGGATATTCACAACCATCGTGGAGCACGGGTACCGGACCTTATCCTGGGACTGGCATGGTAGTTAACCCTCCATTGCCGTTCCTGGCTACCTTGGAACTGCCGGACGTTTCAAAGTTGACCAATGATCCGATTGCACACAATCCGTATTGGCCTCCGGTTCCCACCAAGATACCAGGGGATTGTCCCAAGTTTGAGGGCAAACCTGGCGAAGACCCCTAGGCGCATGTGATGACGTATCACATCTGGTGTTCGTCTAACTCTTGGACCGACGATTCGATTCGCCTGCGTCTTTTCCAGCGTACTTTAACAGGAGCTGCTGCTAAGTGGTACATAGAACTGTCCCGTGGTATTTTTCAAGATTTCAACTCGTTAGCCATGGCTTTCCTCACGCATTTCCAGTTACCGGTCCGGTATGAGGCCGGGACGCACCTCCTGTCTTCTATGAAGCAGGACACGACCACTCACATCTCGGATCACATCCATGAGTGGCGGCGCCGTCGTCGACTGATCAAGTTTCACATACCTGATCAGATTTTGACTCACTGGTTCACCACCTCCTTTGTGAATAAAATCGCTCAGGATATCGCGATGGGAGCGTGTGTGATGGAGGAACAAGCTATCGCGCGTGCCCAGTACCTGGATCTTGTCTATTCGCAATCTGGCACGCTTTATGACATCTTGAATGATGCTCCACGGCCCGGAACCACTAAGGCTCTGCCTACCCCCACGGTGGATGGTGTCATTGGTTCCGTTTCTCAAAATTCGAAGAAGTCTTCGAATGGGAAGCAGAAGGCTAATTCTTCCAACAATACCTCTACTAATCCCGCCTCATCCGATTCTGGTAAAACCGCGGAGGTGAATGCCGTCCAGGCCAATCCTGCGGACAAATCCTCCAAGGGAAAAAAGAAGGGCAAAGGCAAATCAAGATCTAATGCCCCGAAACCGGAATCTAAATCTCGAACTGAGGATGGCTCCCAACGTAAACCGAAATTCCCTTGCCTCATCTGTGAAGGTGACCATTACACTAAGGATTGTCCACGACGGTCCGAGGTCAGTCAACTTCTTAAAGGCTCAAAAGGGACTCCGGCTGTTTTAAAAGAGCCATTCCCATCTCAGCAGACCCAAATGGTCGAACAAGCGTCACCATCTGCACCGTTTGGGTCTCAGGTTTTCATGATGAAGACTAATGCACCTATCACTATCGCTACGTGAGCGAAAGATTACAATGAACCGCGGCAGGCACCCGTGAAGGCAGTTGCGGATGGGCCGCCTCCCCCACCTGCCTCCGGTCCATTGGAAATCGAGAAGCCGACTCTCGAACCCATTGTGAAGCCACCTCCCAAGGGTGTTCTTCGGAGATCCTCTTATAATCCAAATGCTCGTGCCGCTCAACATTACAGTATTGTTGAGGATCTGGCACAGGCGCCGTGTGCCATGTATGCACTCGAGGTTCTTCAAAGTTGTCCTTCACAACGGAAGGCTTTACTGTCTGCAATCGGTGGTATCGATCCCGCCGACTCGAGCCTTCTCACTTTCGATCTGGAGAATTTTACTCCCCGGCTTCCACATCAAATCGCTTTGGTCATTGAAGTCGGGATTAACGGTCTGAAAATTCATAGGGCCGTCGTAGATGAAGGTGCATCTACCTGCGTTATGTCCTCCGCTTGCTGGAAGGCCATCGGCTCTCCAGCCTTGTCGTCATCTCCCAATGCCCTTGAGGCATTTGATGGTCGGGAATCTAAACCCCTGGGAGTTCTCGAGAGTCTTGCGATCACATTACAGGGAAAAACTGTCAACGTGGAAGTAGAAGTGGTTGACGCTCGACTCAACTACAACATACTTCTTGGCCGCAGCTGGACCCATGCCATGCTCTGCGTGCCGTCTACTGTCTTTCGATTCATTAAGTTCCCTCACGAGGGCAAGATTGTCACAGTAGATCAGTTGTCATTTTTCACCTCTAGCTCTGAGAACAACGTGCCGTATGTGGATCAAATTCTGAATCCCCTAGACAGCATAGGACCTGGTCTTTTCAAAGACCCAGTCCTCATGGGTATTTTCCCTGCGCCGCCACCGAATACCGCTCAAGTCAACATGTTGTCCAGGACTGATGACCCCTGGCTGATTCCTACACCTGAGCAGGTATATGAGTTTGGAGAATCCATGCCTTTAACACCAGTAGAGATCAGCTACTGTGAGATTGTTGCTGCATCGGATCCTCCACCTCCTCAGCATGCTCCGATGAGCATGGCTCTCGACGTCTACTCGCAATCCCCCTGGCTTGGTCAGGCTGATTCACCTGATCCTCTCAGAGAGACTTTTCCTTCAGATGAGGCTATCATTGAAACTATGTCTCTTGAGGAGCTGCCCTAGGGCGATGGACATCATCGCTCCTCGTTTATGCCCAGCTTGGGGGCAATGACTGATTGTCTGGAGCGTTATGCTACTCAGGTTCCTTCCCCTCCTCTTCAAACACCGATCTTGACGCATGAGGTCTTTTCGGAGGGTAATCTGAGTAACATTACTCAAACTATTCCAATCAACATCTCCGTTAAACCGGGGATTGTTGAGAATATTCATGTGGGTGTGACTTGTTCTCCCGATGAGATTCAAGTCTATACTGAGCTTTTCAAAGAATTCAGAGATGTTTTCGCATGGTATTACGAGGAAATGCTGGGGATTGACCCTAGTATTGTAGTGCACGAGATTCCAACCTATCCAGGTGCGAAACCTGTGCGCCAACACTTACGTCCCATGCATCCTCGGAAAGCCGCCGCCATCAAGGCAGAAGTTGAAAAACTTCTGAACGCGGGTTTTATTTATCCCATCCCCCTTACAGAATGGGTGTCCAACATTGTCCCTGTCGATAAAAAGTAGGGTACAATTCGAGTCTGTGTGGATTATCGCGATATCAATCGCGCCTGTCCTAAGGATAATTATCCCACTCCGTTTATCGACCAGATCATCGACGAATGTGCCGGGAGTGAGATCTATTCCTTAATGGACGGTTTCTCGGGCTATAACCAAATCAATATTGCACCTGAGGATCAACATAAGACCACATTCATCTGTCCGTGGGGCACTTTCGCGTACAAAAAACTCCCGTTCGGCTTAAAAAACGCTGGCGCCACGTTTCAGCGTGCGATGTCCTACGCTTTTCATGATATTCTCCATATTGTCCAGCCTTATCTGGACGACTTGCCTGCCCATTCGGGTAAGCGAGAGGACCATCCTGAGCATCTTCGCCAGATATTTCTTCATTGCAGACGCTACAACATCAGGCTCAATCCTCATAAGTGCGTCTTCTGCGTTGATTCTGGCCGTATTTTAGGCTTTATAGTCTCGAAAGACGGAATTCGCCTTGACCCTCTAAAGGTTGAGGCCATAGTAAATCTCCCATCACCCTCCTCCGTGTATCAGTTACAGAGTCTGCAAGGGAAAGCGAATTTTCTTAGGCGCTTTATCCCGAATTATGCCGAGGTGGCCAAAGGATTCACTCGTTTGTTGAAGCAGAATGTTCCCTTTTATTGGGACGAAATTGCTCAAGAATCCTTTGAGAAGCTGAAGACATTGCTAGTCAATGCTCCGTTGCTTCGTCCTCCGGACTACCACCGCGACTTTACTTTGTATCTAGCCGCCGCATTTAGCACCATTGCCATGGTCTTGGTGTAGGATGACGAAAACGGTGATGAACATGTTGTTTATTACCTGTCTCAGAACCTTCTCGACCCAGAAACGCGTTATGCACATGTCGAGAAGTTGGCCCTAGCAGCCGTACACGCCGTACAACGCTTTCGCCATTACATCCTTTTGCGCACGATAACAGTGGTTTCAGACTGCAACCCTATGACGTATATTCTTTCTAGAAAATTACTAGGGGGCAAGTACTCCAAATGGATCGTGATCCTGCAGGAGTTTGACTTGGAGTTCACCACTGCCAAGTCAACTAAATCACTGGTCTTCGCGGATTTGATATGTTCTCTCCCTACGGACTCTGTTCCCTCACACTCTGAAGACCATATACCGGACGAAACGCTGTTTCTTATCGATACTCGTGATCCTTGGTACGGTGACATCATAGTGTATCTTCAGACCGCGACATTTCGGTCTGAGTTGGATAAAACTGCCCGCCGTCGGATTCGGCACCAGTCCCAACCCTACCGTATAGTAGGAGATACCTTATATCGCATTGGAGTAGATTCGGTGCTCCGACGATGCCTTACCTTGGAAGAAGTTGAAAAGGTCCTGAATGACTGCCACAGTGGCGCCTGTGGCGGACATATGTCCGGGTATGCTACTGCCCAGAAGATTCTGCGGGCAGGTTATTTCTGGCCTTCCATATTCAAGGATTGTATCACTGCAGTCCGAAAATGTCATCCATGCCAGATTTTTCAGCGCAAGATGCGCGCGCCGCCATTGCCTTTGCATCCCGTTATTACCGTCGGCCCTTTTGTGAAATGGGGCGTGGATTTTATGACGTGTAACCCTCACTCGGCCGGGGGGCATGCGTATATCATTGTCGCCGTCGACTACTTCACTAAGTGGGCCGAGGCGATGCCTACACTAGCTGCTGACGGGAAAACGGCTGCTTCATTTTTATTCAACCACGTTATTGCACGGTTTGGGGTTCCTCAAGCTATCGTCACTGATCACGGTACTCATTTCCGCGATTACATGATGGCGGAGCTGACTTCAGCGTTGGGCCTGCGTCACGACAGCTCAACACCATACTACCCTCAAGCAAATGGTCAGGTTGAAGCGGTGAACAAGGTTTTGGTCACTATGCTTCAGCGAACAGTTGGGATTCATAAATCCAATTGGCATCTCCAACTGTTCTCAGCTCTCTGGGCGTACCGAACATCTGCTAAGAGTGCAACTGGATTCACACCATTCCAATTGGTGTACGGTCTGGAAGCTACTCTGCCGGTTGAATGTGAAATTCCTTCGCTTAAATTAGCTGTGGAGCTCTTACCGGATACTTCTCCTGAAGAAGAACGTCTTCTGTATCTCGAACGGTTGGATGAAACCCGTCGTCTAGCTGCTTTGATCATCGAAGCACAAAAGAAGAGGGTCAAAACTCATTTTGATCAATCCGTTTCTCCCCGTTCTTTCATTGAAGGAGACCTCGTTCTCTTGTACGATCAGGCACATGATAAGCTTGGAGCCGGTAAGCTCCAGCCTATGTGGCACGACCCCTATATAGTAAAGCGCGTTTTGAAAAATGGGGCCTACGAGCTTATAGACTACGAAGGAGTTCCGCTGGCGCAGCCCAGGAATGGGCTGTACCTTAAAAAGTACTATGCCTGAAATGATTTCTTGGTGTGGTGTGTGTACATAGGTGTGTGATTGTCATTTGTGTGCATGGTGTGGTGTGCTTTGTAAACATCTTTCTGCTGATCGGGTCTTCCTGGTTGTGCATATGTCTATTCATCCATTTGTTGGTTTCGCGGACGGTGCCTCCCGCAGTACCAGGAATCTGTCTTCTGCAGCCTGGGTAATCTACGATCCTGCTGGTGAGTTGATCGACCTGCAAGGTGTTTGTTTAGGACGTACCACGAACAATATCGCGGAATATAGTGCCGTGTTGGAATTATTAACCGAGGCAATAAACCTTGGTATCCGTGAATTGCTCGTGTACCTAGATTCACAACTTGTAGTGTTACAGCTGAACGGACACTATTCGGTAAGAAACCCGTCCATCTTACGTCTGTATTTGCGTATTCGATTACTGGAAAGGAATTTTGACTACATTACATATCATCATATACCTAGGCATTTGAATACATTAACAGATGCAGTAGCAAATTTGGTATTAGACAGACATTTGCGCAATTTATAAATCATCATCACATGTAAAGAAAGACTCATCTAGAAATAGATATGTATATATATAGATATCGAAATGTTTACATAGAGTGTGTCACATAAAACTCAAAAAATATACATAATCGTCTTAGTACATCCTGAGACACTATGTCTCTCAAAAATAGGTGTGGTATAAATCCTAAGGACTAATCCGCATGGTGCTCATGGTAGCACGTCACTGCACGCACTAGGCGCCTCAGGATTCGGTGGATCCGATTCGGAACTCCCACCGTGTGGCGCTGGTATGCCATCGGTACGTCTGATAGCCGGGCATAGTCTGGGATCCCATGGGCAATCCCCTCGAGGTTCTGGATTAGTTCTTCTCCTCCGGTGCCTTCCCCCTGGATCTCAGGGGCGAGTTGTGTCCTCCGGAAGATTGGAGACATCCCGGCTGGTCTCTCAGGTCCTACATCTGCATGCATATATAATTGTGTTAAGACGAATGTGTATTAACAAAAAAAAACATATAAACATAAAATCAAAATATGAGGTCTTACCCAGCTCCTCGTCCCAGTCATCTCCTTCTGGTAGTGGGAGGTCTGGGTCCCCAGTAAAGTCAGTTCCCGAATAGGGCCAGTCTTCCACGACGATCAGCTGGCGCCGTAACCACCTAAAAAACTCTGGCCTCCAGGACATCTATTGGCCACCTCCAGATCTGGGCATCAATGCTGCCCAGCGAGCCATTCTTGGCTCTCGTGGTATCGGACTCGCCACTGCGGCCCCTTGGCCCTGGAAGATTGGTATGCGTTCCAGAATGAACGATACCAAGATGGAACCATAACCGAACTGTTTCAGTTTCCCCTGTTTGCACTTTGTGAGCTGCCTTTTCATGTTGATAGTAACTGCTTCCGCCCAGTTGAACAGTAAGGGACCCATGCATTCTGAGGCCAACAGGAGTTGAGTCTTCGTGGCCTCGTGCGGAGCCTGCGACCCAGCAGCCCGCGTAATGGTATCGAGAACTACTCTCAGTGCTAGATCAGGGATAGTATGGATGTCTACCTTCTTGCTTCCTGATCCTGTTTGTGCCCCTCGGCACACCCGTGCCATTACCTGTTCCATCTTTTCCCCGGATGGTCTGCTCCCAGTCAGTACAGGGATTGGACCTCTGCGGGACAATCCAGTGATGAAATAAACGTCAGTGACCTCCAGTTCTAACACCTGGTCTCGTAACCTGAACACTTGTTCATTTTCATCCCAGATGCTGATTAGATATTGGAGGAGCTCGGGCTGAGCTCGTAAACATGGCGTGAGGAAGAACTTTTTCAATCCACAGTCTCTAAGTGCATTCATGCAAGCTTGGCTTTGCATGGCCTGTTCATCCTCTTCTCCGTGCTCTCGTTCCTTCCATTTGATTGCCATTTTGAGTGATTATCTGCATTCACATGGTCAAAAACCCTTAGTTAGATCTTTGATGAGCTTCAAATTCCAAGCAATTTGGTCTACATGTCGAAATTTTGGGCGAAATTTAAGGTTCGGCCACTGGCGCGGCTATTTTGCGAACAGTCGCGCCAGGTGGCGCGAGCCCTTTGTAAAAAAGCGCTCATTGGCGCGGGTCCGTGCCCGATACCCGCGCCAATGGGCGCAGCCCTAAAATTTTAAGAGTGGCCTCATAGAACTGATTCTTAAGGGAAAATCATTAAAAAATGAATGAAAATGAAGAGCAAGGGAGCGCCTTTTACCTGTGACAGACAAGAAGCTGAATGGTTGCCTGGATTGGTCGCAATCGTCGACGAAAGTTTCTGCTCCAAATGGACCACTGTTGCTTTCTACCAAGGTAAATAGTAAAAGTAATTTTATTTTTACCAATTAGACATATTTATAACTTTTTCGACGTTAAATGAGTTTTAAAAGTTATTTTTATCAAATATTTGCATA
The DNA here is from genome assembly GCA_034641835.2 of Pinus albicaulis. Taxonomy (NCBI): domain Eukaryota; kingdom Viridiplantae; phylum Streptophyta; class Pinopsida; order Pinales; family Pinaceae; genus Pinus; species Pinus albicaulis. The sequence goes on from CM076575.1 coordinate 978,735,929, forward strand.
TGTTATGTCGAAAATGGATTTTACTCTTGCTTGGTATGTGCAGCAACAGGTTTTGCGACTTAAACGATGGAAACGAGTTGTATTTTATACTTTTTCGGAGTCGGTAAATACACGAAAAAGTCACTCTGGAGTCATCTTTCAGCTCTTTTCTGACTCTCTAAATATGAAAAGATTGCCGAGGCCCTTGTCGTTTCGATCTCGTAAAAATGGACACGAATCGACATCCGCCCAGTATAAGTTTAACCCTTTTTCGGGCTGGGATGGATTGATTACGAAAAAGGAATACCCTAGCCTATCGCGACTAGGAGGTTTTCCCGGATATTGTTTTCTACCTTTTCGGATCTAGGAAACTATTTACGAAAAGGGACTGCTGGAGTTTTCTTTTCTGCTGTCTTTTCAAACTCTCTAAACATGAAAAGACGCCGAGTTCTCCCTTTGTCAGACTCGTTAAACCCTGATGACATCGGATCCAGTCGAAATGACGTTCTCCGAGTTCCTCCTTCCTAGGACTCGTTAAATGCACTAGGATGGATTCGCCTGAAGGGCGGACTTATATCACAAGCATATGCTATCCCCTTCAAGCTTGTTATAAAAAATAATTGGGGTACTCGCCAGAAATGGTGGGGGAAAAATGGAACCATCGTCGTTGTCATCGGCAGTATGTCGCTCTTGAACATGGCACTTGTCCGCATTCGTGTCGGGTTGGGGACATCTCATCTCGTTGCTTCACTTTGCCTCCATGGGTTTGGGTAATCTCTTTTGACCTCTCATCTGTTCACTGCCTCGTCGCCATGACCTCTGATCCGTTGATGTCAAATACTGCCAAGTCCATTGTCGTGCCGTTCATATGTTCAAGAGAAGTTGGCCTCTGCAAATATCAACCTTCCTCTGTTTCTCATACGATCCTGATTCACAACAAAAAACATCATGTTCCTCTGTCTCGTGTCGATGATGTGGGAATCATTATGGCCCACCTTCGATCAAGGTCACTTCCTGTCGACATCAACTCATTATCCGGGAAGTTGGTCTAGAGACTCCTTATGGTACCTTGGAGCCTGCATGCCTCAATGGCAGGTTCGTCGTATTCGACGAGAGGTTTACATCATTGGCCTCCGATCGAGTGATTCTGCGGGTGTTCGACGTCAACTCATTTATTCGCACGCCGTAGATTGTACCTGTAGTACCTTGAGGGCCATTGTCATTATTGTTGGTTCCTCTCGCGTCTGTTAACAGCTTTCATCATTGGCTGGTAATCAGACGATGTTCTTGCATGTTCGACCTCAACTCACATATTCACATGCTCGAACTTGTACTTTGTTTGGGTCGAGATGGAGCGCAAGACCCTGGATTGTGTCTGTTGTAATCCAGGCTGCGATTGTGGATCATTATCATTATGTACATGACTCACTGATTGGATGGCTGCGACCATACCTGAGTCTATTTGTTTGATCTTAGTTGGATGGCTGCGCCCATACCCTGGATCCGGATTATAGCATGCTCTATTTCGGATGGCTGCGTCCATACCACTTATACATCATGTACTTGAGATATCAGTTGTATCTTTCTGCGCAGGTTTTTCGACGGCGGGCCTTCAGTTGAACATGTTCTCGTAAAGCATTTCACCCCTCTCTCTCTCGGGCCTCATACTTTAGGGGGCATCTGTTACACAGTAATTTGTCACCGTCCCTACCATTCCCCATTCCGCACAATGGAGGACCCATTTCGTGACCTGTGAACATTGTCATGCCTTGAAAACATCATCAATGCATCCCTCTAAGCATGAGCTTTATTTTCCCTTGAGACATCTCCTTGCAAAAATCATGAAAAACATCCCTTTTTGCATTGGCGCGGGCAGGCAGTTCAGTACTCGCGCCAATGAGGAAAATCCTGCAAAGAGGTCGCGCCACTTGGCGCTCTGTCATAGAGCAGCAGTCGCGCCACCCATTTTAGGGACTGTTTTTTAAATAAAGATGGCGGAAGTTGAGTTCCAACAAACTCACAAACCATTGCCTATCTTGAGTTGGGAGGTTTGGCTGCGGGAGTTCTATGGAAGGGAAGTGGTTTTGCCACCTCCTATGGAACCTTCCTTGTTGATAGGGCCAATCCCATAATAATAGGGATCCCAACTCCCTCCTCCCCCATCTATAAAAGCCTGCTCAAATCCATGGCAAGCTAGTCTTGAAGTGCCTAAGCTTTGTATCTCCATATTCCCAAGAGCCTTTGTGCTGTAAAGAATCCCTTCTTTCCCTTAAGGCCAACTCAAGTAAGGAGACCATTGTTGAGAGACTCCGGAGAGGTTTCCCCTTTCCTTGGAGAGCTTTGCGAGACGTGGACGACTGGAGACCCGTCCGAAGGAGACTGCGACGTCAGAACTTGGTTCTAATCTTTCTTCGTTCATTATTTAATAGATGATTATGATTATGGTTCCACTCCGTTTTCCATCATGTTAATGCGAGTAACATCTTTTCTGACTGATGTTTAGTTACGTATGCTGGTTTCTATGCTTGTATCTGTTCGTTTCTTCCATGTGCAGGTGTTCATCCGCGGAGATCGTGGAGGGATTGTGATCTGCCGGGGCTGAGGAACGGGGACATTTCTTCTTCAGATCATAGCGTTGGAATCCAGGTTGGCTTCTATTCCTAGTCTTTCCATTCGTAACTAGGAGCTTGCGTCATAACATTGTTTGATTGTTGCTAGACCCCTGCTGGGCTAGTAGGGATCGCCTCTGTCCGCAGAGGGGATTTACCTCCTCAACAATAGGGATCATCAACCAGTAGGATAAATTCAAGAATCACTAAGAGCTTGAAGAATTTACCTATAAGCACTTTCTCAAATCCTAGAAGTAGATGGGATATATGCTTTTGAGGAAGAGTTCATCCTAACCACATTCAAGAAAATATCTATCTCTCCACAGCCATAAAAGGATTTGGAAGTTTCCCTTGATTCCTCTTGCCTATCTACCAAGGAGATCGAGAAATTATCTAGAAATGAGGAGCATCCTGCTGAACCTGAGATTGAGGAACTTTCACCATGTCTAGCAACAATCCTTGTATGCAATCCAGAGACCAGTTATGTAGGCTTTCTTTGCATGACTGATGAGGGTTTTTAGAGTTGTCCAAATGAATAAATGAGCCAATATCACCAGGATTACATAGATCATTGGTTCCAAGTCACAATTCAATCAAACTATGACTATCATATTCAAATACTCTAGGTATCACATTTTTCAAAGCTGCTGATTTTTCATGCTGATGTACATTCTAAATTTTATATGTTAAATGTGAGCATGAATATATCCTTATACCTAATCTACTTATGGCTTCATTGGAAATTCTCTTTCACTTGAAGGAGGACAAATTTTCTCCAATATAGTAGGAAATTTAGTATTGTAAATAAATAAGTGAAAATATTAAAGAGAAAAATAAGTCTTTTTGTGAAAACTAGCTTGTCTGGCGCAACTGGATAGGGACTTTGCTTGAAAACTCAGTAACTGGAAGTCAATGTTCCCAATAAAGTTTGTAAATTTGTATGATTTCTCCAAATCATGTATCTTTCAAGTCATTATGTTTGTACTCGAGTTGGTTGATGTGGGATTCCTTAAGGCCCACCTGCCAACAAGCCTTGTCCCATCAACATCAACACATTATATGGGATCAAGGTTAGGGTTAGATAAAGTACCTGGGAGCCTACATGCCCTAATGGTAGGTGTCCTTATCATCTACTAAGGAAATACATCAATGTTTCTTGGTGGATGAATTCTGCAGTCCATTCGAATTCGACAAATCCATTCATGCCTAGTAGAATGTACCTAGTGCCTTGATTCCCATTGACATCAAAGGTGGGATATCTTGCATTGGTTAACGACATCCTCAATGGTTGGTAATCCAATGATTCTTTATTATGTTCAACATCGACACCATTTATTCACATATGAAATGTTGCACATGGCTGTGTAGTGGTTGAAGACTATATAGTTTTGTGATCTCAACACATATTTACAACATTTTGGATCTTTGTATCAGCATTTCGATTTTCATTTGTACTAGTATATTCATTTCAATAAATGATGTCATCTATCAGCCTCGCCATTAATTTACATCATTAGTCACCTTTCCTCAGTTGTTTGGGTACATACAACTCCTCGGGCATGGGGAAGAAGGGAACATACAACTCCGCATACTCTAGTTTAGGTTTGATACTTTGATCCTATGTTACCTGTGATTGTGCCGCTAAGTATTACGACCCTGGATTTATAATTTAATGTTGGAATTATAACACATGTAATTTCCCAAATATTTTTGGTGTTGTTTCCGGGGAGGTGCTAAAGGGATTGGAGTGTAGCTGTTGTGTGGTGAGTATTTTGCAGGACAATCAAAGGGAGTAAAGTTGATTGTAAGATGTGAGTGAAGAGCTACACATCTACTATGGTGGGGTCGCTCCAAAGTTTGTGTTGGAACACCTAATCCTACATGGGTAGGTGTGAAATGCGAAAAGTCACAATGGAGTCCAAGTGACCTTGGAATATGAAACCAAGAGTCACACCATTGTACTATAAATGTACATCTTTGTATAATGGAAAATAAGAAAGCCTCACGCTTATCCTTCATTGTGTGTGTTTATTCTTCTCATACACCATGTGTGTGTTTAACATGGTATCGGAGCTGATACGTCCATAACCAGCTCAACTTTGAGTGAGCTATTTTTGTTTATGATCTGTGCATATCTGCAAAAATTCTTGGCATTTTTGCAGCATCTAGAGAGTTTCTACAACAGACATTTTTCCGCATTCAGAAAGGTGTTTTGAAGAAGAGCAGCAGTGGTTTTGAATAAAAGAAGAACTACACATCTGAAGGTTTTCATTCTGCATTTTCTATGCAATTTCTGCTGCCCACTTTTAAATTTCTGCCTATTAAATTTTGCATTGGAGAGGTGCTGAAAATACTGTTCAAAGTGAGGTTTTGAAGAAAAAATTTGGGTTTTCAAGTAAAATTTCTGAGTTTTTCATTGAAAAAATTCTGCAAATTTCTGGGTTTTCTACTGAAATTTTCAAGAAGAATTTTGCATTTTTAAAGTCCAATTTTTTTTGCTGGGCTACTGGAAAAATTTCTGAGTTTTGTCTACTGAAAATTTCCAAATTCTACAGTGAAAAATTCTATGTTGTTGAGATATTTTATGGACTAAAATTATGCTATACATTTGAAAAATTCTGCATTTCTCTTGTTGTCCTCTGCTTTATTATGCTCTCTGCTGTATTTAAAATAAAAATTAAAAATTAAAAAATTAAAAAAATTAAAAAATCTTTCAGGCACCAGGCCTCTCGGCCCTCCTCTATGCCTTCACATCCCTCACCTGCAACATCACACTTTACAATCCCCCTCCCACCTGCAAACTCACATACGACCCTCCCTAACCAATACAACGCTCCCCCTCACATCTATTCTCGAGCTCCCTTGACGCCTTAACCTTAATTCTACCCAAAACTACAGCTTACACCCCACCCGCTACTCCATCTACCCCTGCAACCCACATCTCTCCTCCCTACCCGCGGCCTACCCTACCTGGCTGCTACCCCACACTCCTCGGCCCCAAACCACACAAGAACACACCTCACATCGCAACTCTCATTCAACCCAACGCCCCTAACTATCGCTCCCACTCTACCACTCACAAACCCTTCATACGCTCAGTCCCCGACCTGCTCTCATCATACTCTGCACACTCCCTAACCCTCATACCCAACCTCTCTGCAATACACAGTCTCGTCCCCCCTTTCCAATGCCCAACTCACACACTCATCCTTTCGCCCCCCCTATGGCTCAACCCTTGCAGCCTACCCTCAGCCTTCACGGCCTCCCCTCAACTTGCATACATCCCTTACCCCCTCACACTCATCACTCCCTCACGTCCCTCCCTCTCGAGCTACCCAAATGCACCCTTATCACTTCACGACACTCCAATTGGCCGCCTCTCAACCCCTTAACCTTCCCCCTAAGCAACGCTACCCCGCCCTCACTACACCCTACTCCCTCCCCTCTCGGCTCTCACAGCCGACCTCCCCACTCTAAACTATTAACGTTTTTAATTTCGTTTTTAAAAAATTTTAAATTATAAAAAAATTATAAAATTTTAAAAAAAAAAAGTCCTTAGTCCTTTCCCCCCTCTACATTTTTTTAAATTTCCCTTAGTTTGCCCCCTATTACATTTTTAATTTCCTTTTTTAAATTCAAAAAGAAAATAAAAATAAATATTCCCTTAGTTCCCCCCCCCCCCCCCCCTTAATTTTAGTTAATCCCTCTTTCTTTTTGTTAATAAAATTCCCTCCCATTTCTATTATAATCCCTCCTTCCATTTTTTTTAATTAATCCAAAAAAAAAAAAAAAAAAATAGCAGAGAGAGAGGAAGAGAAAAAGTAAACAACAAAGAGAGGAAGAGAGAAAATGAACAGTAGAATTGAAGAAATGGCATATCAGTAAATGGACTATACATAAAGAAAAGTGAATTTTTCATTGTGATTTGTGGCATTGACATAAGGGTGACTTTCTCTAAAAGAGATTTACATGTGAAGACGAGTTGTTATTGGTGTAAAACAGCTCTTTTGAAGAAAAAAATTATTTGCCTTAAAGGCTTCTTGCATAGTGTTTTTAGCTGCACATATTTTGCAGAGATATTGTATTGTATTGACATTGTATTGTGAGCGGATATTGCTCATTCATAGCTGCAATCAGTATTTGAGTTGTTGAAAAAATTGTCGATTGTCCTCCATCATTTGAGGAGCACACTTTGTACTTTGAGATTTCCATAGTTGGAAATTCTTTAGAGTCATTTGTATTTCTTGAATCACATTGTAAACGGGTGCATTTTCGGTTGAAGCCGACACCCTTGCATTTTTTGAGCCTAAGTTGTTGAAAATGGCTAAAATCAGTGAGGCATTAGAGTTTTTGAATAACCTCATTCATTCAAATGTTGATGATATGATAAAAATGAGCAAGGATGCTCTTTGTAACATTCAAAGTTGTTTGTTATATGCACATGAGAAGATTGAGTTTTTGCAGTTGGAATCTCAGCTTCAACAAGATGAACTTCAACAAAAGAGTCACCATTCTGAACCTGATTTTGTTCAGAAGATTGAGAAGGACTCTCATCAGAAGAAAGTCAGTAAAGTCGCAATTGATCCACATTCAGTTCCTTGTACTAGAGCAGATTTACATGCAGATGCAGCAGTTCAACCTGCACTTCTCAAGCCCATCATCAGACCTTGGGAGGAGCTTGTCCACAACAAGCATAGAAATGGTCTTGGCTATGACAAGGATGTGTCCTTTCATATTCCAGACTACACCAAGCCCATCATATTTCAGAGTGCCGGATTCTTGTATGACAGTTCACCTGTAGCTGTTTTAGATCCTGCTCCACTTGCACAATAGATTGTAAAATGCCAACATTGTGATCGAGTTGGCCATATGAAAGATCATTGTTGTGATCTTCATCCATGCAAGCACTGTGGTCGGCACACTCATTCTTCAGACAGATGCTTCAGACACAAGCCTCCTGCAAGAACCATGATTCATATTGGATGGATCGCTTCTTGGCAATGGGCATCAACAGCCAAGAAGATGTTTAAGACACATGTCAGAACTTGTTCACGGATATTGAGCAAACTTGCAGTTGAGTTTTCGCCATCATCTCACCTTGTCCCTGACAGGGGGGAAAATGGTGGTCATGTACAAGCTTCGACGTCAGATCAAGCGAGCCTGAGCCACAATCTCTAATTCCATGTTTAGAGTTGTAGCCAGAGACACAGCAGTTCAAGCGAGCCTGAGCCACAATTTGTCATTCCAGATTCAGAGATGTAGCCAGAGACACAGATGCCCATGAACATGCCTTTAGTTGGTGGACAACCTTAAACCATCATCTTTGGTTGGTGGATAACCTAAAACAATCACAGGTAGTAGACCTCCCTTATTTTAGGTTGAAGGTCTCCCTTTCATATATGAGGAACATTTCCTCTAGCAGAAGTCTTCAGCTTCTTGCCAGCTTTGGTTGAGTTCCAGGAAATGCTTCAAGCATTCCAGAGTTGTTGGTAATCCTAAAACCATCACAGGTATTAGACCTCCCTTCTTTTAGGTTGAAGGTCTCCCTTTTTTATGAGGGACAATTCCTCTAGCAGAAGCTTTCAGCTTCTTGCCAGTTTTGGAAAAGTTCCGAGAATTGCAACAAGTTTTGCGTTCCAGTGTTGTTGGTCATCCTTAAACCATTTCTTTTTTCCAACATTTCAGAGAGTTGATTCAACCCAAGTGTTGCCATGTATACTTTGCATATTTGTATTACAACTCTCTTCTTGGACTCACACATACCCCTTCGGATTAAGGGGGGATGTTGGAACACCTAATCCTACATGGGTAGGTGTGAAATGCGAAAAGTCACAATGGAGTCCAAGCGACCTTGGAATATGAAACCAATAGTCACACTATTGTACTATAAATGTACATCTTTGTATAATGGAAAATAAGAAAGCCTCACACTTATCCTTCATTGTGTGTGTTTATTCTTCTCATACACCATGTGTGTGTTTAACATGGTGTTTAACAGTTTGGTTGTCTAGGTAAGAAATTTTGGTGAGTTTTATTGCAATTATTTTTTATTCAGTTAGATTAAAATTTCAATTTCTTAAAAAAAAAAACATTTTTGGGGTGTTTTAAGAACCCATGTGTACTAATCCATGTTGCGAGACATGGACCATCAACTAGCAGGATGAATTCAAGAATGATTGAGAGCTTGAAGAATGTCCCTCGAATCACTTTCTCAAATCCTAGTAGTATGTGGGATATCTACTTCTTAGGAAGAGTTCATCCAAACCACATTTAAGAAACTATATGTCTCTCCACACCCAAAAAAGGATTTGGAAGTCTCCCTTGATTCCTCTTTCCTATCTACCAAGGAGATCGAGCTATCATGTACCAAATCTGATGAGGAGCATCCTACTGAACCTGATATCGAGGAACTTTAACCATGCCCAACAACAAGCCTTGTATGCATTTAGGAGACCAATTATCCAAGTTTTCCTGGCATGACGAAGGAGGGATTTCAGAGTGGTCCAAAAGAAGTAATGAGCCCATACCACCAGGATTACATCGATCATTGGTTCAAAATAACAATCCATTCAAAGTACCACTCTCATCTTCATATAATCTTGGTATCACATATTTCAAAGATGTTTATTTTTCATGCTCATGTACATTGTAAATTTTATATGTTAAATCTTAGCATGAATATATCCTTGTACTTGATCCACACATGGCTTCATTGGAACTTATCTTTCACTTGAAGGAGGAAAAAGTTTCTCCAATATAGTAGGAAATTTATTATTGTAAATAAATAAATGAAAAAAGTAAAGAGGAAAACAAGTCCTTTTGTGAAAACTAGCTTGTCTGGCACAACTAGAAAGGGACTTTGCTTGAAAACCAGGTAACTGGCAGGAAATGTTCCCAATAAGTTTTGAAAATTTGTGTGAGTTCTTAAAATCATGTATCTTTCAAGTCATTATTTTTTTACTCGAGTTGGTTGATGTGGGATTTCTTAAGGCCTACCTGTCAACAAGCCTTGTCCCATCGGCATCAGCACATTAGCTGGGATCAAGATTAGGGTTAGATAAGGTACTTGGGAGCCTACATGCCTTAATGGAAAGTGTCCTTTTCGTCTACTAAGGAAATACATAAATGTTTCTTTGTGGATGAATTTTGCATTCCATTCAACTTCAAAAAATCCATTCATGGCTAGTCGAATGTACATGGTGCCTTGATTCCCATTGACATCAAAGGTGGGATATCTTGCATTGGTTAAAGACATCCTCAACGGCCAGTAATCTAGTGATTATTTCTTATGTTCTACATCGACACCATTTATTCAAATATGTAATATTGAATATGGGTGTGTAGCAATTTTTGACTATATGGTTTTGTGATCTCAACACATATTTGCAGCAGTTTGGATATTTGTATTAGCATTTACATTTTCATTTGTATCAATGTATTCATTTCAGTAAAGGTTGTCATCACGGTCACCTTTCCTCAGTTGTTTTGGGACATACAACTCCTCTGGCTGGGGGATAAGGGGACCTTCATCTTATGCTTCAACCTTCTTCAGCAGTCAAATCAGCTCCAGCCATTCCATCCTCCACTTCACCTTGCAACACCGAGCACATCAACGAAAAATTTAAAGCTTGAGGTAAATTTGACTTCATATTCTCTAATTCATTAGAATATTTAATAAACTTAATTATTCACCACTTATCATTCCATCCATTTTATCTTTCATAAACCATTATCCTTTTGTTTTCCTTCTGTTCATTACACATATACTTTGATTACAAGGCCATGTTAAAAGAAAAATCCTTATGGTGCATTAATAAATATAGTCTCTAGAGTGTCTTCTCCTTCCATTATAACAAGAATTATATTCGTAGGATGAAGTCATTACTGTCGTAAAATGATAAAGGAAACCACCTGTAATCATTGTCCTTATGATGACAGAGTATGCAAGCACATATTCACATACCTACAATCTCCATCACTGCCTCATTTCATCCATCGCCTCTTCCTCATCCATCGATTTCTTGTCCTCAATTTATATTTCTCAGTAAATTAGTATGATATGTTAAGGTGAAGAGTGTTGCTCTGAAAGAACCAACACCTCCAAATATTCAAGTAAGTGTTGCTCCACAAGAACCAACACCTTCAAATATTCAAGCAAGGTTGTTCGTAAAGAAACAACATCTACAAAACAATGTTAAGAATTTGTCAATGAGCAAGGGATTTGATTACATGAGGTCATGCAAATCCTTAGGCATGGGGGGATGTTGAGCTGCGAATATGCCCATCTTTCCACCATATGATACCACTATCCATAACCTAAATTCCTACATTCTTAACTCATTTCATACCATAATTCCACATCTTGGCACCAATTCACATCTCTCACTTTGTGGTTAGTTATCATTATTTTTATTTACTTTTAAATTATTAGAGATGATTTTTCCATGATTTTCTAATGAGGGTTTTTATAATTTCTTTTATCACAAGGTTTCATTGTCGAAATTCTTCACAAGTCAATTAAACTATTTGTTATAGGTTAAGGACAGAAAAAATGTGTGTAGGTGAAAATATAAAATTTTTGTTAAACACACGCATGGTAAACAAGCAAGTAAACACACAAGGGAAAATATAAGCGTGAGTTATCTTATTATTCACCATATATTTACATTTATAATACAATGGTTTGACTCTTAGATTCCACATTCCAAGGTCACTTAGACTCGTTTTGTCCATTTGGCTTCCACACCTACCCATATAGGATTAGGTTTCCAACATTCCCCCCCTTAATCCGAAGGGGTATGTGTGAGTCCAAGAAGAGAGTTGTAATACAAATCTGCAAAGTATGCATAGCATCACTTAGGCTGAATTAGCTCTCTGAAATGTTGGCATAAAGAGGTGGTTTAAGGATGACCACCAACACTGGAACACTTATGGAAGTTCCTGGAAATCTTCCAAATATGGAAAGAAGCTAAGGGCTTCTGCTAGAGGAAGTGTCCCTTATATTTGAAGAGGGAGACCTTCAACCTAGAAGAAGGGAGGTCTACAACCTCTGATGGTTTAACGATGACCACCAACACTGGAATGCTTAATGCATTTCCCAAAACTTTACCAAAGTTGGCAAGAAGATGAAGTCTTTTTCTAGAGGAAGTGTCCCGAATTCTTTGAAGAGCAAGAATATAAACCTTGCATGGATGGTTTAAGGCTATCCACCAAACAAAGGAATGATCATGGGCATCCATGTATCTGGCTACAACTCTGAATCTAGAGTGACAAGTTGTGGCTCAGACTCACTTGAATTGTTGTGTCTCTGGCTACAACTCTGAATCTGGAATGAGAGATTGTGGCTCATGCTCGCTTGATGTGCTGTGTCTCTGGCTACAACTCTAAATATGGAATGAGAGATTGTGGCTCAAGCTCACTTGATGTGGCTTCGAAGCTTGTAGATCAGCACCATTTCCCCCCTTGTCAGGTACAAGGTGAGATGATGGTGAAAACTCAACTGCAAGATTATTCAATATTCTAGAATAAGTTTTGACATGCGACTTCAACATCTTCTTGGTTGTTGATGCCCATTGCCAAGAAGTGATCCATCCAAGATGAATTTTTTTTCTTGTAGGAGGCTTGTTTCTGAAGCATATATTTGAAGAATGTGTGTGCCGAACACAGTTCTTGCATGGGTGAAGATCAAAACAATGATCTTTCATATGGCCAACTCAATCATAGTGTTGGCATTTTAAAATCTATTGTTGCTTCGTTGAAAGAGGATTAGGATCTGGAACAGCTGAAGGTGAACTTTCATAAAGAAATCTGGCACTCTGAAATTTCATGGGCTTGGAGTAGTCTAGAATATGAAAGGACAACTCCTTTTCATATCCAAGACATGTTCTGTGCTTGTTATGGACAAGCTCTTCCTAAGGTCTGATGATGGGCTTGGGAGGTATAGGCTGGATGTTTGCTTCTGCATGCAAATATGCTCTTGTACCGGGCTCAATGATCTGAATAGTTTCTTGTTTCCAATGAGAGTTTGTCTCCATGTTTTGAACAAAGAAAAGTTCAGAATGACAATCTTCTGTTGTAATTCTTCTTGCTGAAGTTGTGACTCAAGCTGCAAAAAATCAATCTTCTCTTATGCATTTTGTAGACAATTTTCGATATCAATGAGAGTATTTTTCCTGATTTTGACTGTATCATTAGCATAAAATAATATCATATTATTAAGTAACTCTAATACTATATTAATTATGGTCATTTTCAATGAAAAAATTAGGTGAATCTCACCAATGTTTCTCCCAAAAATAAATAAATCCTTTCAACTGTGAATCAATTCTGTCACCATAAATGGATAGCCAAATATGGAATGTAGGAAATTAAGTTGTCTTTTCCCATCACCAATGCACCTTTGAGTGCTTTCAGCCCTCTAAATTCTCAATTAAGGGATGCATGTGCTCAAGTTTTCAAGGAAATTAGAGCCCTATTTTCAGTCATCATACATAGATCTAAAATCTCTTGAATTTCATGCTAGAATCCACCCAAATGTGCATAGAAACTCATGCCAAGTACATCAAAAAATTTAAATCTTTCCTCCTCAAATTTTCACTGCAAATCCATGGAAAGATGTGTTGGAAGAGGCCTAAAATTTATGTTGACAAGGAGCTATTTTCTCAACCTCCTTACGCTCTAAAAATCGACCTCTTGTGATGGTATAAATTGTTGAAGATAGTGATTTGAACTATCCTCCTTAGCTACGTATAGGATGGAAATACCTCCTGGTTACTCCAAAAACCAATGCAAGTCCGTTAGCTTGAAACATGGTCAGCAAGCACTAAAATCACACCCTGTAAAACAAGCTCGAAATTTTCAGGATTAGCGCCATTCTCTTAGGAATTTCAAGCTCTTTCCTTTGGAAATTTGTTGTCCTCCTTTTGTTGTATGACGTCCTCTCCTTAACACTGCAATATATTCAAGGTTCTCACCAAAGTCGACCACTAGACTTGAAAAAATGCTCCAAAGCTCATGTGTTGTTCCATAAATGTCATACATGTTGCTTAACAAGTCTCAAACACATTGCTCACATCCAACTGCTATATGGAAGTGAGGTATCAAATAAAGGGGAAATATTATTCAAGGAAGACCCACAATAGTTCTTTTCCTGGCTTTATAGTTTTCATCTATGCTTGATTCCCATACCTGGCATCCGAAAAGGATAGATGCGGGGTCACTTCCACTTTGAAGTCAAGGACATGAACTCTAGGATGCGCAAAAACAATTTGATGCATGCAAGAAATTTATTTTTTCTTTCCACTTCAATACCTTCACAGGGGTAATTAACCCTCATGATGATAATGGTGGGTTAAGACTCCGGAATAATAAAAAACACTTTGAACTCTTGATCATGAAGAGACCCGCTTCAGACGAAATTTCAAGCTCAGTCTTGAAACCATTATGATGAAAAAGGTGTTTGGAATGTTTTCTATTATAGAGGCACACTGTCTTTTCACAACACACAATAGACCATCCATTCAAGATTCACCAATGCACCAAGCACCATAAATTGAACAAAGCAACGTACACACCGACAATCCAGTATATGAAAAATGATGTTATTTAGCGTTCATAAATAATATCAGTGCATTGAAAGGAGTGTTGACCAGAATTCAAATAAATGCACACCATTCATTCACTCCTCAGTTGTGCAGAGAATCATATCACAAGCAATAAAAATTTGGAATTAACGCACAACTCAAACGCACAGGGACAAAGGACAAAAATGACCATGGGTAGGTAAATAAATGCTCATGTAGCATGTAGTTAAATAGTCAGATGGCATGAAGAGCGAAGAGGCTATGGAGAAATTTTTAAAATCATGAGTATTTGATAAAAAAAAAATATCTAGAAGTAGAGAAATGGTTTAAGGAGAAAAATGGTAGCATCTAGGTAACATTTCACAATAAATTTCATTACACAAGGTCTGACTAGTGCAGAGTAGCAGAGGAAATAACATAACGTTCGATAGACCTAACATGCATGGTTACAAACCAGAAAAACACTAGTGCTCAACAAAAATTTACGCTGCACTTCCTTTACTCTCAGAAACATCCAACACACTCTCTTAACAGTTCATGACATTTTTAAAACAATGTAGCAACACCCTCAAGAGTTACGAATGGACTTAATGCTCCATTTAATGCTATGAACCAACGTATAAACAAACTGATAAAATAGCACTCCCATCAATGCATCAATGCTTCAATGCATACCCATGCAATATACTTCACAGTTCACACAACAGTGAATGTTTAATGCATAATCATTCTAATATAACTCACTTTATCATAGAGAATAGAAAGGCATTCCCACGCTGCTTCAACTTAGAGATTCACCGTACAATTTCAACATTAAATACATTGTTCAAGAAAAATAGTAGATTGTTGTACTGGCAAAGCCACATACCTGTAAAACCAGCAGGATTGAGGAAATAGAGTTACAAGGGTAGAGAGAGCCAAATTTAGAACCTTGAAACTATGCTCCAAAACCATGTTAAACACATGTATGGTAAACAAGCAAGTAAACACACAAGGGAAAAGATAAGCGCGAGTTGTCTTATTATTCAACATAGATGTACATTTATAATACAATGGTGTGACTCTTGGATTCCACATTCCAAGGTCACTTGGACTCCTTTTGTCCATTCGACTTCCATAATTTTTAATCAAATGGGGAAGAATCTCAACATTTTGATACACGGGTTTTTTTAGATTACCCTCATTCAGGTAACCCATAAATATTTTGGAAAAATTCATTACCATGAAGGAGTTACAGTCAGGGGAATATTTCATCACAGAGTTAAGTACAAAATCACTGCATGATTTTGGGTCAGCCATGTGGAGGAACACGATTTGGATAAGTTTCTTTGTGCTGAAATAAGGAATGAGTTTCTCTAGCTATGACATGATCAAGCCTAGTTTAGTCTGGTTTCTACAGATCAATTACGAATATTTCATAATATCCATTTTCTTTTTCTAGTCAAGTTGGTTAGATCTAGTTTCCATCGGTCGACCTTTTTTAAGGCCTGATGTGCTCTATATCAAGGGGAGAAAAGGAGGAATACGAAGATTGTTGATTATTTTTTACGAAGGAGCACTTTTATCATGAGACATTATAGTGATGAATATGACATTTGGTTCTGCATTTTGAACTTTAATATAATTTCGATCCAGTATTAAATCTCCTATGAGTATCAAGGTTTTTCCTTAATTCTTAGTAGTATTGAATTAACTTAAACTTGATCTAGGAGTGGCAAGGGTCCATCACCACCTGGAAACAAGTTGTACAACTAGTATAAATCATAGGAATTATATTTGATTAACATTTAGCAGTGTGAATCTTGTTTAGGAAAGTTATTGCTTAGATTTCAGAATTGCTATCGTCATTTTGTACTCACAATATTTACTTTCTTTAATAGATATGAAATGAATTTAATAGATTTCATTTCTCAATTTGTAAAGACCAACAAGGATTTCATCAAGTAATGATTCTTAACATGTGAATGATATCTATGATATGGTTGCATAGCACGAAATATTTAAAGAGTATTTTTAATTTGGAAACATACAAGGGTTAATTACCATATCATACATTTGGAAATGAAATTGGTTTTATGATCTGTTTGTTTCCTATTCAATATTGAGTTCTGCAACGTCATGCCTATGTGAAGAATTCTCATGAGTAGTGAAAACAAACATTGGTTATTGATTTAGTTTGTAGCATAGTTTTGAGACTATGTATAATCATAATAAGGTTGAATTGGAAACTGTAAGTTAATGCTCTTCCGTAGGAATGATTTTCTGCATTTATTTGCAATAGTTTTAAATTAGAATAAGATTTGATATTTGAGTCTTTTAAATATGAGTGTGTTAATTTAGGCAGTGTGAGGATATTAATTTGAAACTATCATTTAATTTCTTTTAAAAGTATCTGCAGAATTGAATGCATGAGCTAGGAAAGATCAAGAGGTTAGTTCTCGTTAATTTGTTTTACACACCACAATAATTAGATTAGTTGCAGTCTTATTTGGATTGTTTATTTCCTTAGCTTAAAATTGTTCGAGTTAAATTAAATTTTATTGGGATTGAGATTTACCATAAGTTTGATATCGTTCTTAATTAGTCTCGGTTCATTCAAGTACTTATATTAAATAGATTTTATTATTTTCATTGAGATTTCTATCACTTAGATTGATATTAACATTGTTTGAATGATAATTTGTATTGCCTAGTTTGTGATTGATTAGAGTTAATTTCGTTTGAAGAATGATTATAATTGCTTGAATAGTGATTGGTATTGCTTGAACATGTTTCTATCAATTGATTAGTTTCAAACTAGAAACCACAATTATGTACTTAAATAGTAAATTGATTTCATACTCTAGTTTAGGTTTGATGTTGTGATCCTGCATTACATTCCCTTGTGCCTCTAAGTCTTATGACCTCGGATTGATAATTTAATGTTGTAATTTAACTCATATAATTTCCCCAACAAGAACCTCAAGATGTGGAGTAGTTACAAGCAAAGGAAGAGAAAGTGGAAGCATCCACTCATGAAGATACATCTAGATACAGAAGGAAGCACACTCGAGAGGCTGAAAAGTTGGTGCTTGATGCTAGAGAGAATGTGGGAGCACCCACATCACAGCGCAGGAAGAGAAGGTCCCCAGATGGATACATTTTTTACATGGATCTTATGAGCGAGAGTGTAGAGATTGATCCACCCTCATTCTAGGAAGAAGTGTAGCAAATAGTATGAGTTGATGCCATAGTTGAGAAATACGAATCCATTATCACAGACAGTGCATGGGAAGTTTTCCCAAGACTAGAGGGAAAGTCAGTTTTAGGATATAGGTGGATCTACAAGGTGAAGAAGGTAGCAGATGGGAGTCTTTAGAAACACAAGGCCATATTTGTGGCCAGACGGTTATCTTAGGTGGAGGGAATTTATTATGAGGAGACATTTTAGCCAGTTACAAGGTACTCATCAATCATATTTGTCCTTGTAATTTCAACGTGGATGGATGGCAGATACATCAAATGGATGTAAAAAAAACCTTCCTCAATGAAGTGATTGAGGAACAGGTGTACATTGAGCATCCTAAAGGATTTGATACCTTTGATAGAGAGTCGAATGTGTGCATACTCAAGATATCATGGTATGGGTTGAAACAAGCACCTTGTGCTTGGTACACTAGTATCAACAACTACTTCATTAGGTTGGGCTTCAAAAAAAGTGAGGAAGATGCAAACCTTTACCATATTGTGGTAGAAGGTAAATTATTGATCATTGTACTATATGTCGATTATTTGATTCTGACAGGTGATGAGAAAGTGATAAAATCTTGCAAAGAGGATCTTGCAAGAGAATTTGAGATGAAGGATATGTGGCTATTGCATTATTTCCTTGGATTGGAAATTTGGAAAAGAGATGAGGAGCTATTTGTATCTCAGGGAAATTATTCCAACGAATTCTCAAGAAGTTTCACATGGAGAGCAGCGAACCCATAAAGAATCCTCTAGCAGGGAATTTGAAGAAGGAAGATGCTTCTTCAAGTGAAGTGATAGAAGCTACCATATACACGCAGCTTGTGGGTTCACTCGTGTAATTGGTGAACACACGACTAGATATATGTTATGTGGTTAACCAAATTAGCAAGTTATGGTTAAGCCCACCAAGCTCTATTGGAAGACAAGAAAACATGTGTTCAGATACCTCAGAGGCACCACTCAGTTTGGGCTATGGTACAGGCGGATAAATGGAGTGAAGCTTTAAGGCTTCACAAATGCAGATTGGGCAGGGAGTTTATCTAACAAGAAGAGCACATCATGGGGAATCTCGAGTATTGGGTCAGCAACAGTTTCCTGGGACAGTAGGAAGAAGATATTGGTTGCACTTAGTACAACAGCGGCAGAGTACATGGTTGCTAGTCAAGCAACTTATGAGGCTATCTGGATGAGGAATATCCTTGTTGGGTTGTTTGGTTAGTAGATGGATCTGATGGTGATTTATTGTGATAACTAGAGCTGCATCAAACTCTCGTTTAATCCAATTTTTCATGACAGGTCCAAGCATATTAATATCTGGTATCACCAGATTCTCCGAGATTGTGTGCAGAGGAGGATTATGTCATTAGAGTACATTCCTACATAGGATCAAGATGCATAAATCTAGATGAAGGCACTGTCATGAGGAGAATTCGAGTTCCACAAAAGTAGGATCAAGGTAGCATAAAATCCCTTTCTTTTTGAGAGGGAGTGTTGAAAATGGAAACAAGAAGAGGCTTCTAATTTAAATATCCCTTAATTAAATTAGAAGGAAATTGTAATTCCACATCACATGACTTCTTGTACGAGTTAGCTAAGTCATGAAGAATTAGTTAGCTCAGTCAATTCGAGTTGAGGGTCAAAATAGAGGCATGTAGAGTGTTCCCTAAGTTTTAGTGGGCCAAGTTACAATTTATTTTGAGTTGTAATAAGTTAACTTAATTATTTGGGTTAAAATCAGTTTAACTAGTTGTAACTAATGGAGGAACTAGTGAAAGGTACAATGAATTAATTCTGATTTAATTCACATGGAGTGATAAGTTATATAACTGATAATTCTCTAAAATAGCTCATGCATGTCAATTCTGAGGAAGACCCAGTTGATATTGGAGTTAAAGGGAAGTGTAATATTAGTTGTGTAATAAGAAAATTGTACAGGTGGTGCATGGAGTCATAAGAAGATCCTTAATGTATTATGAAATAATTTTTAGGCAATTTCCTAATTAATAGGGGCTCAATTACCCTAAGTATTGCACAAGCAAGTAGTATCATTTAGATAACTCATAATTCACTAAAAATAACTAATGCTTGTCAATTTTGTGAAAGACCCAATTGATACTGGAGTTAAAGGGAAGTGTACTATCAATTGTATACTTGGAAAATTGTACAGGTGGTGCATGGAGTTAAAGGATGATCCTTAATGTATTTCACAATCATTGTTGGGGAATTTCCTACTTAATAGGGGCTCAATTACCCTAGGGATTATGCAAGCAATCAGGGAATCGTAAGGCCGAGAAATTGGTTAAGTATTGAACCAAGCTAGACTAGGATTCAGTGAGATAGACAGAGATAGTGGAGAGAGCTCTCAAGCCTGAGAGAAGCATTGTATTGTTCTCATATTATTTGTTTATGAAATATACAAATAGCGGGGTGTTTATGTAAGGCTTTCCCCGGATAAATATTAGTGTTGTGCGATTGAAATTATTTCTCTTTCTTGTTCATGTGATTGTGCGATTGTAATTGGTTTCTGCAATTTGTAGAGTAGATTTAAGTATTTTTTTTAGCATATTACAAGATCGATTGAATCTACGTGGATTTTTTGCTAGAATCGATTGATATAAACTTTCTACATTGTAACACACACATTCACCTTCACATTTTTTAACTAAATTTTTTAGTTCCAATTACGATTAATTGCATGCATTACATTTCACAAAAAACTATGAATTGTATCTTAATGATATGAGACTGGTGAAATTGCACATTTCATACATTCATTGTAAATCCATTTATTTATTTCTTTCTCTGGATAATTCAACAAATTGTTTTATCTACATAGTAGAATATTACCCATCGTATTTGCAGAAAGTGAGTAGGTTACAGGATGAAATCCCACCTTGAAGTGAAAGGGTTGTCCTCGCTCTCTGCTCCCATTTATATTGAAATCATGTTTATGCCATTAACATTACTTCAGCCTCACCTTTCTTCCTATGTCTAAGGGTTTTCATGCACACAATGCTCAAATTATCTTTATCATAAGGACAACATGTAACCATTAATAGGACAAACCCTAAAAATAAACCTAATGTAAGTAATATATTACTGTAAAACTTAGGACGAACCAATTAATCCAATTTTTTTTAGGCCAATATTAATTTGTATTCAGTAAATATTTTTTAATTTTTAATTTATTGTACATGTGTCAACTCCACATTGAACATGGACAAAATTACACATCACCCTCATTTTGGGTTGTATAATGTGTTTCTCAATGCAATAAGTGGTTAGATATTAATCACTTTAGCTTTACCTATACAACACATGACATTTGGAGTATAGATATTGCTCATTATTACTATTCACATGAACACCTAACATATTTCAAATAAGTTTACAATTTTTTTTCTATTATCACAATTTTGTGAAAATATTATTCTTTTATCTCTTAGATTTTTTTATTTTTGATAAATTCATAAATATCAAACAAATTAAAAATAATATCTTTATTATAATTTTCTAAATATTAAAAAATGTTCAAATTAATAATTAAACTATAAGTAAAATGTTAAGGAATAAAAAACATTTCATCAAATTTTAAATTGATGCATTTATTGAACCATGATATTGTACTCCATGATAGTTTTAACGGTAGTGGATTTCTCTTGTATTTCTAGACGGATGTTTTTAAACTTGTATTTTACTTAATTTCCAGGATAAATTATGTTTTAAAATTACATTCCATCTTATAACAAGAGCAATTGTGTAGCAGTAGTCCCTGCCAACATGCAACTTTAGTTTGCGAATTCAGTAAATGTTAGTCAGTATTTTTTTTTTTTTTAATTTGTCAACAAAGAAACCTCCAACCACACGCTAGGGGAAAAACATAGTACACCCATGCTACTTGGGGTGATAATTATGATTTGTCATAGTATTTTCCCCTGGTTCTGATAATATGGTATGATTAATTGTTTAAAAGAAATACAAATGGTCTGACCACTTTAACGTTACATGTCAAGCTCACATTAGACGGAAAAGAGTCAACACACATATTTCTGGTTGATATTAAAAACATGTGCAATAATGCATAATAGATAGAAAAAAGTACTTGAACAATGTGTCACAACCATGCTCATTCAAGTATGAATTATAGTCATAACGATGTTACTTTGTAAGTTTACTATAAATGTTCTTGTGTGAAATTCAATCTATACATTAAACATGACTTTCTCGCTCGATTTATTTCCATCATATATGAGAAGTTAAATGCAAGTACCAGTGTATTTTCTTCTAATTAAATAAATCATACAAATATATAAGGAACTTTACAATAAAAAATATATTACAAAACATCGGAGAAAAGACTATGTTATTAAGTTATTTCATGTAAGCAACAAATCATACCCATGACATCTAATTATTGCACAAGGTAGTTCCTTGCATATTTATACAAATGACAGTTGAAAATCCAAATGAAACTAGCTCGATCTGGAAAGAAATCAAAGATAATACTTCTTTTGGAAAAACCAGACGGCACACAAAACAATCTCATAAAGGCATTGCACAGAGATGTTGTGACTTCATAAGATGAAACACCAGTAACATCGAACTCACCGTGTCAACCTGTTATCCCTGTTGAAGATTATTAGATTGTATTTTTTCTTAGCATACATGTAACAAAGACAATGTTTCTAAAAAGTATGATAGAAACAACCACAGCCACTGCTCCCTTTGCATTCCCTAAAATAAGAAAAATAAGGTCTTGTTCAAAATAATCAATAAGTTTCGGAAATGTATATTATCTCAATTTTTAGTTCAAGAAAATATCATTCATATACAACTCTTACCAAGAACAACCACAAGTAATGTTGTAAGTTAAGAAGCCATAAATAAATTTTCCTATAATTAAAATTTCAAAAAATTGTAAAATATAATGATGGGTGATAAATAGAGTGATGAGCCATATCTACATTTACAAAGTACCATTTTCAAGTTGATTCTAGAATAAATAATATATAAATTTTAGTAGATCCCTAAAGGAGAAGGAACTAGAAAATATGATGCCTCTCGTATTGAATTTAAAGATGTGCAATGTGGAAATTAAGTTAATATAACTACTTTGATCTATAGGCTCAAAAGGTGGGTGTTGCTAATGTAATGGGTGTTTTTTTGGGAAAGAATCAATGAGAATGTATTTTTATTTTTAGTAGCCAAACAGATAGCATGGCTCCCGAACTATTGGTCATGACTTCCAATATTGCTTAATAAACCACTCTGATATAAGGTAATACACATTATCTAACTTGTGAAACCTTAGATTTCTAATAAGACCTAATGAAACCATGGTTTCCCTTTGGTAGCCTATATTTCGATCCAAATTTCTCACACAGATGTTAGGTAAAAAGGCCAACTAGATCCAACCTCATAAAAATCATCTATATGAAAATTGGCTATAAATATAACATAACATTATGTTAACTGATTAATTATGGGTGATGTCTAAGAGAAAGTTACTAGAACTTTTTCCATGGATCTCCGCACCTATTCTTGGTCTCAACAACCATCGTCATGAAAGCTTTCCCAACATTAGTTGCACTCTTTGCACTTGCCTCCAAAAAATCAATGTCATTCTTATTTGAAAGTGCTTGGAAGCATAAAACACACCGAAAATATCAAGAAAAGATTTAAACTGTAGTGGGTAACAAAAAGATGCATCTTGAGCCAAGCCAACATCTCAAGGCCATTACCATAGTGTTACAATCAACAAGCACACTAGTCCAAAAATATATAATTTAAATTTGGTTTCAACACATGCAATTATGATATAATCAAAGAGATACATGATTTGAGAATGATACAATTAAAAAAACTACCAAAAATAGGGTTTCGTGGGGCTTCTTGTGCAAAAGTTTTATATGGATGAACATTATCCATCTCTGAACATTTGCTTTGTATTAAATCATAATGGTTTGAACATAATATTCATGTTTACAATTATGTTTAGTCAATAAAAATAAGCAGTCTTGGAAACCTTAATGAAAGTGCATTAGCAAATATTCATCAACACTAGTATATGTTTGGCATACCCAGTTCATGGGCTACCGTTTGTGCGATGCAAATATATTTTTCCGTAATTTTTATAATGGACAAAATCCCCCTAATTTATCCCTGGCCATGATCTTCATATTTTGAGGGTTGTCTGAGCCCCCTTACTTTATTTTGATATTTGATATTTTTCCAAAAATTGTCATATACGTGGAGACCTTTCGACATCCTCCATAAATTGATACATTTTTCTAAGAGTCTTAGCTAGAAAGAAACTTCATCCATGCACAGTCCAATTCTACATCTTTTGGAAAAGATGGGATCATAAATTTTTAGGATTTGGCTTAGTGATGCCTCTAAGATAGGCTTGAAACGATGTCAGAAAATCCAACAATAGAAATACTCTTTGTAATTTGTTTGGTTTTGTATTTTTATACCACCCTCATTGTATAACCATCTCTCAATTTCTAATGCATATGAGAAATCAAAAGCCTGAAATATGATATTCATGTGAAATTTAAACAATCCAAATGAGTCTTATACACTTAGCATATAATCCAAATATGATATATCACTTCCAAGAGGACGCCATAGTCCCATTTTATCACACAACAATGGTTGTTAGAAAATAGAGCTTGCATATCAAACATAAAATGTTTACAATGGGTCATAGTTTGTAGGTATTTGATTTATACAAGAAAATGTGTATTTTTTTGAAATAAATATCTAATAAGATGGGTCTCTTTTCATAGAGAAAAAAAGAGTTTTTTGCAATTCTCTTTTATACTTACTTGTGTAAGCTACAATTATTGTAGCATGGGATGGTGAAGAACTTCATTTTTGGTAGATTTGATTACCTTTGGATGATATATGTACTTTTTCTGCAAGATGAAATTATTGTAGCATGGGATAATAAAGAACTTCCTTTTGGGTCAATTTGAAAAAGAGAGAGATATACAAGTTAAGTTGCTTTAAGGTTTTCAAAACGAAGGCAGACCTTCAAGTCTTTAGGTTTTGCAATGTGTGCTTGATACTGGCATGCATTTATTTTAGTTTCAAGAGATAATCATTCACTAGGAATAGGAATTATATTGAAGATCATTGTAGCAACAATATGAACTATTATCTTTGCTATGTTCTATGTTCATATGTGGAAACAAAAGAATCCTGATTTTACACGATGAAGGGATGCAAACAGAAGATTGCTAAATTGTGTAGAGATTTCCCTAGCATTCATTGATAAAATAAAATAGGGTTCTTTTAGTAGATATTATTTTCTATAGTAGTCTTATGAGTGGGTTATGCAAGGCAAAGAAGTATTGATTTGCAAACGATATTTTTAAAGAAACTCAACTACAAATGAAGGGTATACTTTGACAATATTATCCTATAAGAAAGGAGTTGGAAAATTTAAAATGGGTAGATGTTGTTGTTGTAATTAACACAAATATCCAAGGGGCATCACCCACTTTACTGTTTGGTATCGTGTTTTACCATGATGATAAACTAATATCCACATCCATGGAGAAGTAAACCAATTTAGATCATAGACAACTTTCATGACTGGTTGCATAACAATTACTCAAGTAGATTTGTTATCTAGCCTAGTAAGTAAAATTTAAGAGGATATTATTAACATTAGGAAACCGAGCATACTTGGTACAAAAAAAAAAACTAATTCAATTTTTTGGCATAGTAGTCTATGTAATATTGTCATTTTCTCTCTAATCCATGCATGCAAATTCAAGAAATGGACAAAAAATTTGTCACTAAACAAACCATTCCCATAAACCAAAGTTAATATTGTCAATTTTACCATATTGAAACATATTTAAACTAGCATTTCCTACGCAGATATCAACGTTGGAATGTTGGTAATTGGAAATTACTAGTGTTAGAATTAATTAACAACATTAATAACCTCCTTGATAGTTATGATGGTATGAATTCTAGCATATGTTGACTATGGTACAACTATGTTTATTATATATGGTTTTATAGGAAAAGAATAGATAAAAGCTTCATATATTACCTGAGTGCACAGACATAGAGGAAATATGGCTAGACTTATTTGACAAAGCTTCCTTCAAGGTTAAAGTTTGTATTTGGTTACTGTAGAGCATACTCAAGAAAAATTATGTTTTATTTCCTAATTGGACATGCTTAGTTGTTAGTGCCTTTCATTACATATAGAATCAGAACTATGGTTTTTTGGTAGTGTATCATCATAGCTTTTGAGAGACTAAATTTCACAAGCATCCATTTGGGCTTGTTCCATGAGTCTATTCTACCAAGGCTTTGCATCCATCCAATGCTCTAACCAACTCCAACCCCAAATATTTTTTT
The DNA here is from genome assembly GCA_034641835.2 of Pinus albicaulis. Taxonomy (NCBI): domain Eukaryota; kingdom Viridiplantae; phylum Streptophyta; class Pinopsida; order Pinales; family Pinaceae; genus Pinus; species Pinus albicaulis. The sequence goes on from CM076575.1 coordinate 978,761,715, forward strand.
CGGGCTCAAGTTTAGCATAATTCTTGTTTGTTTTCGAATTTATCCTCCATTGTTGAAAAATGATTCAACATCCATAAAGGTTATAATCATATAAAGTCTCAAAATGTAAGTCTAAAATCTACCTCTAAGGTCTTGTGTGGAGGATTTGACCACAACATTTAAAATATGCCAAAAATAGAGCATTCGATCAAGTACTTGTACAAATGAATTTTCAAGTGAATTTTCTACATTAAGCATAGTTGGCACCTGATGGGAGAGAGCAGAAGAAATGGCTATTTCAAATTTGATTGCACATTCATATATCATTTGTAGTTTTTCATGAACTTCTTCAAGGATTCCTTGACTATCACACCATCCCTCCTGAAACAAGCATTGAAATTTTGAAACAAAATGGAAAACAAAGCCAGTTTTTTTCATGTTGAAACATAAAATATTTTTATATTATCATCATTATTCCTTCAATTTCACATCACACAAATATTAATATTGTGGTATAAGTGGTGTGATTGTCAAAAATTGGAATTTATCATATCTTGTAACAAGAGGAAAACAAATAATAAGAAAAATCAAGATAATTTCAGACTTATGTAAAGAGGTATATATATGAGGTATATGAGGTATGATGTAGTCCACTACACAAGGGTCGTGAAAAGAAATATGTCCAAGAAAAATTATAGAAAGGGAACCTGAATTTTATTCATGGGAGGCACTGGATTGGTGTCTGAGCATAGCTCGGGACAAGGACCTCAAGACTTTGTGCATGGAATTTTCATGATAAGAGTAGCATTGACACTCACAGGAATCTTGAAAGAATAATTTTGTACTTGCAGTGGATAACATACATGAAATCATGGAGTCTTGGAGATCTTAAAAGTTAAAAGTTAATTTTTTGATGAAGCACTACCAACAAAAATCTTTAAATATTTAAGCATATACTTGATATCTGATTGTTATATTCAGTCATATCTCTGTTGTAAAAGGGTTGCACTAAAAGATGCACCTTTGGTGTTGAAATATCCCTCTTAACTACGTCTAAAATTTCACCCTTTTTTCTAAAAAGTAAAATATATTATCAACAATAATTTAATATGAAGTGCTTTAAAAAGTACAATATATTATCAACATAATTTAATACTAATTTACTTTCCACCAATACAAACAACATTACCCAATGCAAAAATAATTCAATTCTAGTTGTTTCCCCTTTAGATACTAGAGATTCCTCATTTGATGCATTACGTTCAATCCATTGCTATGATCCTAAGCATGGGAAAAGGTTAACTTAAAAAGTTGGACTTGAAAAAAATTCATGTAGCTACAACCATAATTTTATTTTTATTTTTATTTTTATTTTTATCTTTTAAATCTAAAATGTTTTCCAAGTTCAATACCAAGCTCTTCATCCTTATATTTAAAATTATTCAAAATTATTCATTTATGTGATATATAAATGAGAAATTTAAATCTCATGAATGTATGTTGTGTGTTAAAATGATTCCCAACATAAATAAGAGTTATTCCATGAATTGCATATTTATTGCTCAATGTTTTATCTACATTAACTAAAATTGGCATATTGCAGCTTGAAACTTTGGACATAGTATGATGGACCATTCCTTGGTATTTAATCCATGAATAAAATTACACTTAATGAAAATCGTGCATGCAAATATCTTCTTAATAAAAATAGTGAACAATACATCAAATACTTGGAAAGTGAACATGAAACATTTTTATGAATCCAATTTAATATGATTTTTTATGCAATCTTATTTAGAGAAATAAAATGCATGTAGATTTGGTCAGGACATGGATCCTCTGGAAGAAAACGTCTAGTGGATTTTATGAAATTGATGTATTGGAGAAGTCTCAAAGATCCATGGAAGATTAGAAGTCAACTAATTACCTTAGTTAAAAGAATGTGTTGTCATAATATAAGTTATAAATGAGGTTTGAAGGCCATTAGACCTCTATATTATGTTTTTAAGAAGCCTATGGGTCTTGAAGAAGTTCCTTAACCTATGAAAAATACTTAGGAAAGAACTTTTTAGGTTGATTCAAGCTTTGAGCTAACAACTCCTTGTTATTTTTCAGTAGTTAGTTATGGCATCATGAAAACTAAGTGCAAGAAATGCATGTTAAAACCAATATGGGACTCACTGGGGGTAGGGGAAAAATAATAAGCTATTCATATTTTAAAACTTAACATCTTCATCAAATGCTTATGAAACCATTGGGGATTTTTAAGAACATGTATTTAGCTAAAGGGGGGAAATCATAAGAAAAGGTATGCAAAGTAGAATACAATATCAAATTTAATATTACAAACACAGTTTGCAAGAAAAATTATAACTACAAAATTTATAACTAGTGAAATTTAATTACAAAGATAAAAAAATGACCAAGTATCCCTAGTAAAACTTCTCCAATATCTACATAAGAATAAATTACATCCTAGCCTTATGTCTCTTTAGTGAAAATTCTCCAATATCTGCATAAGTATAGTAGCCTTCCTAGCCCTCAAAATAGTAGTGTAATAGAATGCTTGTGTAGTATCAAATGAAGGCAAACATCAACAACAATGATAGATTTATACAAACCTCTTGTAAAATAGTATAACGGGTAGAAAGAAGGTCAATAACAATGAATACATTCACTCATGTAGAGATAATTATGTCAATGGTGTTCAAGTGTTTATAAAAGAACCACACTGCATGGTACCTGTTATAAAATTATCAAAAGTGATTCTACTCACTACATTCAAGACACTCATCCCTTTCTCTTTATAATTTTAGGTAACATTTTAATGGATGTGAAACAAATAGAAAACGAAGCTCAATTACAATGGAAATACTAAAAAATAGGCATGTAGAAGAGGACATTTGAAGAATTTATGCAAACAAGTACCATACCTCAGACCCATAATTGATTCCTATGTGAGAAAAATGATCTAGGTCAAGTACGAATTTCTTCCAAAACACTCATGGAGGGTTTTCTCCACAGGGTCAATGAAAAATCACCTATAGAACATTGAACCATATGGTTATTAGAACTAGCAACCCTCAGTGAGTTTAACACCTTTCAGATTTTGAACTTTGTTGAGCAAACCCATATACATAAAAAATTGTTTTATGGATAAAAAGTGGATAGTAGACAACTAATATGGTAGCATCCTAACTCTAATAAAATAAAATAAAATAAAATAAATATTACTAGTTATAACCTTCAAGGATGGAATCCATGCAACTAAGACAATTGAAAATCAAAATGAAACTGGTTGGATATGGAAATAATTGTGATAAAAGAGAATACTTCTTCTAGAAAAACCAGAAAACACACAAAAAAAATTGTTAAGTCCCTATATTAATAGTGTAGTCCCTTATTATGTTAGTGTAGCCCCCCTTATTGTTATTTTTGTACCCCTATAACCCCCATATTGTTATAATTGTTCTCTTACATTATTATTGTTAGGTCAGCTAGGATTACATTGTGGCCCCACTAGGATTATATTGTGGCCCCATGGACTCCTATATATAGAAGGAGGTTTTGGTCATTTGTATCATCCAATAATTTTTCATTCATGTAATGTATTGGAGGTTTCCCCCTTGAAGTGGCTTATTTCTAAGGTGTTGCTATCTCTTTTCTTCTATTTTTGGAGCTGGTTTCCCAACATTTGGTATTAGAGCTTTGGATTCTAGGGTTTCGCTGCTCCAAACAGGTCATCGTAGCATTTTCTCTATAAAGTTTTTTCTACGAAGGTTCAAAAGCTGAAATTTTTAGAGTGTGAAGCTGAAATCCTGTGGAACATCGTCACAAATTTTCAAAGCTTGGTTCGCTACATTTTTGGAGATATGATTTGTGGAAGTGAGGTCCTTTTCAGGCTCCTGAATTTCATATCAAAGAGGTGATCGTGGGAAAATCTTCATAAATCTCTCTCTTTGCATTAGATTGAAATTATATAAAAATTGACTGGAAGTACATGGACTTTATTTGCTTGTCTATAAATTTCAGAGCCAAAGGAGCAAACAGTGACACGTGGCAATCTGTACAAGTTCTCTCTACTAAACCAATCCATAATTAGGTCATTGTGGGAGATGGGAAATAACTTTTCCTTGAAGAATCAAAATCAAGTCAAACCTATGGAAATTGAAAGAAAATTCAAGGGGCTAATTTAACGCCGAATTTCAGATATTGAAGATCCGAAATCGAAGAGATAATTCAGTTTCGATATTGAGCTCCTCAAAATCAAGAAAAAGGTGTGTATTTGTTTTCAAATTGCATAAGTCTTGTTTGAAAAAGCAGTTTGAAGTGATTCCAAGGGCCTATTGAGCATATATTTTAGTATTGGGTTCTGAAATGCCTCCTAAAAATAATTCCATACGCATTAAGCCCTCAAAAATCTATACTATTACGCATGAAGAGGAAGAATTGCAGTATGAGATATCAAAATTATGGTACCAAGTGAAACAAGTTTTGATCTAACGAAGAGCAACCGAAGATGACATATATGGTTTAAAACCATAAATGGAGGCTAATTTGGATGGTTTGAAGGATCAAATAATAGCTAATATGGATGATAAATTAGTGGAATATCAAATCAAGCATCAACAACAAGTTCTCCAACTCTCAAAGGATAACCTAACTTTGGTGCAGCATCAAATGAAACAACAAGAAGATCAACATCACATTGAAAGAAGTTATGAAGCAGCCACAGAAACAAGAACTCGAAAATTATGATCAATTTCAGAGTATCTCAGCAAGTGGAAGAACTTTCCTGTAGAATATTCCATATGGGAGGATGAGAATTTTATACACAAGCATCAAGAAATAATCAAGTGTTGAGGAAAACACTAGTTTGAAAGAGAGGGGCATGTTAAGTCCCTATATTAATAGTGTAGTCCCTTATTGTGTTAGTTTATCCCCCCTTATTGTTATTGTTGTACCCCTGTAACCCCCATATTGTTATAATTGTGCCCTTACATTATTATTGTTAGATCGGCTAGGATTATATTGTGGCCCCATGGACTCCTATATGGGGGTTTTTTATCGCTCATCAAAATTGTTCCATTCATGCTGTGTATTGGAAGTTTCCCCCTCGAAGTGGCTTGTATAAGGCGTTGATATCTCTTTTTCTTCTATTTTGGGCCTTCTATGTAATATCTATATTTAGTACAGATGTTTATTGACTTCCATAGTTGAAACACCATAGCAGTATAACTTTGCATTAGCATTTGAATTATTAGACTATTTTTTTCTTCAACGTAAGGAAATCACCCCATGTGTGTGTATAATGACATCTACGTAAAAGTAAAATAAAGGTTCTAAAATTGCCAGCGGCTCAAGACTATTTCATGGCACTTCAATTGCAGTCGAAAAAATAAAGTTGATAGGAGATGTTGAAAAGAATCAATCACTTTTTTCCATTCATATTATCTCAACTTTCTAGTTCAAGCAAATATCATTCATCTACAAATATTACCATCAAAAACCTCAAATAAATTTGTTAGTTTTGAAGCCACAAATAAATTTGACCTATAATTAAAATTTCAAAAAATTATAAAATATATTGACTGGTGATAATTAGAGTGAAATTTGAGCCATATGAACATGTATAGGCTGTGCTTTTCAAGTTGACTCTAGAATCAATCAAATATCAATTTTAGTAAATATATAAATGAACTAGAAAATGTGATGCCTTTAGTATTGAATTTAAAGATATGCAATGTGGAAATTAAGTTAATATAATTTTTTTGAACTTTAGGCTCAAAACTTGGGTGTTTCTAATGCAATTGGTGTTATTTGGGAAAAAATAGATGAGAATGTGGTTTTTTTTTAGTAGCCAAATATATAGCAAGGCTCATAACTACTGGTCACAACTTCCAATCTTGTTGAATCAACTACTCTAATATAAAGTAATGCACATTATCTAACTTGTGGAACCTGAAATTTCTAATAAAACCTAATGAAACCATGGTTTCCCTCTAGTAGCCCATATTTTGATCCAATTTTCTTAGGAAGAGGCTAGTTTAAAAGGATAGCTAGATCCAACCTCATATAAATCATATATATCAATTTTTTTTACAAAGCTAACCTAATGATTATGCTAAATGATTAACTATGGGTGATATCTAAGAGAAAGTTAATAAAACGTTTTCCATGGAGTTCTACACCTATTCTTGGTCTCAATAGTCATTGTCATGAAAGCCACATAGAAAAATTTTGAGGTCTAAAATGGTCCTCTTAAGGAATATTATAAAATAATAGTGAAAATAATAAAATAAAATTAGATTACATCATCAAGTGTTAGAGGGTAAAAAGAAAAAAATACTTTTCAGCTTATCTCCCTATCTTTTTACTCAAATTTTGAGTGGGAGCACTTTTTGGATGCAAAATTTAAATCCTCATCCAAAGTGTGCCCATTTTTCATACTTTCGATGGGCTCTAATACACGAAAAATGAGAAATACATGAAAAAAACGTGATTTTAATCATGTTTTTCATGTATTTCTCACTTTTCATGTGGATGTGTCCATCGAAAGTATGCAACATGGATACCCCTAGGATAAGAAATTAAATTACGCATCCAAGAATGATCCCTCTCAAATTTTGAGTAAAACCGGAGGGAGATAAGTTGAAAATACGAGTTGAATAAGTAATTTTTTTAATTTTTACTCCAAAAATGGCAAGTTATCCCCCATGGTTGACATCATCATATTGAATCCTATTGGTTCTTATAAAGTTGATTTAGGTTGTACATTTTTGTTTTGAGGCCCATTTTAGACCTCAAAATTTCTCTAATGTGTCCACATTGGTTGCACTCTTTTCACTTGTCTCTATAAATGTGACACTAATCTTATTTGCAAATGCCTAGAAGCATAAAACATACCAAGCATATCAATAAAATATTTAAATTGTAGGTGGTGACAAAAAGATGCATCTCGATCCAAGACAACAACTCAAGGACATTTCCATAGTGTCATAATCAACAAGCACACTACTACAAAACTATATAATTTATTTTTTGTGTAAACACATGCAATCATGATACAATCAAACACATACAGAATTCGAAAATGATATAGTTAAAAAAAACTTGCAAAAAGCAGGGTTTCGTGGGGATTCTAGTGCAAAAGATGAATATGGTTGAACATTATCCATCTCTGAACATATTCTTTGTCTTAAAGTGTAATGGTTTGAACTCTGTCTTCATGTGATGTAGGGAATTGCAAAAATCTCGTGAAAAACTAAAAATTACATTTCACCTATGTACTACAAATGATGTCTACTAGTAAAAATTAGGGAATCCTTTAGTATTTATCCCATGCTATGGTTTTATATGGACAACAAGTGGATCATGTGCTCCCATCCTTATTTCATGGTTTATAAAAATGGATCTTGGAGGAATAGACAGGTTGACAAAGACAACAAAACAATATGAATTTCCCTCATCTCATAATTTGCAAAGATAGTTAGACATACAAAATAATAAGACAACAATGGATGTATTGTAAGTTCAATATAGATGCTCAATGCTTGGAAGGAAATAAAACATTATCCACCATAAATATCAAATCAAAATAAAGTGGTCTCTTAAAACTTAAAGAAAAAAATGCAAAATCACTTAGTATAAAGCACTAAATAAAGTAAGCCATATAATCGGGACTCAAAAACACTAATTAAAGAAGATAAGAAAAATAATTTTGATAGAATCTAATTAGTGGCTCAAAAATAGAGTAGGAATACAATGACCCGTCACGTAATTTTTCTATGCATCGATATAAGGATTTTGTATTAACAAACAACTTGTTTATGGATAGAAAGTGGATAGTAGACAACTAAGATGGTAGCATCCTATATCTAAGGAGTTCTTAATCTATCCTATAATAGATCAAGTATATTTATTTTCATGAAATTTTGTAGGTAATTCCTGTTTGTGATGTGTATCAAACATTTTGAATGCCTTCATGCTAATGAATGACTACTAATTGTCTAGGAAGGAAGTATTTTCCATTTTATATTGAACCTATTCATTTGAACATTGATACCTTCAGCATTGTTAATAAATATTATTATTGTGTCCACATTAGATTAATAAAATAAAATAAGGAGTTCAATGATACAACTATCAAAATGTCAAATTTTGTGAATCTCCCTTAGAATATAGCAGTACAGAAAAACTGAAAACATAATGAAAATTACATCTCAACCTAAAAAGTATAACTAGATAGTAGAGCTAAAATTAAAAGTTAAAAAAAAAAATTAACCTAGTGGATCTACAACTACTATTATAACATGAAATATAAATACCCTAAACCGTCAAACAAGAATAATTATATGACATTGGAAATCAAAATAGGTCCAAAACAACTCAACTATGGAATTCTAATAAAACAATTAACATCATAGAAGTAGGATTCCCTACTCTAGTAGTGTAAACAATTTGGCACATCCATTTTGGTTGAACACAAGTCAAAAGTTGACCTTTGATGTAATTCAAGTGAGTCTGTAAAATAATGGAAAGATCTACATATACCCGTTGTTAATTTTTACAAATAGGGTCAAATTCCACCTTGGAAAAATCAGATGAAAGAGACGATGATTACATTGAAGTCCTCTTTTCGAGAGGACCAAAATAGACCTAAATAGCAACTCATTTGGAAAAGAAGAAGTTGGGTTTTGATTTTATGAACCCTGTCATGTACATTAGATTAGGTCGGTGCTATACACATGTACAATTGGACAGGTCGGCCTTAACCCCAAGTAGACCCTCATGGAAGCCTATAAATACAAGAGTCGTCAAACTCATTTGCACATCATCAACAAGCATTATTCTCTCATCTTCTATTTTTTGGATCACAGAGATTTGAAAAAGGAAGTTCGCTCAAGAGTCTAAAATGATAGGTGTGAGGCTCGCAGGTGTCTAGGGCTTATTTTTTCTAGTTGCATGCACGTCTCTAGGTAAATTCGACTGTAGTCATTCACACATAGTGTTTCACAGTGTGATTGGGAAGGCCCATTCGCTCACATCACAAACTCAAGGGGGTGACTAGGATTTTGAGGAAGTTCTGGGAGGTTTAGTCCCCATTCGCTTGCTTCCAGTACCTCAAAGAGCGACTAGGAAGGTCCAATCACTCACATAGCTTCCTGAAGGGTGTGACTAAGGTCTGAGATAGGTCCAGGCATATTTCTTCCACAGTCACAGGTTTTTAGTTCTTCAGGGAGACACCAGAAGAATCATAGCAGCTCACATACATTATCTTAGGGATTGACCAAGAAGTTATAGTCACATGCAAAATATCTTGATGAGTGTGACCAAGGCTATGAGTTATGGTTTGACAGTTGACCACAGTTGACTATAGTAGTTTGATGGCTGAAAGGTTTCTCTCTATTGAACGTTGTTTTTAAAAATTAGTTCTTGATCTATATTCGGTATATATTTGCTGAAAGATTATGTATTGGGCTCATTGTACTCTATGTTGAAACATTTTATGACAATATAATAAGAATGATATTTGAAAGGGTTTTCTCAATAGTGGTGTTTTTCCCTGGTCTTTAACCAATATGGTGTCTCTTGTGGTTGTGCCATTGTCTCCTTTGTCATTGTATACATTTTTATATATTTAGTTACTATTTATGATTGGAAACATTGCCTATAATTGAATGCATTTATTAATGAATAATTGAAATAAGATGAAGTAATTGAAACAACATAGAACAACCTAAAAAATTAATATGGCATCAGAGCTAAGGTGAAGGACAAGCCCAAAAGGAGACAAGCATTGAAGCCATCTTCCTTGGAAAGTTGAAGGAGCATATCTAGTCAAAGTCAAGATGTCTTCATCTAACTTCAAGGAGCATGAAAAGTTGGGTGACGTATCAAACTTTTTTGGATGGAAATTCATATTGGAGATCATAGTAGAAAATTATGATGTGTTGGAATACATTTAAGGAAGAATGCCCGAACCTCCAGAAAATTCTTCCGCTTCCCTCAAAAATAGGTACAAGAAAGGTGAGTCCAAAGACAAGAAAATTATATTTGATGGTTTACAAGGTCATTTACTTGCATATACTGGTAATTTAATTAATTCTAAAGACATGTATCATAATATAGCCAATATGTATGAAATCAACAACTTGATTGATATCATCACTTTGAAATATAAAATCAAAGACATAAAGATGAACAAAGGAGAAGTTGTACAATCCTATATCATGAGGATATCTTGTCTGAGAGATCAATTGCAAAGAGTTGGGAAAAATGTGTCTGATATGGAATTAGTGATTGTGACACTTAGAGGTATCCATCCAATTTGGGAAACCTGCATTACCATGATAAGAAACAAAAAATTTCTCTCGTCATTTGTTGAAATTGTTGGAAAGATTACTCAATAAGAATCATGGATGGTAACAAGAGGAATAATTCAAAAGCATGAAGAGGGAGAGTGCACTGCATATATCACTCATGAACAAAATAACAAGAAAGGGAAAGGAGGTCCATCAAGAAAGCCTCCTCCTCAAATGACAAAAAGAACGAATGATATAACATCATCATTTAATGTTATAAATGCCACAAGAAGGGTCATTATGCACAAGATTGTACCGAGAAGAGAAAAGGACCATGTTACAACACTAGAAGCAAAAAAAAAACATAATAATCAAATAATAAAATACAACTGAATAAATAACTGTGATAGAAGATATGAAAGAAGTAGAATAGATACCTCAAGAGACCATGAAGAAGATCATCCTCCTCAAAGGAATCCAAGATTTCTTGAGTATGAAAGTAATGTTGTAACTAAATCTGAATACATTATTATTTCTGCCCTTACTAGTTCTTCTCCTCCCGATTCATGGGTAGTTGGTTGGTTGATAGTGGGGCCACTCATCATTTCTATGGATATAAGTAATTCCTCGGTAATCTAGTAGAGAGGGAGACGAAGCTGAGTATCACTCTTGGAGACAACTCCACTCATCTCATGAAAGGTTTTGGGTCTATATAAATTTAATTAGAATTTAGGGGAATCGTTTTTTCTGCATGATGTTATGTATGTGCCAGGATTAATGAAGAATTGTGTATCTATATCCGCATTGGAAGATAAATAGATGAGGGTTTCCTTCATCAAGGGAAAATTTTTGAATTGGTCTTCTGGTTCACCTATGAGAGATTCATTCACATTGGGATCAATATTTGAAGGACTCTATAAATTCATTGGAATGCTACTTCTATCATTGGTTCATAATACGAATCATCTGAGAGAGTTGTGGCACCGCAAATTGGCTCATCTACATTATGAGTCTCTTCCGAAATAAAAGAAATTGGTCTCAAGTATTCCATCTCATTAATTTTGATATATGTGGTATGATGCATGTGCATTCTATTGGTGTTCATCTCTACTACATCACCTCCATTTATGGCTTCTCGAGAAAGACATCGATATACTACTTGAAGCACAAGGATAAAAACTTTGAAATGTTTAAGGAATTCAAAGCCTTGATCAAAAATCAAACAGGGAAGTGAATCAAAGTATTTATGTCTGAAAATGGAGGAGAATACATGTCAAACGAGTTCATATCATTTTGCAAGAGAAAATGGATCAAGAAGGAAACAATGGTGGCATATAGACCCAAAAAAAATGGATTAGTATAAATGAAGAATAGGTCTATATTGGAAGTTTCCCATGCCATGCTTCATGATCAAAAGGTGCCAAAGTTCCTATGGGGAGAAGCTACACATATTGTTGTCTATGTTCAAAATAGGTTGCCTCATCAAGCTTTAGAAAGAAAGACCCCTGAATAAATATTCACAGGTTTCAAGCCCGAAATTAGCCATCTTCGTATATTTGGATGCCCCGTATATTTCCATTTTATAGAAGGAAAAAAGGAACAATTTAGAAGATACTTGAAGAAAAGGCATGTTTATTGGTTATTGTGAAAATTATAAAGCATATAGAATATATATTCTTTTTCAAATGAAGGTTCAAATTAGTAGCAATGTAACATTCGATGAAGATGATGCTCTTGGAAAAGAAAGATACATTCCTCTACCTCCTCCTGTCGAGAAGAGGAATGGTGATAGGGATATTCAATATGGTCCTTTCATTCCCGAGTCTGATACTGATATTGTTGATGATCCCATAGAGCCTATGGATTCCTTAGATCATCCTCCAAGTGATCCTCCTACAAGGAAGAGACCATTTTGGCTCTTCAACACTCTATGTGATGTTGAAAGACATGTTCCCATTCAAAGATCATTTAGAGAAACAAAGAAACCATACAGGTATCAGGGATATGTTGGAGCCATCAACACTAGCTGAACCTTCCACTTTCAAAGAAGTCGTAAAAGATAAAGTTTGGAAATATGTTATGGCCAAGGAATATGAATCGATTATGAAGAATGATGTATGGGATGTTGTGCCCATACCAAAGGGGAAATTTGTGGTGATTTCAAAGAGGCTATTCAAGATCAAGCATGGATTTGACGGAAGAATTGAAAAATATAAGGCAAGGTTTGTGGCTCGAGGATTCTCACAGAAAGAGGGAGAGTACTATGATGATATATTTGCACATGTGGCTCGATCCAAAACCATTTTTTCAATAATATCTCTTGTCACAAGTTAGGGATGGACTCTTCATCAAATGTACGTAAATAATGCATTCCTCCATGGAATATTACAGGAAGAATTGTATGTTGAACAAAAATAGGGATTTGAAGTAAATAATTTAAGAACACATGTTTTCAAGTTGAAGAAGGCATTATATGGTTTGAAGTAGGACCCCATAACCTGGCATGCCCGCATACACAAATATTTAATGAATCTAAAATTCACAAGAATAAATGTCATTCCCAATCTCTAATTCAAGATAGTCCAAGGTATGTCGTTTATTTTTTTTATATCTTGATGATCTATTTTTAACAGGTAGCGATCCTATGATGATTGAGTATAAGAGGGAGCTATACTATGAATTTGAGATGAAGGAAATTGGACTCATGCACTACTTTCTAGGCCTTGAGGTGTGGAAAAGGCCTGGTGAGATTTTCCTTTCACAAGGAAAATATGTTGCAAAGTTGCTGGAAATATTTGGAATGAAAAAAATTCAAATCCATGACTACTCCATTGGAAATGAACTTCAAGAAGTTATGTGGAGAAGTTGTAGGACCTGATTTGGTAAATCCATCTGAGTTTTGATAGTTGATCAAGGCTCTAATGTTCCTTGTGAACACCCATCCAGACATATGCTATGTAGTAAAAACATTGATTCAATTCATGACTGATACCTTCCATACACATTGGATCATTTCCAATAATATATTAAGATATTTCCATGGGACGATCACACTTTCTCTAATATATTCTATCGAAGATGTTCGACTTAATGGATACACCGATGATGACTAGGTAGGAAATGTTATCGACAGGAAAAGTATATCTGGATTTTTTTTCAGTCTTGGATATTCCATGATATATTAGATGAGAAGGAAGTAGAAGTATGTATCATTGAGCACCATCAAAGTATAATATATTGCCGCTAGCATGGCTAGCTGTGAAGCAGTTTCGATTAGGAATCTCTTTGGAGAGTTATTTGAGCAGGTCCTAGAAGCTACAGTGATATATCGCGACAACAAGAGTGGGATCCATTTGGAAAATAATCCCATATTTCAAGACAATTCCAATCACATAGAGGTTCAATATCACTTCATTCGAGACATGGTGCAGAGAGGAGAATTTAGACTCCATAACATATCGACAGATGAACAAATTGCAGATATTCTCACCAATGCTTTACTGAAATGAAAGTTCTTGGTATTAATAGAGCAGCTCAGACCGATGGATGTGACCCCTCCTAATAAGGGGAGGCATTGATCGAGGAATTTGAGCTATCTCTTCCCCCTTTTTGATCTCCTAGGGTGAGGAATTGAGTTAGAGGGCTCCCGGGGTTGAGGAATCTCTTGAAAATAGGGTATCATTCCTATATGTTACCCATAGGTTTGAGATGTTTCTCCCTTATCTACATCATTTGGATATCCTGCTACCCTATTTGGTTTATGTAGAGTATACCCTAGTTGGAATCATACCCACAAGTCAAGCTTGTCGGGAATACCGCTCCATGTTTTGCCAATGGTTTGAGAGTGTGCTTGGTGTGTACAACCCAAGCCAATTATGATGCAGGTGTTGTTCCTCATGAATATTGAGGGTAATTGATGGGAAGGTCAATAGGAAATAGGTTTGGGTTGATATTTTCTCCTCTTTGTGATTCGTGTTGATAATATTATCCCCAATGTGATTGCAGGGTTGATATGTGCTCCCCTCTGTGTTTGATATCCTATAGCACGATATGGGGTTTAGATATGTGACTCCCCCATCATATATATGGTGTAATATAATTCTCTTTTATTCTTATTATTTTAGATTCGAGAGTGTTTCAGCAGATATAGTTGAGAATTCATGGTCATCACATGACGAAAACATGATAGGATGATGTGATGATCAACAAAAAGATATTGGAAGGTGGAATTCCTCCTAGTTTAGAGGGAGTGCTAATTTTTTCAGCTAGGTTCAAATTCAACCTTGGATAATTTAGATGAAATAGATGGTGATTTCACTGAATTCCTCTTTTTGAGAGGACCAAAATCAACCTAAATATCACCTCATTTGGACAAGAAAAATTTGGATTTTGAATTTATGAACCCTCTCATGTACATTGGATTAGGTAGACCCTATACACATGTACAATGGGACAGGTGAGCCTTAACCCTAGTTGGACCCTCATGGAAGCCTATAAATACAAGAGTCCTCAAGCTCATTTTCACATCATCAACAAGAATTCTTCTCTTCTCTTCTATTTTTTGGCTCACATAGGTTTGACAAAGGAAGTTCACACAAGGGTCCAAAATTATAGGTATGAGGCTCACACTTGTCTAGGGCTTCTATTTTCCAGTCGCATGGGTGTCTCTAAGTAAATTCAATTTCATCCACTCACACTTAGTGTTTCAGAGTGTGACTGGGAAGGCCCGGTCGCCTGCATCACATCCTTAAGGGAGAGACTAGGGTTTTGAGGAAATTTTAGGAGGTTTAGTATCCAATCACTCACTTGTAGTACCTTAGAGAGCAACTAGGAAGGAAAAGTCATTCACATAGCTTCCTAAAGGGTGCAACTGGGGTCTGAGACAAGTCCGAGAAAATTTCTTCCACAATTGCACGTTTTCATTTCTTTGGGGAGAGACCAAGACAGACATAGTCACTCACATACAAAGAAGTTACATTCAAATGCAGAATATCTTGATGACTGTGACTAGGGTTTTGAGTTAGGGCTCGACATTTGACCGTAGTTGACTATAGTTGTCTAATGGTTGGAAGGTTTCTCTTTGTTGTACAATGTTTTAGAAAATCAGCTTTTGATATTTATTGGGTTTATATTTGTTGAAAGATTATGTATTGGTCACATTGTACTCTTTGCTAAAATATTTTATGAGAATCTAATAAGAAGAATATTTGAAAGGGTTTTCCCCCTAGTGTGGTTTTTCCCTAGTCTTTGAGAAATCGAGTGTCTCTAGTGGTTGTGCTATTGTCTCCTTTGTCATTGCATAAATTTTGCTATCTCCAATTACTATTTATGATTGGAAACATTGCTTATTATTGAATTATTTTCATAATGAGGAATTGAATTGGGCCTGAAGTAATTGAACCAACTTAGGAAAACCTAAAAAATGAACACCTGGTACCTAATTTTTGTATAAAAAGTTGTGATTGATTTTTTTTCTTCTGCCAAAATATTAGAAAAAAATAACTTTATAATATGCATGGGTAAAATTCGCACAAATGTAGAACAATTCCATTCACAGATGGGAAAAAATTTCGATTTT
This sequence comes from Pinus albicaulis, assembly GCA_034641835.2. Classification (NCBI taxonomy): domain Eukaryota; kingdom Viridiplantae; phylum Streptophyta; class Pinopsida; order Pinales; family Pinaceae; genus Pinus; species Pinus albicaulis. The sequence goes on from CM076575.1 coordinate 978,777,576, forward strand.
TCATATTATTGCTTGAGATCAAACTCACTTGCAAGTAATTCACTAATACCCATGATAAAGTACCTAGTTCATGATTAAGTGAAACTTCCAAATATTAAAGAAAAGGAGGAAACAAGAATAAAGTTTAGACAAGAAAATAGGAATATTGTCCTTAATCCACCTCATCAAGCATAATGAAAATGAACAAAAACTATCCAAGATTACGATAATAAAAAAATTTGTATGAGTATTGTCTCAAAAGTAAAATTTTCTTGGTAAATGTGAAAAAATTTCAAGTTAAAAAATTATATTAGAAAAACACCAAAATATAAATAAATAGATTCAAATGAATTTTCCATTTGCTAGATGTGTAAGTGAAGGAACTCATTAGCATTGAACTAGCTACTCGATTCGAATAGTTGTTATGTCATTGGCTTGTGTGATATGTGTAACAAATAATAAGTTAAAAAAAATCATAGCATTATCAATATAACATAAGACATCTTCGAAAGGAAATATGTCAAGTCCTATGTTAATGTACCTTTCATTTGTCAGCTAACATGTACCACCATGTTATGCCCATTGAGTATGAACCTGCTATGAATTTTGAGATCACATAACATGTAGAAAGTGGTATATTTCTATTGTAAATATGCTTCTACAACATGAGTTTAAATCGAGAAGTAAATCATGTAATAAAGGTTGCCTAATGATGCAATGCACATTGTTGTTTGTAATAGAATATCTTATTGTAGCATTTAGACAACGTTTGTATAATAAAGGACATGTGTTGTTGCATTTTTTTATATTAAACTGTTCTATTATTTATCAGTGTGGATGAACCAATAGCAGAGTTACAAATAGCACAAACAGGTTCAAAAGGAATTCAATATGAATTTGAGGAAATCAATAGACATTCGACCTATTTATAAGATATTTAAATGTTAATGTAGAATATTATATATGAAATACAAAGTTAGCAAGAATTTATTTATCATTATACTTATGACATTGGTAGAAGTAGTTATTTTCCTAATATTTTTTACTACATTTGTGTTAAGTTATGTTATGAAGGTCGATTGCATTCAAAATATTCTTTCTTTGACATATTTCCTTTTCTTTTCTTTTTCTTGAAAAGAATCAGGAGAAACTCTTTTTTTTGCAATTGTTGTTTCATTGAAATATAAGTTAGTGTTCATATCTGTTGAACAATTTCAGCTGCAATAGACAAATTACAATAGTTACATAATGGATTAATGCATATAATCTATTAAAAAATAAGAAAATGTGGTATGAAAATACATTCTATTGCATTGTTATTATTGGAATATCCATCATTTATATGTAATATGTAATGAAATCCAACCTTATTGGCAAGTGCAACAACTGCATTGATTGTACCAATTGGGTATATTTCTTTGTTGTCTACAAAACACTTAATTTATGTATCTAGAATGAAACAATATTCTTTGCAAACCAAAGGCACAATTTATATGAGGCTTTATCCATCAAGAGAAATAATTTTATTGTAGTCACCACAATCATATACAGTTTTAGGCAATATTCTGAAATTTGTAATCGATATAATGCTACCTTGTAAAAAACATTTATTCAAGTCGCTCAATTAAGTGTCTAGGAATAGTTGTTGTTACATTCATCATTCCTTTATAATTTGTCAAATTAGAATGTAATATTCAACGTGTTTTGTTTTCTTTGTTGAGATATGTGCTATAGACAACCATTATGTCTTCAACAAACAAATATCCAATTTTGTGATTGTTCAAGTCTTCTATTGATACTGTAAGTGGGGGCATCTGTCTTTGCCTGTATAAATTGATTATTTAGACACTTCTATAAACATCTATATAATGCTATGTTTCTTCCACAAAATGTAGAAGTTTAAATAAATAACATTGTACCATTGCATATGCATACCTTTTTAATGCATCATTTCGTAAGATGGTTGATTCACTTGTTCCTGTCTCTATTTCATTTTCATTGAAAATAATATTTTCATATTTCAATATGATTTGGATATTATCGTATGGATTTTTCATAAGAAATGAATGAAGAGTTTATGATAACTAACTTGTACATATATTCTTGTTGCGATGTCTGAAAGGACTGTCTACTAGTGCTTTGCTCACTTGTCCAACATTTCCTAGTTTATATACATTTAGTTAATATACATTTGCATATTAGTTGAATGTAGAAAGAGTATTCATATATAGTAGGCATTAATATTGTGAATACAAATAATCATATTTGTATAGTTGTTATGAACATTCCTTTGTATAACTTGTGATTGGTTTTCATCGTCTATTTGACTTATGCTTTCTACTTATTCATTATTTGTTACCGTATTGCAATTACACAATAGTAACATATTTTTAGTTTGATTTCCAAAATGTGAAGATATATACCATGTTTAAAAATTATCTATCATATTGCATTCTAATTAGTTATACAAAATATTTTAATTGTATCAATGTAAGTAATTTGTGAAGAAAAATTGAAATAGAAGAAATGGTGGATATGATTATGGGCATATTGTTTGGTAGCTTGTTGTTGAGTTTGTTCTCTGGTTTGACAATTCAGTTTTTCTTTTTCTTTAGTTGTTTGACTTGTTTATTATTTTTATTTTTGAGTGGCTAGGCTTTTTGTAGTTGTAGAATAGCAGAATATATTTAGTTCAATTTCTAAAATGTATGGATATATATCATGCGGCCTATTTACAATATTTGGTAAAAAACTCATTCTTAGTAGCTATATAGATTCCTTTTATTATAACCATTTTCAAAATTGTAGATGCATATAATATATGGCAAACAAGAATGCAAAACCCATTTAAAATAAAAATTGAACAAGAATATAAAAACAATATAAAAGAAAAATCAAAAAGTGTATACCTTCTTGTTTCGTGTTCCATGTTTTTGTTCTTTTTCTCATTTGTTTTCATTTAATTGGCAATGGTTTATTGATAGAATTTACATTTAATAATATATGAAGTCATATATGTGAATGTGCAATAGGATTGATAATATATATGGTCACATTATTTGGTTTACTACACATAGGAATATGCTAACATGCTTTAGTTAAATAAAGATGGAAAAAACAAATTGTACATATTTCAAAAGGTATCAAAATTTGCAATTTTGTAATGTGTTTCATATGTATATCATAGTTGAAGTACAATAGATATTGTGTCATGATGTGACAAATATGTGTCTAGTATGAAAATTCCATGTTTTACATTAGTTACATTTGATCATACTTGATCAATAAATGATTTATGTAAACTACTAGTTTTGTTGATCAGAAAATGGAGATTGTAGTTGTTCATGTAGATTTCTAGTTCTTTTGTTTTATGATTTATTTGTAAAATATCAATATTGAAGTGTTTCAATATAATTGCGATATCCTTTAAATTTAGAAGGCGCAAATATTTTGCAATTACATTCAATACGTTGTTCAAATTTGCATGTGGTGATGCATATATATTGAGTATTGCAATTTGTGATCCATGAACTATTATTTTTGCTAACAATGCTTCTGTAAGTTGTTCTCTGAAATGGATATGTTAAAGCATAGTTATATTTTTTTTATGAGTATCATCATTCCATGCTTAATGCAACTTGATATGCAATTGAAATTTTCAAAGTACTCATTTTGCATGCACGATGACATATATGTTTCCTGTAAGCATAAGATGTAAAATTGCATTATGTCATAATCACTGGACATGTCACTACGATGTGCATGAAGGTTGTGAGTGTTTAATGAAAGAATGGATATGGATCACAATGATTCCATTGATGAGCAGTCATATTCTAATTGTCATTTTGAAGTGCATTGCAAATGTTTCATTTCACAATATACTTTTTTCTTAACCTTGAAATTATTTCTTGTGATAGCATTCAACAAATACAATGACTCTATTTTTCTTAGGCATGATAGATATATGTATACTAATCCATGCACATGTATTTGAGTAGGGTCAAATGCAAGCCTATCCAATGTTAAACCTTGTGTCCTATGAATCATGCATGAACGTGCAAGTTTAAATGGGAATTTTTTTCATGTTTTTAGATGACCTATATTTTGTTTCATAAACATTCGTTTCAATATTTTTAGTATTGGTGTCCAATCATGTGCTATGTTTGAAGTATACAAATAACCCAATTTTCTAGATTGTCAATTACCAATATCAGGGTCATGGAACTTAATCCATTTAACATTGAACTTATATGTATGGGTATATAATTCCATCTACATCGTTTACTAGGCCTTCGTGTGCATCATAATTTCAAGAATATATTTCAACTAGCATGTTAAATTTTATCACAAGTTGTGAAGGAAAATTAGTTGTATGTTTATGCCTTGGAACATTGTCATCATTCTCTTCATCTTCATCAATTACATAGATAAAAATTTCATTTTCAGGCATGAGCATCAATATTTTGTTTTTATGCTTTGCAACATCCTTGTTTTTGTAAAATAAATAGGAAAATGTTGGATCATTTGGTACAGGACGGATGTAATTTGTATTAATATATGTTATATCATGACATGTTTGACTATTTGTTCACATATTATTTAAAATTGATATGAATCTCTAATTGTTTTGTCACATATTCATATGCAATTGGAAACACTTGACATTATCCTTCCAGAATTCATCTGTTATTATTTGATTGTTGATTCTGGGTTGTTCAAAAATTAGAGAGTCTTGAGCAGTTTGTGCTTGGTAGGAATCACACAAAATACCATGTCAATGTTTCCAATGTATTTGGTTTTGACATGTTTTATGTTTCTGAGTCTATTGTCATTGGAATACAAGAACCGACTACCGATCATAGAGAATTCCTTTATGAAAGCTAGTCACAGTTCTTGATATAGCTTTGATAAGTTTTCTAATACTTCTCTATTGAGTGACAGGAATTGGGATTTTTTAAAAGGCATTAGCAATGCATAACGGATTTTTTTCCACCTTTATTCTTCTATATGCTACTATTATATCCTTTGGTTTCATAGGATCATTTCTGTTTTGTCAATTGTATAAGAACTTGGAAATTTTCTTTTCTTGTGAGTGTCTTGCTTAATCCTACTCCACCTATAATAAATAGGTAAATTGGTTCATTCATGCTTATCCATTTTTTATTGCAATGTATTTCACAATTGTGTGTTGCTTTCTATTCAAAATTCTTCTAAGTTTGGAATATTCATTATTTTCCCTTAAAAATGGATGATTAGTTATTTGAAATCCAATATTGATTATTTTTTTTCATTACAGATTGTTCTATAAATTGCAAGTTTGATTGCAAATAATATTCCTCACAATGGAAATTATTTTTTTGGTTTTCCATAATTATATGATTAATATTCATATAGTTATTTAGTTTGTTTGTTGCACTTTCTAAATCACCTCGTGTTGGATTGATGTTTTTTGTAAATTTAGCTTCATTACTGTGAACCCTTTTTTCATGTAATGTATATGCAAATTTCCATGTAGGGAAGTCTTGTTTCAATGTTTTGTCACATTTTTCAAATGGAACATTCAATAATAATTTCTCCCTACAAAAGTTTTAAACATCATTCTATTTGTTATATTTGACATGTTATCACATTTTTTATTCTATAAATTTTAAAGCACTGACAACAAGAGTTTCAGTGCGAATTTGTAATAAACATGACTAAAGCATTGACAATGGGAGTGTGAACATTATTGTATTTTGAAAATTTAAAAATGTGTTGACATTTAGGGTGTCAAAGCCAAAAAGATAAATTCAAATTTTTGACTGATAATGCACTAACAATATACAAGACATCAGAGGAAAAATCATTGATCAAACATGCGTTGGTGAGTCGGATGGTAAGATCGTGTGATGTATTGTTGGATTCCACTGCTAAGAGGAAATATGGGTTAAAAATTATGATTGTGTGTTAATATTTTTTCAAATAAATTGTCAGTTCATTATAATGATGTACTACTTGACATGTCCTGGAGTAATTTACCTCATATAGTAAACTTGTATAACCCATGATTGAGATCTTGTGTTTCTTATGCTAAATGAGGACGGGTTGTTAAATGTTCCCTGGAAAACAAGGATCAAATCGGAATCCTGTTTCCTATGCTTTTGAGTCACGGTGAGAAACATGGGAACGAGCAGAAAATTGAACAGGATAGAACCTAAGGCACTCAACCTGCTAGGTATTTATTCAAAAATTCAGCTATGGTTTCGGGAAGTAGGGTGGGAGAAATTCTTAAATCATTGTGTAGATTAACATTATGAAGTTGCTAGAGAATTTGTTGAAGGCTTCAATGGTTAGTAGGTGACTGTTGGGGGAATTACATTTCAGGTCACAGAGGAGCTCATAATTGAATTCATAGGTTTTCCGGGAGATGGAGAAATATTTTTTAGGAGTCATATTTTTTTGGCATTAACATACGCTTTTTCCAGAAAGATGAGTTTAAGGAGATAAATTACCATTCAAGGGTTCAGAGGTCGTAGCTAAAACACGAATGGAAATGTCTCCTGTGGATTACTCAGTCATACTTAACCTACGAAGGGTACAACAATCGAGTCAATCTTTACCACTTCCAGTTTTTGGCTCATATAGAAGGTCAGTTGAGAATCAATACTTCCTATTTTATGTTGGAAATATTGAAACAAATCTCTGCTAGAGTCAGAGCAAGAAAAGATGCATCCTCCCACTTTATTTATCATAAGGGTATAATAAAACTATTAATTGAAATCCAATTAGAATATTTGGAAGGACCTGTGAACACATTTTCTTTTGGGGAGGGTTTGAACTTCAACCTGTAAAACCAAAAAGGGGTAGGAAGAAGGATAGTAAAAAAAAGTTAAACAACCATAAAACCTTGAACAGAGGACCTCATCTTAGGGGACCTCATATTTATAGACAAGGATCTAGCAAAAAATGAAAAAAATTCCTCCTTTTGTTCCTGACTTACCCAGAATTTATACCAGGAGAAGTGATAAGCTAAGAAAAACAAAGGATGCTCCTCCTCTCATTGTCCCCATACCTGCAAAAAAATGAGTTAGCAAGAAAACATATAAATATAAGGGTAAAATGATTGAGCCCGAAGATGAGCATACACCAGTAGATAAGGAAGCCACCTTGGAAGATATATTTAAATGTTGAAAAAGACCCCACACATGCTATGGAATAAGATGATACTAAACATTAGGTTGAAACAAAATATTGGGTTAACAAAGGAGGTCACATATTTAGATAAAACCCCATAGAAGGACCTGATCATAAACTGAGAGAATATTATATGCCCAAAGAGACAAAATAAAACAAAACACTTGAAGAAAGGGGTTACAATTGTGGTTAAAAGAAGTGAGAGATAGAGGAGGAAAATTGTTGACATCCTACTAGACAAAGTTAGCACACTTAGCTAGTTAATTTTTGACTGCACAAGTTTGATTGCTCACTGTCAAGGTGAAATTTCTATATGTAGATCGATAATCCATATAACATCGATTTTGAATTGGTAAAGGTAAATGGGCACTGACAGTTTCATTGTCAACACATTTTTGATAATTGGTTCTATAAAATCGCTGACAACCAACCCATCAGCGATATTGTTTATGTTCAAATTTCAAAATGATAACAGTGAGATTTTCAACGCTATCAAATTAGGAAGCCTGAAAGGAGGAGTTGTTCAAGAGAGGATATTTTTAGAGGGATGACAAGGCACAAGTTCCACCAAATGAGGCAGAAGATCAATCACCTTTTTGACCTTGTTTTCTAGATAGATTTGTAGCATGTTTTTATGATTAGATACAGAACTGAGATAGACTTGTAAAGATGTATTATGTGCATGTATTTGACACATACACTTTTATTTTTAGAATATTTTAATTAAGTAGATATTAGAAACATGTTGTAAGTTTTAATATTTTCTGTAAAGAAAAGTTATGTAGAATGAAGAAGGGTTGGAAATTTCTGACATAACCTGGTAGATTATGTAGACTTTTGAAATTAATATAAATTTTTGTGATTAGTGTTACTTGTTAATATTTATAGAGATTACTTTGTGATAGGTTTCCTGTCTATTTTTCTAGTGCCTTTCATTTCTTCTATTTCACAGATTGATTCATAAGTCTTCTACGTTTGGAATTGAGTGATTAAATCTGAATTTTGTTTATCATCTTAGATTTATAATTTCAAAAGTGCTTATATGTTTTCTACTTGAATATCGTTCACAGAATTCACCCAGCTCCTCTATTTGTGATATTTATTTCTATCTGCTTCTATCATAGTTGAATGAGGAATTCTCTAAGAAATTTGTTGCTACCTTGTCTCTTCAGTTTGTCCATATAGCGTGTAACCAGTGTTTTGTTATAAAAAAATATTCCATTCCCAAATTTCCTTTCCCTTCCTGTCCAAACCAATTTCTTATGCTCTAATCATATCTAGTATTTGTGGTGAGTACATAACCTGTAAGATTAGACTAAGTTATAGAAGGGATCCCACTTCGAATTGAAATGACTAAATTTTGAATCAAATGATTGGTTAAAGGCTACCTTAGAGTTTTTCCCACCTCCAGGGTTTCTCTCTAAGTGATAAAATTTTGGCGTTGTTTCCAGGGAACAAAATATTTATTCTTCCTGGACAACTTCATTGCTTAAAATCATATCTCTAAGAGCAAATAGGGATTTCAGTATCAGTTGGTTGCAATATTTTTTCTCTGGTGACTCCACTTTGAAAGTTAGGGTCATCCTATTGGAAAATTTTTGGCTCATATGGGTGTTTACACTCGAAGGAACCCTGATCCAAATCCACCATAGATTTTTTCAAGTCTCAAAATATTGTTCAAAAGAAAAGTTTCAGAAAATCAGGCACAGTTCATTTAGAAAGGTCATATTCATTACCTAAAAAGGTTGAAGTTGTTGAAGATTTATAGTTTGATATAAAATTTGAACAAACTCTATTTAGTTCTAAGTCTGAAAGCAAACTTTCAGACAGTTTTCTTGAGCACACCAAATTTAAAACCTTTATTTCTACTTATGGCAGTCAAGAATTAACTTGTTGCCACAATATCAAGAAATTTGGTCTCAATTTCAAAAGTTTGAGAAGTTATTTGACAAAGTGACCCTTCTGAGGAGTGACACTCAACCTCAAGTGTGGAACCCTAATTTTAGGAGACCTAAAGGCCCTCAAAATTGTCCAAGAGAACAATGGGGTCTTGAAGATCTATTCGGGTCCACTCATGAAACAAGATGTCCCGCCTGTGATTGAGTTCGAAGATATTCCTAAAATATTGTTGTTTTGAGGAACGAAAGAGAGTTGTTTTCTATGGGAGATAGGTGGATGCCTGGTGGATGAGTGTGGTTCTCGGGTCGATTCTACGGTGAATGAACAAGGTACGGTACTGGCATAGGTTGTTGGGCCCCCTTTTCCAGAAAACTTTGTTGGTAAAGATGACACTGAAGAAACAGGTCAACAAATTGGTTGTTTCGATGATAAGGAAATGAAAGTGTTTACTACCAAATAAGAGCATGATAATTCTACTAGATCCTTGGGAGAAAAAGACAACATTCAGATATGTGAATCATAAATTTACCAACATTGTTATCATAATGCAGTAGAAAATTTTCAGAAGCAATACAATCTCAAAAGTCAAACTATCCCAATTAGAACTCCACCAAAAAAAAACAACAACAGGAGAGCAACAAGATGAACCAAGAAAGGAGATACTTAGAATACTAAAGGCGCCTAAAAAGGATAATCCAAAAAGAGCAGAAGAAGCTAAGGAGGAGGTGAAAGAATTGGAGAAAACATAGTCAATGCTCAATTTTGAAAGTGAAATTGGTAAGTAGAATATTCTTATCCCTTTTGCTGAAATTTTGAGAAATGAACAGTGTCGGAAAAAATATTTTCAATGGTCCAATATTCAGAAATTGATTGAGTAAATATCGATTCACAATATTCTCTCAATTTGGATGATGATGCTCCTGAGTTCTTTTTTGGTTCGCATATAACTAGTATAAATGATGATGTCCCTCCATTTTATATTATCATAAATATTCACGACATTTTCCTTCATATTGATATGTTGGATTATGTAGCTTCACACAATTAGATGCCTAATTTAGTCATGGAACACTTGGGACTTCATACTACTACGCCCTATAAAGATTTATTCTCATTTTATTCGAGGAAGGCTAAATGTTCAATGTTAATAAAAGATCTAGTTGTAACCTTGGCACAAATACCTGCAAAAAGTGTGATGATGGACATAGTGGTGGCAGATATTACAACAAGATTCAACATGATATTGTCTCGGTCTTGGTCAGCAAGGCTGGGGGGACACTACAAATGGATATGCCTTATGCATCAATTCCACATTTTGGTGAATTAAAAAGGTTATAAAGAGAAGTCCAAATGGATTATATGGTCAACAATCGAAATCAGCCAGATAACCATCCCATTTATGTACTAGAGACAGAGGTTGGATCTCAGATTTTCTTTAATGACTGGTGTTGTGATGGAGAAGTATAAAAACATGTTGTAGGAAGCTTTCAAAAGAAGAGGTTCAGAAAGTTTCAAATGAAGGTATCTAGAATTTATATTTTGATGATTCTACTTGTGTGAAAGCTTTCAGGGCAGGAATTTGGATCATCCCACAAGACCTCACTAGTTAGCTACATTCTTGCAAGATATCTTTTGATTGCAAAAATAATACTACATAATATGAAGCTTTGATCATTGGGTTGAATCTATTAAGAGAAAAGAAAGTGAATAAAGTTCGTATTTTTTGAGATTCGAAGTTAATTGTGAAGCAGGTCAAATGCATATATCATTCCATACACCCAAGGATGAGGGTTTACCGAAATGAGGTATGGGATATGTTTGCTAATTTAGTTTCAGAACATGAAATTTATCTTGTTCCTAGGGAAGAAAATTGAATTGCAAATTATTTAGCCACTACTGCCAGCGGTTTTAGAATTCCCATTTACCCAAACATAAAATATGAAATTAATGGGAGACATGGACCTTCTATCTCAGAAAATACTAGACATTGGAAATTTTTTGAATATGATTAGAAAATTAGAATATTTTTATAGAGGACTCATGAGTTTATTAATAATCCAACTGATAAATATGAGGATGAAAGCACAGAGGAAAATCCTGAGGTAGAAACCTTCTTAAATTCCATCACCGAACATGATATCGTTCAAATTAATAATAATATAATATCTAGGGGTTTAGTTCCTTTAGAAAAATCATTTTACTCAAATGATGTGGTTGTCAAACCCATAATTTTTCCAAGTGATGGAGAAATGGAGGATTATAATTTAGGGATAGAAGAAAATAAAAAAGAGGTCAAGGTTTCTAATCCTTTGAAAATAGAACACAGGCATCAGTGTGCATATTTTTTGGAGGAATTTTCATATGTATTTTCTTGGAGGTATGAGGATCTAAAAATTTATGATAAGATTTTTATTCAGCACACCATTCCTCTCAAAGAAAATGAAAACCCCTTCAGGAAAAAATTAATAAGAATCAATCCTAAGTTATCGCCATTGATTTAAAAGGAAGCTAAAAGGTTTTTGGCCGTGAAAATCATTATCCCTTTAATATTTTCAAATTGGATAGATAATTGGGTACCAGTAAGGAAAAAGAGTGGGGAAATTGGGCTCTACGTAGATTTTATGAATCTAAACAAAGTTTATTTTAAATATAATTATCTTCTACCCAATATGACCCACATTTTTCATAAATTAGTTGGTTCTAAAATAATTTCTATGCTCGATGGATTCTCGAGATATAATCATATACTAGTAAATCCAAAAGATCAGGAAACATTTACCTTCACTACACTGTGGGGTACATTCATGTACTCGAAGATGCCCTTTGGGCTCATGAATGTTGGGGTCACCTTCCAATGAGAAATTGATATAGCATTTAATGATGAAATAGACAATTTTGTTGTAATATACTTAGATGATATTACAGTTTTTTCGAAGTCTGAGTCTGCTCATCTAAAACATTTGAGGACAATTTTCACAAAGTGCAAAAAAAATTTAGTTTCATTAAATCCAAAGAAATATCATTTTTCCATGAAGGAAGGGAATTTACTGGGCCATATAGTATCAAAAGAAGGAATTCATATTGATCCTAGGAGAGTAAAATTTATACAGAATATTGAACAACCAATAAATAAGAAGGGAGTTCAGTCATTCTTGGGTAAGTTAAATTTTTTACACATGTTCATTCCTAATTTTTCCGAGATTTTGAAAGTTATGAAAAGCATGTTGAAGAAAGGAAATGAGATTAGATATATTTATCATGCTAGGCAATATTTTAATGGCATTAAAAAATCTCTGGGCTAGGCTTTTTTACTCAATAGTCTTGATTTTTCTAGAGAATTTGTAATATTCTCTTTTTCCTATGAACACACCATCTCTGGTGTCTTTCTTTAGAAAAATGTAGAGGGCCATGAATAACACATTTATTTTCCCAGTAGAGCATTGAGATATGTTGAACTAAAATATGATATAAAGGATAAACAAGCATATTCATTCATAGAATCACTCAAGGATTTTAGGGTTTTTGTACATTCTCATATAATTTTGTATGTACCAGATTTTTTGGTAAAACGTTTTTTTAATTCATCCTGAAAATGATGGTAGGAGGATAAAATGGATTTCCAAAATGTTGGAATTTGATCTAGAAATCAAGCCCACCAAACTAATAAAAGGACAAGGCTTTGCGAGATTGATGACTGAAGCAGATCTTGGAACTTTTGGGATCAATCTAACTATGGATTTATCAGACATAACAGAGGATGAATCAGTTGTAGCAGTGGATGACCATTTTAAATGCTATTCATGGTATGGTGATATAGTTTATATCTTGAAATTTTGTAGGATCCACCGAGAAAAAATAAAACTTGGTCCAAATTTTTGAAGGTTAAAACTATTAAATATTGTATCCTAGATGACTATTTGTTCTCGAAGGATCCACAAGTTATTTTACTGAATTGTTTACTTGAAAATGAAGCGAAACCGATGATGAAATAATTCCATGAGGGAGTATGTGTAGGTCACCATTATTTGAAATTTGTTGATGAAAAATTCTTGATAGTGAGGTTTTATTGGCCTATAGTTTTCTTTGATGTTCGTAAGGAATTTGTAGAATGTCATAAATGGAAATTGTTTGAGGGAAAAGCTAAGTTGATGTATTTACTCTTAAAGCCTATTCTATAGAATCACCATTTCAATAATGACTTGAAAGGCGAGATTCATCGGTAATATTCAACGCAACATACATGGATCTTGACAGGGACCAACTGTTTTACCAAATGGATTGAGGTTGTCCCAAGCAAGCAAGCTACTGATCTCATTGTTATAAAAATTTTAGAAAATATTATTTCCAAACTTGGTAGTCCAAAAAGAATCATAACCGAGAATACTCAATGTTTTAAATATAAAATACTGATAAATTTTTGTGATGAATATCATATAAAACTTAGTTATTCTACAACATATTACCCTCAAGGTAATCGACTCACTGAGTTATCAAACAAGAACTTAATTAGAATCATCAAGAAACTATTATATGATAATAAGAAAGCTTGACATATAAAGCTCAAATTTTCCTTGTGGGCAGATAGGGTCAGTGTAAAGAAATCAATTTGTACCATGCTTTTTTAGTTATTATATGGTGTTGATGCAACTTTCCCAGTTTCAATTGGGATACCAGTTATAGGAGCTAGGAGAGGAACCAAATAATATTCAAAGAAGAATCATTCAGCTGATAGAGTTGCAAGAAAATAGAGAAAATGAATATGAATAGTCTCAATATCTCCAAGAAAATATTAAAAAGGTATTTGACAGGAAGACTAAAGAAGATGATTTCAAATGCTTGGACCTAGTTCTTAAATGGGATGCACACATTCAAGAGAAAGGTAAACATGGGAAGTTTGAACATATTTGGAAGGGCCCATATCAAATTTCAACTTATTGTGGAAATGATTTTTTTTTTTGAATGATTTACAAGGAGATTTACTGCCTATAGGTCTATTTTACAGGCAGTTTCTGAAACATTATATTTATTGAGGAAATTGCATTCCACCATGCCATTGTATATATACATGTTATTTGAAAACTTGCAGGTGTGGATAAAAATTTTGAAGGACTTGAAGCCTGAGGAGAAGGCCTTCGGGTTCTGAGAAGTGGTTATCAAAAAATAAAAATTGTTTTACCTTATATATTTTATTTTTCAGTTCCAAAAGAGTCTGTAAAGAATAGTTTTGAAAAATGATTTTCTTATTAAATAGAGTCATTCAAACTATTTATTTAAGCAAACTTATTGTAAAAAAATAGGTTTATGGTCTATGGGGTTCTTTTTTCCATCCATTATCGACAACATCCTTGTGGAGCCAGTTGTTATCACATTTTTTAATCTATAATTTTCAAAGCGCTAACAATGGGAGTGTCAACGCTAATTTGTAATAAAAAGGGTTAGAGTGTTAACAATGAGAGTATCAATGTTATTATGTTTTTTAAAATTTAAAAATGTGTTGACATTTAGGGTATCAACACCAAAATGAGAAATTCGAATTTTTGTCTTGTAATGCAGTGACAAAATACACATCAACAGAGGAAAAATCATTGATCAAACATGCGTTGGTGAGTAAGATGGTAAGATCACATGATGCATTGCTAGATTCCACCACTGAGGGGTAATATGGGTTAAAAATTATTATTATTTGTTAATATATTTTCAAATAAGTTGTGAGTTCATTACAATGATGTACTTCTTGAAATGTCCTAGAGTAATTGACCTCATATAGTAAACCTAAATAACTTGTGATTGAGATCTTGTGTTTCTTATGCTAAATCAGGATAGGTTGTTAAATTTTCACTAGAAACCAAGGATCGAATCACAATATCAATTCCTATGCTTTTTCTTGGTGGTGAGAAACATGGGAAGCAGAAGAAAATTTAGCAGGAGCGAGCTTGAGGCACCCGAACTACTAGAAGTTTATCCAAAAATTCAACATTGGTTTCGGGAAGCAGGGAAGGATAAATTCTTAAATCATTATGTAGGTTACCATGATTAAGTTGCTTGAGAATTTTCAGAATGCTTCAATGATCAGCAAATGACTGTTGGGGGAATTACATTTCAGGCCACATAGCAGTTAATCACTGAAGTTGTAGGTTTTCCTACAGATGGAGAAAGAGTGTTTAGGAGTCATATTTTGGCTGGTACTGATGTACCCTTTTTCTTGAAAGATGAGTTTAAGGAGATGAATTGGCAATCAGGGGTTCATAGGTCCTGGTTAAAAGAAGAAAGCCACTGCCTCTTGCAGATTACTCAGTCATACTTCACCTACGTAGCGTGCTACAATTGATTCAATCTTTATCACTTTCGGTTTTTGGCTCATATAATAGGTGGGTTAAGAATGAATACTCTCTTTTTTTTTCTGTTGGAAAGCCTAAAACATATATCTGCTAGAGTTAGAGCAAGAACAAATGCATCTTCCCACTTTATATATCATAAGGGTCTTATAAAATTGTTAATTGAAAGCAAATTAAGAAGAGTTTGAAGGACCTAGGAACCTTTTTTGTTTTTGGGAGGGTTTGAACTTCAAACTACAAAAACAAAATGGGTGGGAATAAGTCTACTAAAAATAAAGTTAGATAACTATAAAACCATGAAAAGGGGATCTCATATCAAGGGACCTCATATGTACAGACAAAGATCCAGTAAAAGGTGGAAAAAATTCCTGCTTTGGTTCCTGAATTACCTAGAGTTTATCCCAGGAGAATTGATAGGCTAAGAAAAAACAAGGATGCTCCTCCTACCATTGTCCTCATATCTAAAAAAAATAAGTTAGCAAGAAAACTGAGAAATACATGGGAAAAATGATTGAGCCTGAAGCTAAGAAGACAATAGTAGATAAGGAACCCACCTTGGTAGAGATATTTAAAGGTGGAAAAATACCCCACATCAGCCGATGGAATAAGTTGAGATTAAACATCAAGTTGAAAACGAATCCTAGGTTAGAATAACAGGTCATAGATGTATATAAAACCCATCATAAGGACCTAGTCATAAAGCAAGATAAGGATACAATCTCAAAGAAACTAAAGAAAACAAAAGACTCAAAGAAAGCGGTTACTGTGGAGGTTTAAAGGAGTAAGAGACAGAGGAGGAAAAATTTTGACATCCTATTGGAGGAAGCTAGCACACTTAGCTAGTTGATTTTTGACCACACAGTTTTGTTTTCTCATTGTCAAGGTGAAAGTTTGATATGTAGGACGAAGATCCATCTATCGGTAATTTTGCACTAGAAAAGGTAAATGGGAAATCACAGTTTCATTGCCAACGCATTTTTGGAAATTGGATCTATAAAAGTGCTAACATCTAGCCTCTCAATGATATATTTTATGTTCTAGCTTCAAAAGGATAATTGTGAGATTGTCAGCACTATCATATCAGGAAGCCTGAAAAAAGGATCTATTCAACAGAAGATATTTTTAGAGGGATGATAGGGCACGAGTTCCACCAAATGAGGCAGATGATCAGTCACGATTTTGATCTAGTTTTCTAGCCAGATTTGTATTAGGTTGTTATGATTTATATGTAGATAGGCTTGGAAATATGTCTTATTTGGATGTATTTGATGCATACGCTTTTTTTTATAATATTGTAATTAAGTAGATACTAGACATATGTTGTAAGTTGTAATATTTTCTATAAAGACAAGTTATGTAGAATGAAGAAGGGTTGGAAATTTCTGACTACACCTGGTAGAGTGTGTATACTTTTGACATTAATAAAAAAAAAATTGATCGGTGTTACTTTTCCATATTTACATAGATTCATGCGTGATAGGTTTCCTCACTATTTTTCTAGTGCATTTTATCTCTTCTATTTCACAATATGTTTCATAAGTCTTCTACATTTGGGATTGAGTGATTAAATATGAATTTTGTTTATCAGCTCAGATTTAGAATTGCCAAATTGGTTATATGTTTTCCACTTGAATATCATTCATATAATTCACCCAGTTTCTTTGTTTGAAATATTTATTTCTATCTTCTTCTATCAAAGTTTAATGAGGAGTTGTTTAAGAATTTTTTTCTAAATTTCCTTTGTAGTTTTTTCATATAGTCTATAACCAAGAGTTTGTTGTAAAAAATACTCCATGCCAAATTGTCGTTCATGTCCTTTCCAAACCAATTTTGTATGATCCAATCAGGTCTATTCGTTGTGTTGAGTACATAACTAGTCAAATTTGAGTGAGTTATAGAAGGGATCCCCCTTCGAATTGAAAGGGCTAGCTTTAGATTCAAAATATTGGTTAGAGATTACATAAGAGTGTTTCCCACAGTAAGGGTTTTCTCTAAGTGATAACATGAAAAATCATATAACATTTGGTTTTTATTTTTTATTTAATTTTTTAATATGTTTGTGCCATATTTCTTGTAATTTTATACAAATTCTTAAGGAATATTTTTCTAATGGAACATGGGTGATCGATGTAATGGTCAATAATCGAGTGACACATCACATCCTTTGAATCATCAAGTTCTTATTTCAAGAGAGTAGGTGGTTTAAGCCTAAATGTGTGTTCATCAACTGGAGATGTGTTTATGAATATACATTCTCTTGAACTACAAATCCATGGCAGTGAAAGTGCTATATGCACTGCTTATTGAGCTAACTTTTATTGGAGATTAAGTTATGTATTTCTTAGTTTATGTATCATTTGCATAGCATCAATTTCACTTATCTCATGCTATTTGTGTATCCTCCTAAATGAGTTTTCCATAGACTTGTCAATTTTGGTCATGTATGAACTACAATATGATGTTGCAACATATGCATTTGGAATGAATTGTGAATCTATATTTTCATTCCATAGATCTACCATATCCTTTGCAAAAATGTTGTTCCAAATGTGTGAAGGTTTTAATTTTATAAAAAAAATTGGTTTCTTTTCTATACATTGTAGTAGTTTTATGTACTCATATTCATATTCTGTTAGTTCTACTTCTCCCAATAACTTGTCATTTCTTATTGAATCATTGTAGTTTGTTTGCTCCAAAAATTCCAAAAGTGATATTTATTTCTCTGTGAGAATTTTATTGGCTACATTGATCGATTCAATGATCATTACTGATTTCGTTGGTGGCATGTGTAAAATCTATCTACAATGTGAATTCTTCCACTTCTTTCAACTTCTTGTGTGGTGATGTTTATGTAATTTATCAACATATGGCTCCAAATGGTCTATATCACAAATTATGTAATTGTCGACAAAGTTCTCAATTTATGGATTTATTTGCTTTCCATATATTGGATAATTTTATATCCATAACAATCCATGTTCATGTTCACTTCCTCTATTTTGAAAATCTGTTATGAAATAGTAGTTAGATAATTTTCCAAATATTGTATTGTCATGACATATCAATCATTTTACAACATTAATTATGTGTCTATCATACTGACTACATGTGACTGGATATTTTATTATAAGGTAATCAATGTCATCATCTTCTCATGTATCAGTGTGATTCTTACTTGCTCTATTTTTAACCAATATGACAAATGTATCTACTAATGGTTCCCATCTATGTTCTACACTTGTAAATGTCACAAATAAAGTTGGAGGTCCCAATTTTCAGGTCACTGCTAATATCCTTTTTTAGTTTGTTCCAAATGATCAAGAGAGATGCAAATGTTTCTTAAATATATGTATCTGATATCATATTTCAATCATTTTTCCAAATTTTCTCAATACTTGACATCTATCTCTAATATTTTCTCCCTCTTAGCTTCCCTTTTCTTATTCATACCCATAAGCAAGAGAGGACTTTATCAATAATTATTTGCATTGTCTTGAAAAATAAATTTGATGTGTGATATGAAAAGTCACCACTCGCTTGCAAAAAACCCCATTTAACTATTTTTTGGTAGCTAAATATATTTTTTATGTCATCATCACGTGCATCACCATAGAATAATGTTGGAAATTTCATTTCTTTTTTATATTCGTCCTAGAAAATCCCAAGTGGTCGTTGTCCTTCAACAGGTGCAAGTTCGATAATATTGTCTTGTAAATCATATATATCATTAGGGGAATTTTGAGGTCTAAAATGGTCCTCCTAAGAAAATTGTACATCCAAAACAAATTTCATAAGAACGAATAGGATTCAATATGATGATTTCAACCATGGGGGATGACTCACTAATTTTGGTGTAAAAAATGAAAAAGATTAAAGAAAAATAAAATAATAAAACTACTTTTTCGACTCGTATTTTCAACTTATCTCCATATTTTTTTTTCTCAAATTTCGAGTGGGAGTATTCTTTGCATGAAAATTTTAATTCCTCATCCAAGGAGTATCCATGTTGCATATTGTCCATGGACCCTCCTACATGAAAAATGAGAAATACATGAAGATATGTGATTGCAATTATCAAGTTTTTCATGTATTTCTCATTTTTCATATATCAAGGTACATAGAAATTATGTAACATGGGTACTTCTTGGATGAGAAATAAAATTCTGCATCTAATGAGTGTTTCCGCTTGAAATTTGAGTAAACCCATAGGAAGACAAGTTGAAAATACAAGTTGAAAAAACAGTTTTTTCTTTTTTCCCTCTAAAAGTTGATGGTTTAATCTAATATTATTTTATTATTTCCACCATTGTTTTATAATTTCCTTAGGAGGCCCATTTTAGACATTAAAATTCCCCTAATTTTTTTGACTCTATTAATCCATGTATCAACGTTTTAGTAGGTGCTTCGTTGTTTGCATCATTGTTTGTATCATTATCACTGCCATTGTTTACATTTTATATGTTTTTTTTTATTATTTCCTTGTAGAAGATGGCTTTGATTCTCATTTATACAAATTTTCTCATCCTTATATATGCTTCTAGAACATAGTTCATTCAATGGTTTCATAATGATAATTAGATGTACAATATTGTTGTCACTATTTTCATTTTGTATGGCGTTTTTATTATTTTCTTGTAGAAGATGGCTCTGATTCTCATTTATTAAAATGTTCTCAACTTATATAGAATTGTAGACCACATTTCATTCAATTATTTCATGGAAATAATTGGATGTGTTATCACTCCCTCTGTTTCCCAAGGCTGAGAATGGAGACTGAAGGAGGTAACCTCAAACCAGTCTTTAGGTTTGGTAGCTAGCCCTACCAAGACAAGGGAGGGCACTCTCAATGTCACTTTTACAGTCAATGACGAGACTAGAGATGTAATGATATTAAGCTAGATATAATCTCAGTGAATTAGGGTTTTGTTTTGAATTTTTCTAGATAGGAATGTCAGTCAAGGAACTAGGTCTAGCTTTTAGGTCTAATTTCAAAAGTACAGTTGCAAAGACCGGTAGGGCCAAGTAGTATAGCAAACATACTTAAATTCTCATTTATTATAAGTTTTAAATGAAAAGAGATTGAGAATAGTCTAACTACATAATTCATTCATCAAGGAAAATTAGAACACTTCCTTAAATATAATAAAACAAAACATAGTAAACTTTCAGTTCATAGAACTCCTTAAGATCATCATATAAAGTATACATCGATGGAAAAGAAAGTATAAAAATTCAAAATTTATGGTCTTGATAAAACAATGCTAGCAAACATTTTGAAAAATTAATATTATGAACAATGCAACTACATAAAATATGCGGAAAATACAAGCACACAAACACATAAAACCGAGAGAACCACGGATATCGTGGATTCACACCCATTTTGGGCTACGTCCACCCCGAACAGCCAGTCCTTCCATTCTATTATCCAGCAAAATGAAGAGACAAAACCTACAGCAGCTCTGCGGTAATATCCTTTGTTCTATCTCACAGTCTCCCTCTCTGTTTCTCGCTCCGAGAGAACACACATACAATACACAGCCGCAATACAATATCCTCATAAAAGCGAGGGGTTGTCTTCTAGGGCAAAAAAACATAAACTAAACATAACTTCTACCGTCAGTTCATTTTCCTAATGAACGGCCCAAATTGACTAGAAATTACTATACTTTTACAAGGCAATTTTACATCTGTTTTTAGCTTCGGGGGCGCTACCCCCGAAACCCCCTGCCAAGGGGGGCTTCATAAAGTCGTTGCTGCCCCCCCTGGAGACCCCACGATAGTGATTAATTTATGGGCGGAGTTGCCTCCCCATTTAAGATACAGGTGTCCAATGCTATGATACAAATTAAACAAGATAATCAGGCTCCACACCCAACAATCTCCCACTTGGAGACTGATTGTAGCAACTCCATTGCTGCTTCATTTGTTGGACAATGACTCCTCTTTGGACCTGGCTGTTTCTCATCTTCATCATCATCGTTGAAGACCAATTGAAACTGAGCACATTCTCAGTTTCTCACTGGTTACAACTTTTGTTAGCATATCTGCAGGATTCTAGCTAGTGTGTATCTTTTCCAGCTTCAAATCCTCGTCTTCCAATACTGACCGTATGAAATGGTACTTGAGATGTATGTGTTTAGTCCTGGAATGAAATGCTTAGTTCTTTGCAAGATGAATGGCACTTTGGCTATCACTGTATAACATGCCCATATCATGCTTCTTACCCAATTCATCCATAAACCTTTGTAACCAAATCATTTCTTTACTAGCCTACCTTCAGCAGCATATACTACAACCCATTGTTGAAAATTCTGCTTCTTTGGATTTTGAAACCGTAGCTTGGTACATTCCACCCTCTGGAAGCCATCTGAATCTGGTCTCCTCCACCATTTCTTACGTCACCATATTTGCATCAACATATCCCTGTAGAGTAATGTTTGAACCACCAAAGCATAATTCTTGATTTGTGGTACCTCTCAAATATCTGAGAATCCATTTTACTGCCATCCAATGTTTTTTTCCTGGATTATTCATGTACCTTCTTACAACTCCCACTACATGTGCAATATTAGGCCTTGTGCAGATCATTGCATACATTAAGCTTCCAACTACTGATGCACATGGAACTTTAGACATATAATCCATGTCTTCTTGGGTCTTTGGGAACATCTCCTTACTAAGTTTGAAATGGCTAGAAAAAGGTGTACTAAATGGTTTTGCATTCTTCATATTAAATCTTTTCAACACCTTTTGTATGTACTCATCCTGAGACAGTGTTAATTTTCAATTTTTCCTATCTCTAGTTATTCTCATACCAAGGATCTATTTTGCAGCTCCCAAATCCTTCATTGTAAATGAATTTGCCAATTTTTGTTTAAGCACATTTATTTATTGCATTTTAGACCCTGCAACAAGCATGTCATCTACATACAATAACAATATAATATAGCTACCATCATTTTGCTTTTTCAGATAAACACAATGAACAGAGTGATATCTAGTATAATATTGTTCAGACTTAAACTTGTCAAATTTTAGATACAACTGCCTTGGAGCCTGTTTTAAGCCATACAAGCTCTTCTTTAACCTGCACACCAATTTTTCTTTCCCTTTGACCTCATATCCTTCTGGTTTCTGCATGTATATCTCTTCCTCCAAATCTCCATGGATAAATGTTGTCTTTACATCTAACTGTTCAAGATGTAAATCTTCCGCTGCTACAAGACTTAAAATAGTTCTGATTGAAGGCATCTTAACAACAGGAGAAAATATTTCATCAAAATAAATACCTTTTCTTGTACAAGCCACTATATGATCTATATTTGTACCTATTTTCTGCCATCTTCCTTTAGCACCATTGTATTTATTATACGCTGTGTTGTTTCTTGACTTGCTTCAATCCAAGTCACGGTGCCATTAAGAATCATCTCTTCAACTGCAACTGTTGTACCACACTTTCAACTTTTGCATTTTCTTCTTCACTAACGTGGTTCACGGAATCAGTCAGCAATAAATAATATAATAAAGGAGAGTATCGTTCAGGGGGTCTACTTATCCTGGTAGATCTTCTAACACCACTTTCAGGTGTTTGAGGTGCCTGTTGCTATTGTGGTGGTTGCTGCTGCTGTGGTTGTTGATTATTATTATTTTCGGGTACCTTTACTTTTTCAGTTATCTCATCAAGAACCATGTATTACTTGCTTTCTTTTTCATGTTTCTTTTCCTGCAACTGATTCTTATACATGACCTTTTCATTGAATATTACATCTCTGCTCCTAATGATTTTGTGATTTTCATAATCATATAAGCGATAACCAAAATCATTAACACCATATCCAATAAAGGTACATTTCTTTGATTTTGCCTCAAGCTTTATTCTATTTTCTTTATTAATATGGACAAAGGCCTCACAACCAAAAGGCTT
Organism: Pinus albicaulis; assembly: GCA_034641835.2. Lineage (NCBI taxonomy): Eukaryota > Viridiplantae > Streptophyta > Pinopsida > Pinales > Pinaceae > Pinus > Pinus albicaulis. Next base: position 978,800,889 of record CM076575.1, read on the forward strand.
TAAAAAAGAGTAGTTTACCTTTTTACCTGTCCATGCTTCCTCTGGAATACCACCATCCAAGGAACTTGAAGGCCCTCTATTTATTAGATAAACATCAGTATCTACAGCATCTGCCGAAAATTGTAAAGGAAATCCTGCATGCAATCTCATGCACCTTGCACGCTCCATGATTGTTCTGTTCATCCTTTCTGACACACCATTTTCTTGTGGTGTTCTTTGAATTGTCTTCTCTCTACGAATTCCATGCTCTGAAAAGTACCTATCAAACTCTTTGTTGCAATATTCACCTCTATTGTCTGATCTGAGACACTTCAACTTCTTTCCTGTCTCAATCTCAACCAAAGCTTTCCATTTCTTGAAAGTATCAAATACATCAGATTTATTTTGAATACAATAAATCCAAGTTTTTCTAGTTGCATCATCAATAAATGTAACATAATAGCGAGAGCCACCGAGAGATGATACCTGAGCAGGTCCCCATACATCTGTATGCACAAGCTCCAATTTTTCGCTCTTCTTTTCTTTCCCAACTCTGAGAAATCTTACTCTCTTTTGTTTTCCATAAACACAATTTTCACAGAAATCCAAATCAACATTATTCAAACTTGGCAACAAATTTCTTGAGTGAAGAATCTTCATTCCCTTCTCACTCATGTGTTCGAGCCTATGATGCCATAATGCTGCATCTGCTCCTTTGGAAGTTAAAGCATTAACAGAGTTAGAAATACCATTGCATAAATACAATGTACCAACCTTTTCACCTTTTGCTATTACCAGCACTCCTTTGGTGACTTTCCAAGTTTTATCTGTGAAAGTTGTCACACAACCTTCACTGCCTAACTGCCCTGTTGAAATCAGATTTTTCTTCAGATCTGGAACATGCCTTACCTCCTTTAGTAGCCATTGGTTTCCATTCTGTTGTTTTACAAGAAATTTACCCATTCCAACAATTTTGCAGGGTTTATCATCACCCAAACGAACTTGTCCAAAATCTCCTTGAACATAGTCATGAAAATATTTCTTATCAGGTGTGGCATGGAATGAAGCCCCTGAATCTACAACCCAAGAATCAGTAACATTTTCGAAAGAAAGAATCAAAGCATCTTGCAACACATCACCTGTCACATTTGCTTCATGATTTTTTTCTTGCTGTGTGTCTCCTTCTTTTCCCTTCCGAGATCTACAGTCTTTCTTTAGGTGTCCTTTATTTCCACAATTCCAGCACACTATCCCCGATCTGGACTTGGATCTGCCTTTCCTTGATTTACTGTGATATCCCGAGCTCTTTCCTCTTTCCATTCTTCTTCCCCTAGACTCTGCACTCAAAGCATTACCTGATGTCTCACCAGAGCTTTTCCGTCACATTTCCTCGCTAAGGATAGCACCAACAACATCATCAAACTTTAAAGTACTAGATCCAGAGACAAAGTTACTAATGGCCATTACTAAACCATTCCAACTCTCTGGCAATGAGCATAAGAATAACAGAGCTCTAACTTCATCATCAAAGTTTACCCCTACAGAACTTAACTGACTAGTAATTGTATTAAAATCATTTAAATGGCCTGCAATAGATCCACCTTCTGACATCTTCGTATTAAATAGTCGTTTCATAAGAAATACCTTTTTCAGGCCGAGGGTTTTTCATATAGTTTCGCCAACGTCTGTATAAAACCCTCTGTTGTTGTTTGCTTTGAAATATTGAAGGCGACTGATGCTGCAAGGCACAACCGTACTATTCCAAGTGCCTTTCTATCGAGAATGTTCCATTCCGCGTCTGTCATGGCCACTGAATTCTTTGTTTTTCCGCTCAATGGAAGGTATAGATCTTTCTGATACAGATAATCTTCCATCTGCATCTTCCACAGCGGGAAGTTTTGGCCGTTAAATTTCTCGACCCTAAACTTACCATCTTCCGCCATTGCTCCCACTCGAACCAGGAACCCTTCTTTCCTGCGAGTTTATTAGCTAAATATACCTTCGGCTTTGATACCAGTTGTTAGAAAATTAAATATTACGGAGCAATGCAACACATAAAATATGCAAAAAATACAAGCACACAAAACACATAAAACCAGAGAGACACAAATATACATGGTTCACCCAGTTTGGGCTACATCCACCCCGAACAGCCAGTCCTTCCTTTCTATTATCCAACAAAATGAAGAAACAAAACCTACAACAGATCTGCTGTAATATCTTCTATTTTCTCTCACAGTATCCCTCTCTATTTCCTACTCCGAGAGAACACACATACAATACACAGCCGCAATACAATACCCTCATAAAAGCGAGGGGTTGCCTTCTAGGGAAAAAAACCCTAAACTAAACATAACTTCTACCATTAGATCATTTGCCTAATGAACGGCCCAGATTGAATAGAAATTACTATACTTTTACAAGGCAATTTCACATCTATTTTTAGCTTCGGGAGCGCTGCCCCCGAAACCCCCCGTCAGGGGGGGGCTCCATAAAGTCGCTGCCACCGCCCCTGGACCCCCCACAACAACGATTAATTTACGGGTGGCGTTGTCACCCCATTTAAGTTATAGGGGTCCAATGATGTGATACAAAGTAAACAAGATAATTAGGCTCCACACCCAACACATACCACTAGAGTCCCAAAATTATAGCTACAACATGTCTTTGATTTCAATAAAAACGTTTGTACATAAGCTCCACACTGCAAATAACAACTATACAACCTCTGAAATCAATTGAGTTGGAATACATATAGAAAATAGAAGAGATTCCACCTCATTATGTCGAAACCTAATCCAAAATACATCATAAATGCACCCAATGAGCCATTACCTAGAATTTAGATAAGTTAGAAACAATCCCCCTAAATTTAGTTAATAACTAGGAGGGTTTGTCTCCTTGAGTAATTACATGATTCCCCAACAATGAGGGACAAAAAAACTATCTTATCCACAAAACACCTCATAGTATAGCTGCAACCTGGATATTTTTACCCTTATGGCTTGACATCTATCCAGAAAGAATCCAAGACAGAAGCGCGCGAGTTAGAAAAGCATCGTGCCAATTTAGCAGAAGCGTCACACCACTTTGAGGGTGGTTTTGACTAATTTTAATCCATCCTCCTACTAATATAAACATTGGGCTAGCTATCCTTGGATTTCCTCTATCCATCCCAACCTTGAAAATGAGAAAATACCTCCTGGAAGACCTTCAAAATCCATTTTCCCAACCTTACTCCAGAAGCGTTGCGCGCAGGAAAAAACAATGCCAGAAGCATGAAAAAGAGGTTGTTTTTTGGGGTTTTATCCAAAACTGGGGGGTGTCATGATAACCTAAGACCACATCTAAAAATTACATGGAAATATTAATCTAACCATATAGAAAAATACTCATTTGGAGGCTCTGAGGAAAAGCATTGCATCGTTGCGTGATGCTTCTACAAAGGTCAATTTTCTAGATTTTGTCAAAAATCACAAAAATACCCAAAATGTTTAAAAATTGTTGAATTTTGGTCCATGGAATCCTTTAATAATAAACTAAACAACTAGGGATGCGTCAGCTGGAAAATCCAATTTATCTTTCTCCTTTATCTTAATTAGGGTTCCTTTAAGTTTTTTCCTCAAATTCTTCACCCTAACTTTGGCAATTTGGTTCCTAGTGAAATAGTGTCTCTCCATATGCCTCTGGAGGTTATTATACCTTTCTACCTTCTTCAAAATCTTCTCAGGATGCACATTCACCCTATCAAACCACAACTTTTTTCCTTTCTCAATTTGAGCAGTGATCAAGTCATCAAAGGTTAGTTGACCTAATGGAGGAGATGTTTATCTTTCTTGTTCTTTTTTCCTGGTTAATCCTATTATTCTTGGCCTTATTTTCTTTATTTCAGCCTCTATGTCTTATAAATTATCAAAATATACCCCTAATTTTCCCTTAAAGTTTGTGTTCCTCAAGGTATGCGTTTGGTTTTCTTTGAAGTAGTTGCTTCACTTCAACTGCATGTTTTCTTGATGTAGGAAGGTAATCGTGAAATTTTCCCTTGAGAGGATATCCTTAAGCTCTACTATCTTTGCATCCTTTTCCCTTATTATCTCCTTAGCTGATTTGCCTTCCACTTTCTCTATCATGTCAACCTCCATAGGTTCTTGTTACTCATGCTACTGCAATGCTGACTCATCCTCATGCAAAGATGACTGCTCCATGGTTTCTCTTTGCTCAATTGTAATTTTATGTGCAAGCAAACCTTTAGTGATCATAGGAGAAAAAACCATCCTTTTGCCCTTCTCATAGGTTTGAGTAATTTCAGCCCTTGGTGTCTTTGTAACTTCTACTTGTCTACTTGAAGAGCCAACCTCCTTTGGTTGTATTGATGTTGATGGTACATTCTTAATGATGAGTGGGCTAGTAGTAGGCATAGATGCACTTGTCTTCATGAAAGTTTCCCAAGACATATTGATTTCTAAAAGATGATTCAAGACTACAAGCTTGACCAAACCTGGTGGAACAAATTAGTGTGATTATCTTTTCCTTTACTTTGTACCTTATTATTCATTTTTACCAAACTCCTGAATAGATAATTAGGGAAATTGAGTGGCTTGGTGCCAATGAAGTGCATCAATAGCCTTATATGGTACTGGTAAAATCTTGAGAATCTCCCTTCACATGTAAAATACTTCATGATTAGCTTCATCAAAGGGGAATACTTGTCAAGTAAATTCCTGAAAGGAAAGATTTATATAGGAGCATCTTTGCAATGAGGCTTTAAGAACATTTTGTGGCTCTCAATGTCCAAGTCCATCCTTTTGAACCAGTTTTCTCCATGGTTAGGGATACTTGTTTTTTAGGCAATAACATATGATGATATGGTGAATTCAATACCTTCTATTATAGCCTTATCTCTCCTAAAGATAGTAGTAAAAAGGATTTTCAATTGAGCATGATAGCCTACCTCCTATATTCTCTCGCAAAACCTCAAACAACCTTTGTTTTCAAAATATCTCTGAACAAAAGGAGAAGCATTGAGAAAACCTAGATGAGGGAATCCACCCTTTGCTGATGAAATTGACTTGAATGAGGTAGGAGGAGAATTCACTTACTGGTTGGGAGGTCTCTGAACCTTGAGAAAAGCTGATTTGACCCTTGGATAATTGTTTTGGATCTTGGAAGAAAAACATTAGTACCCTTGTTAGAAGCGTAGTGCAACTACCAAAAGCATAGTGCAACTACTAGAAGCGTAGCGTAGAGCAGTTTGGCACAATTTTTGTTGGTTATCTTCAACCTTTATATAGTTGTGGAGTCTTGTGAGGATTAGAGAGGAGCTCTTTGAACATCAAAAGATCAAATGACTTCAAGAAGCTTCATTTCCTTTTATAACTCATAAAATTTACATTTTTTCCTTCTAGTGAAATCATGAATACTTTGAGAAAAATTTCTTTACTAAAAACTTGATCATGGAACATAATTATTGAGAAAATAAAAATTGCCTTTAATTCATTTTCCTATCTTTTCTAACTCCCAATGAAGGTGATTTGTATGGTGAAAATTACTCTTGTTTGCCTTCTTTCATGACATGATTGGACATATTAATGGCAAAACAAAGTAAACCTACACCATGAACTAGATGGAGGTATGATGCTTTGAAATATGACCCTAGATTGATTATGACCATGAATGAGTGAAGGGAGTAGCATTTTAGACCTAGACAACATTCTTTGAACAAAATTTTATTTGAGAATTTGTTTGAAAACATAAAATTTTGACCAAGTGTTGAGTCAAATTATACACTTATAATTTTCCAATCATAAATTTTCAACCTGGGTTAGGTAAGCTTGTGAGATACTATGCAAAATATATGCAGGATTATTACTGCAAGTGTTCATAAATTAACTATTCATACACACACAAACTAATGCCACTTTCCTACATCAATACTTAGAAACAAAGGCTATGGAGTGGACTACAACATCCCTCTACAGCTCTCGGTATTGTTGATATTGACCATGAAAAGATAAAATATCAAATTACAACAATCAAGAAACCAACTTAGACAATCATAAATCCAAGCTTTGATTAAATGAAATTAACACATTAACATAAGAAACTTTAATCATTTAATCAATTAACAATCTGCTGCTGAAACTTTAGAAAGAATGCATTAGTTGTGTAAAAAAATCATCGTTGCATAAAAAATAATTAAACACACACACACACTACACAGCAGCTGAGTTATGAGCGAAGGGGGCTCTTCCTCACTCACAACCCCTTCAAAACTTGAAGAGGTTTCTTAGCAAAGTAGACAGAACATAAGATATTGTATTAATATGAAAATATATAGCCAAGTACAATCTGATATATTGCTCATCAGCAGAAATCCCAACCCAACGACCCTTTACAATATGAAATACATCTGCTTTTATACAGTCTTTAAAGCCCATATTTGTCTCGAATAAGGAAAATAACTAATCTAAGCTATCAGCTAACAATACAGGTCGTGATTATCAAAATTAGCTTCTGTTGAGTCTAATCCATGACTAAAATCATGGATTAGATGATTTATGTTACATAGCTAAAGCTGCCTCCTCATGTGGTCATGAAAAGAAATATGTAGGTTCAGGTTTTTTCAAAAGGAGGTTCGAAGCAGCTAATAGGATAGCCTTCATGTGCAAAAAATTCCCCACAAAACCCATGTTCTTGTTGGATCTGGAAATAAGTAGAACATAGTCAACCATTAATGTCACTGTAGGAAATCAGTGGCTGCAAGAAATCGAGGCTTCTGCAGGAAATTTGGAGCTGCTGCAGGAAATCCTAATCTTCTGCAGGAAATCCAGAGCTTCTACAGGAAATGTGGTTGCACAATATGTCTTCAATATTTTGTGGAGCTGCTTCAAATCAAAGAAAATTTGCACATGAGTTCTAGATCAGTTGGAGTGGTAATTCAATAAATATACAACTAGATCAAAGAATACTTCAATTTTAAGTCAAAGTGACACTTATTATATTAATTTGACATACCTTAAGCTTATATTAACCTTTTAGCAAAAACTGAATAATATAGCTGAACTAAGAATAATTAAGGGTGGAAGGAGTTCAAAAATAAGGGAGGTAAGGCTTGGGAAGCGTGTGAAAAATAGGAAAAATTGAGACTTAACATCTCCCCCACACCAAAAATTTTCATGTCCCTATGTAAGAAAAGTTGTAGAAGCCTCTGAAATAGAGAGTCAGTTGTTAACCTGGGCTACAGCTACTATGCCCAGATGATCCAACTAGGCCCGACTAGACTCCACCTTAATCTAACTCTTGTACATTTCGTTATTCTTCTTCAGATGGTCTATCTAAGCCTGCTTATTTTTCATAATGTGGGCCATTTTCTCATGCCACTCCTCATGTTCTCTCTGCATTCTAAGGTTGTTCTCCTTTAGGGCTGCATTTTCCTTCCTTAAGGCCTGCTCCGAAATAGTGAGCTCTTTAATGATCTCTTCTGGCGTCTGTCGAGACCGTTTCCTCTAGGGAGTAACTTCCCCCTCATGATTTCCCTGTGAAGGTTGGGGCACACTAAGGTCCCCCTGCCCTTGCTTCTCTTCCATGGTTTCATTTATGCTTTCTTGCAGTGAAGGACTATGGAAGGACATAGTGTCCTTGTCAATGACTGTGGTTGGTTCCACCTTCTCCTTTCCCTTGGCCAGACCACGGGACTTTCCTTTCTTTTTATCATACTTTTTGGGTGGTTTCCTCCCTTTTATAGCGTCCTTAATAGCTAGCTTAGTGGCCTGGCTCCTTGTAAATATTTTAGTGTGGGTAGAAGGTCCCTTTTTCCGGGAACCCTTTTACAGTAGTTTCCCTAATCACCATTACTTATTCATCCCTGTTATCCTCTTTTACTTGTGGTCCACGAGTTCGCAGCTTCTTCTTAGGATTCTTTGATAGTTGTTCCTCCTTGGGCACTGCGGAGTCGGAGTCTCTATCTTCTACAAAATGGTTCTTAGCTTGAAATTCCTCCCATGTCTTTTTATTTTCTGCACGACCTCCATCAGGATGATTTTCACCAGCCCATGGTGATAGAGGTTTTCCTCTATATGGGCGACTCTTTCTTTCACGATTGTGGAAATTTTGGCCAAATACATCTTCAAATAGTATGGAAAATTTAGGGGTTGATCTCAAAACTTTCTGAGAAGCCGAATGTGAAATAGAAATATAATTTTGTAGGAAGAATAGTAGGTGATGATACTTCTCAAAAAATCTTATGGAATCCACTTTCCCCAGTCAGGGTTTGAATGATCCTTCCGAAGGAAAGACGCACACATTCCCTTGTTGAAGCGTCGGTTCTTAAAACATCGTTCCCCATCTTGTGGAACTCCACATGGTTGTGCCACTAGGTCCTCTGTTAACCAAAATTGAACATCTCCGACCTGCGCTTTATCACCATTTAGGTTCAAGGAAAACATCTTCGTCACTTCAGAGTTATGGCCATTGAACTTCTAAAATAAGGGAAACCATCCTGCTTTTTCTATCCTCACTTTACTGCGAGGGTCGGCTTCCAGCAGTGTGAGGCTTTGTGGCTCAAATCGAATAGGGGGTCATGGTTTGGACATGGTGAAAGAGGAAATGGATAGAGCAGATGTTCTATAACCAACTCCAAAAATAGAATAAAAGAGATATCAACGCCTTAGAAATAAGCCACTTCAAGGGGGAAACCTCCAATACATTACATAAATGAATATTTCTTGGATGATACAATTTACAAAACCTCCTTTCTATATATAGGAGTCCATGGGGCCATAATGTAATCCTAGTGGGGCCACAATGTAATCCTAGCTGACCTAACAATAATAATTTAAGGGCACAATAATAACAATATCGGGGTTACAAGGGTACAATGATAACAATAAGGGGGTTACACTAACAACAATAAGGGACTATACTAGTAATATAGGGACCTAACATGCCCCTCTCCTTCAAAAAAGTGTTGTCCTCAACGCCTGAGTAGCTCTGGGTGCTTCTGTATAAAATTCTCATCCTCCCATGTAGAATCTTCAGTGGGTAAGTTCTTCCACTTGATGAGATACTCTGAAATTGATTGATTTTGTAGTTGTCGAGTTCTTGTTTCTGTGACCGCTTCAGGTTCCAATATGATTTTTCCTTCCTCATCAAGTTCTGGCAATATTGTTTGAACTGGAAGATTTTCACCTATAACCTTCTTTAAGCATGAAACATGGAAAACTGGATGTACTCGTGAAGAAGCGGGAAGCTCCAATTTGTATGCCATAGAACCAATCTTTTGCAACACCTTGTAAGGACCATAGTACTTTGGTGATAATTTATTATCCTTCTTAGCTTGCTTGAGGGACATTTGTTTGTATGGTTGTAGCCATAAAAATACCCAATCTCCTACATCAAAACTTCTCTCGCTGAGATGTTGATCTGCCTGTTGTTTCATTCGATTTTGTGCCAAAGTTAGGTTATCCTTTAAGAGTTGGAGAACTTCTTGCTGATGCTCGATGTGATCTTCCACTGCTTGAACCTTCAAATTTTCTCTTAAATATGACGTGATGGATGGTGGATGATATCCATAAAGTGCCATAAATGGGGTCATTTTTGCTGCAGTATGGAAGGAAGTGTTATACCACCATTCAACAAGAGGTAACCACTTGACCCATTGTGTTTGTTTATCAGATACAAAACAACGAAGATATCCTTCCAAACATTTATTTACTATCTCAGTTTGACCATCAGATTGAGGATGATAAGATGAGCTATGAGCTAATTGAGTACCCAAACAAGAAGATAACTCCGTCCAAAAATTTCCAGTAAAAATGGGATCTCTGTCGCTCACAATAACCCTTGGGCTTCCATGTAGCTTTTGAATTCTGTCCATAAATGTAGTAGCAACTGTACTTGCTTTAAATGGATGAGATAATGCACAAAAGTGTGCATACTTGGTAAGTCTATCAACTACTACCATGATGACACTCTTTCCTTCGGACTTAGGTAAACCTGTGATAAAATCCATTGAAATCTCCTCCCAACGTTGACTTGGAATGGATAAAGGTTGTAGAAGTCCTGTGGTCTTAATTGTTTCCACTTTATTCTGCTGGCAAACCAAACATTCCGCCACAAACTTTCGAATATCAGATTTAAGGCCATCCCAAAAAAATTCTTTCTTCACCCTGTGGTAAGTTTTTAAAAATCCTGAGTGTCCTCCTAAAGGAGAAGTGTGCAATTCCAAAAGAATCTTTTGTTTTAGTTGGGAATTCTTACAAATATATAAGCGATCTTTGTACCGTAAGAAATCATTTTTCCAACTAAATGTATCAGATGTACTAGGATCTTGCTGCAACTTTTGAATGAGTGTCCATACATCTTTGTCCTTCTTCCATTCATCTCTTTATTTGGTTATCCAATCTTGTTGGATAATAGAGATGGCACAAATCAATGCTTCCACCTCTTCATTCTTTCTTGAGAGTGCATCTGCAACAACATTAAGCTTTCCCTTTTTGTAGATTATTTCAAAGTCATAACCCAACATCTTTGTGACCCATTTTTTCTGCTCTTCTGAAGATAAACTTTGTTCCAAAAAGTGTTTAAGACTATCATGATCAGTTTTTACCTTGAAGTGTCTTCCCATTAGGTAAGTTCACCATTTCTTTAGTGCATGCAGTATTGCTAACATTTCCTTCTCATAAATAGGTTTTGTAAATACTTTCCTTCGATTGGATGATTTTAAAAAGCAATGGGTCTTCCTTCCTGCATTAAAACAGCACCAATTCCATTTCCTGAGGCATCACATTCCACAATAAAGGTTTTTGTGAAGTATGGCGTAGCTAAGACCGGTGCTAGGCACATTTCCTCTTTAAGATGTTCAAAGGCCTTGGCTGCTTCAGGAGTCCATGAAAATGCATCTTTCTTCAATAATGTTGTTAGAGGTGCTGCTATTCTCGGATAATTCTTAACAATCTTTCGATAATACCCTGTTAACCCGATAAATCCTCGCAACTACTTTACGGTTGTGGGGATTTTCCATTCCTTAATGGCTTTAATTTTGTTAGGATCTACCTTAACACCCTCGTGAGATATAATATGACCTAGATATTCCACCTCTTGTACTCCAAAGAAACATTTGGATGATTTTTCATATAATTGTTTCTTCTACAATAGTTTGAGCACCCTGTCAACATGTTCAACATGATCCTTCCAAGACCTATTGTGGATTAGTTTATCATCAAAAAATAATAGCACAAATTTCCTAAGGAAGGGTTTGAAAATGGAATTCATCAACCCTTGAAATGTAGAAGGTGCATTGGTAAGGCCAAAAGGCATGACCAAAAATTCATAATGACCCTCATGAGTTCAAAATGTTGTTTTTGGAATATCTTCAGTCTTCATTCTAAATTGATGATATCCTGAACGAAGATCCAACTTGGTAAAATAAATTGCTCCATGTAATTCATCCAATAATTCATCAATCACAGGAATGGGAAATTTGTCTTTAATGGTGAGCTTATTGAGCTCCCTATAATCCGGACACATTCGCCATGATCCATCCTTCTTGTATACCAATACTACAGGAGCAGAGAAAGAACTTTGACTAGGTTGAATTATACCCGCCTCTAACATTTCTGCAATCATACGTTCAATTTCGCTCTTTTGGACGTAAGGATATCTATAAGGCCTGATGTTTGGAGGAACACTTCCTAGAATCAAATGAATAGCATGATCATAATCATGAATAGGTGGGAGTACTTTGGGAGTTTCAAACACCTTGGAATGATTGTCCAAGACTTGTTGGAGATCTGCAAAAATAGATGATTTTGATGTTGGAACTTCTAGTGAGCATAATTGTGCAATTACGCCTCGTTGTTCTTTCTTTAGAAGCTATGTCATGACATTAGAGCTTATTATCCTTCCTGGCTTCCTTGCAATACCTCGTAATTCGACTTCCTTTCCTTCTGAAAAAAATTTCAAGAAAAGTTCTTGAAAATTAAAAGCTACCGTCCCCAAAGATTGTAACCATTGTACTCCTAGTAGAACATCAGCACCTCCCATAGGAATGGAAAGCATTGGACTAGTCAACACATATTCCCCCATGGTTAGCTTGATATTATGGCATTTTCCAGAGCAATTTATAGTTCCTCCATTTGCAACCATCACTTGACATTCTGGTGCTGGGTATAGGAAACAATTTAATTCCTTGGCTACCTTACAATGAATTAAATTATGGGTGCTACCTGAATCAATCAACACTATTACCTTTTTCTTCTTGATTTGTCCTTCTATCTTGAGAGTTTGAGGAGTGGTAATTCCTGCCAGTGCATTACACGATATGGTCGAATTCATTTCTTCCTCTTCTAGGGTTGGTTCCTGGGGTATATCCTCTTCTTGTTCATTTTCTTCTTCCTCTTCACAATCTATGTAAAATAATTTCTTCTCAGCACACTTATGACCTTTAGTGTATTTGCTATCACAACTGTAGCAAAGCCCTTTTGCTCTTTTTTCGTCCAATTGTTGTGGTGTCAACCTTGTAGGTTGTGGAAATCTAGGCGTAGCAACACTTCCTTCTTTATAGAAGTGAGTGGTAGGCTTCCTTGTCGCCATAATTTTACATTAAATTTTTCTTTCCAACCTGAATGCCTTCTCCAATGAATCAAGTTCCAAAACATGAACTTCATGTTGGATGTTATTCTTTCAAGTGCCTATGAAGAGATCAATCTTATGTTCCTATAGAATATAAGTTACCCTTATATTCAATTTTTGGAAGTCCTCAATGTGCTTCCCCACTAAACCCTTTTGTTTGAGATTTATCAATTGGCTAAAGAAGTTGTTTTTCTTTGTATCCTCATAATTTGCTATCATTTCCTCCGTAAAAATTGACCAAGTCACAATTTTTTTATAGGAGCAAAGCCATCGATACCATACAAATGTATTTTTTTCTAAATGTAAAGTTGCAATGCGTACCTTTTGTGTGTTTTGCACATTATGGAGATCAAAATATTGCTCCTTCTGTAGTATCCATGTTACAGGATCCTTTCCATCAAACTTCCTCATATCCATTTTTGGAATATGCCAGTTCTTCTCGCCAACATTAGAGTTTATGAAATCACGAATAAAATTTTTTTTTTTCTCATTATGAGTTTCTTCTACTATCTTTTTACCATTAGGAAACATTTCTTGTATTAACTTTGTCAAACCTTCCATGTCTAATTTTAGATCATTCTTCATGTTTTCCATGTTTTCTTTCATGTCATCCATCTTAGCTTCCATGCCAGCTTCCATGCCAGCTTCCATGCCATCCATATTAGCTTCCACGCCTTTCTTCAAATCGTCCATATTCGCTTCCACGCCTTTCTTCAAAACTTCCATTTCATTTTTTGTTGCTCTTTACGAGAGCCAAATTTGGTGCACTTGCTCTTGTAATTTTGATAGATCATGTCGCAATTCTTCATCTTCATGAGTCATAGTAGAGCCTTCTGAAGGCATAATGGGTGTTGAATTATTTTTAAGGGGCATCTTTTAGAACCCAATATTGATATCTATTCTATAATATGCCCTTGGAATCAATTCAAATTGATTCTTCAAACAAGACTTATGCAATTCGGAAAAAATAATACACACCTTTTTCTTTCTTTTGAGGAGCTCAATATTGAAATTGGATTATCTCTGTGATTGTAGCACTTCAATATTTTAATTTTGGCACCAACGTATCCCTCTAAATTATCTTTCGAATGCCATAGGTCTAACCTGATTTGGATTCTCCAAGACAAAGTTGTGTCCAATCTCCCACAATGACCGAATTATGGACTGGTTAAGTAGAGTGAAATTGTATGACTTGACGCGTGTCACTGTTTCATCCTTCTACTATGAAATTGATATCCAAGAAACCAAATTCCGTGTACTTGTGACCAATTTTTACAACACTCTAATCCGATGCTCAGAGAGAGATTTATGAAGATTTTACCACGATCACCTCTTTGAGATTAAATTCGGGAGCCTGAAAAATCACTACCTTCCACAGATCATATCTCCGAAAATTTTGCAAACCAAGCTCTAAAATGTTTCAACAAGTTTCCTCGGGATTTCAGCTTCGCACCCTAAAAATTTCATATTCTGAACCTTCGTAGAAAAAAATTTATAGCGCAAATTCCATGATGACTTGTTTAGATTAACTTGAGGAGCCTACAAAAAGACCTAACTTCCACTGATCATATCTCCAAAAATATTGCGAACCAAGCTCTGAAATTTTTTGACGATGTTCCTTAGATTTCGGCTTCGCACCCTAAAAATTTAAGCTTCTAAAACTTTGTAGAAAAAATTTATAGCGAAAATTCCACGATGACCTATTTGGAGCAGTGAAACCCTAGAATCCAAAGCTCTGATACCAAATGTTGTGTAACCAGCTCCAAAAATAGAAGAAAAGAGATATCAACGCCTTATAAATAAGCCACTTCGAGGGGGGAACTTTGAATACATTACATAAATGAACAATTCTTGGATGATACAATTTACAAAACCTCCTTTCTATATATAGGTGTCCATGGGGACATAATGTAATCCTAGTGGGGCCACAATGTAATCCTAGCCAACCTAACAATAATAATTTAAGGGCACAATAATAACAATATCGGGGTTACAAGGGTACAATGATAACAATAAGGGGGTTACACTAACATCAATAAGTGACTATACTAGTATTATAGGGACCTAACAACGGATGAGGAAGGAAGGGATTAAGTGCATGCAACTCACAATAATGCAGACGGGACAAAATAATGCACACAGTTTACAGGAATATAGACCGATACCTTTGCAATGGATTTCTTGACAAAGAAATGGATTAAATGGGAAAGATAAAAGAGCATAGTGTTTTTTGAAAGGCAGGTCGTGATCATGATTACCATCATGATCCAACATGCAGGACAAACAGTGGAAATACAACCACCGTGATGTCAGAATCATGATGACAGGTCGTGGGATTTATGTCACAACGTCTTATAATCGTGTTTTCCCACAAGGGTTACCATAGCCTAAGTCATGCAAATTTTCTTAAAAATTAAAGCTTCATTATACCTTACCTCAAGCATCTTATCACTGGTTGTACCTTACTAAGCTTACCTCCAATGGTCCAGTCCTTGATGGCATTGCTTGTCCTTGCAATGATAACTTACTAACATTACATCAGACACTCAATCACATAATTCATGACTTCGACCAATAATGACTGTCAGTACTACATCAAATTATTTAAACTAATGTTTTGTCTATACTTTTTGTCTTTCAAGAAACCAAGGCATTGTTGCAAGAAATGCAACTGTGCCTGCCAAATGTTCTGTTGGAATTAAAATGTGATCCTTGAGCATTCTACAGAAATGGAAACTGTGTCTGTCGAACCTTCTGCAGGAATTGAGACTATGTTTTTCGAACCTTCTACAGGAATTGAGATTGTCTCTGCAAGAATTGATGTAATTGTTGAACCTTTTGAAGGAAAACGATCTCTCCACCGTTTATGTATAGTCCATTGCACATGAATGAAGGTGTTGATGTCTAATGTGCAATGATATTATTGGATTACCAGCCATTGTGGTCAATTTTTAACCGATGCCAGGCCCATCACTATTAACGAGAGTGAGGACCAAACTACCATGATGCATATTATCAAGTGTGAATTTATGATTTGTTGTCGAACCCCCCATAGGATCCAGTAGTAAAGGAGCCATAATGTTTCTCCATCGCTGCTAGCGAGATATTCTGTCATTAGGGCATACAAGCTTCAAGGGATCACAAGGCTCTAATCCTGCAGATGTCGATGGGCCAAGATAGTTGGAAGGAGGGCCTTAATAAATCCCACATCAGTCCAACGCGAGTAATCCATATATTTACTAAAAAACAAATTTTATTGAGGGGATCCCAAAGGATTTATTGACATGTGTTTTTAACGATCCCAGTGGTAGTCCATGCTCGCTATATTTCAATTTTAGAGAGTCTAAAATACTGAAAAAGAAGACCCCAGGGGGGGCTCCTTTTCTGTAATTAGTCCATTGGGCCCAGAAAAAGGAATAAACCAATACCCAATATACATTTTTCTCATGGTTTACAGAGCACAAGGTAGAAAAGAGTAAACTCATTGTATCAGCAGGAAAGTCAAGAAGAGATAGTGGAAGGAATAATCCCTTCCCTTACCATCTCCAACTCTTTCTTATTGACAATTTCTTCCACAAATTCCTCCTTTGAATGGGGTTTTTGATATAGCTTGAGTCTGTGCCCATTCACCAAGAAGGTAACATTCCATCATCAATAGTTTTAATCTGAATAGATGCATTTTCAAAAGCTTTCTCTATCTCATAGGGGCCTAGCCAATGTGTGTTGAATTTCCCTTTAAAGTTCTTAAATTTTGAATCATACAACAATGTCACGCATCCCTCTTTCAATTGCTTCTTTTTGATTTATATGTCATTCCATTTAGCCCTTTTTTCTTGGATCAAGTGAGTATGCTGAAAAAAATCCTCTCTGATCTCATCCAGCTCATTGAGCTACAAGATTCTCTATTGTTGTGCTTCATCAAGGTCTATACCTAAATTTGCTACCATCTTGAAAGTTATGATCTGAAATTCAATGGGAAACAAATCTTGTTTTCCATACACTAATTCATATGGATAAAAACCAGTGGTACTCCTCCATGTGATCCTGTAAGCCCACAATGCCTCAGGAAGTCGGTCAAACCAATCCTTTTTGTGTAATTTCACTGTTTTGGTAAGGAATGTCTCCAACACCTTATTGGTGTATTCCACCTGCCCATTGTCCTATTGATGATAAGGGGTGAACTTTCGGTGGTTAATATGATATTTTTGCACAATTCCCTACATAATATTAGACAAAAAATGAGCACCATGATTAGTAACTATTTCTCTAGGTACTCCAAATCTCACAAAAATATCAGAGAAAAGAAAATCTACCACTGATTTTTATGTTGCTCTAGGTAGTGCTCTTACCTCCACCCACTTTGTAACATAATCAATACAAACCAAGACATACTTCTTACCTTTAGACATATTATTGATGGGACCTACAAAATCAAGAGCCCACCTCTCCAAGGATTCTATGAGAACCTGTCTTTGCAAAGGAATCTCATATGATTGTACAAGCCACCCCATTCTCTAGCAGCTGTCACACTTCCGAACATACTCCTTTGCATATTTGAAAATACTGGGCCAATAATAACCTGAGCGAAGGATCTTATAAGATATTTTATTTTCTAAAAAGTGCCCTCCACAAGGTTCATCATGACAGGCTCTCAAGATGTCATAGATCTCATCTTCCCTCACACACCTGCGAATAATCAAATCAACTCCAGTGAAAAAGAGATCTCCCCTAATCCAAGAGTAATCAACACTTTTTCTAATAATTCTCTTTTTCTCATTAGATGAAAAGTAAGGTGGAAACTTTCATATAGAAAGATAATTAGCCATGTCTGCAAACCAAGGTGTTTTAACATATATGGCAAAAAAAATTTCATCCGGAAAGTTATCATTAAAAGGAACATCCTCACCTGCATGGTTAAGCCTAGACAAGAAATTAGCTACCTGATTTTCTTTTCCCGACCTATCCAATAGTGTGATGTCAAATTCTTGTAACAGCAATAGCCACCTAGTAATTCTGCCATTTGTGACTGGTTTATTCATGAGATAACGAATAATATAATGATTCATGTGCACAAAAATTTCATAACCCGTGATGTAGAGTCTAAAGTTGTTAATAGCATAAATCATAAAAAGTAATTCTTTTTCAGTTACTGTATAGTTTAGTTCTGTAGGAGTTAACATTTTACTAATAAAATAAATAGCATGGATTACAGGATCCTCCTTTTAACCTAATACTGTTGCTATGGCTGAATCATAGGCATCAGTGGAAATATGAAAGGGAAAATTCCAATATGGGCCTCTCAAGACAGGTGTTGAAGAAATATTTTCCTTGAGTTTATCAAATGTAGCTTGACACACATCATTCCAATGAAATTCAGATTCTTTAGTCAATAATTTGAACAATGGATAGGATATCTTTGTAAAATTTTCAACAAACCTTCTACAGTAGCCTACATTTCCAAGAAAACTTCACACTCCCTTTTGATTGATTGGTGGGGGCAGCTTTACAGTAACTTCAATTTTTGCTGGATCAACCTTAATTCCTACAGCAGAAACATGATGACCCAAAACAATACCTTCAATAATAATCATAAAACATTTTTCATTACTTAATTGAATATTAGTTTCTCTATATATCTGCAAAACGCTTTCCAGATTATGTAAAGCTTCATCAAAATTATCACCCATGATTGTAAAATCATCCATATAAACTTCCACGTAATCATGTAAAAGATCAGAGAAAATACCAAGGACCTCCTATTTAAATGTGGCTGGTGCATTGCATAGACCAAATGGCAATACTTTATATGCATAGGTACCCCTGGGAGATGCAAATGTTGTCTTCTCCTGGTCCTCTAGAGCTATCCTAATCTGATTGTATCCACTGAACCCATCTAGGAAGGAGAAGTACTTTTTCCCTGCTAGAGTGTTCAGTAGTTGGTCTATAAACAGTAAAGGGAAATGGTCTTTTAATGTAGCTTTGTTTAGTTCCCTGTAATCTACACACACTCACCATTTACCATTATTTTTGGGGACAATAACTAGTGGGGACACCCCCTGGCTATTTGAGAGAGGATAGATGAACCCTACATTTAACAATTTATGCAATTCATCTTTTACAATTTCCCTTAAAGTGAGGTTCATACTCATTTGTGGTTGTCTCACAAGCCTAGAATTTTCTTCTATATAAAAATGATGAATGCATGTGTCTAGGTGAATGCCCCTCATATCTATATATTCCCATGCAAATGTATTTGAAATTTTTTTTCAATGTTTGAATTAATTGTTTTTCTTGTTCAAGAGTTAAGGCAGAATTAATGTTTAAAGATTTTTCGGGAAAAATTTCCACTACCTTACTCCCCCATTCAGTCATTGAATATGTAGGAAATGTAGATAAGAGGGATTAATGTAATTAGAAAGTTTTACTATATTCTTAAAATCCTGCATATCAGTATTGATATCTAAATTATGACTAGATTGTTTTTGTAAATGCTACGGAAAATCAGGATTAGAAATACAACAATTTATCATATTTTCCTCATAATTTTCCTTAAGACTCATGTCTTGGGCTATTGTTAAAATTGGTTGGGTACACTCATAATCATGCTCTTATTCTTCAACCCAATGTGTATTCTCCAATCTCAAGATGGGTTTAGTGGGGGGATACAAATTGATGTGCTTTGTTTCAGCCCCATGAGTGATGGTCATTTTTCTAGATCTACACCCTTGGCTAACCACGACCTCCCCAACATCAATGGATGCCCTCCCAAGTTGGTTTTAGGTTGAATAACATAAAATTCTGCAGGGCACTCCCAAGAATCTAATGAGACGACAATGTCTTCTAATACCCCCTTTGGCTTAACATTAGACCTATCTTCTAATTCTAACATGGTAGGAATGGGTAATGAGTCAAAGGATCCTACATGAGATAAAGTCTCCATATTCATCGCATTAATGGCTACATCTAAATCAATCAAAGTGTTCTTTATGGGATACCCATTGATAAAGTTCGTAACCACGGGGATTCCTAGGTGTGTATATTTTTCAGTAACGAATCCGATGGACATTAAACTTGCAAGCTTTCCACCTAATTGAATTGTGGAGGGTTCTTTATTTTGTCTTCCTGGTTTCTTGGTACATAGTTCCTTCACTTTTTGGCATATATTTGGATATCCTTGATTGCTTGCAGTAATGGGATCTTAATGCACATATTTCTCATTTCAGACACAAGATCTAACTCGCGCTATTTTGTTTTTATTTCCATTTCCAACCTCTCTAGAAAAGGAGGCTGGACCATATTGGATGAGGAAGATTCTTGTGGCCTAGATGATTTTGTTGGTTCAATTATGGTTTCATATTTAGGTATTTCCATGCTGACTTCCTCTACAATCTCTTCAATTCTTTTGGGTCGACTCACCACTTTTCCCAATCTAAGTTTAATTTCTTGCAGCGACACAAGGAATTCCTGTAGTGGCACAGAGAATTTCTACAGTGTAGGAACAAAAATTCCTTACAGTAGCACGGGAACAAGAATTTCCTGCACCGGCTGTGGTTCAATACAGTAGGTAGGAAAAGTGGGATAAGTGACCAATCCAATATTGTGAGTAGATTGGATGGTTTTATTGTTGCAGTTAGACACTAGCTAAGCAAGTAGCTATGTGAGACAAGGTTGATTTGGTGGGGTAGTTAATTGAATCTGTTGTTGCAATTGTACCATTTTCTGTGGTGTGGGCTGTGGAGGATAAAATTTTTAAGTTGGTAAACTTTGTGTAGCAGGGTAAGAATAGTTATCCTACCAAGGTTTTTGAGGGAGCCAAAGCTACCAGGGCATTGGTATATTCCACATCTAATTTTGAGCATAAGGAAATTGAAAATGTGATTGTGGCATACCTACAGGACGTGGCTGCCATGGTTTTTGAGGTAACATTGCATAAAGTGCATTGACAACTCCTTGATATGTTATATATGTTGCCTTGATTTCAGGTAGAGAAGGACATTGATTAGTGGGATGCTCAGCTTCGTAAATTTGACATACCTCTATACTGTCATCAGGGCATTCCCTTAGAGAATGTTTCTTCTTGCATTTATAGCATATCACAGCCAAATATTTCTCCAGTTCATCGTGTTTTTCTTTTTTCTTCTTAGGTTGAAAAACGTCCAATTGTGAAGAAAAATTTCTAAGAATATCAGTTTTAAAATTTTCAAATAAATTACCCATTTCAACTCAGGTTACTCCAGCTCCGGCAATTGATTTAACAAGCCTGGAAGAAGTGTCTCTTGACCCTCCTCCAAACTTGGAATTTCCTCTAGAATATCTTCTACAAAGCTCACACACATCATCATAGCTCAACTTTGATATATCACCTACTCCCATTAAATTTAATACCTCCAGATACTCTGATCTGATTGCCCTAATAAAAATGGTTCTCTTGGTATCTTAATATAATTGATTCATCTTAGATATTTGTAATTTATATTGGAATATTTCCACCAAATCTTCAAGGCTCTCCCCTACCTTCTGAGTCATGCCAAAGATTTCTTCCTGAGATCCCTAGTCTTACAATAGTCTTCGTGCTTTTTTAGGAACACCTTCTTCATTTTATCCCAAGTTGTAATCGAGTTTGATGCCAACCCCATAAACCGCCTGAGAGTTGCATCCTTCAATGTAGTAGGAAATAACTTCATCTTTTGAGCATTGGAAGAATAGTCATAGCTTCTGCATAGTACATTGAATTCAAATAGGAAGGCATCAGGGTCTTCACTAGAGGAACCACGAAAGTTAGGCAAGGCTGAGGGAGGAATGTTTTTCATATGATTAGCTCCAACATTCTCCTTGATAGGAAATTCAAATGTGACTAGTTTCTCCTCATTCTCATCATTTCCTTCTAGATGAGCCATATCAGTCCAAGAAAAAGTGGGACCTTTGAAGGCTACATATTCTTCAGAATCAATAGTCTGGATTTCTAGTTCTATGGCAGGATTCATGAGGAATTCCTTTTCAGGCTTACCACTGAGTAGAGATGTTCTCTTTCTTGTAAGGGGAGAATCGAGATGGGTAAAAATAGAAGATTTTCCAACAGAGGATTCTGTTGTGGAATTATTAACCTGCTCTGGACTACAGACCTCCTATTCAGATTCTTCTTTCCTTGCTTCCTTCTTTCTTGTATACTTCCTTGTTCTGGCAAACATATTAGTAAATGAAGTGGTGCTCACACCACCACGAAAAACATTTGAAAATATTGGACCCTATTCATCTATTATACAAAAAAATTCAAAAAATCTACTTACCAAACAACCAGGACATAGATTTGGAGAATTTCTGACCTCTGCGGGTGCATGGGATTTTCCCTTCGTCTTATCACTTCGACTCCCCTAGTCTTGCAAAAACAAAACCGAAAAAATCAAATTGAAACAATTTCAGTAACATCCCTTAGCACCTCCCCGACAAAGGTTCAAAAATGTTGAGTCAAATTATAGACTTATAATTTTCCAATCGTAAATTGTCAACCCAATGTAGGTAAGCTTGTGAGATAATATGAAAAATATATGCAGGCTTATTACTGCAAGTGCTCATAAATTAACTATTCATACACACACAAACTAATGCCTCTTTCCTGCATCAATACTTAGTAGCAAAGGCTATGGAGTGGACTACAACATCCCTCTACAGCTCTCGTTATTGTTGATATTGACCATGAAAAGATAAAAGATCAAATTACCACAATTAAGAAACGAACTTAGACAATCGTAAATCCAAACTTTGATCAAATGAAATTAACACATTAACATAAGAAACTTTAATCATTTAATCAATTAAAAATTTGTTTTTGAAACTTTAGAAAGAATGCATTAGTTGTGTAAAATAATTATTGTTGCATAAAAAAGAATTAAACACACACAGTACACTGCATGAGTTGTGAGTGAAGGGGTACCTCCCTCACTCAAAACCCCGTTCAAAACTCGAAGAGGTTGCTCAACAAAGTAGACAAAACATGATATATTGTATTAATATGAAAATATACAGCCAAGTACAATCTGATATATTACTTATTAACCGAAATCCCAACCCAAAAACCCTTTACAATATGAAATACATTTGTTTTTATACAGTCTCTAAAGCCCATATTTGGCTCGAATAAGGAAAATGAGTAATCTAGGCTATCAGCCAACAATGTAGGTCCAGATTATAAAACTTAGCTTATGTTGAGTCTAATCCATGACCGAAAGCATGGATTAGATTATTTATGTTACATAGCTAAAGTTGCCTCCTTATGTGGTCACGAGAAGAAATCTTTAGGTTCAGGTTGTTTCAAAAGGAGGTTCGAAGCAACGAATAGGATAGTATAAAGAATTCCCCACAAAACCCATGTTCTTGGTGGATATGTCAATAAGTATAACATATTCAACTGTTGATGTCGCTACAAGAAATCAGCGGCTGCAGGAAATCTGGAGTTGCTGCAGGAAATCCGAAACTTCTACAGGAAATCCGAAGCTTCTGCAGGAAATGTGGTTGCATGAGCTATCTTCAATATTTTGTGGAGTTGCTTCGAATCAAAGAAAATCTGCACATGATTTCTAGATCAGATGGAGTGGTAATTCAATAAAGATACAACTAGATCAAAGAATACTTCAAGTTTAAGGAAAAATGACACTTATTATATTAATTATCGTACCTTAAGTTTATAGTACCCTTTTAGCCAAAAGTAAAAAATATAGTTGAACTAAACATAATTAAGGGTAGAAGGAGTTTAAAAATAGGGGAGGTACGGCTTGGGAAGGATGTGAAAAATAGGCAAAATTGAGACTTAACACCAAGGACAACTACCAAGTAAACCTGAAAGAGTGTATTTGATCACTGAACATTTAGAAATTAAAATTGGCTCCAACTGGGGATGGAAACTCATTCAGGAGGTGTCAATAACACTGCAAATCAGGTAGCCTCATCCATTGGGAAATGGAGTCAAAACTAAAAATTGAAATAAATTCGACAAACTTGAAATGATGAACTAAAACAGAAAATGACTTTGACTCAAAAATTGACTTGAATTTTTTAACTATTAAAAAGAAAACATCAGCTGATCATAGAAGCCTCATGGCCTTCTCCTCAGGCTTCAAACTTCTGTAACAGCTTCTTCATTCTTTGACAGCAAATAAAATGATATTTACAATGAAAGTGAACCTTTTTCTTCAAGATCAGGTAAGGTAATGTTTGAGGAACCTACCATTCACTGGTCCTCCCATAATTTCCTTCCCATCAAGATATTCTAGAAAAAACATCTTATTTCCCCTAAATGTTGTGATCTTGTATGGACCTTTGCATAGGCTATCAAACTTACCATTCTTCCCTTTGTCTTCATTTCAGGCATCCCATCGAAGAACAACATATCCCAATTTTAAATCATTAGGTTTGGTTTTCTTGTCACATATCTTATTGATTTTCTCTTGAAGTTTTGAAGTGTGATTGAAAACGTCTTCCCTTCACTGTTGTAAATGAATCATTTGAGTAATTCTTCGCTGGATATCATTTGGTTCAATGTCGATGTCTTGCAGAATTTTCATCACTGGCACTGCTAAAGAAGCGGGAAACATTGTGTCGACACCATACACTAGATGAAAGCATGACATGCTAATTGATATTTTTGTGCTAACTCTATCTACCCATAAAGAATTTATGAGCTTTTTATGCCAATTTTTTTTGTTCTTTTGTAGAAATTTCTTGATTATGTTCACCAATGATTTTTTTGATGATTCAACCAACCTGTTGCCTTGAGGATAGTATGTTGTAGAATTCCTGAGCCTTATGTGATGTTTATCACAATAAAAAATAATCATTTTGGACATAAAGGTAGCTACATTGTTAGTGATAATTTTCTGTGAGCAAACAAAACAAGACAAAATATTTCTCTCCAAAAATAGAATAATGATGGTGTCTATAGCTTGCCTCATGGGGATGGCTTCAGTCCACTTTGTGAAGTAATTGGTGACGGTGAGTATTCACTTAAGCTGAGCTGATGATGGAGGGTGGATCTCGCCAATGAAATCAAGGCCCCACTACTGGAAAGGTGCTTGAACTGCCATTTGTTTCAAGGGATGCACTAAGAGATTTCTCTTTCCCTGAAAAAATTGACATTGATGACAAGTCATGACAATTTTATAAAACCAGAAAACACAATTGGCCAATAAAATCCAACCCTCAATATCTTCTTTTTTGTAGTCTTCCAAAAAATATGACCACCCCAATCATCTTTATGAAATTATTTCATCACCTTATCAACTTCACCTTCTACCAAACAATTCAATAAAAATCCCCCCTGGATCTTTCCAATACAAAACATTGTTAAGAATGAAATACTTAAGAGGCTTAAACTTCAGATATCTACCTTTACTACTAGGCAAGTCAGGAGGAGGATTCAAATGTTACAACACATGAATAATATCAACATACCATGGTGATGAAATAAAAAATTCAGATACCTGAGGTAATGAATCAGCCTCTTGCTCCTCATATAATGCAACAATGAAATTGATGTCCAAGACACGCAATTTTGAGTCTCCCATGAGCTTAGTCAAGCCTTGTCCCTTAATTAGTTTTGTAGGTTTTATTTCCAAGTCATACTCCAACATGGTAGCTATCCACTTGCCACGTCAGCCTTCGGGATCATTCTGTGTTAGCACAACTTTGACAGAAACATTTTGGACATATGAAAGAACATGAGAGTGAAGAATATAGAATTGAAATTCCTTCAATGATTTAACTAATGCCTAGGCATGTTTTTCGATGATATTGTACTTCAAGGTTGAATCTATTATGGTCCTACTGAAGAGGGCGATGGTCTGTTCTATTTTCTTATCTCTCTTTCGAATAAGGAAAACAGCTCAAGTATGTTCAGAAGCGAAGGAGAAAATGATAAAATCAAGTGTATAATCCAGGCTGATAATAATAGGAGCATGAGAAAATTCAAACTTAACTTGATTGAAGAATTTATTTGCCTCATTCGACCACTTCACCTCACTGTCTTTCTTCAACATATCAGTAATTTCTCTTAAATGTTCAGCAAGGTTAGGAATAAATCTTCTCAAGAAATTGACTTTACCATTAAATGACTGGATTTCCTTCTTGCGTCTAGGATAGTCAAAATTATGAATTTCTTCAATCGTTGAAGGGTCTATCTAGATGTTGTCTTTAGATATGTTATGACCAAGAAATTTCCCTTCTTCCATGGCGAAAAAAATCTTCTTTGGATTCAACAATATGCCAAATTTTGTGCATTTCTAGAAACCTGGTTTCAAATGATCTTCATCCATCTTAGAAAAAATGTGATGTCATCAAGATAAATGACCAAAGAGATATCCATCACTCACTGAAATCTTTCTCCTACATTCTTCAATCCAAAGGGAATTTTAGCATATATAAAAGTACCTAAGGTGTTGTAAAGGTTGTCTTCTCCTGATCATCCGGATGAACTAAAATATGATTATAACCGGAATATCCATCGAAAATGAAAGTCTGGAAGAACCAACCACCCTTTGCAGAATATGATCCATCTTTGGAAGTGGGTAGTTGTCTTTCAATGATACTTTATTCAGGTTTCATAAACCTATACGCAAGCAAATCTCACATGTTTGAATTCTTACTGGCACTAAGTTTGACATCCAATTTGAAAAATGAAGAGGAACTATAATACCAGCAATATACAACCTATTTACTTCTTTTTAAATGGAGGGCAACAAATTTGGATTCATTCTCCTTAGTTTGTTGCAGAAAGGCTCCTGATCAGGCTTTAAAGGAATGGTATAGCGAATTATACTCTTATCATACACTTTTAAATCAAAATAATCCCATGCAAAACATCAGCAAACTAAGACACGAGTGTTTCATATTTACCTTTCATTTTTGAGCTCAAGGATTTTAAAATTTTCACCATTTTGGGCTTTTAAGGGGTGTCAAGATTGAGGTCTTCTACTCCTACTTTTGTTAGCACCATTATTAGTCTTTGTGCAACATCAACTTGGGAAAAAATTTCCTCCAAAGGTACAAGACCTCTTGGAATAGAGTTTTCTTTCAACTATAGTGCCTTCATTTTTGTTGCATGCATTTCTTGGTCATATTTATAAAATTGTTCATCTATTTGTGAACTCACAAACTCTTATTCCATCTGCAAGTAATAATTGATTTGCTTGTCATATTGAAAAAGTTTCCAATATTGAACATTATCTGGAACAACAGGGTGATGTTTGACGTTAATTTCATACTTCTTGTTGAGATACACTGGAATTTTGAACATGCTGGCTAAAGTAGCAAGAGAATCAACAATGACATTATTGTTCCTTGGAATAAATGATTAAGTATATTCAGTGAAAGTCTTTAGGATGTCTAAAATTTCATTGTGATATGCTCGCATTATAGGATTCTTGGCCTGTTATTCATCTTTGACTTGATTTATTACCAATTTGGAGTTTCCATACATAGATATTTTCTCGGTACATAATTTCTTGAGAATTTTCAGACTAGCTATCAAAGCCTCGTATTCTTCTTCATTGTTTGAAAAATAAAATGCCAATTTGTAAGAATACATTCAAAAATTAGGACGAAGGTTATATGACTGATTCATAGGGCTATGAATCCACACTCCACTCCTGGCTCCTTCCTTACCTAAGGCTCTATCGAAATCCATGGTCCACAAAAAACTTTCTTCATTGGGAAGTTGCAATTTGGATGACTGATCTTAACTAGATGCTTGAAAAAGGTTTGTTGTACCAACATGTTTTGTTTACTTCACTATTTCATCTCTCTTTTTGGTTTATTCACTTGCCTCCAAGTCACTTGGCATCTTTTCTTGTTTTTCTGCGCTTAAAAGTTTTAAAACAGAATTTGAAAATTCTGAATTTTTTGCTTTTTCTTCCATCAAAACTTCTGAGGATGTTGAAAAATCATCATTGAATAAAATAAAAGACTTTAAATCCATGTGAAAAACATGTATGGGGTAATTATTAGGCTTTTATTTTCTATTGATCATGTACTTCATCTTATTTTCCTGTTATATTTTTCTGAGTTGCCCAAAGAATGGTATAGTAGCATAGAAAAAGTAGAGTTGCAAGGTGCCTCTAAGTTTTTCTCCCCATGACCGGGAGACTAGAATTTGATATCTTAGAGGGATATAAGATACAACAATGTCCATGAGGACATTCTTGGCTGGAATTTTCACTAAAGACACCACTATATCTTTAATGAGACCAAGACATTTAACCCTTCCTGAATCAAAAGAGCAAAGGTCATGGTAGGGTCTTGTGATATACAAACCTATTTTGTCCATGATGGCTTTAGGGATGAGGTTATGATACGCTCCAAATTTGGCATTATGGAGGATAAAATCATGGATTTTAAGGCTAAGATAAAATGAGGGACCTCACTATCTTCTAAGTCACCATCAACAGCAGGACCAAATAAAAGTTCAAGGTGATAAAATCATGGATTTTAAGGCTAAGATAAAAGGAGGGACCTCACTATCTTCTAAGTCACCATCAACAACAGGACCAAATAAAAGTTCAAGGTGATCATCACTCGCATTGACCATATCAGACTTTTGATATACCTTAAGAAAATTGGCTACTTGAAACTTATACTGTTCATTCTTTACTATTTCAGTTAAAGGAATGGAGACTTTCATTTTTGAGATTTCATTTTCGAGACTAAAAAGGGAAGAATGTTTTTCTACCCCTTTGGATGGTGCATCTTTCCTTTCTGGTTGATCTTTGTGTGGAATCTCCTTTCTTTGTCCTCCATATTGAACTTCTTTATCTTTTTTTGATTTCTAGTAGAAGATTCATTGCCTTTTGCATGATTAGGAACAACAGGTTCTTTATATTTGCTCTGATTTGAACTAGACATCTCTTTATGGTGAGCCTCTGTTTGAGAATTTTGTTTTTTCTTACTAGAGTTTATAAGCACATTCCTGTTTCTCAAACCATATTGCCTCTGTACTTGAGTAAGAGAATTCTGATATCCCCTCTGATAATATTTTTTCCCTACTGATAACATATCATCATTAGACAAAACATAGTGTTTATCATCTCGTGCATAAATTTCTACAGAAAAATTATCTTCTTCAACCTCGAAAATAGGTTGGTGATTTTCCTCAAATAAATGATTTTCGCTTGAACTCTCTTCTTCTTCTTCATCAGGGTCTTCGGTATAATTTTGCTGAAATGGAGTGTGAATTTTCTTCTAACTTTGTGGATCTTGACCCATCTGTTCCCTTTGCTTCATCCTATATTGAGGCTGTTGATTTTGACCCCTGAAATTGGGATTTCTAATTGAGAGTTTAGCTTGTCAATCCAAGATGGTCATTTTTTCCATCATCTTCTCCATTGTGTTGATCAAGGTGTTGATTTTGCCTTCTGATGAAGTAGATGTTTCTTTCTTGATGGTTATCCTCTTTCCTGTTTTTATTTTTTACTTCTTGATAATCAGATTCACTTCAATGCTCACTACATTTCTCTGGATTTCTTCAAGAGTATATGGGTTTCTTTCTCTCAGTCGGTAAACCATATCAGGATCGAAACCATCAGGGTAATGAAGTAATGTGAGGCCTGGAGGAGGCTTGATATTTTCAGGAATGGAATCATAAATTATATTGAATATAGCTATGATTTCTTGTACAAACTTAATAGGATTTCTTTTCAAGGCATTGCATTCAACTAGAATCTGTAAAGGGTTATTCTTCTCCTCCCATTTTGCGATAAATTAATAAATTATCTGTTTTGAATTAGCTACAGAAAAAACTATTAGTGAGCAGAACCATTTCTTTACCTCTCCTAAGAAATTTTTGTGCATCTTGGCATCATCATTGTTAATCTCTTCAAGATCGATGAAATCAACTACTTTGATAGTGTGTTGATAAGAAGTAACCTCTAATGTTCCATCAAACAGAGGCACTATTTCACCATAATTCTGAGGTAGTGTAGTGAGTTGTGGCGGTAGTATCAATAGAGAAAATCTGGCCATGACTAATGAAGAATGTGGTGGAGGTGTTGATGAAGTGTGTAACTGTAGAGGTAATGAGGGAGTGAAAATAAGGGATGATGGTGTAGCTATGTGAGTGGGTGTGATAGTAGGTGGTGAAGAAAAAGCTTGTTGTTGGTATTGGAAATAATCCTTTTCAGAAGTTACTTGAAACTTATCGACAAAACCTTGAAGTTTATGGAAATTAGCCCAGAGTTCACTATCAAGCTCAAAATAAGAGGACTCAGAAAATATCAAGTAGGTCTCAAAATCAATGGGGTCAAATATATTTTTTGAAATGAAGGATTTAGACTTATACCTAAACAACGATGTCTCAAATTTAAAATTAAAGGACGAACCTTATGGAGAAATTAACCTCGTAGGCAAGGAGTTTGATTTCACAAGTGGAGGTAAACACTTTCAAACTTTCAGAGACTTTGTTTTCTACTTTCTTAAAATAATCTCAGCGTAATTAACAATTGTGAGGGATTTCGGTCTAGATTTGACCTAGTGTGTCTTTTGGGAGCTAGTTTTCTTGAGAATTTTCACTTTCGCTCAAATTTTATAACTTAGCCTTCTTCAAATGTCAGAAATTGTCGCCCACAAGTCTAACCTTTAGTGAACTAAAATAATTATTCCCAGGGAAACTTTTGCAATTTCTACCCGACAACGACACCAAAAATGTTATCACTCACTACATGTCCCAAGGTTGAGAATGGATACTGAAGGAGGTAACCTCAAACTAATCTCTAGGTTTGGTAGCTAGCCCTACCAAAACCATAGAGGGATCTATCAATGTAACTTTTACAATCAATGAGGATACTAAAGATGTAATGTTATTAGGCTAGATATAGGTTCAGTGAATTATGGTTTTGTTTTGAATTTTGCTGGATAGGAATGTCAGTCAAGGAACTAAGACTAGGTTTTAGGTCTAATTTCAAAGGTGTTAGCCCCCCCTATGAAATTCTTGAAAAGAAAGCTGGGGCTAGATTGTTTTGGAGCCTTCAAGGAATGCCTTTCCCCTGAAAACCCATCCTCCTTGAAGTCTCTAGGTGCTATGCCTAAAACAGTTTCCCCCTGCTGATCGATTTCTCAAAGGGTCGGTTTTCCCTCTTATATCCCTGCAACTGCCCTCATTTTAATCCCTTGACCCCTTTGTCAAAGTCCCCTGGTTCCCTCTATTTCTCCTGCCAATCCTCTAAAATCCCCAAAACCCCCTTCAAACTCCACCCATGTCCCTGGTTTAGCCTGATTCGCTACTTATCTCCTATCGTTACCCTTATAAGGCTTCAGAATGCATTAAAAAGGATTTAAAACCCACTCTGAACCTTATATCAGGCCTAGCCCCTCTTTCGATAGCCCCACGCTTTTTCCTCCACGTGATCTAGTGCCTGAACCACCCGCTGAAGCAAAAGGTGCCTATCCACTGAGTTTATCGGGTGAAATTCCATCCGTCAATCTTGGTCGATCGGATGGTGAGCATGAATCCCGACGCCCTCCGTTTTTCCCCCATTCATTTTCTCATCGCTCGATCACCATTCATTTCCCCATCAAATTAATGGTCCACAGTCCTCTCGCCGGTGGTCCCCGCCCGTGAACTGTTCCAAACCCGCCGGTTTCTCCCGCACCGCTTCTGCACAGAGGGCGGTTTTCCCCGAATGCCTAGCCATTCCATACAGTTTCCGACGCGTGTCTTCTGTACAACGGTGAAACTGCCCATCTCCCGCGCATTATCTTTCGACCACGGACGCCGAGCGAAATCGCTGTCAGCCATTAGATCTCGAAACGCTCATCCAACGGTTGGCATTCATCAAAGCTGCGCACTGCTTAACTCATGACCCCCGCACCCACTGGCCCACCGTCTGTCGTCCTCCATCGTTGATCCCCACCACGATCAAGGATCTAGTTTTTCTCCTCCGTCGTTGACCATTCCACTATCTCTCGTCTCGCCACGTCATCTCCACGTGTACCCTCTGTACCTTCACCCATTCCATTACATATAATCGATTCACTTCATGTTTTTTAATGTTTTTCATTCGTTTTTTGCTCTGCAGACCGCCACCATCCACTAGAGCAATTTGTCACCATTTATCCGTAGTCTCCCTCCATCTCATCATCTGCACAATCACGCTCATTATCCACATCATCCGCCACCCCATCCATTGTTTTCCTCATAGTTTTCGTGTTTTGCAGGGTTGTAAGTGATAAAAGACTGCCATAATGTGCAGCCTCTGCACAGTGACAGTGAAATCAAGGAAGATCATCTTCAGCGGCCGAATTTATGAGCAAAGACTCGGGAAGGTGAAGACAGGACGATCATTTAAGAGAATAGGGTTTAAACTCTGTAGAAAACCTTCCAGCACCATTAAAAGTTTGAGCTAACTTGACAGAAGCAGTGATGGAGCAACAGAGTGTTTCAGTACAAAGCAAAAGAGATTAAGGCACGCTAATGAAGATCTTGAGCCTTAAATCAGCATTTAAGAAGCAAAGCACCAGTTTGAAGACCCCGAGGATCGATCAAAAGGTCCTGAACACAAGTAAAGGTAACATCAGGGTTTATTCATCAGCAGAATGTTTTTCTTCATCAAGTACAGGGCGCCTATACAGATTTTATTATGCACCGTGTCACTGGAGGAATTTCCACCCTAACAGCAGTTCAAAGCAATTAGAACATTTATGTAGCAGAGTTCTTAGTGGTTCATTTTCCTTTTGTTTATTCACCACAAATACACCACCACAGCCGAAATATGTCAAAATCATATCCGAGAAGATCACTCTTTCACAAAAGAGGAGACAGAAATTAAACACTCAGCATTCAAACAGAATGGGCTTTGGCCCTCGTTCTTTTCAAAGGTTTAATACGGCATTTAGTGTTCACCTACCACCTCAGTCAATCTTCTGTTCATCCTCTGCTATAAAACACAGAAGGAAATTATTGTAAATGTTTTTGATGAGATATCAGAGAAATGCAAGCGTTTTCCTCTTGAGACAAGTTCTCTGTGTAATATTGTAAGATAGGCTGAGATTTGATGTATTCAGACTGAATGTTCAAGATGTGGGCAATGATGTACCTGATTGGTGTTGTTTTTAATATGACAAGCATTTTTCTTTGGATCCTGATCTAAAGCAGCTGGTGATGTTTTCCTATCTCTGTGTTTGATTTCATTTCATTCCATTTCCACTGGCTCGCATCAGAAGTTTGGCATAAGATTTACCCTTGATAGGTACCTTATGTTGCTGCTCTCCTAGCCTTTTATGTTTTCTGCTTATATGTGTATTTGAATATTGATTTCAATTGATTTAACCAGCGTAGTGGATGTCATTGCCTGCTCTCTGATGTATGAATTGATGAAATCTATGTTTATATGTTCTTTCTAGGAATTAGTTGGATGAGTTGAGAACACTGGGAGGTCTAGACCCTGTCTCTGCCTCACTAGGATCTTTCCATCTCAATTAAGCCTTTCTAAGATCCCTTGTATTGCCTCCAATTTTGTCCAAGCAGGTCTGGAGTTAAATGACCTCTGACCTGATCTATAGATAGAATTGGATGGTGCTTCTCCTTTCATTTTCAGTCCTTAATGTCCCATTTCAAATATCATCTTTAAGATCCAAATGCTCTGGATGACTAGCCCAACTGAAAGCTTTCACATTGAACACAAGTAAATACTCTCTTGAATCCATTGCCCAATGGCCTTGATGTTCTCTGAGTTATCTACCTTTGCCTAATTTCCTCTTTACTCACCCTTGTCTTATATTGGACCCTTCTTTCCTGATTCCCAACAACCAAACACGAACAAACAAACAAACCTTGCGCATATAACTAGCCTAAAATCATAACTTAGAGCCTCAAAGACATACACTTTCACTCTTATAGAGAGATCCCTCTCTGGACCTAGGAGGGCTAGATCCTAAGGTCTGAAAGTGGTTCTATGTTGTCTCATCTTTTGGTCTTGCCAACCTGGCCAAAAAATGGGAACCCCAACATAATGGCGACTCCGCTGGGGACCATTGAGTGCATTTCATTTTGAACATCCCTAGGCATTCAAAACCCACCATCTCTGGTTAGGTTGGCTGATAGTCACACCTCTTCTCAGACAACCTCAGTATCATTAGTTGTGTTCTCTTATACTCCTAGACAGAGCCTGGACAGGGCCAGGTAGCCTCTGGATCTCACCTTCTTCGGAGGTGACATATCTGGTAAATGCCCTCCCAGTCAATCTCTGGTTGGAGTTAGCCGTTTTTTAGGAGATTCCTGAAAGGTGATAGTGCCTGAGCACTGTGGTGGACAGTGTAACCCCTTAGATATACCCCAAGACCCTCCACCTGGCGACTCCATAGTTCCTAGAAGATCAAAGACTCCATTGGTGATCAGTAGGCCTGCTGGTTATCTTGGTTTCACATAAGACTCCACTGGGAGACCTGCCTTCATAAAAACACCAACCACAACAGAAGTAACAAGTAGGGTTAAGCTGCTTGGCTAGGAAACAACATTCTAGCTTTCAGAACCATTCACACAAGAGCTTATCCCAACCCTGACCCACCTGAAATAGTTGACAACCCGAAGAGTATCCTCAAGGGAAGCTCCTACACCTAAAAGACCAACTATTTCCAATCACATTCATAGAGCTAATTCTGCACCAGAAGACCTAGCAGCTCTATCACATGTTCCCCCTAACCTAGACCTACCTAATAGGCTACCAAGAACTAGGTCATTCAATCATCTAGACCAGCCAAAACCTGAGTTCCACAGTTCACCATCTCATAGTGGTCAACAAACTAGGGACAGAGGAACCCCTCCATCTACACCACCCGATACCCACTTCATTCAAAACTTGGGGCTCTCCCACCCTAAATCCGCTCAGCAAACTTCTGTTGGTCCTAATATCCCTGTCATCCATATACCAGCTGCTCAAGCCAACCCTATACCCCATCATAACATTATCATGGCAGCTTGGTATGCACCCCTGCTTTTACCTCAACCCATGCTACCCTTACCCAATGATTATCAGTCAAAAATCCCACGCTTCACTGCTAAAGAATCAATCACAGCTCAGCAACATGTAGATAAGATGGAGGATTCTTTTGATTATATGGAAATTGATGATGAAACAATCAAAATGAGAATCTTTGCCCAAAGCTTAGGGGGTGATGTGAAGAAATGGTTTAAAATTTTACCCCCTGGTAGTATCCAAGATCTCCCTGCATTATATCAGACCTTCATAAACAAATGGGAAACTAGGGAAAACCCTCGCCAACTCCTAGCAGAATACATGAGCCTCAAAAGGAATGTGGGAGAGAGTGTCCATGATTACACCACTAGATTCAACAACATTTACAATGCTCTTCCTCCACACATGAAACCTCCACAAGGTATGGCCCTGGCCAAACACCCTGATGGGTTTGATGCTGACATGGCCTATGAGCTTAGGGATAAAGAGTACACCACATTGGAGGACATGCAGAAAGGAGCAATGAACATAGAGGCAAACCTGATTGAGAAAAGAGCAAGACTGAGATCGGAGAAGAGGGTAACATATAGGGATGACACTGTAGCCTCCACATCAGACCCAAACTATGATAGATTATCTAAAAATGTTAATAAGCTACAACAAATGATGGAGAAAATGGTTGTCACGGTCAGTAACCAAAACAAAAACCAAAACCAAAACCAGAACTTTAGAATGAACAACAATGCTCCCAACAGACAAAAGGAATCAGATCAACAAGTTATTCCCCCTTTCCAAAAAAATTTAGATGAAGATGAGGGAATCATAGAAGAGTCTAAAGGGAATACAATAAACATGTTCGAAACAGATAACTCAATCCATAACTGTGACTCAGAGGAAGACCAGCCCTCACCTTCCTATTGGGAGGAGGAGTGGTTCGAATCCGAGGATTACAGATTAGGATTCGAAAATGCCATGATGCGGGTCAGAGAACAATATGAACTTAGGAGCAGAAAGAACCAAGAAAATTCCAAAATGGAGACTCCTAAGACTACCATCAAGAAAATACCTGATAAAACTTCTAAAGCATCCACTGTGAGTAGTAAAACAGCAGCTGAAAGTTCTGGGAAAAACAAAGAAAAGGACAACCAGAAGAATGAAAAACAAGATGAGCCCGCTAGCAGCACTAGCACTGCAGTTAGTGCTCCTGATAAAACGATTCCTGACCCTGTACATAGTGAGAAATCACAAACTGATTCAGCTACTAAGACAATAGAAAATAAAACAGAGTTAAACACTCCAAAGACCCAGTCCAATTTCAATTTAGAGAGTGAGATTGCAAAAATCAAAATCTCTGTACCATTATCTGAGCTGGCCACTCAGGATGTATATAAAGGCCAAATTTTGAAAGCATTAAATCTAGGAGAAAACAAAGATACTGTAAATCTGAATGATGATCAACCTGCCCTCCTGTTTGGTCCAAAGATTGAGAGAAAGTTTCAGGAAGGGGTAGTTCCACCTTTTTATATCAGTCTCAACATTCATGACAAAATACTCCACAATGCCATGCACGATTCTGGAGCATCACACAATTTAATGCCTAAGGTGGTGATGGAAAGACTAGGCCTAGAGATAACCCGCCCTTACAAATATTTGTATTCGTTTGACTCTAGCAAAGTAAAGTGCCTAGGTCTAATCAAAGATTTATGTGTGAGCCTTACCCAGATTCCTACTAAGTGTATGGTCATGGATGTGGTGGTAGCAGATGTGCCACCCAAGTATGGCATGTTACTATCTAGATCATGGGGAGCCAAACCGCAAGGAACGATGCAGATGGATGGCTCATATGCCACTATCCCTATATTTGGCCAACTTAGGAGACTGTATAGAGAGTCCCAGATGAATTTCCTAGTCAGTAGCCCCGAGAAACCTGAAAATTCACCACTATAATTTGTACACACAGACCTGGACTCTTTCATTCTTTATAACTACCCATCCTTAGGAGAGCCAGCGTCAGAAAACGGAAATACAAACAATAACATAGAGCCCATGGACTTTAACATAATGGCTACCCTAGAAGAGTACGATGAAGAAAACCATGGGCAGGGTACTGAAAATGAAACTCTGAGTGAACAAGAAACAGAACGTAAATAGCCATCTAACCAGATCCCTAAAACTCTTACATTTCATGAAGAACGAAGAGATCCACATCCTAGTACAGACCCCATAGTGCAACATAATGGTGAACCCCTGTGGGAGATGAATTTCGATGGGTCTTGTACCAGAAAAGACGCTGGGGCAGGGGTGTGGGTACGTAACGTGGAGAGGGATTATGCTGAGAGCCCACTTCAAATGCACAAATAATATTGCAGAATATGAGGCTCTCATCCTGGGTCTGAATCTGTTGAAGAAATTAGGAGCCCATAGGATAGTTGTGAGAGGAGACTCAAAGTTAGTTATCAAACAGGAGAATGGTGAATATACAACGAAACATCCCCGACTAAGAGCCTATAGGAACGATGCCATGGATATATTGAAAAATTTCATGGAATATGAATTGGTGTTTGTCCCTAGGGGTCAAAATGTTATTGCAAATGGATTGGCTTGCCTGGCCAGTTCATATGCTAAGACTCCCCCTGACCAAAAAATCATCATTTAGACCAAGTTCTGACCTGCAGTGCCAGACAACGAAAAATATTGGCAGGTCTTTGAAGGAGACAAACAGATTGAAGATTTTCTGGTGGGTAGAAATGAGTTTGAATTTTCTGATTCCAACTCAAAATCTGATGACAGCTGCCCAAGTGGGAACCCCCCAGATGAACAAGCAACACCTCATAATATATAAATAAACGCTTTTTCCCTAGAAACTGGAAGTGCAACCACAGAACGTGAAAACACAGAGAGTGAGGAAATGGAGGTGCTGCAGGCCAAAGACAAGAATATACCCAGAGGCCTGGCACCTTTGGAGGACCTTTTTTACTTTGATGATGTAGCGAAAAAGCCCACTTTGGAACATGCAGATTCAGATGTAGAAGAATGCAACGTAGGCACTGAAGATAAACCCAAAATGATCAAACTGGATAAGTCTATACCTGCAAACATGAAGAAGAGATACGTTGACCTTTTCAAGGAATTCATTTACGTGTTTGCATGGAGTTACGAAGACTTAAAGGCCTATGACACAAATATAATACAACACAAAATACCCTTGAAGGAAAATCAGAAGCCTTTCAAACAAAAACTTTGCAGAATCAATCCAAAACAATTACCTGCAATTGAAAAGGAGATTAAGAAGATGTATGATGCAGGCATAATAGTCCCTGTGAGGTTTTCTGATTGGGTATCTAATCTACTGGTTGTGAGGAAGAAAACAGGGGAGATCAGACTATGCATTGACTTCAGAAACCTCAACAGAGCCTACCTGAAAGACAACTACCCTTTGCCTAGAATGGAACATATCCTATAGAAGGTAGTGGGCTCTAAGAGAATCTCCCTTCTTGATGGTTTTTCAGGATACAATCAAGTTCTTGTACTCCTAGAAGATCAGCTCAAAACAGCTTTTACTACTCCATGGGGCACCTTCATGTATGTGAAAATTCCTTTTGGATTGATGAATGCTAGCGCCACCTTCCAAAGAGCGATGGATATAGCTTTCTCAGATGAGATAGGACACTTCATTTTTATCTACTTGGATGACTTAACTGTCTATTCTAAAACTGAAGAAGAACACCTAAAACATCTGAGGAAAGTTTTTGAAAAATGTAGAAGGTACGGTCTGTCCTTAAATCCTAAGAAAAACGTGTTTGGGCTGCAAGAAGGTAAAATTCTTGGTCACATTATATCAGAGAAAGGGATTAGGATAGACCCACAGCGAGTTGAGGGAATACTTCAAATCTCACACCCGAGAAACATCAAAGAATTACAGTCCTTCGCTGGGAAGATCAATTTCCTTAGGAGATTCATTCCCAACCTAGCTGAGCACCTTAGGAAAATGACCAACATGCTGAAGAAAGGTGTCGTAATTAAGTGGACTGTTGAAGCCAAGAAATCTTTTGAGTCAATAAATATTGCACTCACTCAAGCCCCAGTTCTTATCAGCCCAGATTTCTCAAAGGATTTCTTGATTTTTTCATTCACCTCCCAGCATACAGTGGCTGTGGTTTTACTGCAAAAAAATTCAGAAGGAAATGATCAGCCAATTTCTTTTTTCAGCAAAGCTTTGAGAGACGTACCCTTAAAATACAACATCATGGAAAAACATGCCTATGCCCTGGTCAAGGCCTTAAAATATTTTAGGGTGTACATTCTGCATTCTCACACCATAGCCTTTGTCCCAAATATAGTGGTTAAAGACATCTTGTCCCAAGACCCTGATGGAAAAAGGGGCAAGTGGATTGCTACACTTTTAGAATATGATCTCGAAATAAGACCCACCAAGCTAATAAAAGGTCAAGGCCTGGAACGATTAATGGCTGAATCAAACTTGCAGGCCCTTGACATTAACATGGTAAATGCCTTAAATGAGCAGGAAGGATTGCCCCACCCAACTGTCGAGGAGAAGTTCTAGAACTCTCCTTCATATTCTGATATCCTTTATGTGCTCACCAATCTCAATGCCCCTCCAGAACTGCCCAAAACTAAGGCTATATTCATAAAGCTAAAAGCCAGAAATTACTGCATCCTGAATGAAAACCTATATTGGAAAAATCCAAATGGCCTATTGCTGAAATGCTTGCCTGAAACTGAAGCTGAAAGAATTAAACAGGAACTCCATGTTGGGGAGTGTGGAGGCCACCTGAATTGGAAAGCCACTGCAAACAAGATACTCAGGGCTGGTTATTATTGGCCCACACTCTTCAATGATATCCATAAAATGATGACTGCCTGTCATAAATGCCAAATCTTTGAAGGTAGAAAAAAGCTTCTTCCCCTCCCTTTGCAACCTATCACTGTAGAAGGTCCCTTCATGCAATGGGGCCTAGCTTTTATCAGAGAAATTCATCCCTCTTCTTCTGGGAAACACAAATGGATCCTAACTTCTACAGATTACTTGACCAAATGGATAGAGGCCATACCCACTAGGAATGCCACTGATTCTGTCATCATTAGGTTCCTAGAAGACTTCATCCTGTCTCGGTTTGGCTGTCCAAGAAAAATAATCACTGATAATGCTGCTGCTTTCGGATCCAAGAGAATGGTTGATTTCTGTCACAGGTATGGAAGAGCCCTTGGTCATTCGACTGCCTATTATCCTCAGTGTAATGGATTAGCTGAATCATCCAACAAAAGCCTGGTGAACATCATTAAGAAGCTACTGGAAGAGAACCGAAAGTCATGGCACAAAAATTTGGTGCATGCTTTGTGGGCAGACAGGCTCACAACGAAGAAATCCATTGGCATGTCACCATTCCAACTTGTCTATGGAACCAAAGCAGTTTTCCCTACCAGCCTGGGGGTGCCAGTGATTAAGCTTGTCCAAGAGATTCAGACAGAGGAAAATAGTATGGTGAGAAGAATTAATGAAACTATCCATCTTCAGCAAAAAAGGGAGCAGGTTTATAGCAGAGCTGTTAGAGTTTAGGAAAACATAAAGAGGCAGTTTGACAAAAGAGCCAAAGCTTCAGATTTCAAAGTTGGGGACAAGGTTCTGAAATGGGACTCAAGGAGAGAGGACAAAGGTAAACATGGCAAGTTTGACAGCTTGTGGCAAGGTCCATATATCATCCAAGCCACTTTGGGTCCTAATGTGTTTTTCTTGCAAGAACTTGATGGTACAGAGCTGCTTGGGGGTCCTGTCAATGGCAGGATGCTCAAGCACTACTTCTACTAAATTTCAGTTTCCAGTTTCATTCTCCATTGTATATATCATTGCAGTTTTGTTTTTTCCAAAAAAAAAAAAAAGAGAGAGAGGTTCAAACATGCTCAAAACATGAACCTCTGAAAGGAAAAAGAGTGGCTCAAACATGATCAAAATCTGGGCCAAAGGGAGCAGAATGGATGGTCCTAATATGCTCAAAATCTGGACCAGCAGAGAAATAAGAATCAGCTCTAACATGCTCAAAACCAGAGCTGAAGGGAAGAAAAGAAAGTGACTCTAATATTCTCAAAACCTGAGTCACAGAAAAGAAGGATATTTCAAATTGCAGATTTCCAGCCTTCACAGTTTTGTCTCCAAGTTTTCTACAAAATTCTATCCATGTGCAACTGTTTTTATGCCTTGGATCCACAGCAAGTCAGACAATTTAATCCTGGCTTGAATTTTTTTCAATTTCTGTCGTAGAATATAGAGAAGAAATCTGCTGGACCATTTAATCCCAACAGATATTAGATTAGGTAGAGAATCAAATGAGACCAACAGTCTAACCTGGTCTCATGGAGCAATAAGGGTAGAAGTAGAATAGGTTTGTTTTTTGTTTCAAAAATAAATGATGTAAAGGGTCTGCTAGCTCAAATGCACCCTAAAAGAAGAAAAAATGTTAGGATTGTAGTTGGGTAGGTAGATTGGTTGGGAAATTTTTTTTTGCTGATTTATGTATCTAACATATTGTGGCAGCCAAAAATTGAAGAAAGAAAGGGATGCGCCGAGCAGCAAGCATTTGGCCTACTCCAAAGATCATTTCTGGTTTCTTGACTCCTTCAAGAAGAAGCCATCCCCATGTGGAGCCACTGTTAGCCCCCCTATGAAATTCTTGACAAGCAAGATGGGGGATAGATTGTTTTGGAGCCTTCAAGGAATGCCTTTCCCCTGAAAACCCATCCTCCTTGAAGTCTATAGGTGTTATGCCTAAAATAGTTTCCCCCTGCTGATCGATTTCTCAAAGGGTCGGTTTTCCCTCTTTATCCCTGCAACTGCCCTCATTTTAATCCCTTGGCCCCTTTGTCAAAGTCCCCTGGTTCCCTCTATTTCTCCTGCCAATCCTCTAAAATCCCCAAAACCCCCTTCAAACTCTACCCATGTCCCTGGTTTAGCCTAATTCGCTACTTATCTCCTATAGTTACCCTTATAAGGCTTCAGAATGCATTAAAAAGGCTTTAAAACCCACTCCAAACCTTATATCAGGCCTAGCCCCTCTTCCGATAGCCCCACACTATTTCCTCCACGTGATCCAGTGCCCGAACCACCTGCTGAAGCAAAAGGCGCCTATCCACTGAGTTTATCAGGTAAAATTCCATCCGTCGATCTTGGTTGATCAGACGGTGAGCGTGAATCCCGACGCCCTCCGTTTTTCCCCAGTTCATTTTCTTATCGCGTGATCGCCATTCATTTCCCCGTCAGATCAACGGTCCATAGTCCTCCCGTCGGTGGTCCCCACCCGTGCACTGTTCCAAACCCACCGGTTTCTCTCGCACCGCTTCTGCGCAGAGGGCGGTTTTCCCCGAATGCCCAGCAATTCCATACAGCTGCCGACGCGTGTCTTCTGTACGACGGCAAAATCGCCCATCCCCCGCGCATTATCTTTCGACCACGGACGCCGAGCGAAATCGCTGTTAGCCATTAGATCTCGAAACGCTCATCCAACGGTCGGCATTCATCAAAGCTGCGCACTGCTTAACTCATGACCCCCGCACCCGCTGGCCCACCATCTGTCGTCCTCCACTGTTGATCCCCACCACGATCGACGGTCCAGTTTTTCTCCTCCGCCGTTGACCGTTCCACTATCTCCCGTCTCACCACGCCATCTCCACATGTACCCTCCGTACCTTTGCCCATTATTTTACATATAATCGGTTCACTTTCGTGTTTTTTAATGTTTTTCATTCGTTTTTCGCTTTGCAGACCGCCACCATCCACTAGAGAAATTTTTCACCATTTCTCCACAGTCTCCCTCCATCTCATCATCTGCACAATCACGCTCATTATCCACATCATCCGCCACCCCATCCATTGTTTTCCTCACAGTTTTCGTGTTTTGCAGGGTTGTAAGTGATAAAATACTGCCATAATGTGCAGCCTCTGCACAGTGACAGTGAAATCAAGGAAGATCATCTTCAGCGGCCGAATTTATGAGCAAAGACCCGGGAAGGTGAAGACAGGATGATCATTTAAGAGAACAGGGTTTAAACTCTGTAGAAAACCTTCCAGCGCCATTAAAAGTTTGAGCTAACCTGACAGAAGCAGAGATGGAGCAGCAGAGTGGTTCAGTACAAAGCAAAAGAGATTAAGGCACGCTAATGAAGATCTTGAGCCTTAAATCAACGTTTAAGAAGCAAAGCACCAGTTTGAAGACCCCGAGGATCGATCAAAAGGTCCTGAACACAAGTAAAGGTAACATCAGGGTTTATTCATCAGCATAATGTTTTTCTTCATCAAGTACAGGGCGCCCATATAGCTTTTATTATGCACCGTGTCCCTGGAGGAATTTCCACCCTAACAGCAGTTCAAAGCAATTAGAACATTTATGTAGCAGACTTCTCAGTGGTTCATTTTCCTTTTGTTTATTCACCACAAATACACCACCGCAGCCGGAATATGTCAAAATCATATCCGAGAAGATCACTCTTTCACAAAAGAGGAGACAGAAATTAAACACTCAGCATTCAAACAGAATGGGCTTCGGCCATCGTTCTTTTCAAAGGTTTAATACGACATTTATTGTTCACCTACCACCTCAGTCGATCTTCTTTTCATCCTCTGCTATAAAACACAGAATGAAATTATTGTAAAGGTTGTTGATGAGATATCAGAGAAATGCAAGCGTTTTCCTCTTGAGACAAGTTCTCTGTGTAATATTGTAAGATAGGCTGAGATTTGATGTATTCAAACTGAATGTTCAAGTTGTGGGCAATGATGTACCTGATTGGTGTTGTTTTTAATATGACAAGCATTTTTCTTTGGATCCTGATCTAAAGCAGCTGGTGATGTTTTCCTATCTCTGTGTTTGATTTCATTTCATTCCATTTCTACTGGCTCGCATCAGAAGTTTGGCATAAGATTTACCCTTGATAGGTACCTTATGTTGCTGCTCTCCTAGCCTTTTATGTTTTATGCTTATATGTGTATCTGAATATTGATTTCAATTGATTTAACCAGCGTAGTGGATGTCATTGCCTGCTCTCTGATGTATGAATTGATGAAATCTATGTTTAGATGTTCTTGCTAGGAATTAGTTGGATGAGTTGAGAACACTGGGAGGTCTAGACCCTATCTCTGCCTCACTAGGATCTTTCCATCTCAATTAAGCCTTTCTAATATCCCTTGTATTTCCTCCGATTTTGTCCAAGCAGGTCTAGAGTTAAATGACCTCTGACCTGATCTATAGAAATAATTGGATCGTGCTTCTCCTTTCATTTTTAGTCCTTAATGTCCCATTTCAAATATCATCTTTAAGATCCAAATTCTCTGGATGACTAGCCCAACTGAAAGCTTGCACATTGAACACAAGTAAATCCTCTCTTGACTACATTGCCCAATGGCCTTGATGTTCTCTCAGTTATCTACCTTTGCCTAATTTCCTCTTTTCTCACCCTTGTCTTATATTGGACCCTTCTTTCCCGATTCCCAACAACCAAACACAAACAAACCAACAAACCCTGTGCATATAACTAGCCTAAAATCATAACTTATAGCCTCAAAGACATACACTTTTACTCTTATAGAGAGATCCCTCTCTGGACCTAGGAGGGCTAG
The DNA here is from genome assembly GCA_034641835.2 of Pinus albicaulis. NCBI lineage: Eukaryota > Viridiplantae > Streptophyta > Pinopsida > Pinales > Pinaceae > Pinus > Pinus albicaulis. The sequence continues at coordinate 978,845,073 of CM076575.1, forward strand.
ATCCTAAGGTCTGAAAGTGGTTCTATGTTGTCTCATCTTTTGGTCTTGAGAACCTGGCCAAAACATGGGAACCCCAACAAAAGGTACAGTTGCAGAGATGAAGATGAGGCTAGGTAGGTATACTTAGGAACATACTTAATTTTTCATTTTTTATAGGGTTTTAAATGAGAGAGGTAAACTAAGAATGAGAATTTTACATGAATTCTTTCATCAGAGGAATTAGAACACATTCATGAAAATATTATAAACCAGGGCATAAAAAGCAAGATTTATGTTCATAGACTCATAAGATCATCATATAGAAGCATACATGTGATGGAAAGAAAGCATAAACATTCAAATTTATGGCGTTACTAAGAAAAACAATGATAATAATATTACCACTAGAGTCCCAAAATTATAGCTGCAACATGTCTTTGATTTCACTAAAAAGTTTGTACATAAGCTCCACACTGCAAATAAAAATTATCCAACCTTTTAAATGACTTGAGTTGGAATACATATATAAAATATCAGATATGCCACCTCATTGGGTCGAACCCTGATGCAAAATACATCATAAATGCACCCTATGTGTCATTACCTAGAATTTAGGGAAGTTAGAAACAATCCCCCCAAATTTAGCTAATAACTAGGAGTGTTCGTCTCCTTGAGTTATTACATGATTCCTCAACAATGAGGGACAAAAAAAAAATCTCTTATCCACAAAACACCTCATAGGACAATTGCAACCTCAATATTTGGAACATTATGTTGTGACACTTGTCCATAAAGGATCCAAGACAAAAGCGTCGCGCCAGTTACAGAAGTGTCGCACCCATTTAGCAGAAGCATCGCACCACTTTGAAGGTAATTTTGGTTGAATTTAAGGCATCCTCCTGCGAGTCTAAAGAATAGGAGGTATCCATGGATGTCCTCTATCCATCCCAACCTTGAAACTGAGAAAATACCTCCTAGAAGGCCTTCAAAAATCCATTTTCCTAACCTTACTCCAGAAGCGTCGCACACAGGAAAAAACAGTGGTGGAAGCATGAAAAAGAGGTTATTTTTTTTTAATCTCCAAAAATGGGCGGTGTCATGATAACCTGAGACCACATCTATAAATTACATTGCAATAGTTTTCTAACCATATAGAAAAATCCTCATTTGGAGGCTTCGAGGAAAAGCATCGCACTGCTACGCAACACTTCTACAAAGGTCAATTTTCCAGATTTTGTCAAAAATCACAAAAAGTGCCCAAAATGTCAAAAGCTTGATAAATTTTGGTCTATTACATCCTTGAATGATAAACTAAACAACTAGGGATGCCTCAGCTAGAAAATCCAATTTATCTTTCTCCTTTAGATTATTTAGGGTTTCTTTAAGTTTTTTCCTCAAATTCTTCATCCTGACCTTGGCGATTTGGTTTCCTTTATTCATTCTTTAAAATATTCTCAAGATTCAGTTTCACCTTTCAATCCATGGCTCTTTGTATTTCTCAATTTCAGCAGCAATCAACTCATCAAAGGTTAGTTGACCTAATGGAGGATATGGCTCTCTTTCTTGTTCTTTTTGCTTGGTTAATCCTCTTTTTATTCGCCTCCTTAGCTTTATTTCAGCCTCTATGTCTTCCAAATGATCAACATTTACCACTTCCTTTACCTTTGTTTGCCTGAAGGTATTCCTTTGGTTTTCTTTGAAGTACTTTTTTCACCTTCAACTGCATCTTTTTTTTCCATAGGAAGGTAATCATGAAATTTTCCCTTGAGAGGCTATCCTTAAGCTCTGCTATCTCAGCATCCTTTTCGCTTATTATCTCCTTAGCTGATTTGTATTCTACTCGCTGTGCCATGTCAAACTACATAGGCGCTTGTTCCTCATGTTGCTGCAATGGTGACTCGTCCTCATGCAAATATGGTTTCTCCAAGGTTTCTTTTTGCTCAATTGAAATTTCAGGTGTAAGCACACCTTTAGTGATCATAGGAGAAAAAAACCATCTATTTACCCTTCTCATAGGTTTTATTAATTTCAACCCTTGGTGTCTTTATAACTTCTCCTTGTATACTTGAATAGCCAACCTCCTTTGGTTGTATTGATGTTGATGGTATGTTCTAAATGATGGGTGGGCTAGTAGTAGGCATAGATGCAATTGTCTTCATCAAAGATTCCCAAGACATATTGATTTCTAAAAGTTGATGCAAGACTATAAGCTTGACCAAATGATGCTATACAAAATTAGTCTGATGATCATTGCCTTTACTTTTTACCTTCTTAGTCATTTTGACCAAACTCCTGAATAGATAATTAGTAAAATTGAGTGGCTTGGTGGCAAATAAGTGCATCAATAGCCTTATATGGTACTATTAAAATCTTGAGAATCCTCCTTCACATGTAAAATACTTCATGATTAGCTTCATAAAATGGGCATACTTGTCAAGTAAATGCCTGAAATGAAATATGTGTTCAGGAGCATCTTTGCAATGAGGTTTTAAGAACATTTTTTAGTTATCAATGTCCAAGTCCATCCATTTGAACCAGATTTCTCCATGGCTAGGGATACCCTTTTTTGAGGCAATAACATATGTCGATATGGTGAGTTCAATACCAGCTATGATAGACTTATCTCTCCTGAATCTGGTAGCAAAAAGGCTTATCAATTGAGCATGACAACCTGGTTCTTGGATTATCTCACCAAACCTTAAACAACCATTGTTTTCAAAATATCTATTAACATAAGGAGAAGAAATGATATCCTGCAAGTTGGATGGCTTAAACCTGGAATAATTACCTCCCTTATGGACCCTTTTCTTGCCCTTCATGATGTTTTTCAACAAGGAAAACCCTAGCTTGGTGTCGTGGAAAGGGAAGATGAAAAATTAGGAAAATAGGGGATAGTGTTAGAGTGGTTTTAGGGACAAAAATGAGATGCAAGGGAGTTAGGGAAAAATCCCTAAAACTTTGGGGAGGTAGGGTGATGAGGTGGCTACAAGATGCAAGTGACATTTTTGGAAATGGGCATGAGGAAGGTGTCGAAAAGTTAAAAACACAAATTTTTCCTAGTTTACCTACAAAAACGTAGTGAAAACTAGGGTTTGAGTGAAAATGATAGCTATGAGAGGTATCAGTGGTATTTAGTGATTTTATAAGGCATATGGATGATATATGAATGTTTGTAGATGATGAAATTAGGGTTTTCCCAATCGAAGCAACCAAACTTGAAAGAAACCAAAAACGTAGTGGAGAAAACCTAGATGAGGGAATCCACCCTTTACTGATGAAATTGACTTGAATTATGTAGGACGAGCATTTACTTACTGGTTTGGAGGTCTCTAAACCTTGAGAAAATATTATTTGACCCTTCGATAATTCTTTTTGAGCTTGGAAGAAAAAGTGTAGCACCCTTTATAGAAGCGCAGCGTAGCTACCAAAAGTGTAGTGCAACTACCAGAAGTGTAGCGCAAAGAAGTTTAGCACAATTTTTGTTGGTTTATTTGACCTTTAGATAGTTGTGGAGTTTTGTGAGGATGAGAGAGGAGCTCTTTGAACATCAAAGGATTAAATGACTTCAAGAAGCTTCATTTCCTTTTATAACTCACAAAATTTACTTTTTTGTCTTCTAGTGAAATCATAAATTATTTGAGAATTTTTTTATTTTTTGAAAACTTGATCATGCAACATACTCCTTGAGAAAATACAAATTTCCTTTACTTTAATTTCTTATCTTTGGTAACTCCCAATGAAGTTGATTTGTATGGTGAAAATGAATCTTGTTTTCCTTCTTTCATGACATGATTGAACATATTAATGGTGAAACAAAGTAAACCTAGATCATGACCTAGATGGAGGTATGTTGCTTTGACCTATGACCCTAGATTGATGATGGCCATGAATGAGTGAAGGGAGTAGCATTTTAGACCTAGACAAAATTCGATGAAAAAAATTTTAATTGAGAATTTTTTTGAAAACATAAAATTTTGACCAAGGACCACTACCAAGTAAACCTAAAAGAGTGTATTTTATCACTGAACATTTAGACGCTAAAATGACATACTTTACCCATTTTACATGAGTTTTTGTATTGTAATCATCTTTTCGATGCAATTCTAATTGTCAGTGTATCACTTAGATATTATGGCAATTTTTTTACACAATATCCATATGAACATGTACATTGATAATAGATTTTATTAAGACAATTTGTAATCGCTTGTATCCTTATTGTCTAATCTATGCAAATGAAATTCTTAGTGTCACAAGTATTTCTTCTAAATATGAAAGTGGATTTATAGTTGGTAATGGATTTTTATGTCTTATTTGTTCAGGTTTTTCAAATTGTGAAAGTTTTCCATTTTGAAGTGCTCTTTTGTAGGATACACATATGTTTTCACTGGTAAAGTTTCTATTGCTCAATGTCAAATTCATGTTCTCTTCTTACAAATCTCTAGTGAAGCAAGCGATATTATTTGGAAAATGCAATTTGGTGCAAAATGCAAATGTGTTCCTAGATGTGCCTTGGAATTTTTTCATATAAATACATTTTGCATCTTTCTTTCTTGGATGGATTCGAGTGCTCATTATACATTTTTTATCATTTCTGATATTGAGAAGTATTTTTTTTAATCTAAGAAGTATTATTCTTGTCTTATTATCAGAAGATGTTTTTTTATATACAAATTGCATAGGTTGGTAATGTGCATGTCTATATGTGTCAGGAACATTATTGGATATGTCATTGCATTTGCTTCTTATACGTGTGAATTGTTTAATTTTGTGATAATTGAGCCTAGGACACTTAGTTGGACTCATTGGTTGTGAGTTAGATGATATCTCAGATTCAATTTCGTTACTGAAATGTATCTAAGAAGTAGATTTATTTTTTTCTAGTAGACACTTACAAGGAAATGTGGTATCATTGGTGCTATGTCATTTCATTTTCCTCTTGTACGTATGAATTTCTTCATTTTGTGATAACTAAGCTTAGGACACTTAGTTGAGTTCTTTAAATGAGATTCCATTTCAAATTCAATGTCATTGTTGAAATGTATGTGAGAAATAGATTGTTCTAGTACACGGTTATGAGGCAATATGTTATCATTGTTACATATGTCATTGCATTTACCTCTTGTACGTATGAACTAATTCATTTTTTGATAATTGAACCTACGACACTTGGTTGAACCCACATGCTGTAAATGAGATTCCATTTTAATTTCAATGTCATGTTTTAAATTTATGTGAGAAATAGATTTATCTTTTTATAGTACACGCTTATGAGACAATATGTTGTCATTGTTTCATACGTAATTTCATTTACTTCTTGTACATATGAATTTATTCATTCTGTGATAACTGAGCCTACAAACTTAGTTGGATGCACCTCTTGTAAAAGATATGTTATCTCAAATTCAATATCATTGTTGAAATGTACGTGAGATATAGATTATTGTTTTTCTAGTATATTCCTCTGAGGCAATGGGTTATCATTGTTGCATTCAATATTATCTGATCTTTCAATTGTACCATAACAAACGTTTCCTTGTTTTTTTTCAAGATATATTATATTATCGCATTTCTTTAATTCATATATCGCTATTACAATATTTTTTTGGTCCCATGTACACTTGTTGGGAATGCATGTTAAATGTTTCATTAGCGGTTGTATATTTTTTTACTAAAACCATCTTGAAAAATCTTATCACCATCATATTGTTTTTGTATCGTTGGCCCATAATGGATGTGTAATGTATCTATTTTGAATGACATGACGTTAACCACTTCATTACATCTCAAATGAGAAAATTTGTAACTAACAATGTTATTAGTGACAAAGTAGCATAGTTGGATGTTCACTTTGAATATGACAGATATACATTGCAAAAGAAATGGTCCACCCTCTATTTGTCCCTTTTCATATGGAATTTCCATATTTATGAGATATTGTTTCCATTTCCTACTCATTGCATATTGTATCACATCAACTATCAGGTATTGTTCTAAACAATGCAAGGCTTGTTGATTGCTTGTGTAAGAGCATTACAGGAGGATTTGAAAATGTAAAGTCACAAACATTGTGCATAGAATTTTGTTGCTACTAAAGACTATCACTATAATTAGATTTTTATTTTGTTGACGTCATTAGTTAATTTAAATGCATATTATGTACAATATGCATCCAATATTTTTGGATATATTTGCACATAGATAACAAGTAGATATTAGATTGTTTAGAAATGCATATTGGGAATTTTTGGTAAAGCAATGGTTCACAGTGACCACTAACAAGATTATCAATATGGAAGAGGATGAAATATGGAATTTTTGAAATGGCACCAAGAAATGGAAACCAAGGGGCTTCTGATGTAATTTTTCCTTAATTAAATTGGAAGAGAAATTGTAATTTCATCTCATACAACTTGTATTAGTTAACTAAGTCGTGATTACTGAGTTATCTTAGGAAATTAGAGTTGAGGGTCAGACTGGAGGCATGCAAATTTCTCTCATGGTTTAAGGGGGTATAGTTAGAATTATTTGTGAGTTTTGATTATTTAACTCATTTAATTGAGTTAAAATCAGTTTAACTAGTTCTAACTGAGAGATGAGCTAGTGAGAGGTGTAGTGAATTAAATTTGATTTAATTCACAAGTAGTGATTAATCAGTTAACTGATAATTCTCTATAAATACTTTTTGCATGTTAGTTCTAAGGAAAGCTCAGTTGAGACTGAGGTTAAAAGGATGATAACTATTAGTTGTATAATTAGAAAATTATACGTGTCAATTCTAGAGTCATGTGGAAGCCTATGATGAATTGCGCAATCAATTCCATGGAATTTCCTATTTAATAGGGTGAAAAATCCTCCAATAATGCGTGAGAAAGGTTGGCTGAGCAGAGGCTGAGAATTGGTTAAGTATTTGAATGATTTTCCCTAGATTAGAGTGAGGCACTTGGCAGCGTGCAAGAGTTTATCAACAAGAGAAAAACATTGTATGATTGATAGCATGATTTTAGGCAATGTGCTTTCCACAAATACATCTTTTGTTGTGTGATTTCTTATTTATTTCTCTTACTTGTTATGTGATTGTGCGATCATGTTTTGTTTCTACAAATTGTAGAAGGATTCAATATTTTATTTTACTACATCACAAGATCATATTGAATCCCATTGTTATATTTTCTACATGGTATTAGAGTGCCATGAATCACAATAGAAGAGAAGAACATAGTTTGTTTTGAACAGGTTCAAATTTGCAAATTAATTCTTCAGGACCCAGGAACAGATCCTGATGTATTTCAATGGCTTGATAATTGAATATTCCCTTGAGGGAAATTCAAATTACATAGCATGGAAGGACAAGATGGAGGCAGATCTCAAGGAAAATAGGCTAAAGGAATTCATTGATACTGATATTCCTCAGCCCATAGCAGCAAATTCCCAACAACGTGATGAATGGAAGAAGAATGTAGTAAAGGTGAGAAGGATATTTTTAGAGGGAGTTGGAAATAATATTGTTTCAAGTATCCATGGGAAAGAGACTCCATATGATATGTGGAAGGCCTTGACAGATCTGTTTTATAACTATAGCGACCATAGGAATCTTGTGTTGAAATACATTCTCAGGAAGATGAAAATGGAGAAGGGTGAAATGATCCAAAAATAATTGATGAAGTTCACTCAGTGTCGAGATGATATTTGAATTGTTGGCATGACTATTTCATCACTTGATTTTTTGAGCCTAGATCTTCTTGGACTTCCCAAGAGCTGGCATAGCTACCAGGACTTTGTGAATGGGAGGGAGAAGCTACCATATTGGGAGCGACTATTGTCTGATTTGGTACAAGAAGAAATTTTTCAGAGCACCAGATATGGATCCTCATCAAAGACTGATGATGAGGATAACGGTGCCTTGGCTGGAAAGGTGAATAAATGGAAATGGAAGCCATCCACTTCCAAATAATAGTTTGACAAGGCAGGAAATAAGTGAGACTTATCAAAGGTAACTTTTTTCAATTGTCATGAACATGGACACTATGCCACAAATTGTCCACAAAAGAATACCAACAAGAAGGCCTCAGGAGGAGGATCACATGAAGCACTTGTTTCATAGTTCGATTTGGATTTCACTCTCATTATATGCATGGTGTCATCAGTGATGGGTTCTGCGTGGTACTTGGATGGTGGAACTCATTCCATATGACTGGCAACAAAGAATTCTTTAGTAGCTTGGAGGACTAGTATCTCAAGATGCACATTGAGATGGGTGATGACGGGAGGTACAACACTACCATTGTAGGTACAGTTACCTTTTATAGGAGTTCAGGTAATTCACGCACATAAAAATATGTCATGCATGTTACTAGTTTAAATAAGAATTTGGTTTATGTTTCTATGTTGGAATATTGTGGCTATGATGTGATCTTCAATGAAGGACAAGTGTTCCTTCGTCAAAAAGCCACAGGACAGGTGAAAAATATTGGGGTTCGAGTAAATAAGCTCTATAAAATGGATGTAGAAGATTTTGTAGCATTGAGCATGAAAGTAGAGAAGGTGGAGAGCCGAGACATTGGTGAGTTATGGCATAGGAGGTTAAGCCATCTACACGACAACACTTTCAGGATCATGCAACATATTTCTACATGACTTCCAAAGGGTGCACTTGTGTAAAGAGATACATGCAAAGGGTGTACATTGGGGAAGTATACCGAAGCCACCTTTCAAGATAAGGAAATCCGAGCCAAGGTGATCCTTGAGAGAGTTCACTCAGATTTGTGTGGACCATTATCGACAGCTTCCACCGCAAATCACATGTATTATGTGCTTTTTTTTATGATTTTTCAAGAAAGTGTTCGATTTTCTTCATGCAGAAGAAATATCAGATGTAGAGAAAGATACAGGGAAGAAGGTGAAGGCTCTAATTAGAGACAATGGTGGAGAATATATCTCTAATGAATTAAATAACTTTTGTGCCTCAGAAGGAATTCAAAGAGAATTGATGGAACCTCATAACCCACAATAGAGTGGGTTTGCAGAAAGAAAGAACATAACTATTGTGGGAGAAACAAAAACTATGTTGAATGATCAGGGCCTACCATTGCATCTATGGGCGGAAGCATGCAATACAGTAGTATTTATGCAGAACAAATGTCCTCATCAAATACTTGGGATGAGTACACTTGAGGAGGATTTTTTAGGTAAGAGACCAGATGTTTCGTATTTTAAAATTTTTTGTTCATATATTTATTTCCATGTAACCAAAGATGCCAGGAAGAATATAGAACCAATAGCAAAGTTGGGGATATTTGTGGGGTACACTAATACACCTCAAAACTATCAAGTGTACTTTCCAGCACACAGGATGAAAATGGTTAGAAGAGATGTGAAATTCGATGAATACAAATCCATGTGATTGTCCCTTGAGAGGGAGCTCAATTTTCATACAGTTGAGGAGCTCCTGGCTCAGAAGGATGAACCTTAGGATGTGGAGCAGCCACAAGAAGAGGAAAAAAGAGTGGTCTAAACCACTCATGCAGAGCCATCTACTAGAGATGTAAGGAAGCACACCAGAGAGGCTGACATATTATTTCTAGATGCAAGAGATAATGAGGGAGCTCCCATATCACAACACAGGCAGAGAAATTCCCTAGAGTAGTACAGGGGATACATGGCTCGTATGAGCGAAGGTATTGAAATATAACCATCATATTTTGAGGAAGCAGTGTAGCAGCCAGTGTGGGTTGAATTCATGGTTGAGGAGTATGACTCCATTATCAAAAAAAATGTATGGGAAGTTGTCCCAAGACTAGTGGGGAAGTCACTTGTAGTTTCCAAGTGGATCTACAAGGTGAAGTAGACAGCAGATGGGAGTGTGGAGAAGCACAAGGCTATATTTGTGGCCATAAGGTTCTCTCAAGTGGAGGGCATTGACTATGATGAGACTTTTTCACCAGTTGCAAGGTACTCATCTATTAGATCCATCCTTGCACTCTCAACGCATATGGGATGGAAGATATAACATTGGATGTAAAGACAACATTTCTCAATGGATCTACTGAGGAAGAGGTGTACATTGAGCATTTGGAAGGTTTTGAGGCCAGGCAGGGAGTCACATGTGTGCAGACTCAAGATAGCACTATATGGGCTAAAGCAAGCACCTCGTTCTTGGTACACCTGAAGCGACTATTTTTCTCTAGGTTGAGCTTCACCAAGAGTGAAGAATATTCCAACCTATATCATATTGTTGTTGATGGTAAGATTTTTATTATTCTACTTTATTTCGATGATATTATACTGACAAGTGATGAGAAATTCATAAATTATTGCAAGAGAATTTGAGATGAAGGACATGGGGCTCTTGCACTATTTCCTTGGATTGGAAATATGGCAAAGAGATGGAAAGCTATTTGTATCTCAGGGCAAGTATGCCAAGACGATTCCAAGGAAGTTCCACATAGAGGGTAGAAAACCCATAGAGACTCATGTAGTAGGAAATTGGAGGAAGGAGGATGCTACTTCGGGAAAATTAGTGGATGCTACTATTTACAAGTAGCTTGTGGGTTCGCTCATGTATTTGGTGAACACAAAACAAGAAATATGCTACGTAGTTAATCAACTAAGCCAAGCCATGGTTAAGCCTACCAAGCTCTTTTGAAAGGAAGGGAAGCATGTGTTGATATACCTTAAAGGAACTAGATAGTATGGATTATGGTACAGATGGACAAAGGAAGTGAAGCTTCAAGGCTTCACTGATGCATATTTGTTAGGGAGTCCATATGACAGGAAGAGCACATCAAGGGGCATCTTCAACATAGGATCAACAACAATTCCCTAGTACAGCAAGAAACAAAGAACAGTTGCACTCATTTTATTAGAGGCAGAGTACATGGTAGCCAATCAAGTAGCATGTGAGGCCATCTCGATGAAGAAGATACTTGTTGGTTTGTTTGGTCAATAGATGGATCCCATAGTGATACATTGTGATAACCTGAGTTGCATCAAATTTTTGGTTAATATAGTATTCCATGAAAGGTCCAAGCATATTGATATTCGATATCACCATCTCAAAGACTGTCTTCAAAGGCATATTATGTCATTAGAGTACATTCCCACAGAGGATCTAGATGCAGACATCTTGACAAAGGCATTGGCAAGAAGCAAATTCGAATTCCATATAGACAAGATCAGGGTAGCAGATAATCCCTTTATTTTTTAGAGGGAGTGTTGAAATTTCACCCAAAGGGGCTTTTGATTTAATTTTCCCTTACTTAAAATAGAAGAGAAATTTTAATCTCATCTCATGACAACTTGTATTAGTTAAATAAGTCAGAATTACTAGGTTAGCTTATCAAATTCGAGTTGAGGGTTAGTGAGGAGGCATATAGCGTTATACCATGATTTAAAGGGGTCTAGTTACAATTATTTGTGAGTTGTAATTAGTTAACTCAATTTATTGAGTTAAAATCAATTTAACTAGTTCTAACTGAGAGATAAGCTAGTGAAAATTCCAATGAATTAAATCTAATTTAATTCACAAGTAGTGATCAATTGGTTAACCGCTAATTCACTGTAAATAATTGTTGCATGTTAGTTCTAAGGAAGGCCCAGTTGAGACTGAGGTTAAAATGATGATAACTATTAGTTGTATAATTATAAAATTGTAAAAGTCAGTTATATAGTCATGTGGAACCCTATGATGCATTTCACAATCAATTCCAAGGAATTTCCTATTTAATAGGGCGACAATTCCTCCAATAATGTGTGATAAAGGCTGGCTGAGAAGAGGCTAAGAATTGGTTAATTATTTGACTGATTTTTCCTAGATCAGAGTGAGCATTTGGGAAAGTGCATGAGTTTCTCGTTGAGAGAAAATCATTGTATTGTTTCATGGTCTTAACTTTATACAATATAAATATAGCAAGGTTTTAGGCAGTGTGCTTTCCCTAGATACATCTTGTGTTGTGTGATTGATTATTTCTTTCTCTTACTTGTTATGTGATTTTTCAATATTGTTTTGTTTCCGCAAATTGTAGAAGAATTCAGTATTTTGTTTTATTACATTACAAGATCAGAATGAATCCCGTTGTTAGATTTTCTACAGGAATTTTATTTTCATGTCTTTTAAATATAAAATATCTTGTCTTTCTTTTTAATGACCAGACTCCAATTTATATATTTATCCATTTATCCAACAAACATGCAAAATTTATCTCCCCACAATGCCAATTCAAACTCCTCTATATTTCTAGATGCAGGACAACACATTCTACAAAGATATGTATCAATTTAATTAATTTTGTGTAACTCATATGGAAAATAAGATGGTAGTTCATGTTGACATGACTCTACTCCATCAACATCACTGTTTTTTAAGAGAAATATAAAATGTTCTATTAACCATTTCGTAGCTCATTTGAACTATAACGAAAATGTAGGTTCACTTCAAATTAATCAAACAAAATATTTCACACAGTATATGAAAATACATCTAGTCTTAAGATACCATTTATTTTTAATACATGATAAATGTTGTCATTCATAATGCATTGTGATTTCAATTTGTAACTGTAAACATCTATTATTTCTTTCATCATTCCCAATTTTATGTTTCTTTGAGGCGAAAAATATTTTATGTATATGCCTATATGCAATTGGAAGAGAAGCAAGAAATATAATGATAGCAATTTGTACCTTGTTTCTTTGTACATGTAAGCTCTGACTCTTGTTACTTGATGTCCATAAACCTTCAAATGAAAAATAGCAATATTTTCCTTTGTGCTTATACTAAACACTATTATGTACCCAAATTCTACATCCAACTACCTTTCGACCTAATATTGATGCAATTTGATATGAATTACTTAATTCTATGATACTAAAATGTTCTAAGTAAATAGGGATATTTTCAAAGGTGTCGAAAGGTCCTAATGTTCTTTGACACAAAATCTAACTAGGCCTTTTGAAATTTTTCAAGAGTGGGGCATGAATCTACTATAGGAAAAGGAGTGAATGCTGGAAAGAGAGTTATAATGGCAAGTTTTGGGGTCATTCCACAGATTCATTAGCAATGCTTCCTAATGAACTTTAAAATCATCTCCAAGTGCAATTTCATATTACAACCGTAACCTTGCATGGATAGCCTATGATTTGGCCACTAAGATACCTTCATCCATTGTGGGTGATACAATATTATCTTTTGGATATCAACCATCAATATTGAACCCCTACCAAGGTTTGGGAGACTCAAGGGGGTTTGCAAAATGTTAGGTCTAAGATTTTCCGGCTTCACAAGTTTCTTTCGACCAATATATTTTTTGCACTGGATTATGAAGGATTTGAAGTGCCATATGAGCCTATTTTCTATGCTTCAATTGAAAATGACTAAGGAAGGTTATTTGGATGCCTACACCCAAATTCATAACCTAGCATAACAATAGCATTTATAATTCACCATTTCATTACAAAAGTTCAGAAATGGTCCTTAAAACCCGAGGTTCAAAATGAAACTATTAATGACTCGTGCAAAAGAAAATATGAAAGATAATTCATTAAGTGTTCAACACAAGAAGGATTCTATTAAAAATAAATAAAATGGACCCATAACATTTGGAAAAAGTCTTTAAAACAAATATAGTTAAATGAATACTTGATTCTCTTACCTTTCAAGGGGATTTTTTTCTAATTTTGGTTGATGTAGCTTAGGAAGTCCAACTCTACTTCCTAGTATGTACTCCATGTACACAAGAATTTAACAATACCAATGTTAAAACTTTACAAGTGATGAAAATGTCAAACACACCTAGATAAGAATAAATCTTTGTACTGAATCCAAATTGAACATGCTTATTTACAACACATTGGCAAAAAATGGGAAAAGAAAAATGAATAGGATAATAAATAAATGCAAAGGAGAAAATAATAAATAGAGACCTAAAAAAGGAATAGGTAAATAGGTCAATATAAAGGAGAGACTAATAAATGATTTAGTTTTTACTTAATTCTATGATACTGAAATGTTATAACTAAATAGGGATAGTTTCAAAGTTTTTGAAAGGTCCTAATGTTCTTTGACTCAAAATGTAACTAGGGCTTCCAAAAATTTTCGAGAGTGAGGCATGAATTTACTAAAGGAAAAGTAGTGAAAGCTGGAAAGAGAGTTATAAGATAAAATGTAACAAATATCAACTCAATTGCCCAACCTCACTAATGGGATCATTACATGAATAGGATTCCAATCAGATATAAAATAATTGAATCCAGTTGGATCATTATAATATCTTCTCCAAAGGAACAAGGCCACTAAGATATATATTCTCCTTATAATGCCACACTTCAAGTGTCTCGTTATCATCTCCATACCAATTGACCCGACTAAAGACCGTGTCCACCATTCGTTCTATGTATAAAGGTGATGAAACAAAGCACGAGGTCACCTAGTTACTTCTAAGGAATTAATTACTGAGTAGTCTTTAACTGCAACTTTTTGGAAAATTTTCCGGTTTATTTTATGAGATAATTTTTCTAGAATTCGGTAGGGATTTATTGAAATCAGAAGTATGACAGGTGGCCTCTTCACAAAAGAGGTGACCTAGGGGTTTTTTAGGGTATTGAATCCATATATGCAGTCAAAAAACTAATTTAAAGAACACAAATCAAGATTTGGCCACAATTGTTTTTGTCGGATTCTAGCCAAAAATCTGTCAGAAACTCCAAAAGGTTGCACTTAAATATTGCTGTTGTAATTACATATATAATTCATGACAAGAAGAACCATTTTGAATGTGAAGGATAGGGCAGGTTTATATGATTTTTGCAAAATCCTAGCAATCTACAATTATCAAAATCATAGCAGACGTGGATTATCTCAGCTTTAGATCATGGAATTCAGTGGCATATACAAGCATGTAGAGTAGTGGTTTTACGTGAGAATGTAGATGCATGGAAGTGTGTTTTGATGCATGGATTTGAACCATGGAATGGGAGGAATGAATCACACCACATCGATTTTGCTAGTGGAGTGGCATATGCATTGACACATATGGGATTCCATATGGTATAGGGTGGTAAGGTAGTAAGAGTTGGTGTAGAAATTATACAAAAATCATGTATATCATGGACTCAATCCGATTTAACAATGTACTAAAGTTAAATACTGAATCACTTCTGCAAATCAATTGTGGAATTAAAAAAAAAATCTGAATCACATGAAGCAAAGAAGAATCAATCAAACCCCAACAAAAATAATTTCCTGGGGAAAGCATGCTGCTCAAAACCCCTCTATATTCTATTGTGTATTCAACATGGATACATTAAACAATTACAATGAAATTCTTCTCACAAGAATCTCCTACAATCTGCCTATCATCTCACACTGATCCAGACAAAATCGAGCCAACACTTAGCCAATTCTCAGCCTGTCTTGACCTTGCCTTTCTCACGCAATTCCTGATGAATGAAATCCCTATTCTTTAGGAATTTTAGCCTTCCTCAACTGTGCTAAGTATCATGGGCATCCTATGGTGTTTTAACTTCATCGGGGTAGTCTTCTAATATCACAACTTATATTTAACTTCCATTTAACCTTTGTCTCAATTGGGTTTCCACTGGAACTGACATGCATGCAACTATTAATAGTAAATCATCAGTTGCATGGAAGATCACTGATTATGAATTAAATATAATTTAATTCACTTAATCTCTCACTAGTGCAACAAACAATTACAACTAGTTCAATTGACTTTAACTCAAAAAATGAGTTAAATGATTTCTCATGCATTAAACTAATGTACCAATTACACTTTGAACTCTGTTACAACTAGAATTACTCTGCATGCCTCACCAAGTACCCTCAAGTCAAAATTTATGAGCTAACTGAGTTTATCACACTCAATTAACTATTACAAGTGATTATGAGATAATATTACATTTTATTGTCCAATTTAATTAAGGGATAATCAAATTTGACACATATCCAATTTATTAAATAAATTGAATTTCACACTAATGTATCGCTAGGACCCATCACTCCATGAATTGTGGTCCCACACTAGTGTAGGTGTTGTCATGTTTCTTCCAGATTCAAATTTCACTGTTTCTTGTTGCAAAATTCAACACTCCCTCTCAACAAGAAAGGAATGTCCTTGCATGTGCCCATGCACCTCCTGCATGCGACATGCAACTCTAGCATGCAACACTTCTCTAGTGTTTCTCACACATGCAACACTTCACTAGTGTTTCTTGCACATGCAACTTTTTCATGCAACACTTCTGAAACTGAATGGCATCCAAACAACTAAATCAGTATAATGCATTTGTCAACAGAGTCTTTTGACTGCTAGTACCTACTGCACATGTCTACTAGACTCTCTGTGTTGTTGACATCTGCATCCATGCACTCTGCAGTGCTGCCAACTCTGATCTGCACTCCAGTATTCAACACCTATCACTCTAATTTTTGTCTTCCGAACATATGACTGCATCAATAACTGATCCTGCTATGGTTGTATTGTGGGCTCTTTGTAGGCAGGTTCGATCCATGAGACACACCATCTCTAGGACCCTGCCCAAATTTCTTCTTGGGATTAAGTCTGCACATCTCCCCACCTCACACCTGGAGATATAGCTACATCAACTCCCTCTACCCATCTGGCTCAAAATTTACCCCTCCTGGAGGTCTCTGCTTCAGTGGATACTTACACTCGGTCTCTTCTCTGCTTCTCCAATTGTGGCTGCTCCACAACCTTCTGAGACTGCATGTTGAGAGGCTCCCTCTCAACCACCAAGGCACTATGCTATTATTTTCTCCTCAAAGCTTTGCTGCATATTTTACCTTAGTGCATGCAGTTTCTTGACTCACGCACATTGTAATTGTCCCGCCGTCACAAAATTTTCTAAAAAAAGAGTTGATGTTAAATCAAGGATATATCCCTCATCCGAGCTCTGATTTGGTCAATTTTTTTTTTAATTTGGGTATTTTTTTGCAAATAATCCAAATATGTTATTTTGTTTTGAAAAAATTTCATAAAAAATTTCAGATATTCTCTGCAAACTCGCGCCCCCAAATAATTTCCTTTTCTGATATCATGTAGAAATTATACAACAAGCATGTATATCATGGATTCAATCTGATCTAACAATGTACTAAAGTTAAATACTAAATCACTTCTGCAAATCAATTGTGGAATTAAAAACACAATCACCAATCACATGAAGCAAAGAAGAATCAATCAAACCACAACACAGATAATTTCTCATGGAAAACTTGCTACTCAAAACCCCGCTATCTTCTATTGTATATTCAGGATGGATACATGAAACAATTACAATGCAATTATTCTCACAAGAATCTCCTGTAATCTGCCTATCGTCTCACACTGATCGAGACAAAATCAGGCCAACGCTTAGCTAATTCTCAGCCTGTCTTTAGCTTGCCCTTCCCATATAATTCCTGATGAATGCAATCCCTATACTTTAATAATTTAAGCCTTCCTCAACTACGTTGAGTATCATGGGCATCCTATGGTGTTTCAACTGAATCTGGACAGTCTTCTAATATCACAACTTATATTTAACTTCCCTTTAACCTTTGTCTCAACTGGGTCTCCACTGGAATTGACATGTATGCTAGGACCCATCACTACACAACCTGTGGTCCCACACTAGTGTAGGTGTTGTTAGATTGCTTCCGGATGCCAATTTCACTATTTCTTGTTGCAAAATTCAACAGTTGGTATCTAGTGGTGCACGAAGTTGTGCCTTGGACTTCAGTGCTATGCAGAGGAGTGTAGGGGTGTGTATTTATGTACAATAGAGCATGATGATGCACAACAATTTATTGCAGTGTTTCCACTGGAGAGATATCCTGGCAGGGACATCAAGCACACCATTAGGTTTGGCATACCAAGATTTGGAGAGAAATTTTATTAGAGGGGGGATAGTGTGCTTCCATTTATCACTCTCTAGAATTTCTCATTGACACAAGGGACTTGAATATTGTATCTTGATGCCCCCATCATGAGAAATATGACCCAGGAGGTTCATCTAAGAAATTTAGATGGGACATTGTGCATTATGAGATAGACTCTCCAGTTTTGGCATATGTTCAAGGTGCGAGTTGGAAGATGTATGCTTAGGGATGGTCTAATATGCTACAGGGGTAGCGCGTGCTCCACCCTTGAGCCCAAATTTAGGGGGATGCATGACACCTGTTGGGCGAGATAGTTTGATATGTCTCACCATGTGTAGAAATTGATATTATGGAGATGCCAAGGCAAGATGATCTTTGCCTTCACAATTTTTTTACCATTAGGTTGCAAGAGAGGAGAATATGCATGATGGGAATTATGTCATAGTCAAAGTAGTGCAGTGTGAACATGGTGGCATCCTTCTGAGACTAGAATAGGATCCAGATATCACAGGATTTCAAGGTTCGACTACCCTTAGGGGTGATTTGGTTCCTACATTGGGAGATCATTTATTTATTCCACTGGGGTTTAGTGTTTTTCTCTTGGTGTGGGGGACTTCACCAGCATGGCGGTTTATTTACCAAGAGGATACTAGGCAAAGTCCATGTGGGAGATACTTCATCCCCACAATGATTTTGTTGTGTCCTTACGAGTTTACTCTTGGAGTGCATGAGGTGGACTACTTAGTAGGGAAGCTTCATGGGGAGATGGACAGAGTCCTACATTATCACGATGCTCTACTTATTGATAGTATGCATAGGCCTTCTGGTACTTGTATCTTGTTGGACAAAGAGTGGTTCAAGGTGTGCTTCACATTTATTACAATGGCTTGGGATCCTGGTATCGAGGGATTCCTTGCTGATATTGGGATGACTTGGTGGTACATTTGGGACCCTAGTATTATTGGTGCTTATAGTGGTGATCAACAGTAAAAAAGGGAACTTGTTCATGCATTTCTTGAGGAAAAGTATTTTTTGGTGGGGAGAACTGTAATGTCCCCAATTAATAATTTTGTTAAGGGAAATTCTCAACTTTTCTATTTCGGCGAATAATAAATATTTTTAGATAAATAAATTAGGAGAAATAAGTTGTGGATGTATTAAATAAATTCAGGAGAAAAGGAAATGGCTGACACTTAGGAAAAGAGGAAAAATTAAAGTGAACATAAGTTGTGGAGGTTACCAAAAAGGGAAATTGAACCGTGGAAAGAATCAAACCATGGTATCAAGGCACAGTGTGAGAAAAATCGAACCATGGTATAATGAAGGGGAAGCAACAATAAAAGGAAGGATAGAGCCTCATTTTGATATTCTATTTTGGAATTTCATTTCTAATTTTGGAGATTTTGTTTTAGTTTCTTAGCCAAGTCAACCAGCTTTGTTTAGCACAAGGAATTTCCAAGCAAAAATTCCACCTCTACCTTCGGTGAAATTTGAGTGTCATCCTAGGAGATAATTTGGGAGTTTATTGTAGAATATTCGCATATAAATTCATTATTTCTAGGCACATAAGACAAAATCCAAAGGTTATTTAGAGCCTCATCTTTCTATTGCGGGTTTCAGGTATTTGCAAGAGATTTTCTATTGGTTAGAGGAGGAGTTTGGCACCACTTTTTAGATATGTTCCTGTATCTTTTAGCTGGGCCAAATTTTATCTTATAGAGCATGTGCAGGGGTTGGAGAACATAGTTTTTTGTTGGTGCTTGGTGTTGATATTTGTTGAGGTTTTTCATTTGGGAGTGATAGATATTTTTGAGAGGATATTTTTGCATAATTGCTAAGCCATTTGCAGGAGAATTTTATCATTTCTCAACAATTTCTCTGTAGTTGGGTGAAAAACTATGTAACTGGGAGATTTTCTCTATGTAAGGAATTCTAGGGTAGCTGGAATTAGCCCAAACGTTTTTTAAATATTTTTATTTCAGGTTTGAAGAGCATATAGCTAATTTTATAGATTTTTTTGGGCAATATTCAGGCCATAATCGTACATTCTTATAGTAAAGTGTATTGTTGGTTAATGGGAAGTTTTTATCATATTGTGGGTTCAATTTTAGCTTGGATTTAGGCCAAATATTTTTTGGGTTTTATTAGTTTATAGGAGAGGATTTTGTTGCTACAATTTCAAGTCGATCCGGGCATTATTGGGGTCATAATTTTATTTTCTTCTCTAGTAGCAACAATATTATTTTTTGGGTAATTTTGACATTTTGGGGCTTTCCGAGTCAGCCAAATTTTTCTGAGTTTGGTAGATTTGGGTAAGAGAATCCTTTTGTTAATTTTTCATACTTTTGGAGAAAATTTAATGGTATAAATCAAATTTCACCTCTGGTAGCAACAACAAACTTTTTTGGGTAGTGCGTTGGGACTAATTGAGCCATTTCAATTGGAGTTTGCTTTGATCTTCACTTAGATATTGCATTATTTCATTAGCAAGCCTAGGTTCTATCATTCCTTGCCATTTATGTACTCATATTATTGTATTAACAAAATGGCTTAGTAGTTTGGCTCAATTTCTTTTGTATTTTGATGTGCATGTTGGAATTTGTTTATTGTTGTCGCTTCCTTGTACATGTCTATGTTATTTTCTGTAAATTTAGATTCAGAATATTACATGAAGGTAATGTATATGGAGATGGGTGAGATTTTATAAATTTTGATCTGATGTGTGACAACATTCATGGACTTCTATGTAAGGCCCAATTAGACTTAAAGGTTATTTACTATTAGCAATTCAAAAGTACTTTTTCTTTTAGTCGTTGGAAGTCATGTGACCCATCATTTTGGATAGGAGAGCTCATGTGTCTGGAGATGGGTGGGTTTTTCTCAATATTGATATGATGAGAAACAACATTCATGGACTTCTATGGTGGGTTCATTTAGACTTGGATGTTATTTTCTCTTAGAAGTTCAAAAGTATTTTCTTTGTTAGTCTTTGGCAGACATACGACCCATCATGTTGGAGAGGAGAGCTCTTTTTGTGATTGTGATGGAAATGGATACTCTAATGCTTTCAAATTCACATACTATGAAACTAGAAAATTATTTGGTTGGAACATATAAAACTGTTGTGTCTAATAGAGATGCTAGCCAACAACCTTCAAATTCTCGTCTAAATGGGGGACAAGAAATATTAAATCTAGATGATTCACTAAGCGAGAGCACTGGAGAAGTTAGAATACATGGTGAGGAAACTTTTGTGGAAAATGGATTCAAAGATACATTGTGATCAACCTAAATAGTCAAGTCTAAAACATATTTTGGAGACATAAATACTGGAGGATATTGAATGTTAATACCAAAACATAAACAATTCACTTGGTAGCCATGTACATGAATTTAACTAGTAAGGGAAGTGTCATAATCTTTAACATTTTCAACTTATTTGAACGTATGAGACAGAAGTCAAGGACACCATTCTTCAATATATTTCAAGATTTGTCTTGATGAGATTTAAAGGAATATTGGTATTGGTGTAGATCACCAGAAGAAAGGCAATTTTTAAATAATATATGTAGAGAAGGTGCATATTTGAACATGTTTCATGCATTTATGCCGTCAAGGAGGGCACAACATTATGAGAATTATGGAGGCACCTCCATTTAGGAATAATTCATAGCATAAAGTAGTGAAAGCATTAGTTTATGAAATTAAACCTAGTATTTTATGAAATAGCAAGAAAATCCTTTTCGCAAGATGGGAAAAATATGAAAAGCACTAACTTAGATTTTTCCCCAGAGGCTTCAGATTCAATGGGTCAAAGAGAACAAAATAAAGTTGGAAATATCTAAATACAATAATTATTGAAGAGTTGTGATATAAACATGCAATTGTTGTAATTCTAAAACTTGACCAAACTACTTTATTTTTTGAATATATAATAGAAATTAGAAAGTGTGTTGACTGAGTGAGGAAACTTTTATTTTTCTAAGAGATAATATAATTGTGTACTTTAAAGAAATGATGTAAATATTTGATGCACAAATGGATGATAAGAGAAAATCATTGATTTTCGCATCTCTCACCTTGGAAAATTATTAGCTTAAGGACGAGAACCTACAACTTGCTGATGTGTTATGTATGAAAGTCACTATGAATTATCTTTAATTATTCCACTTACAGACATAATATGGTTCCATTCACATGGTTCCATTCATAGGAAAAAATAAATTCCAATCAGAAGTGAATCATCAACTTTTAAACTATTTGTAGCATTTGACAAACAATATGCCCTATTCCCTGCAATAATATTTTCTCAAGGATAAGATATCACTAACACAATTGTTAGTGGTTATCACTCATTATCAAATGGAAACTGTATCTACCAAAGAAAAAAAATTCCAATATAATTTTTAAGTGATAAATAAAATCAGAACATCTAATGAGCTATATGTTAGGGTGAAACTTTTTTTCAGTCCATGTCAACATTTTTGCAAGAAGTTGGGGAGGATATAACTGGGATGTAATTACTTCAGACCTCAAACCAAAATTTTTGGAAATGCATCCTTATTAAAACCATCATGTTAAACTCTTGACCTATCCATGTTATCTTTGTATGGTATTTATCCCTTTAGCAAAATCGATGTACAATTCAAACCTACTCCATGGTGCAAGAACAAGGTCTTTGACTTTATTTATGCAAGATTGCATTAACCTTTAGGGATAATATGACATCATTACAATAGTTATTATGATTGGATATATTCTTTAGGTTGTTAGGGTGATAGGAAATTAGAGGAAATAACTTATCAAATGGGAAAAAAATATCTTAGTACAATGCTTTAGTTAGTATATAAAGAAGATAGTATTATTTCATGTTGATAATTTTCCTCAAGAGCCCCATTCCTTAGCAACCTTTCTCAGTTCCTCAACCTTGGCCCTTACAGGAGATGGGTGGAAAACCGTGTAGACTACAAGATCCAGAATGACAAATAAAAAGAGTACATGAAACTTGGGTAGTCCAAAAGACTAGCACTTAATCCTTACAAAATTCGGAAGTGTGTATTTCTGAACAATATGAAAATATAGAGGAAATTAAAAAAGAAATGGCATTGAAAAGTACAAACTAAACAATGTTGAACCCTAATAAATATCATGAAAACCCATTGGCACATACTTGTCAAATAAGGAAATAAGTTTTGAAAAATTCCGAAAGCTGAAACTCAAAAGCTATAACAGTTGACAATTCATTCCTCTGGAACTCTAAAGTATAAACAATATGCTCTTGAGACTGGAATCGCATAAAATTTTAAGCTCAAAAAAAATTAAACATAGGAAACCATTCAAAGGCTACATATAGCTGAGGTCAAAGGTTACATATATCCCAATTTGTGAGCACCTCAACATTCTCTTAGAGCTCTTGAAAAAAATACATGTAAGACATATGCAATACATGGAGATATTTTCATATACGAAACATTTTGACAATTGAATTAAATATAAATCACCACATCTGTCCTTGTGGCCCATGATTTTACCACTTGTCTTCCTTTGTGGGCCCATGACCTTACCACTTTTTTCTCTTGTGATAACCTAACACCAGATAGCCAACGTGCACTATGGACAAGAGGCACTTTTGCATTTAAGATATGATTAAGTTAACCCGCCATCAAATGGAAGTCCAACCTTTTGTTTGTAATTAGAACTAATGAAAGTGGAAAGTGATTTGTTGAGCTATATACCCATCCCTCTACCTGTATAAATCCCTAATAGATTTAAACTACTAATTGTAATTTGATAAAACAATGGACTGGAATATACTCTACCAATTGCGGAAACCAATTTAAATGATCGTGAAATCAAAAGAGAAAGAATTTAATCAACACATTACACAAGGATTTCCTAGGGAAAGCCACAACTAAAAACCTCACTATCCATATATTTCATTAGTTAGAAAATTGGAGAAGACTACAATGATTTTCTCAGGCCTGAGAAACCTCTACACTATCTCTATATGTCTCACTACTTCACAAGTGTGATATGGTCAATACTTAACCAATTTAATACCTTCCCAGGCCCCTATTTCCTTGCATTGTTTCCTTGGGTAATTTTCCCCTATTAATTAGGGAAATCCCCATCCAATACTGCGCAATCCATCTATGGCATTCCTTTGATTGCATGCACCACTTGTAAAATTTGGATGATTATACAACTGATATTACACTTCCCTTGAACTCCAACCTCAACTGGGTAGCTCTGAGTTCACATATGAATGAGTTATTTATGGTGGATTTATTAGTTAACTGATTTATCATTGAGTGCATAACCCACTAATATACCTCTCACTATTTCCTCCAATAGTTGGAACTAGTTAAAATGGCTTTAACTCATATAAATTTAATTAATTAGTTACGACTAAAAATAAACTCAACCAGGGCTCCAAAAAAGTAGGAAACACTTTACATGACTCAAGTTAGACCCTCAACTCGAATTAACTTAACCAACTAATTCAAACTAACTTAGTTAACTTGTACAAGTTTTCATGTGATGTGGAATTACAATTTTCTTCTAATTAATTCAAGGCAAAATTACATTGGAATCTTTCTTGGTGTCATTTTCAACATTCCTTGTTCCCATTTTCAACACTCCCCCTCGATAAGAAATGTATTCACATATTTCCTGATCTAGTAACTTTGGAACTTTGATGCATGCAACACTTCTCACTATTCTTTTACGGCTGCAACATCTGCAACTAAAAGGCATAAAAAAAAACAAATTGAATCAATTGTGTCTACAATTTTCTACTAGGAAAATTGTATTGTTTCTAACTCTGTTGCTAAGCCTCCTACTCTGTTTTCAATGCTGCTTTTCTCTCCTTAGTATCTGAATGGAACTGATCCTCCTGCTACTGAATATTGTGCCCCCCCATAGCAAGGTAATGATCCATGAGACAAAAAACATCTCTATGGATATTGCCCAAATTTCTGCACTCTTGGGACTATTGCTTCACATCGCCCCACCTCTCACCTGGAGGTATGGATGCATGTGCTCCATATTTCCACTTGGCTCGAAATTTCCCCCTACTTGAGGTCTCTTCTTGAGTGGATGGTTCCACCATCTCTCCTCTCTACTTCTCCAATTGTGGTTGCTCCACAAATTTCTGAGGTTTCTTATGAGGCTACATGTTAATAGGTAATTCATGCTCCTTATCAACCACCAAGTCTCTAACCTTTACCTTGCTCCTAAAGGCTTTGCATGCATCTTTTACCTCAAGTTCATAGAGGTTCTTGAATTTCACACCAATTTTCGTCACTTTTCTCGTGGTAATGTGTCTAAGGAAAACCTTCCCTTTGATAAATACCACATCATAGCCACAGTCTTCCAATACCGCAACAGAAACAAGATTCTCCTTTAGTCCCGGGACATATATCATATATGTGATTCTGTGAGGGGAGGCAGACTCCCTCTGAAAATTAATTGTATCGACATCGGTCACGATATACCTCCCATCATCTCCAAAATCTATGTTCTTCTTGAGCTATTTATCCTCCAATTCATTGAAGATATCTCTATTCCCTGTCATATGGAGTGAGGCACCACTGTTGATATACCACATGCATCCCATTACATTACTATACATGCATGAAATGAGAGTGAAATCAAGCTCGAATTGTGAAGCTAGAGCTTCACCTGTTTCTGCTACTATAGGCTCCTTCTTGCTTGCCTTATTCTACGCACATTTCATGGCATAGTGTCTGAACTCATGACAGTGAAAACATTTGATGTTTTACATGTCTTTATTCTTTCCCTCTTCGCCTTGGGAATTATTTCCCTTGGATTTCTTTTCTTTGGTGACTAGTGAAAATCCTCTTCCACTTCTTTGGATGAGGTCCCATCTCTGGTGTTCCGCCTCATCTATTCTTGCACCAAGTCACACCATAAATGCTCCCACTCTGGTAGCTTCTCTCTCCCATTTACCAAATCCTGGTAGTTGTGTCAGCTCTTGGGAAGGCCTATAATTTCTAGGATGACCATATCATCTTCAAATATTGTGACACCAACACTTCCAATCTCATCCCGACATTGGGTGAACTTGTTCAAGTACTTTTGCATTGTTTCGCCCTTCTCCATATTGATATTCCTAAGCTTTTCCTTTAGTTCCAGCTTCCTATGTTCACTGTTGTTCTGAAAAAAAAATTCAAGTCCTTCGACATTGCATATGTATTTTCCTTTCCATGTAGGTTTGATACAATATGATCTCGAACTCATTCCAGTAGGATCCTTCTCACCTTTTCTACATTCTTCTTCTAGTTCACCACGTCTTGAGCATTAGTTGTCAAAGGCTTAGGAATATAATTTTTCATGAACTCCTTAATC
This sequence comes from Pinus albicaulis, assembly GCA_034641835.2. Taxonomy (NCBI): domain Eukaryota; kingdom Viridiplantae; phylum Streptophyta; class Pinopsida; order Pinales; family Pinaceae; genus Pinus; species Pinus albicaulis. The sequence goes on from CM076575.1 coordinate 978,871,318, forward strand.
ATGTTATATTCCAAAAATTCTTCCATCTTTTCCTTCCAACCAACAAAATTTGAGTCGCCCTTAAGGGCATACTCAAGTCTCAATCCATAGAACGACATCTCGCTGACCTTGAAGAATGATACTACAAATTCGATTCACCTACACAAAACAAACTTGTATTCTTCTCTTATATAGTGGTTTCAACTCTGATACCACGTAGAAATTCCTTGTAAATTAAAATTGCCAATTGTAATTTTCTAAAACAATAGACTTGAATCTACTCTATCAATTACAAAAACCAATTTAAACAATCACAAAATCATGAAGCATACAAGAGAAAGAATTCAACCAATGCATTACACAATAATTTCCTAGGAAAATCCAAAACTAAAAATCTCGCTATTTATATATTTCATTAGTCAAAAATGTGAGAATATTACAATGCTTTTCTCAAGCCTAGGAAACCTATACACTATCTATATATGTCTCACTGCTTCAAAAGCCTACTCTGGTCAATACTTAGCCAATTTTGTGCCTTCCCAAGCCCCTATTTCCTTTTGTTGTTACCTTGGGTAAATATCCCCTATTAATTAGGTAAATACCCATTCAATATTGCTCAATCCATCTAGAGCCTTCTTATGACTGCATGTGCCACCTGTACAATTTGGATGATTATACAACTAATAGTACATTGTCCTTGTTTTGGGGAAAATCACCCTAGAGGCTTGTTGGGTTTAAACCTCCACAGAGCAGGGCATGCTACTTAAGAAGGACTCACACAACCATACATGTTCATGAAAAAATAAATAGATTAGATCGAGGAAGTTACCCGTAGGTCCTACGGTTGAAGCAGATCCCGCGGGGTCCAAACCCCCAGCAACCCTTCTTCCTTCTTAACCTGAAAGACAAGAAGAAACAAGCACGAAGAACTGGTTGTACAACATATATCTACTCTAAATGTTAGTGAAATCCATATGAAACATTAGATAAACCATAACAAATGCTTAAATAACAATATTCTCATGTATACAAGTAGACACTAACACGTATATTTCGGGAACAAGATGGTTCTTCTGTATTATAAATAGCATGTACAGAAATAACGAGTGGAGATATCACCTGAATCCTTCCACGATCTTTGAGCAGACCGTCGTCCGGATCCGTCCCACCCTTGCCTCGCTAAGATTCCTTCCAAACTGGTGCATACGAGATGACATATAAAGAGATGAGCATCTCCAGGAAACAAGGGTTTCCTGTAATGAACTGGGAAGTGCAGGAGGCACGGGAATTCAGACTTGGATAGGGAATACCAACAGAGTATAATATCAATAAATTCTCTCTCTCTCTTAGGCCATGCACATGAGGGGCTTTTATACTCCCTCAAAGTAGTTTCAACAGTTGGAAACAGTTGGCCACGTGCTGGGGTGGTTGAACTACCAGAGTAACCATCAACCCAGCCCGAAAATAGGGATTTTTTTATATATTTTTTAATGATTTTAAAGGCATACGCGGGAAAGTGCATGTGGACTCGCGTATACACGCGGAAAAGTCTGGGCATAATCGCGTATGGGGAATTTAACATTGTTTTTTAGTGAATTTGTCCAAGTCTGTAGGAATGGGTGCCCAAAGCCATAAAAGCAATCATGAATCATATGAAGGTGAGAAATGATGCTATAACAGTCCTTGAACTCCAATCTCAACTGGGTAAATCTCAATTCAAACATGCGTGAGTTATTTATGTTTGATTTATCAAGTAATTGATTGATAACTGAGTGCATAACTCACTACTAGACCTCTCACTAGTTCCTCCAACAATTGGATCTAGTTAAATTGAGTTTAGCTCATATAAACAAAATTAATGAATTACAACTAAAAATAAAATCAACCAGGGCTCCTAAGAAGTAGGAAACACTCTACATGACTCAAGTTACACCCTTAACTCAAATTAACTTAACCAAATAAGTCAAACTAACTTAGTTAACACGTAGAATTTATCATGTGATGTGGAATTACAATTTTCTTCTAATTTAATTCAAGGGGAAATTAAATTAGAATCTTTCTTGGTACCATTTTCAACATTTCTTGTTTCCATTTTTAACACTACCTACGGTGTTTCCACTATAAAGTAAGACAATTACCTTTCAGTTCTTGATGCATCTTATCAATTTCAAGCTCTAAGGAGCGGAAATGCATGTAAATCATGAAGGGATATTAGAGGTTCCTCCATCAGAGTCTTTAGTTCTAGTTCTTGCTAAGGGGCAGGAGTTATGTCAGTGCCATTGAGATAGGGGTGTGTCTTCCATATGGAGGAGACCATCATATTGAAAAGGAACTACTTAGGTAAGAAATTTCCCTCTCACCATTGTCTTTTTTCTGCTGGCAGACAAATTCAGGTATTCATACGGCCCATCCTCCTCCTGCTCTTCAAAGTTTGAGGGAACTGACATCTCCTTATCCCTTCCTCTATGCATGGGTTTATGTGGAATAACTGGATGTAGGATGAGCTTTTTCCAGTTAGTGGGTCTTTCAATTTATAGCCCAGTGAAGGGTTCCATCATGTTCCCATGTGGTGGCATTGTTCAACAATTGGGGGGCTAGTGCTTTTAATCGATATAATCCTACAGGATTCAGCTTAGCCATGTATCATTGTATTTTTGCATCTAACCTAATGGGTATCTGCATATGTAGCGGTTGTCCAAGGTCCAGAGAAAAGGTGAATCTGTTCCGACCGATTTATGTTATAGGTGGTGGAAAACGTGGGCAAAGGATGTATGATAGTAGGTCATATTCCCTGGGATAGAATTCTCTAGATGGAATAATAACATGTATTTGAAGGGTGTGGAAATGGGAGCAAACAAATAGATAGTATTCAGTGCTTCTATTCCCACCAAGATTGGCGATTTTTCATTTCTGTTAGGGAAAACCTGTGTACTTTTGATGGTTGAGAATGTAAGGGGTTGTGTCTCAGGGATGTGTGCTCAAAACCAAATAACTAATTAATTTAGGGCCTAAGCAACTAGGAAATCGAATAACCAATTTGTTTAGGGTACACTATGTTAGCTTGCCAGTTTTATTTTAGGTAGGGTGGCACTTGAGCCATGGGTGAGACACTGGAAACCAAGAAGGCTAGTGAGGTTTGATTTTGGTGAATGATTATTCCAATAGTATGGTTGGAGTGACAAACACAGTTGGTTCACTAGATTCTTGATCACTGTGATGGAATTCATTGGATATGAGGTATATGGGTTTGTACTTTACAACACTTTCATTCGAAATATAATTTGTATTACATGAATATGATTTTTCTAACTAAAATTGTCTTGTATTTGGGCTTTTTGAAATATAAGATTGTTTGATAAGCCATGACCCAAAGAACTTGTTGAATGTAAGTTGAAGCGTAACTCAGAGCTAGAAACTTACTAAAATGGTTATGATGTTCAGGACATGAGCGACGTTCATGAGCCTGAGCAATAGCCTTCCCCCACCTATGTCTCCTTTAGCAGCAGGTCTCTTAGTCTAGGCATCTGAGTTATATACAGAAGTTGTTGCTTGGATACATGTGGAAATACATGGAGGACTATGGAGAAATTCTCTAACATGCCACATCAACAACATGTGGCATTAAAGACATTACAATTTTGTAGATGAAAAAATTAAAAGTTTGAATACATGAAGTTTGTAGATGCAGAGATTAAAACTTTGGATATGGAAAGTGAAACAAATTTTGAAATGTGGATATCTAAATTTGGGATATGAAAAGTGAAGCATGGGATATCTTACCTTGAAACCTTACACATTTTACTTTGAACTTTGTTTATTTTACTTTGAAAATAAAATGAATACATTGAAAATTGTGGAGCTCGAAACAAGTCTTGAGACCTTGTTGCCTAATCACTTTACATTTAAATAATTTAAATATATATTTTTTTTGTAAAAAATTTGGTTAAATGAGTTGTATTGAAAATAGTCAACTCAGTTTAATACCACTACCGAAAGTAGGGACTAATAATGTAATGTTAATAAGTTTTATATTTTCAGGATTTAAGCTAGGAGGGATTTTTTTTATGATGAATATAGATTGATTTTTTATAAGGAAGAAGTTGGAAAGTAGGTTTTTTATACATACCGAAGGAAGGTTATAATGTTTTTAATTCTCGTAAAAAAAATTTGAATTTCGATTAGTTTTGCAAAGTGATAATATATATATATATATATATATATATATATATATATTGAATATTTTGAAAACTACAAAATAATTTTCAACTTTCTAAAATGTAAATTGTTTTTTTCTAATTTGTTGATGACTAATTTTATGTGGTTTTAAATTGAATTATGAGATATAAAAACTATATTAAAAAATAAAAAATCTACAAAAAAATTATTCGCCAAGTGTCATAATAATGATTTGTATTGTAGTCTTTGCACAACACAATGCCATGTGGATAGTTTCCCACCATAATTTAAGCAAGTAGTTTCATAAAAAAATGGATATGAACAAGATGTAAACAAGTTCAATATGAAGTTTATTATGATATTATTGTGTTAAAATTTTATATTGGTTTTTAATATTATAATAGTTTAAAATTCTATATATATATATATATTTTTACATAAGAGGCATGTACTAAGCAACAATGTTGCATATTACACTTGTTAGTGTTTTCATTTTAATATTTGTAATTAATTGTAAATTATATTTAAATTTTGGTTACTATTTAAATATATATATATATATATATATATATATATATATATATATATATTTACATAAGAGGCATGTACTAAGCAGCAATGTTGCATATTACACTTGTTAGTGTTTTCATTTTAATAAATTTGTAATTAATTGTAAATTATATTTAAATTTTGGCTACTATTTAAGTGTAGATGTTTTAATAACTATGTTTTATATGTTAGTACAATGGATGGAAAATTTTAGGGGCTAATATTCGCAAATGGGATAATTTTCCAATATTTTTCCAAAAAAAACATTCACCAATTTCCATTTTTTATAGAAATGATTCGCCCAAATTTTACAATATAAAAATATTTTACCTTAAAAATTGCCAACATTATATAGAGAGTATATATAAATTTATTATAAATTTGAATAATTTTACAAATACATTAATAATCAATTTATAGTTTGCATATTAGGGACTAGCGAAATTTGCCAATTTTTTTAAACTTCAAGATAATTTTCCATCCTTAAAATATTCTCTGGTACAATGTAGCCTTGAGGGTTAGCTCAGTTGGTGGATATCAAATCACTAAAGCACCTATGCTATTGAGAGGTCACAGATTCAATACTCTCGATACTCTCGATGGAAGGCTCCATGATTGAGCTAGCAGGAAGTGATCGTTTATGGTAGATATTCTTGATACAATTATTCCATGGACGTAGTGGTCACTGATGTCTGAGGGTTTTGAACCACATAGAAAAAAAATGTTAGGAGTACAATGTGCCATGGTAATGTAAATAATGTAATCATTGATATTTATGTAGTTGATAAAATAACAAGGCTAAGTGAGGCAAAAGTATGTAAAAGAGATGACATGATACCATAAGAATGGAAGCGTGAGGGCATCCTAAGCTATCTTCCACATGCCTAAAATTTATCAAATAATATCATCGTTTAACTTATGAAAGGAAACCATTGAATTTGTTTTAAGGGTCACATTCGATAATTATGAGAAGAATATGCTTAGTACTTGCTTGTAAGAATTTGGTGGGAGAATACACCTTCCACAATTATGATAGCATAGAGGCTTTGGGATTCATGCAATTGCTCAATTAAGTCATCAATGTCCTTTGCAGTTTTTCCCACACATTAAGCAAGTGAATTACATGGGGGAGAACACATACTAATTTTCAAGGGTTGATTCATGACTAAGAAAGATGAGGTCAACTATAGAGAGGCAGTGACACAATTTCAGGGGGAGTTCATTCATGTAATAAATATTTTGATAGCTTTCATGAGCGGTGGAAGATAATGCATGCAATGGAGAGAGGAGGAATTCAAAATGTTGGGATTGTAGTGACTCACATATAAATACACATGTGTACGTGAGAGAGTGATGCTTTGGTCATTGTTAGACATAAGTGAATATATAAGAAGATGAAATGCCTCTTTACGCCATGAATTCATGTAGCCTTGGGGTTTGAAATTTGGATACAAATAAGAGGGAGAAACCTATTTTCTAGTTGTCTGTTGGATGCAACCCAACTTGGCCTAGATTTTGGCTAAGATGTCGCATTTTTTGGGGAGGAGCATGAAGTGGACCGCGCAATGGATTATTTTAAATATATTGTTATGTTTCATGGGGGCTTCCAAGCAGGTCGAAGCCCCTTATTTTTGTAAAGCGCACAATTTTTTAAAGGTTTCTGGGCCATGTATGCTTTTTTTGGGGATCCCATGATGTTATTTGGACCATGGTATTGTAGTGATATAACCTTACGATGTAATAGTATATAAAGGATTGAAATGTTATGTTTAGATAGGTATGTAGTATGGGTGAACTGTGATAATCTGTATTTTGTAGCAAAGGGAAGGCTCTGCAGCTGAGTGCGCGGAGGCCTGGGAAGAGTCTAAAATTAGTGTGTAGACATCCTGCAGCTTAGTGGGCAAGTCGAAGAATTGGTTGTATTCAAAGATTCCTCATAATAAAGAAGCAGTTTTGTGACGATATTTTGGTGTTCTTGTATGATTGATGTATATATTTTCCTATTATCTATTATTTCATTTTAATTCAGTGCAGTAATGGTTTATGGCTTTATATGGAATTTTTATGTGATTGATTTAATGTGGTGAAGTAATTTATAAATGTTAAGTGTAAGAAAACATAATAATACAACATCTCCCAGTCCCTCAAGGCTACAGAAACCTGGTTCTGCATCCACCCACCCGAAGTGATTATCGGTGGATACAAAACTAGGTTTATGTTGCCTTGATGGACTGGTAAATGTGGTATTATTATTTTTTCTTACGCTTAACACTTATAAATTACTTCACCACATTAAATTAATCACATAAATATGCCATATAAACCCATAAACCATTACTGCACTGAAGTAAAATGCAACAACATATAATAAGCAAATATATGCATCAATCATACAAGAACACCACATTATCATTCAAAAAAAAAAAAAAATTATTATGATGAATTTTGGAATACAACCAATTCTTTGATTTATGCACTAATTTGCAGGATGTCTGTGCATTAAGTTTTAGACGCTTCCCAGGCCTCTATGCACTCAGTTGTAGAGCCTTCCCTTTGTTACAGAATACATATTATCACAATTCACCCATATGACCCTTTATATATTATTACATCGTAAGGTTATATCATTACAATACCATGTTCCAAATACCATGGGCTCCCCAAAAACAACAGATATGGCCCAAAACCCTTTACAAAATTGTGCACTTTACAAAAATAAGGGGCTTCAACCCACCCATAACCCCTATGACACCGCGTGGTATATTTAAAATACTCCCCTGCATGGTCCACTTTGTGCTTCACCCCACAAAATGCGTTGAGCCAAACATTGCCCCTATATAGATGAATGGAAAAGGCCATTCTATATTGACTTGAATGGTGGGAGGTAATTATGAATCCAAATTGTTAGTGTTTCTACAGAGGGAGATATCATAAGATGATTTTAATAGAGAGAAGGCAAGGTTTTTGTTTTATATGAAAAGATATCAATCATGGTTGGAAGTCGAGTAAGATACTATATTATGGGATGGAATGGCCAAATAAGGAGGCCATGAGAACCTATATGAAAGGGGTGTTTCTATAATTAATTAGAAATAACTAGGCCCTCTATGAACACATTGAAGAGTTTTAGAGGGAGAGGATTCTGAGGGACTATGTAGAAAAGAAAGAAAGGTATTATCCTTGTGTTGTGTGGGGTGGGTAATTGGGGTGCTTCATTAGCTATTTTTTTCTAATAGAATTTTGCAGTGAAACCTTTAGCTTATGGGTTTTGTAGCCCCATATAGAGTTACCACCATGTGAGAACTGTTATCACTCAGGTTTTCCTAGAAGTTGTGTAAGAGGAAAGTATACCCGAGGTAACCACAAACCAACCTTTTAGATGCAGAATCTAGCCAATCTGCATCCAGAGAGGGCTCTCTCTTTATGATTTATCTTTGTTTTTGAATGATTTTAGGCTAGTTATAGATTCAAAGTTTGTTTTGGGAAAATGGTGGAATCCGCAAACTAAGGGCAAGGCTGAGAGCTTTCAGTCCATTGGGCTATGGAGTCTAAGGATGGCTTTACTGGATTTCTTTTCTAAACACAAGATGGTATTACAGGGCAAGATAGCTAGACAGAGAACAATCCTTAACATTTAAAGTGGATGGATGGTCTTGAAGGGATGAAAGGCAGCTAAGAATCTTTCACCATATTCAAGAGAAAGAAGAGAAATGACTACAAGCAAAGAGCAATGAAGGATTCTTTGTTACAGTAATCAAAAATGTTTAAATCAGCAAAACATGAGCAATTAAGAATTCATGCTTATAACTAATCCAGAAGAAAACATCACGAAATAATCACATTTGAAAACAGAGTACAATTAAGAAAATTCTGTTTCAATCCTTTATGTAAACTATTCAGAAACGGATATGATGATAGCATAAACTAATATAAAATTTAAACACAAGGGTTGGAAAACTTATTGAACTGAAGTCCAACACATGATTCCTGCAACAAGTCCAGTGCTTTAAAACGTCATCCAGTAAGCCACAAGTAAATTTGTCCAAAAGCTTTTTATTCCGAAAACCTCAATGTTACAGCAGAGTAATAGAATCCACCCTCAACACTCTCTTTGAGGGTTTATTTATACACAAAATAATCCTAACAATCTTACGCTATCCTAGTCAATAATTCAGGCTGACTTAAAGCATATTTACAAACAAACAAGAGACACATGGTCTCATAAATAGAATAATGGGTAACGGATTGATGTGCTGTTCCTTTCTTCATGGACATGCTAAAGATAAGTGCTTAAAATAGGAATCTGTGCTGTCCTTTGTGTATTTCTTTGGCTTATCGAATACTTTTTCTTCTTATGGATACTCTTTAACCTTTCATTTGATACTCTTTCATCTGCTTTTCTGTTTTTACCATTTACTTGATAGTAAAGATAAAATCTCATCCTGAAAACAACTTTTACAAAACCTCCAGCATTTCCTTCCACCACTGATCATCTGGTATCATTGTTCTTCTGAGTTTCCTTAAAGTTTCATCTGCTTCAGTAAGTTTATAAAAAGTGGGCTCGTTCGGAAATAGATACTTTAATTCATGCTCCAGATGAAATAGATTCCTCACTTTTTCATAAATACTTTTCCCGGTTAGTAATGCAGGTTCTGATGAGCTAGTAGAACCTATAGCTGTATTTTTAGCATGAGCTTTTATTCTTTTCTCATAGGTTTCCAAGTCTACTATTTGATCCTCTGTGAGCATGGGACTTGGCAATTCACTGTCCAGCAAATCTTGAAACTTCTCTCTGAAAACGTTGATATCGACCAAAATGTCAGTACACTTTCTTTCTAGATTTTGCATGAAAGTCCTCTTGGTGAAAACTCTCTTTGCTTCCAAAACTACACCTGTTCTGTCATCAATTCCTAACAATGCAAGTTGTTGTTTTGTTCTGGAATTCAAAAATTGAATGATCTGCTGGGCCTGCTCCGGCTTGCCCCTTAATTCATGTCTAGTTTTATTTATTTCTTCTTGTGCTATCTTGACTAATTCATTTTGCTCAAAAATAGCTTGAATGGAGGGCCAAATATCTCTTATTAATTCAATGATGTTGCACCAAAGAATATCATTTATTTCGTTCAGAGGCTTTTCCAGTGAAAGATCTTTTTGCAAAGCCTCAACCAATTTTTCCAATCTTTTTATTTCCCTGAGGTTGTCAGCAGCTGTCTTTTTGGATGTGTCATATTTTCCCTCTAATTTTGTTAATTGTAATTTTGTTTCTTGGAGTTCTGTGACCTTTAGCTGCAAACTCTCCATCTGTTTAATTAAATCCTCGGAATTCAAATTAGAAATGTTTACCTGAGATGGTTGTTCCTGTTGTCCTGTAGTTGTAGTACCTGTTGTTGAAGTTTGCTTGATGATTTCCTGTTCCTGTAATGCTTTTTCCAACTCCTTTTCTGTTTCATTTAGTCGCTCTGTCAAATTCAAGAGCAACTCCATCATTTCTTCTTGTGAATTTCCTTTTATAACTTCCTGTGTCTGAGGGTGCCTCGAGGCTGGTAGTTTCAGCTGTTTTCTGAGTGCAGCTATATCATCCTCTTTCTTTTTTACCCATGCCTCAATACCTTTAATGTCTTTGGGATTGTGACCCAAACCAATGATGATCTCTTCTAGCGACTTTATTCTATTGTCCTTGGCCTGTGAGGAGGCCCTTTCAATCTTCAATTGTGCAGTAGTATTATTCAAGGAATCTTGCAGCGTTAAAGCTGCCATAGCTTTGTTGGTGAGAGTAGAATAAACCATTTCCCCTGTTTGTCTATGAAGCTCTATCTGATCCAGGGGATGGATATCTTTTGCTAAAACTTCAAAATTTGTTCTGATGTAATCTGTTGCTGACGTTGGCTTTGGCACCTTTGCTTTAAAGTGGCTCATTAGCATTTTACCTTGTGAAAGATCAAATGTAGACATCAGCCTTTGCTGATTATGAGGAGCCATCTTCATATACTGATCGTATACCTTCATTTTCAATGGATCATTCTTTGTTTTGATATTAATGAAGGTTTTCTTAATGTCTCCAGTATCTGTCTTTGGCGGTCTGAAAGAAGATACTTTAGTGCTTAATTGCTTTTGTATCCCTTTCTGGCTTATGTTTGTTTCACTTGCTGTACCTGTTTGCTGACTATCTTCCCTACCATCATCAAATACTTCATCTATAATCTCTACATCTGGAGGTGGATCAGACTTGTGTTTTTTAGCTTGATAAACTTGTGGGCTCCTTTTGAAGGTGTGGTATCTGGAGCTGGCCTCTTTTTCCCTATTTCCACATTCAGTGGAGTTTGCATCTCTGGAACTTGGATTTGCTTTGCTGGTGTTTGAGAAGCCTGAGATTGTTCTGGTGCTTTGGAACTCTGTGATTTTTCTGCCATGACCAGGGTTTCAATGACCTGAACTATAGGTTCTTTTCCTTTACCCTTGGGTTCTGCTGCTACTAATGGACTATCTTCCTGTAGAGCTTGTTGTAGAGTGGCTGCTGAAGATGTGCCAATGTAGGGTACCTGCATTTGATCATATGTTTCTAGGTCAAATTTCTTCTCAACATCTTTCATAAGTGTATTCAATTTGTCAGCTCCACTTCCCTCTTCAACAAGTGTTCCTTTAACCCATTCATCTTGATTTGCATACTGTTCTATGTCAGGAATTCTGTGATGTACATAAGGAGATGACTTATTTTTTAACCTTCTTTCACAAATGAAACCAAAGGGGTCATATGGGACCCAACGGAAAGATGTCTGGAATTTTCTCTCTAATACAAGTTCTGCTTCTCTCTCGGCTTCTCTAGAATTGCAAATGAAAGGACCTAACTGGCTTTTGATCCTTAACTGTGCTTTCTTCTTTACATTGCAGAAATGGATTACATCTGAGTTATTCATCTGTCTAAAGTATTCCAAAGCAAAAATTCTCATTGGTACATATCTAGGTAACTTGAATGGATGTAATTCACATCCATAAATCCTGATGACTGTATGGTTTTGGTATAAGTACCAATCCCCAACTTTATAACTCTTTGACAATTGCAAGGTCTTTCTAATTTCGGTACTAAGCCTGGGGGGAGAAAATCCTGTTAACAAAGTTGTAGCAGGATGTACAAACTGATCAATGAATTCTGAATAAGAGTAGGGAGAATCAGAGGACAAATGAATGATGGGGGACCAAAATATGACAGACCTGGGATTACCTTTAGCATCAAGTTTCTGAACAGGGAAAGGGAATCTGTCTGACTGATAAAAAATCATGAGATGATAGATAACTGAGGAGTACTTACAAACCTTTTCAGTATCTAGCCTTAAGAATTGATCATGGATTTTGTTGGCGATGAAGGAAGCATAATCATACTTAATCTCAGGAGGCTGCCCAGGGGTAAAGATGGATAGCAAAGCCAGAGTTATCTCATCTACATACTCACTGGTATTGAATCCTAAAACAAAAGATATTACATTCACAATAAGCCTTCCCAATGTATTGAAAAAGTAAAAACCATAGGGGGGAGTCCCTTTTGGCTGATGCTCAGGTAACATGAAATACTGACACATTGCTTTTAATTTCTCTGGGGTTAACTGCCTGGTTTTCTCAATCAACCCTTCCATGGATAAAGGTGCTAATTCTTGTTCTGGCTCAAAGTATAACATAGCATTGATAGACTGAGGTGTGATAGGGAACAGAATACTTTGATCAGGAGCTAATACAGCTCTTTGTGCGGGATCATAATTTGCATGACAGTAATGAATGATTTCAGGGAAAACGTGGATTGTAGGAATAAAATACCTTGGGAGATTGGATTCCCACAACCCTATAAGATCTTGCCCCTTTGAGTGTTCGTCTCTGCAGCGACAGAAACTCAAACGGGGACTTTCATCAAAATGCAGGTCTTTAATTTGGAAATCTTCATCTATTAGAGGTAAATAGTCTAATTCCCGGTGAGGAGCATTCAATGGAGTGATATTTAAAGCTGTCGGGGCCTCCATTTTTGTTCTTGTGGATTCAAAATGGAGGTTTTCGTTTTTTCTTGCAGACCGGGCGGGATATCTGACAAAAGAGGAAATTGGAACAATTCGCAGGTTTGGGAAGCAAATTCACAGGTTTTAAATCTTTAATGAGGACTCAGAGAGGATTTTTAACCACTTTTTCAGAGAAAAAACAAAGGAAACTAAGCTTGACTTGCAGTCGGGGCGCGAAAAAATAAATACCTGTTTTTAGATGGAAACTGGTTCTTTAACAGGTAATGAACAATGGCGGGGACGTTCTTCAACACGGGCGCAGCTGAATTTCGGAGTAAATTGGTGTATTTGCAGTGGAATTTGAAAATTGCAGCGGGGGCTCTATCTCTTTCAGAAACTAAAAATAACCGAAAAAACACGAAAAATGGCTTATTTACAAGTCAAAAGGGTTTTTGTCTTTTTCGAGGTGATGACGTCATTGACGTACGGGGTGACGTAGGGAAGTGGGGCCGGCGGTATGCGGTAAGCGGTAAGCGGTGAGCCCACACCGCTTATGGACGAAGGCGGTAAAGGACGCGGGGGGAGCGATTCCATAGTTTTAACGCCACGTGGAATGCTGACTTTTCAAAAACCGCCCATCCCCCGCTGGTTAACATGCTGGCAAGGGATGGGCAGCGGGATTGATGATCACCGTTGATCAACGAACGGATGATCCAACGGCTGAAAGGAATGGGGACTTGTGCGATTTCAAAGGTGGGCCCGTCAAGGTTTAAAAAGGTTTTAATGTGAAATCTAATCACCCCGGGGACACGTTAATAGGCGGAAATGGTTGTTAATTAGTCCAAATGATTAATTAACCCCGTGAAATTATGAAATGGATTGCGGCGGAGATTGGCCAGGTGGAATGCCACGTGGAATGCTGACGGTGGCATAGACTTTCGCAAAGTTTATTGATATGTTTTGGTATTAAACATACTTGTAGTATGTCTAAAGTTTTTTGTATATATTTTTATTATATGATGAATGAATTAATATAATTAATTCATCATAGGGGCGGAATTTATATATAAGGCTATAGTTTTAACCAAAGGGCTTTATAAAGCGGGGTGTTTATTTTCAATGTGCGGGAATATATACTTTTGTAAAACATTATAATAAAGGGTTTTGGGGATATTTATTAGAAAAGGGAGTTATATACTTAGGAAAAGGGATTTTACTAGGGATTTAATATAGTAAAATCAAATGTTAATATGAAAAAGGACAAGGAAAATCAAAACATCTTTGTACATCTAAGAAAGTGATAACTTATGAAGTAAATTGCAACATTTTATCTTCAACACTTGAACTTAGAATAACAAGTTGTTTTGAGGAATTTTATGGAATATTGCATCAGTTTCCTAAGTAAAATAGGATTTTACTTAGGAAAAAGTTAAAGATGGAAGATAATCAATGATGGATTATTTCAAGTGCTTAGGTCTTTTTGATCATTAGGCCGAGGGTCCGGTCCCTACAAAAGTCAAGGAAATGCCTTGAGCCCTTTTGATCTCCAAATACCTTAGTACTTTTGGGGAAATTAGTAAAACTCTTGAGGGGGAAAAATGATGGGGGAGGTTAATGAATTTGACTTTGCTTGCTGTGATTTTCCAGTGTATTTTCTGCTTCGGTACTTTTGATGAAAGTAAATGATTAACTAACATGTAGCAGCATCATTCATCAGATAACACTTTGCTGCACCATCTACCTACCCTATCTATTTAACACTACCATTTTGTCTTCTTTATTAGGGTGCATTTAGACTTGCAAACCCTGATCAATCTTTTCTTTTTACATGATGAATCTATCTATTTCTACCCTTATTACATCCAAGGGCTCAGATTAAACTGTTGAGCACCTTTTATTCATTCTACCTAGCTACTTATCTGCCAAGATTACACTGTTTGGCTAGATATTTATTCTCTAATCTATAACATGAAATTGAAATATGACTAAGCCAAGTTTAAACAGTTTGACTTATTCATGAATTGTGGCAAAAGTTTCACAAGCTGCACACAATTGATTTATTACCACAGAGTAAAAATTAGTGGCATTTGGATTTGCACACTTTCCTTGGTCTATTTTTTGCTTGGGGTTCATTTTTTCTCTTTTTTGACCATTTTATTCTTTTTACCCTTTGATCTTTATTTTAGGGTATACCCTCTTTACATTTTTTAAATTTTTTGATTTTTTTGGTTTTTCTTTTTTTTAAGAATATGGAACACCTTTGCTCAAGTAAGAAGGTTTGAACATATTCCACACTTCCATCAAGACAATCATGAAAGATGAAACCTATTGATATAGGAGGCTAACAAGAACCTTATTTGACCCTTGTGGTATCATTTCCTATCTCGGGGATTGCATATTGTAGAAAATATATGTGCAACAAAGCCTATGGTTGGGTGGAACATGGATTTTCCTTAGTCAATTTGGCATCCAAATAGACAAATCCTCATTCTTGTTATGATTTGAATTATTATGATGCTTTATTTTGTTGTTTGCAACGTTTTAATGTTAAATTATTTTTCTCTTAAGCTTGTAGCAATTTGCATTAGACAATCATTGATAATTTTCTTCAAACCTATTTACTAGATCTTATAAGTAGTTCATTTTATGGTTTTCTATATAATTTCTATAAATGGAATTGGTGGGCTGGTATAGTATCAATATTCATAGGTCATGTGGATAAATGGTATAGTTGTAGCCCATCATATAAATGTTTTTTAAGCCATCATTAAGGCTATAATATGTCATTAGGAAGTAGAAGATATAATTATGGTTTGTAATCACAAGGCTATACTCTTTTCAATTTTTAATATGAGATTGTTTGTGATTGGGAGAGGGATTTTGGAAGAATCCTTTTTAAATAATGAGGCTTTAACCTTAATTAAAATCCTTAAATATATCATTGAGAATGAATCAAAATTATTGTATAAACCATATAAAATCAAAATTTATTAGAAAATTGTAAGGCCAAAGATTTAGAAAAAATTATGAAGGAAAACTTGGAATTTTTTTGTATCATACAAAAAAAATGATTTGGTATACTACGACATATACCACACAAGTTATTTTTTTGGTATGATACAACATATATCACATAAGATAAATCTATGGTGTAATACATATTGTATCACATAATATAAAAAATTAGTATGATATGATGCTTTGTCATCATGAGAGAAAGGAAGGTAACATTGCGAAGATACATGAAAACACATGTTTCCAAGATCAAAATATCTTTGTGATGCAATATATCACAAATATTAGAGTACATTTTATGATACATTGGAAATAAAATATCTTCTTTATGATGCGACAAAGGAATATTTCTTCCCTATTTCACACGGAAATATAATTCTTGCCACATGGTGTTCCATTAAGGGAGGAGGGGGGGGATTTTGATGGATTCGATAAAGGAGAAGTGTTTCACATGGAAAAAAAAATCAGGGATATGCAATAAATTGAGGAAGACAGAGAAATTTATAGAAAACTTGAAGAAATAATTGGTGCCACAATATATTAATATATATATATATATATATATATAGTCACATATTGCACCCCCAATATTTTTTTTTTGATGTGATAGACCATGTGGAAAGATGATTTTGGAGTGTGATAAAGGAAGGCATCACTTGTTGTGACAAAAATAAATCTTAGTAGTGTGATAAGGAGAGGATAAATCCCATGACATGGTGGAGGGAAGATTTATTAGTTCGATATGTCACCAAAAAGAAAATATTATGTTGCAACAATGAAGGAAGGGTGATTACTTATCATGTAAAAATATAATATTTGAGCATGAAATGTTGCTCAAAAGAAAACATATTTTGATGTGATAAAGAAGGAAATAATTCCCCTTATCATTGGAAAAGAAAATAAAAGGAGGTGATACATCACCCAAGACAAAATTTTGTATTGTGGTAATGAAGCAAAGAGGATTTTCTTTATTATGAAAAGAGAAATAACTTGCGTATGATAAAGGGGAAGAGGCTTCCTATTTTCCAAGGAGAAAAAATTTTGGATGTTGTGATATAGGGGAAGAGGATTCCCATTTTTCAAGGAGAAATAGATTGTGATGAAGTGTTTAAGGAATGGAAGGCTTCCTTTATCACAACAAAACAAAATTCCTTATGATCATAAAAGGGTGACTTATTGAAAAAATATAAATTTCTATGGGATGTGATATGTTGTGGGAAAGGGAAGATCTTGGTGATATGTCACAAAAATTAAATTATTATCAAGATGTGATACATTACATGAGAAATAGGTTTAATTTAGTGTGGCTAGGAAAATATCTTGGAGCAAGTGAGAATTCCATATAGAATTGACATGGACTATACAACCAAAGGGTACAATAATTCTAATGTGTCATGTATATATGAAAATGTGGACAAGGTATACATTGGAAATATTTTCATATATATGCTAACATAGTATGCAAGAGAACTTCAAAGTGCCATAAATTTTTTTTAGAGCTCGGATTTGAGCAAGACGATAATCATTAGAAAGTTTATCGAAATTAAACCATGAGATCATAAGTGGATTTAGATTCATGCAAAGAAAAATTGTTTAAAGTAAATTTTTATTACCATACCTTCTTGATAGATTTTATGTTTTTGGGTATGTTACAAGTATAATTAGAGTTGTGTTTCAAACATTGGATTTGGAGAAAGTGGGAGATAAGACAAGACTATAAAGATATAATTTTCATATCATTAGTTCAAATAATAGAAATACATGGGCCAAATTCAAAGAATATAATAAATGGTTCCAAAAAAAATATTACATTATTGAGGTTGTATGACCCAATAATTGAAGCTACTAGATACAATAGAAGGTTTGTATGGATTAGAGTTTTGCTAGCTAAGAAAATGTTACAGGTTTTTGTCACATGTGATAGATATCTATTATGATTTTAGGATATGATTACAATGTATGAATAATTACAAATGGAGTGCTAAAGGACTCCATCCACTCGGGAAATAAAAATATTTTGTTGATTTTTAAATTTGATTGAATGAAATTGTCAAGATGTTGATTGACGAAGAACATGGCCAAGCAATGCAACCAAGATTATAAGGGGAAATATCTCAACTAATCTCTTGATACTTTTATGCTTTTATTATTTTTGAAAAGGTTATTATATGTTGATCAAGAAAATAATAATGATATAACCATAAGAGATTAAATAGCTAGAATGTGTATGCATTGATAGACATGACGATAGTGAAATTATATGTGCATATACATATGTTATAGTGCATAAGGTAGTAATTGAGCACATATAACATGCAAGTAAACTCAAATTAGTCCAGTACAATAAAAATTATATGATGGATAATTGTGGACTAATAATGATCATGTAATCAGGAAAGGACCTTGGAAACATGGCTATAGATGCTAATGATGATGATGCATACAATATTTATGGAGATAAGGCTATGGGAAATGAAGTATTGATCAAGAATTGGGTGAGAGGAGTTCATGAATATCTACAGGACATCAACTAATCAAGTATTTTCAATTAAATGGATGATAACCATGCATATACAATTTTGGTATGCTCAACTTCTAAGATGAAATTTAGGTAAGAATCCCCTTACTGAAAGTTTGTTATCTAGAAATGATATGAAGGCATGAATGGTTAGTAAAGTTGGAATTTATATTTTTTATGTTATGGGTAATATTATAGGTTATATAATGATTTTATTTACATGAAATTATCATATAGAAATTGTGAAAAAATAATATATTGTTATTGATTGCCACATGAAGGAGGGTAATGCACTCATGTTTATGCCTATAAGACTTGTCATGTGAATGACTATGAACTATCACAAGATATCCTTATATTGAATTTAAACAAATGTGCATGAATGATGAGGAAAATGTGTTAGTAGTGCACATATATGCTAGTGTATATGTACATGCTTGAAAGAAGTGATCGAATGCATGATTTGGATAAATACTGTGAATGTGTGCCAGTGTTTTCATTGAGATTGTGTGTGTAAACAATTAAAAGGATAGAGTTTTTAATGGTTTGTGAGTTTGATATCATTTTAGGACCTAATGGCTAATGAAAGGAGAGATTTTTATGTTGATATATTTACATTGTAATGGACTACTGAAGCTTTAATGAAGGGATAAAGTTATGAAATTGTGGAACGCAATGAAGGAAATATCATGATAAGAGAAAACTCAATTGAAAAAGTTACAAACTTAACGAAAACCCTAAAAAGTTATTGATTTTTTAAAGGTTTCATTTAGTGCCTCTTTTTACCCCAAATTAAAAAATGGTGCCACTGATATCACTTATTTTTTAGAGGTGGTTGAAAATTGGACTTGTTTCCATGCCAATTGTTACCATCATGGATAAAAAGCATAAAAGTGAACCTTGAATTGAAAATTGATGTTGCTAGTAGCATCGATTCTTTTTCAAGGCTAAAATTATGGACTAATTGAAACTATGGCATTGACATATGGCATCATCATAGAAAAAATACTTAAAATTCTCCCTTAAATCATTTTTTTGTATCTAGAGGAATCGACAACTTGTTTGGGCTCAGGCTTAGGTGATAAGGGGTCGATTTTGACTGCTATCATTATAACCTCAAAGTGAACGCATATGTGCCCCCATGCATGGACCACATGGTAAATCAAGGGTATTTGAACTTCAAACTTTATAATTTCCATAAAAAATCATATAATATCCATCACCAATCAAGCTACCCCCCTTGGGGCATCCCCCAAATCCTGACTTGAAAATATATCTAGTAATTATTATTCTTCAAATTCACTTTAAGAAAAATGGGGAACAAACTCCACAAAACAATTTTTTAATCTAAAAAACACCTTAAAAATGTCATAACCAAATTATTAAAAAAAAGAGCTAAAAGAAAAAAAAATTGCATCGCCTGCTCGTCATGATGTTAGAAGGGTGGGATTGGATGTGAAGCTACAATATAGGGGAGTGGCGAGGGGGTCGTGGGCTAGAGGAGGTGGATAGAGGGGATGTGGATAGGTGGGGGGGGGGGGAGAAGGGAAGCGTTGGGAGGCGTGATTACGAGAATCACCCTCCCACAAAATACCCATGTTTTTTTAATTGTTTTCATTTTATTTTTATTGGTTTTTTTTTTTTTGTAACCCAAAGGAACCAGTAGACCGCCTGACACGTAACTACAAGCCAACCTCTCGAGGAATACAATGTGTCCTTCTCCCTGCAGCCCGGGTCGCAATAGGGGGGATTTGAACCTAGGTGTTTCGAGTTACAACAATTTCACATTTTTTGAATTAACCAATTGAGCTGCCCCCACCCCCCCCCCCCACGCCACCCCAAGACATTTTTATTGGTTTTTTAATTTAAATACAAATTTTTAATTTATTTTGGTTTTGTTTGTATTTTTTTGTTTTTAATTTAGGATATATATATATATATATATATATATATGCAAACCGCCTGACACGTAACTACAAGCCAACCTCTCGAGGAATACAATGTGTCCTTCTCCCTGCAGCCCGGGTCGCAATAGGGGGGATTTGAACCTAGGTCTTTCGAGTTACAACAATTTCACATTTTTTGAATTAACCAATTGAGCTGCCCCCCCCCCCTGGCCGCCCCAAGACATTTTTATTGGTTTTTTAATTTAAATACAAATTTTTAATTTATTTTGGTTTTGTTTGTATTTTTTTGTTTTTAATTTAGGATATATATATATATATATATATATATATATATATATATATATATATATATATATGTGTGTGTGTGTGTGTGTGTGTGTGTGTGTGTGTGTTTGTATTTTTTAGTGTTTTATTTTATCTATTTTATTGGTCCTTTTTTCCAATTTTTTGGGGGGGTTTAGGGATTCTTTCCCTTTTTCTTCGTCTTTTGGTTTTTAAAATTCATTTTTATAGGGTGTGTTTTCCAATTTTTTTAAACTTTTTTCTATAACTTTAAAAGTGGGTTACCAAATTTTATTAAAGTGCTTTTTATTTTAGAAATAAGGGTTATACAGAGATTTTTTCCATCAAACTTTTTATTTTTTTATAAATTAGAAGAAAAAAATAATTACTAGTCATATTTGAATGTACTAGTTATGTTAGTGTAAATCAAGTTATTTTGATTCATTATGATCTATTTAGTGAGAAGATTATTCAATATATCTATTCTTCATATGATTGATATACTAAATACTAATTTAACTTGTGAAACTATCTTTGTTTTCTTATAGTGACAGGTGACATCCACAAGCTAGAACTAAAGGATTAAATGGCAAGTCTAGTTTGACAATAATCACTTGAGGGAAGTGGATAAAAGTTGCTATGATATGAATTCCAAGCTATGTAGAGGAATTAGAAGGTGTTGATGCCCCGAAAATCGGTGCAACAACATCAAAGAAAACCATACGGCCGGGGACTTAAAAATCGTCCCTTTTTCGTTTGAGATAGTGGCTCTGACTGGATTTATGGAACCAGTTTCCCAATGAAATATAATTTGGTCGATGGGTGGTATTTTAACTGATTGTAACTTGATAAATGGGAGTGATAACAAGCTTAAAGATAAAATATATACCTCTCTCTATCCCAGGATGAATTATCTTTTTGTTATATGTGATCTAAAGTGATGATATTTCAGTGAATGCAAATAAAGATTTAACAAACACCTAGAGAGATGTAGAACAATTTAAGAGGATTGATTTGATTAAATAGTTAATCAAATCAATTGAATAATCATATATTGAATCTATTTATTTCATGTATTTAATATGTATAAAAATGGCAGTCAAACATGTTCAGAAGTGAATTAATGCTAGATTGTGTTAAAAATATATATAAAACAAAACACCATACGGAAAATCAACTATTTCTCATTTGAAACAGAATATCAATGTAAAGATAAAAGTACCATATATGTGTTAACTCTACTCATTTGAAAAAGAGTATATGGTCTAACCTTTTCTATTAAGAAAAAATTTAAGAGTACAAAAGTGTAACTTTTGTAAAGTCTTATTTTCAAAATTTCAGGACCCCTTCTTAAAAGACATGAAGGGGTTTATATAATAAAATAAAGAGTTAAAAAATAGAAATTACATAAATATATGATGAGTTTTAAACAACTCTCCTTAAATTAAGTGAAATTAAAACAGAATCAGAATATGGTGGGATGACTCACCTCATGATTTCATCACTGTCTCTTTGCCCATTCATTCCTTCAGTTGAAGGATGTTGATCATAGGCTGAATCTCAGGAGGTTGGCATGGTTGATGCGCAGATGTCCTGTATAGACCGCATCTGATAGTGGAGGCATCATGTAAGAGGAAGCATCTATTAGATAACACAACATTAGCCATTGGTTATGTGGCTTAACCAAATACTTTGAATAATTTTCCCGGTCTAGCTTCTCCAATTTTTTTATTCTTTATTCCTTTACCTTGGATATTTCCTACCGTTTCTTATTAAATATTTTACAATAGGTAGAGAGCCAGGAGGGCATATATTAATCAGATTAGCAGCAATGAGATTCTAGCTAACTGTTTCAACAATGTTATTAGCAACATATTTAGCTTTGCAAATTTCCCTTTCAGCTTCTTTTAAATGTATATCCCAATTAGTAAATAAGATTTAATTTTTGGAATCTTCAACCCTGGGAAGATTAGCCTTTCGACCTTTATCAATATCTTTCTAGGTGACATATTGTGATACTTTGTGGTCAATTTCATCAAATTTTATCCTTTGTTCAGCAATTAGATTCATCAGTGAATCTCTTTTTTCACATAGTTCAATAATACTAGATAATTTTTGGTAGAAAAGACTTGTTTTTGGGCCAATAAGGTATTCAATTCCAAAACTTCTTTCCTCAATTCATCTACTTTGGGATTGTCTTTCAACTACTCAATAGTGAATTGTAATTGATGTATCTGAGTATCTTTAGCACCAATTTCGGATTGGTGTTGCAGCTTTAACTAATCTAGGCTCTGTTGGAGCTGTGATACTTATGCTTGTAATTTTTTATTAACACTCTACTTATATGCTTGTAATTCATTATCCAATTGAATGATTCTTTCATCATTTTATTTGACCAATTGTTGAACTTCAGTTGCCTTTTCTATGGTGGTGGATGCATATGCTCCTCCAAACTGAGTTAAATTTGTTAGATCTTGGGATGGATATACTTGTGAGTCTTTCCAAACTACTTCCATAGGGACATATCCGAGAACAAGGTTTTTTTCTTGCTCTGTTTTCCTCCTTTTCCCTGCCTACTCATGACAACTTATGTCTGGGACTATAAAATATATCTAAAGGAATAATTTATTCAATTTTCAACACAACCTATGATGTAGGGTAGGTCAAGACAAATTCTACTTGTTCTGTGTTAATTTATTTGTCAGTTGACCCAGTAGTAAATGGTTTTTGACTTTTACCATGAGGTATTTCCATTTCTTGTTGATGATCAATGATCACCATTTCTTGGTCTCCTTGAAGTTGTTGATTAAAGTCCTTTTAGACATCATTTAAGTCACTTGGAAACTGAGGATATTTGGCTTTCACTCCAATAGAATTATCTTCTTCTGTTATTCTAAGGACTTCAGTATCCTTAGGTGGTTGCTCCTTTTCCTACTCTTTTTGTTGCTACTCCTTCTATGAGATGGGTTGGGATACCTCTAACATATTTAATGGCATCCCTTCCAATTTTTTATTTTTGTAATGTTTGAAGTTTGAAAGTTGTTATGGATTGAACTATGATCACTACAAGGAAAAGACCCTCAAGCAGACATTTTTGAGGAAGCCCTTATAAAAATAGCCTAGATATCCATCTGTAGCGGAGGTCACTGGAGGAGGCTGGCGGGTGGATGTTTTTGCGAATTTTTTTCGCGGTGCATTTATAATCATAACATGCACTGGTGTGCTTAATATATATGTGACTCATCGGTTCAGAGTAGAGGCCAAAGAAATGTTATAGAGTTATTTTTAAGTACTACAAAAACAACGATGCACTTCATACATACGATGCATCAGGGCGTCTAATAAGCGGTTCCTCCCTTACAACGCACTAGTGCGTACAAGTTGATGGTCACCGCGATAGGGATTTCAAAAAAATGACTGTACATTTTATATAAAGTGCATCGGTGCATACGATCAAATGGCACATCAAGACACTCAATATAGAAACTTCCTGGTGCCTCGAATTAATCGGGCACACTTAACAATTGGTTAATAAAAAAATTATTTTCACCATTGTGGTGTTATACTCTAACAACGATGCCCTGGTGCATTTATGGTGATATGACGTCCTGGAATAGGGTGTATATTTAATGAAAATATATGGTTATTTTTATATAACATGCTCAATGTTGGTCATATATTGCCAGCCCGATGTGTTTCATTAATTAAGAGCACCGCACAAGGGTTTTATTTAAAAAATTATTTTCACCATTTCTGTGCTATACACTAATAACGATGGCTCGGTGTGGTTTAGGTACAATGACAGATCGACATTGGGTTATTATTCAAAGGAAGAACTATGCACTACATACAAATCAGCCCGGTGCGTCTTAGTAATCAACCACACCGTAAAAGGGTGAAGTTAAAAACATTATTTCCACCAAGTTCGGTGATATACTCTAATAATGAAGCCCCGATGCGGTTAATGTTACCGAACGCACTGACCCATATCTTTTTAAATTTAAAGAAGTGTGATGCGCCATTGATACAACCACCCGATACGTCTCATACTACAGTGCGCCGAAAAAGGGATAATTTAAAAAAAATTACCAGCCATAAAAATTCATTTTTACTATTTACAGTGTTGTAGAGCTCTCAAGCATTGGTGTGAACTTTGATTCTCTAAGGTGCCCTTCCATTGGTGCTCCCATTTTGCGCATTGCTTTCATCCGTTTCTCAGTGAGTGGACTTTGAATTTTGTGAAACTATGGGAAAATTTTGTTTTTAGTACTCCGTTGGAAACATACATCCTCGACATACAAATGTGTAGGTAACTTATATGTTTATCACCAACATAACCTTTTACCAAATTAATTATGAAAATTGACCTAGAATTCATTATTTTTTTGAAGGAAAAACATTTCCTGGGTTGTGCATTCGAGCCATTCTACTCCCACCGTTCCTGGTGCTCCCAGTGAATTTACAGGCCATGCTAAAAATGGTGTTAAAAAAAAACTGCGTCGGGTGGTTAATGTGACAGCCTGGTGTGCTACCGACAAAAGCGCACCGCAATAACAATAAAATTTTGCGGTGCGTGTCAGTTTCCGGCCACACCAACAATTTATAATATTTTAAAAATAACAATTTATCTTATATTCAGTGGTGTGTTGGTTTATCGGAACACA
Organism: Pinus albicaulis; assembly: GCA_034641835.2. Classification (NCBI taxonomy): domain Eukaryota; kingdom Viridiplantae; phylum Streptophyta; class Pinopsida; order Pinales; family Pinaceae; genus Pinus; species Pinus albicaulis. The sequence continues at coordinate 978,896,387 of CM076575.1, forward strand.
CCGATCATTATGTAAAAATAAACATAACGGTCTAGTGCATCTATATTAAAGGGAACGCACCTAATGTGTGATACGTTGGTCAAACCTACTGCATCGGGGCATTTTGCGTTTGGATACCACACCACCAATGGTAAAATATTGCAAACGGGCGGTGCATCAAGCTATAACAAATGCCCCAGGGCAGATATGGTTTGTCAATGCACCACCTATAATATTTATTTAATTAATAATTTTTTTTTCATCGTGCGTGACTGTTTTTTATCCACACCGTGGATGGTGCATGATATAGATGTACACACCATTGGCAGTGTGTGACTGTTTTTTGTGGTGCACTGAATGCTTTTTTTGTTTTTCAGTAAAATAATATTTATATATTGGTAAATACATTTTTCATTTAATAAAAAAATGTATGTTTTATGTATGAGGGAGTCTGATGTATTTAATATGTGAATCATTCAACGATGTTAAAAAAGAGAGGAGAGACAACAACAAGAGCAAAGGGATGAAAATTATAACATGATACAACAGTGGGAGGCAAGGGAGAGGGAGAGACTTTTGTGCCCTCACCCTGTTATGCCACCCATCCAGTTTCTCTTAAGGGACGTAGGCCTCCTTAAGTTCTGTGAGGAGGCTACAACCCTGAAGGGGCACAATGGCTTATTTGTACAGTTGATCTACAGGTGGGATGCCCACTGATAGGCTTTCCATGTTGGTCTTGACTAGTGGTACCAACCCACTGAGAAGGACATGTATTTTATCGTTGGCCTATCTAGGAGAGGGGAGGATTTTCCCTAGTTCCATGATGTCCCCCTCGGTTATGTAGGAGGGAGTCAATTCATGTACTCTTAGAGATACATTAGGGATGACATACTTTCTCCAAAATATTTTTAGGTGTCTAGTGGATAGCTACAGATTGCTTCTTTTGGTCCAGAGGAGGTTATGTGCCTTTCACTATTACTGACCACCATTGCACATTATATCGGTGACAGGAAGCACATTATTTTCCCTCTTTTATTTATGTTGATTCTTTATTCCACAGGCCACGACTTGTTATATGGTCTGCCATTATTTTTTGGAATTTTTGTATAGTGTTAGATAGATGTCGTTCTTAGGAATGTGGGAGGTTGACCTTCCCTTTTTCTTCAGAGTAATTTTTTTTATTTTTGAGATTTTTCAAGAGATGAGGCCTAATTTTTCGGTCAGCCTCATAGGCCAATGATAGAGGTATGAATTCAAATGTCGAGAGAGACGATGCCCAAGATGACCACGTGTTCGTGATGGTGTTGTTTCCTTGCGCGGGGTTGGATTGGCGATGGTGTACCAACATCCTCTTCACACTAGATGATTGAGGTAATATTAATGTTTTCTTTAAATTAATATAGTTTCATTTTATTGTCTTAATTAATTAGAATAAAATTTATTCTAACACGTTCTTTAACTTATTTTATTAAATTTTTTAACGAAATTTTCTAATTATTGTTGTGTATTATATATTTTGTAGATATTGGCACGTTCGTTGGGGACATGCCTCCACCCCCACTGGATGATCATGTAGATGATGAGGAGATGTAGCAGGTCGCATAGGGTGATAGACATCCTCAGGTGCAAATACCTACGGGCATGCGACGTAGCACTAACATTCGATTCAGGATGGAGTTGGGCGACCGGCTATGTAGACTCTTGGTTTATGAGGGATTCGGCCCTGCAACGATCAAATACGTCCAAGAAGATGTCTGGAGGGACATTCCATGCGATATGATGATCCTTATGTGTCATATCGTCGGAGCTTCTAGGCTACTGGCAGCGAGGAGGGATAGGCACCATGGAGATGTGCCACACAACGTCTCGGAAGATGATCATGAGGGGAGTTACCATTACGTACTCCACCTCCTCCACCTTCACCTCACGAAGATGAGCAGTCAGCATCTCCTGAGCAGGAATCTCCTAAGAAGGCAACATGTGAGTAAGCACCTCTTGAGCTGACACCATCTGAGTAGACACCTCCTGAGCATGCACCTCATAGAAGTTATTTGACATGAGATGTATATCTGATGTTTGTGTTGTGAGGATGTTATAAAATGCTTGTGTTTTTTTAGATGATCATGATCACAATGATTAGATGATGTTAATGAATTTGAATTTGAATTTTAGAATATGATGTTTGTACGATGGTTATCATGATCGTTATGTTTATTTTTAATATTAAATCATGATATTTATTAAATATTATGTATTGGTAATTGTAAAATTGTAAAATTGTAATTGTAATTGTATGTATCATGATTGAAATTGTAATTTTATGTAAAATTGTAAAATTGTGATTGTATTGTGAAATTGTAAAATTGTAATATTTTACTTGTAATTGTATGTATTGCTATGATTCAATTTTATTAAAATTTTAAAATTTGTAAAATTGTAAAATTGTAAATTAATTATCAAATTTGAATCATAACTACTGTAAAATTGAATCATAGTAAAATTGTAAAATGTATATTGTACATATTGTTAAATTACCATAATTTTAAAATTGTAAATTTGTAAGAATATAAATAATTGCAAAATAATAAATCTAGAATAATACGAATTTCTATAACATAATAAAGTTTAGAAAATAATGCAAATAAATTCATGTTTAGAATTATCATTATTTTATTATGATCTCACATACCAAAAATAATAGTATACATTAATACATTTTTTTCTTTAATTTTGAAGATATCATTCATATATACGGGTGTGTGTGTGTGTGTGTGTGTGTGTATGTGTGTGCATTTATTTAAGTAATGATATAGTAAAAACCCATTTAAAGAAATCAAATAGTTGTATTATTTTAGGAAATGACATCAAAAAAGAACTTGATACAGTGCATTGCTTTCCAGATCAACATAATTGCAAATTATCAAGTGAAATGATTTTTACATTAACACAATGCAAACCAATTAATTGAAAATACATATTATAATGTTTGGAAAAAAAGAGAGTCTTAGTTATAAGGTTAATTCCTCTTCTTTATAAAAACACATCTTAAATAGTCTAAATGATGAAATAACACATGTACCATATCACTCTCTATTATCATCACCCTCATTATCTTCCAGCTCGCTTGGCATGATAACACTATTGTTATCAAAAATATGTTTTGATCTAGGGTCATGTCTCAATATGAACCACCAATCCTTATCCAACACATCTAGGTAAAAATACACTTAGTTGCAATGTTTTGGGAAAACATAAGACTCCTTAGCTTCATCCCACATCTTTCTAGAGTTGATACATATTAGCCTACTATCGTGATCTTCCTTTATATTATTATGATCAAAGGTGTCCTACCACTTGCACCTAAAAATAAAACATTAGAAAGTAGAGAAGTACACTTCAATGATCTCTTGTATCTTTCCGATGTAACCTAACGTCCATTGTAATATGTTTTGATCACGGTGGCTAGCGCAACTAGATTGATCGAACTCGACTCCCACTCCACATTCTTGTGTCATGTGTCCATCATCAGCATTTTTTGTGCAAGAATGGTGTCCATATGCCCACATAGATGGTAACAAATGCACCTATAAAAAAAGTTAAAAAATCATAGTGTCATGTGTCTATTAACTCAACTATTAAAATATAAAATATAAATTTTACATTTCAAAGGTGCATTATTAAGTTTAAAATGTACATAAATAGATTATTATCGAGTTGTTGCACCCAATCCCTACATTTAGTGCACGCTCTTCATCACGTGGGTAATGACCGGTTACACCATATTTCTCTCTGACTTGGTCAGTAACCCAACTATTGGGGCATATAATTGGCATATTTTCTTTTAAATGACCAGGATAAGGCACACTTCTACCAGTAGGCCATATGAATTATTTCCTGTCACTATCCCATTTCATCCTTGTTTGTTTGTACAATGCGACCCATGATTGTGTCACTTCGGAATTGTAAAGAACAAATTTATCGATTGCTTCAATTTCTGCATTTGCAGATGAAATCAAATCGACATATAGTACATATGAGATAAAAATATACATTATATCGAAGCTCAACGTGAATATTTACTTTGTGAAAATTTGACAAATTATAATTCGCTTACTCTTTATCAAGTGCCTTTTTTCCAATCATTTGGAGAAACTCCCCTTCTCTTTTGTCTTCATCCCTTTCATCATCTCAAATCACCGCACCTAGTGTGCTGTCAATATTCTTGATGTACTGACTGGAATAATGGATATACTCATACAATATGTATCCCTCTTCCATAGACCCCTCGGGTTTTTCCCTTTTTCGAACAAAACCTTTCAATTTCTACGTGTACCTCTCTAAAAATAACATCCAATGACAAGAAACCACCCCAACTAATTCAACCTCATCAACTAGGTGGATTAGAAGATGAACCTGCAAATCCATGAAACTCATCGACGGTTCCTTCTCAAACATTCAAACAATCTCAGCTATATCTTGATGCCATCATGGAATGCTAGCCACATGAATCTCCTTTGACGTGATCCAATGTACAAATGAAGATACTTTATATATGACACGTCCTAGGTCTAAGGGGAAGTCATGTTTCACACACCATGCATGAATAAAGGATAATGCCACTGCAAAGTTATAAACACATGTGCATACAAAATTAGTTATGCTTTATGATCCCATGGGATACAAATTATTAATATAACAAATAATAAAATCATGCTTTTGAAATTATATGTACTCTTAGAAGATTCAAATGGTCATGCAATTTCAACCCCAACAAATGGTCTTCCACAGTGAAGCAGTGCTGTAGTGAAGACCCATATGAATATGGCACCCTCACACCCATTATAACTTCCTTTACCCAAGAAATATCATCATTTTTTAAAATCCATTGGACATCACCTTCTTTAAAATACCAATTAGAGGGACCAGCCTCTCCTGTACTTTCTAATTGTGTTGGCCAATGTTGATTTTTAGTTTTTGAAGTAATAAGATCGTTCTAACAGCCAATGTGTCACTTTTTTTCGATGATATGTGCCTCCATAAATCAAATGAAACTTTTTTAAATATATGCATGGGATCTAGTAAGTGGGTAATCTTAAGATGCTCCCAATATGGGAGGTTATAAAAGATATATTTCCTTTTTATCCCAATGAGAAATTTCTTAACATAGGTGTCGAAGAATTCTGGATCATCGAACATAGGCTCCTCATTTTAACCGAATATTTCTATGAAATACTTCTCCTTCTCTATCTCATATACTCTAAGCCATTCAGCTGGTGTCATTATTGCAGGCCTTTGGGTTCCCTCTCATTTACCATTGAAAGTGAATTTTGCTCTTCTGTAACAGTGTTCTTCTAGGAGGAATACCCTGGAGTAGTCATACACTGGCTTTTGTAGGTCATTGGACCATCTAGATTTTAGATAGGGTCCACAACATCTACATTTATAATACCGTTTTGTTACAAGACCTGTGAAATTATTGTATACGATATGCATGGCACGTTAAAGAATATCATGAAGACCAGAACAATTACAACGAATTAATTAATATGTGAAAGAATATTGTTACGTATATAAACAAATCAATAAACTTGTAATTTACCAGAGTAAACTCCTAAGCCTGGATAATCATGTGTGGTCTAAGCACATATGCCATACAACGTAAAACTCCTCTTTGGTTCAATGGGTCTTGATACATCGTATACATTTATCCCATTCCATAATTAATTCAATTCATCTACCAATGGTTGTAAGTAGACATCCATATTCTTCACTTATCTTCTACAAGGGATGATGAGAGCCAACATAAGATTTTCACTCTTCACGGAGAACCATGGGGGGATATTTTTATTGATCACTACTACGGGCCAAATATAATATTTGGTATTATGGAGGGAATATTGGTTGACACCATCCATGGCTATGCTGAGTCATAGACTTTGTGCTTCATCCTTGAATTTTTTGGGCCAGGTATCCTCTATATGCTTCATGGCTATTTATTATGTTAATATTCGCATAACTCCCAACTCACTTCTGTGTGAGGGATGTCATCCCTGTAACATAGCTAATTATTTGCAACAAAAGAGCCTTTGAATCCTTGGGATTATAGGAATGCGCCTCAATATCTTAAGAGGAGGACCACGTCATTACCCTTATTTTTTGATTTATCATACCTATCATGCTCATATTTCTAACATATCTCTTTATCTGCATATTCTTCTCTGTATATAATACAATCATTTGGAAATTCATGATATGATATGTACTCAACACCCAACATTTTCAACAATTAGTTTGCCTCTTCACAGCTACCAAGCAAGACATTATCACTCAGAAGAACCTTATGTTTGAATAACCTGTAGTTGGTGGAAAATATTAAATGTACACTACCAATAATTATTAACGTTCATAAAATTGACCATTTTTAATGTTGATTGTGTGAAAATATTTCTTAAAATATAAGGGACTTGATGGTTAGCTACCTCAAAATTTCTGAGAAACATGCATTCGACAAGCAAAAATTTGCTTTAAAATTATACAGTAACATCATCGCCCCCAACTGGGTAGACTTTGACTGACCCCCAGGTCCAAAGAGAGGGGTGGTGGAAGAAAATTTAAGGCTTTCGAAAAATGTATCAATGATATGAGCATAATCCCCTAGTTGATCATCATTCTGGAATGCATCTAACAACATTGTCTCCATGGTAGTTGTTAGACCCTTGTATTTCATAGTATCACCAGGTGACTAATTATTGCTTAGATTTTGTCATGACTGAAAATTATATTCCATGGTTGTCATTTATTTTCCAAAAAGAAGGAAAAAAGTGATGCCAATAAGGTGTGATGGTGATCAAACTTCATTTCCGTCCTCATTCCATTCCATTCACCCTCTATGCACCTCATTTCCTCCATGTTCTAAATTTCTACACCTCATTTATTTCAAACCCCTTCTTCAACTATTAATACCACAAATTTTATAGTTAAAAAAGGAGCAACAATAGAATCAAAGGAATAAAAGGCAGCTGAGAAACAATTAAGGCCAAAAAATAGCGAGGGAAAAGTCTTGAACGTGATTGGGTCAAGCCGTGCACATTTGGGTCGAGTCATGAATGCTAAAGCAGGTCAAGTCATGAATGCAGGGCGTGTATTCTATGAAAAACTAAGAAACGAACGGGTGAAACCAAAGAAACAAAGTCAGAAAACCACAACAAGGGAGTAGTGAGGACTGTTGGATCTGAGCAACGATCAATGGCGGAGATTCAATTGCAATTGTAGATCGCAAGTTTTTCAGGATGGGTGCAAGGGTAAATGTTAAATTCAATGAAATGCGTATGCAATGAAGTCGGACCCATTAATCCACCACACTTTCTTTCCATTTCATTTCCCTTAAAATCATTAAACCTTACCCTTTTTCCGCCTTTTCGCTATATCTTTCTACTTTACCTTTTCATTTCTATATCATCATTTTACATCCGCCTTCCCATTTCCTATATTGTGATTAAATTGGAGCCATTATCCATGACATGTCACCTTGTCCCCCACCATCCATCGCATTTTAGAGACTATAACTTTTCGCATCGCAACGAAGCCTTAACACTTGCGATTACCGATTTGCGATATATCGCATTGCACGTTTTTTAACTTACGCACAATGTATTTTGTTTAACTTGTGATGTGGTTGGCCCCACCACAGAAGCTCCGCCCCCCATTTCTGGCTTCTTGCAATACATATCATATAATATTAAACCTCATACACTTATCGCAGAAACCTTTCGCCAATTTATAAACTCCGGTGATCGTAGTGAGCTCCATCTCCATCCTGTCACATCATCATCCTCTGACATCGCACTTCATGTGTTTTAGAGTTCTACCTTAAATTGGTTATAAAAAAACCTTATGAATTGTGATCTATGATGCGGTCTGGTCCTGCCTTACCTGCCACGTCACTTTCTCTCCCCGCACTTCTTACTTCGCATCTTTTAAAGTTTACCTTCCGCTGCTTATAGAAAAACCTTAAGATCTGAAATTTGTGATGTGGTTGGTCCCACCTTACCTACCACATCACCTCCCTCTTCACATCACATCACCGATTCCTTTTCCTCTTATCATAAACTGTAAATATTGTGATGTTCTATATTCTTGTGGATGCGATGAATTTCATAATTAAAATCTACATAATTTGAAAACCCGGGTATATGAGTTTTTACGTTGTTTTGTTTGAAATGTTTAGAAAAGGGTTAAACATGGCAGAAAGGACTCAGTTGGTGAAAAGACACCAAGGGTCAAGTCGGGCAAGGATTTTTTTACAAACTTGTTATGTTATAACGGTAGAAACGGAAAAGGTAGCAAACTCATCGGCACAATCACTAATCCATGAAAAGTGGCTAGCACTGCACTAGACTTAATTACCCAACACTGATCTTTCGAAAACTAGGGCCAGATGTCAGAGCCATCATTCATTGCCTCTTCGGGATCATCACATGCCACCTTCAATCCTACCTTTGATCTTACGAAGAGCCGCTCAAAATTAATTCCACGGGTGGTGTTTTGTCAAATATTTTCTTTGTTCGGGCCTTTCATGGCCATACCTGTTTAATTTTCATTTGTTTCTAATACATGAATTTTTCCAAAGTAGATTAGGGAAACCACTCAAGTTTTAGTTAAATACTACTTGAATTTTCATAATCAAGGGTTGGATATCGTTAGCCCCTACATTGCAAGAACTACTATATTGGAGCACTGTAATTTTGGAGTTAGACATCAATAATCAAAGACCGTTTTCAGGATCCTTGAGTTGTGTTAAAATGGTGATGTGTTACTTCTTTGTTCTAAATGTTTCTGTTGTTTTCCCTGTTGTGCATATGTTCATCTAATTGTAAATCAGAAATTTTAGATTAATATTTGTTGTCGAAGCACCTTAATTCTGTCTGCATTTACAATCTTAATGTTTTCTACTGAAGTCTCATTAAAGAATTCTTAACTGCTCTTTAGTCACTACTGAACCTAACTATTTCTTTCACCTCATAATTCATACAGCTCTAAAGATCCATTTAGCGCAGTTAGCTTTCCCTCTGATGCTCTTGAATGTTGATGCACCATTCCAGCCTTTTGACTCCATAGCCCAATGGATTAGTCCATGCAACTCTATCTCTCCATCCATACAGTCAATCAAAACAAACAACCCTCATAATTTTTGTAACTAGCCTAACATCAGCAGTTAGAATTATCAAGTTAAATCACAAAATAGAGAAAGCCCTCTCTAAGTCTAGGAAGGCTAGGTCCTGGACTCCAAAGTGGTTTGATGTTGTCCTCTGTAATTTTTTCTTGCCAATATTACAAACTACGGAGTGATAAAAGTAGTCATATCCTTTAAGTAATCATCCATACCAACCTCTATTTGATTGCCTCCATTTCCAGCTTGTGAAGAACTACTATTTCTATACTCATTCCTAATTAGTGAATATAGACGTAGTGGGAATTGAATAGGTGGTTGATTCAACCATTCTTGGTATCATTCCTTTCTTAGTTTTTCTCTTAATTCAGCCTTCTCTGGATTTGATATTGTTGTGGGGTGGAACAGAAGATGGTAGGTAAGTCGCTCATCATCACTAGAATCCTAACAATTTCAAAAAATATATTTGAACATGATTAGTGCAATATCGATGATATTAATTAGTAAGCACGTCGTTGCATGATTAATTGGTTTGAAGTTGAAATAATTACATTATACCAAACAATTATTACCATCATTGTCCCAGGATTTTGGCTAGAAGATGACATACTACAATTGGCAGGGTGAAGTGTCTATCCATTTTCATTTACCAATAGCGCCTTGTGGTATGCTTCTCCTGATAAGAGCTTCTGAAGTTTTATAACTGTATGAATATTTTTTGCATCTGAACTCGATTCTAAATCTACATGAACATACAAATTTGAATAAATTAATTTGATTCAGTTTGACATGGATAAAAAAAAATCAATTAGATAATGAAAATATAAAATAAAATCTAAAGTAATTACATCTAGAGATAGATAGGGAGAAATCTGCAATGGACTTTGAGAAATATTATGGAACGAGGTGGAATTTTAAGAATTGTCTTTATATAATTATGAGATTTTCTCCTTGCATTTTAGCAAAATCAAAAATAAATTTTGGTGTACATACCTAAAAGTAATTTCGGTGCGTTAAAAAATGAGTTATTGTTATCGATGCTAATGTAATGTTAAAATTTTAAACACACCGGTGTGGTTTTATTACCAGATACACTGGTGCGGTTAGTTAACAAACACACCGATTATGGGGAAAAAATGAAACTTTATTTTTTTGAAGTGAAAAAAAAATGGTAAACTGAAAAGTGAGTGGCAAATGATTTTATGAAATCTAATTTCATAAAGTAAAATCTATTCATTATTTCATTATTTTTGCCAAAACATTTAGGGAGGGTTTTGTAGGAGAGACATACCTAAAGCAAGAGATCATTGTGGAGCAGTAAAATAATTTCGAACAGTAGCACTATTTAGAGAATTGGAATTTGAAACATCTGGTGATTCACCTAAAAACCCTGTAATATAGTAAAATGTTAAATGTTACTCTAATAATTGTTTTTTTTACAGTTTCAGTTAGATTTAATAGATAGTAAAAATATTAAATATTACCGTGCATTTTACTAATAAAATCATTTACAATCTCTATTCCTATTTAGATTTAATTAAAAAATAAAATAAAAAAACCAAAAAAAATCCATTCTTACATTAACCCTTGTTTCTTCTTGTTTATGTGACTGCAAAAATTCACAATTAGGGCTTTCCATTTTAGATTTATAGGGTTTTTATTACTATATATAGGCATTTTACATCTAACCTGGAGGACCACTTGCAGAGTCGGATCCCAATTTATATTGGCGCTTTCACGATTTTTAAAAAAATGAGTTTTGTTAATTGGTGTGCCTTATTTAATATAGCACACCGGTACGCTCTTTTAGTATAAAAAACCAGGAACATATTGACAAAGATCATTTTTTGATAAAATTAGTTTCCATTTCAAAATAATCACTTATGTTAATCAGTGCTCCCGTATTAATACAATGCACCACGTCTCCTATTGAAAAAGAGCACCGTACAATGTTTCTACTGTAGTGGCGGTGTGTTTATAATAACATATCGCACCATTATCATTTAAATTTGTTTCTCGTTGTTAGTGCTAAACTGTGAACCACACCAGTGCAGTTAAAACTACAAACACACACTGCATTTAATTTAGATATACACATCGTTTTCTTGATTTTTTTTTTCTTGAAAGTATGTGATTAATTTATAAAATATCTTAATAAATGGTATAGGTTTTATATTGATAAAAAAATGGCTGAGAAGAGTTCAACTAAAAAAAATACTAATAGCACATCTAGAAAAGAAAAAAAGGCAAGCTCTTTGTAAATTCTTTACAAAAATTATTATTTTTGAACTATATGTAAGTTTAACTAATATGTATCATCTAGTGTGTGCCATCCAAAGCCACAAAATGACGAAGCACGATAAGATTCTTTCTGATCTAAGACCAGAAGAGCATAAAATCTTGATGGAAAAATTGCAGAAGCATGAATCAGGTGAATGAAAAAAATACTATCGATCCAATATGAGTTTCTTTTTTGAATTTTCATTAATAATATAATTAAAACTATTAGATAACATGTTTCAAACAATATATTAATTTATATATGTTTAATTTTCTACAGGGACCGACAACAAAGGAAAGGAAGGTTGTTCTATGAAAAGAAAAAAAAATAGAACATGCAAATGAAAATGAATTTCTCCTTAGCTCATCTAGAGTGGTGTTAGAGGTTAACGAAAGGGGGGAGGGGGATTTTAGAAAACTTTTACGGACCTAGTGGAATGAATGTATAGATGTTCTTTCCACTTACAATTCAAAAATAAATCTAATGATTGCAAGAACCAAATTTTATTTAAACTACAGGAATATTTTCTAGGGAATTGGTCAATTAGACATGTTGGACTTTTAATAGCAAAAACGTACTACAACAAAAAAGAAGAATTGAAAATGTAATATTCCTTTAAATTTTTTTCTAGAATTATATGTATATATTACTACAAAGTAATCATTTATAAATGTCACTTTTGTTATATTTAGTTTTCAAAAATTAATATAAAAATTAAATATTTTATTATCATGTTACTTTTTCAGGAAGATTATGAAAATCTCAAAGGATGAACGAGCTGATCTTAGAAATATGCCAGTAGGAATGTCCAAAAAGGTGTAAAAGGAGATGGTCAAAGAAATGGACATAATTCCATCGCACGAGGAGCCATCTCAACAACAACGTGCTTCAAATGTAATATGTAATCATTGAATTTTTCAATTAGGTACAATAAATAAATAATTTAGCATTAAATATTAATTTTCAAGTATTTTCTTGGAGAAAGAAAAAGAAATTGGAACCCATTCAGCACATAAAACAGGACAACAACGAAGAAAAGGGTTGATATATAAGTTTGTGAGTAATTTTTATTTCCTTATAAAAAATTAACTAGATTTCATTTTTGTATATTTTAAGTTATTTTACAGCAATCATCATTGAATGTCTTCAAACAGGTGCTAACATACAAAGAAGAACCATCAGAAGAATTGATTGGCATTGGGTTAAATATGGGTTGTCAGTATATGCTTGCAAATTATAAATTAATTTTGGAATTTGTAAGTATCTATCTTGTTTTACTTAGCTCCTTCTATAATTAATATAACAAAAAAATATTTTATATTAAATCTGTGATTTGTTATGGGGTATACAACTTGCAGGAAACAGAGTATGGAACTGTGCCAACAAAATAATTGTTGAAAGAAGGCATGAAATTTGGTTTTGAAAGAATGTGTATAGTTCACGAGTTAATTCTTGCTATGATACATTTCTTTTCGATTTACATTGATGTATATTATTTAATATTGCAATTTTCATTATTCTCACCAATGTAGATACACTCATTACACTTTATTTTTATGTTTGTAGATGGAACTTGAAGAAGAAGAAAACAATCATCACAATGAAAAAAACATTCCTCCAAATAACCCAAGTAATGGAATTAGCTCGAGCAGTGATAGCAGTTGCAGCGAAGAATGATGATCAATATGTTTGGATATCAAAGCAAGGTGTTGTATTTTTTGAAATATTTGTCCGTGAAAATAGACATTTTGTCTAATGTAATGGACATAGTGTCCCAATTGAAAGACAAATGGTTACCAATAGTTGTGCCATTTTGTATGAAAGAGAGTCTCTTATTCATATATATATATATATATATATATATATATAATAAAATACGTTTTAATTTATTCTATTATGTTTTACATTATCGTTGTGAAATGTTACACCACTGATTAAATATATGGATGATTAATGAAGGTATACGAAATCTGATGTTATAAAAAATTCATCCAAACATCACATTCAAATGCACTAATAAAAATTTAATTGATATGAATACTGTTATAAGATATGTGTTGACTTTTGATGAATAATGAATTTTAAAAAATCAAAATAATTGCATTGTCACAGGACGATGTTTGTAAAAAAAAAAAAATGAACACCGGTGTGTGTGTATGATACTGTGCCCCGGTGTGTTTCTATAACCTGTGAGCACCACACCATATATAAATACAAATGAGGATGCCCAGTGTTCTTTATCGACGACTACGACCTAGGATGATAGGAGTTGCATGCAGCGGTATGGTTTTCCTGTAATGCATCGGTGTGTTTTTACACCTTAATGGCCTGGGGCATGTACACAACCCATACGCACTGGGAGGATAGAAGGTGCATGAACCGATGTTATTTGGTCCCAACGTACTGGTGCATTCATATTTGTAACACACCAGTATTTTTTGCATTATATGCCTCGGTGCTTTACAACTATAATCCGAATAACCCAATGCATGCACCTTCTATTGGCCCAGTGCATATTTTTTGGTGACATGCATCAGGCCGTTAGGTATGTAAATGCCCCGGGGCTTCAAAAAAAAAATTTCCTTCCTGGTGCTTGGTATGCTTATAGCACTGGTGCGTATAGTTTAAAACGCACTGGTTCATTCACACATGAAGCGTGCACTGATAAGAAAACATCCATAAAAACCTCTAGTTGCCCATTCTTTTTAGCTGTGTTGAAGTTCCATTAGCATCTCCATCAAAACCTTCGTTACCAAAACAGATGTTGTATCAATTTTTTTTTGACAATTTTGGCCAATTTTATAACACTAAAACCTCCTCTATATCCTCGGCTAGAGGGTATTTTCCTTGTAGTGGATGCTGCTAACTTATTTACTGTAGAATAAGTATCAAATGACTCAAATAATTCATCAAAAACATCATCTTCATGCACAAGTGGTTTGATTTTCACTTGAGTTGTGAAATTTAAGGCAATTTGGTTTGGGTCATTTTTCCTATTTGAAATTGTAAACAATATCAAGCTTTGGATTTGATTGTCCTTTAACCATGCATGCTTGTAATTTTCTAATGCATAGACACCATAATTAATAGGAAAAGAGGGCCACGAAGCTTTCTTTTCTTCCTTCAAAAACTTATCCAATCCATTACCTACAGTTTGATAAGTGAGCGATAAGTTTATCTGGAACATACAATGGTAGGACATGTGGTCGGACTAAGCTTCTGAATACTCTGAAATAAGTAAATAATTATTCACTGAACCATTTTCCAATGGAGGTGAAGTCTACTTGAGCTTCCTTGGATAATTTGGAAGCCTTTTCATCAAATACAACTTGAAATAATGAGACAATAACTCCATGGCAGATCTTGTAAGAATGAGTTTCATATTTTGATTCCCATTGAATACTATGATAGACATGAATGGGAGTAGGCTCTTGGGTAATCCATTTCCAACCTATGGTCGGAAAATCTAAGGTAAAGAATACATCATCCATAATGTAGGCACTCATGTAAAATGGGGGAAATATTTTAGATGAAATGGAATGATTATTTCTATATTCAAGAATCTGGGTGGCAATATTGTTTGACAAAATGGTTCCCAAGTCCATGATATAACAATTTTTAATCACTTCCATAATGGGAACCCATTCAACTGATAATTTAGTGGTATTGGGTTGGCCGAAAGATCTAGACATCATTATAGAAATATAACAAGGGTACCACCAAGCGAATTAGTAGAATACATACCCTTATCATCATATTTATGCTTTTTTTGGTTTCTCCTCCATTATTTTATGAGGTTTGACTTTATTTCATTCTCCTTGGAGAATTTTGCTAAAAATTATTTAACGTATACCTTCTCCGGGTCTGGAATGTAGTACATTTTCTTCAAATATTCAACTCTAAAATATCATATCACTGTACATCTGCTTGTCAGGAAAGTTCTGTCTCCAATATTGAGATTGTCGATAATCCATTTTACCATATATGTATATGGTAAAATCTTGCGGTGTGTAGCAATCCGGTGTAGAAAAGAGTTGGTGGCCTCTGCTATAGTAGATTATGAAGAATCAAAAGCATCTGCAGTAGCTTCTCTTTCAATCCTATGGGGTTTCTCATTTTCAAATAACCTATGCATTGCTTCCCAAGAGGAAGAACCAACCTTTGATGCCCATGTCTTGTATGTGAATAAGGGGAGCATATATGTTACTTCACTAGCAGAAGCTGTAGGATTAGTGGGAGCCATGGGTTTTTGGATTTCTTCACAACCTTTGACGTTCTGAAGAGCTCTGCTTGTTTGGACTTGCCTACAAAAAATCAAGAATGATAAGTAAAAATGGGCAATCTTGTTACAATAGTAAAGTACTATAATAATGGAAATAATGGTTGAATAAAAATGGGCATGCGGATAATCCAAAAATTCAATACTCTTGCAGTCAAATCATTTTTGGAGGCTTGATTTGTTAAATCGTTTAAGTTATGACATTAATGGAAAGAATGGGTTGATGTGCCCACATAATCATTTGATCATTTAAATAAGATCTTTTCGCATCACAGATCTTATTCGTATGTGAACTTCTTAAAATTTCGAATAGCCACCTTTTGTCGATTGCGATATCGCAATCGCAATTTCGGGGGAATTGGATAGTGGGCAGAAGTGGTCATTTATCGAGAGTGCAATGCGATGGAATACATCACATCGGGGAAATGTGAAGGACAAATTAGATGTTTTCATGTAAAAAACGTGATATGTGATTTGTGATTTATTACGGGGCAATGGTGGGTCCCATGATTTTCTTTTCTTAGAATATCATTCGGGTAAAAATCATTTTGCTTTATTAAAGTCCTTTATTGTTTTTCGCATTGAAAATCGTTTAGAGTGGATTTTTAGAAGCCATATGTTGTCCACGTGAATTTGCAATTGTGATTTACTTGCACGTTTGTTTAGTATTCTCTGCTTAAGTGTCCTTTAAACAAAAATCTTATCATTTTTAACCTGTTTTACTCATATTTCTATTTGAATTAATCACTTAAGGGTTTTATTTGTTCTAGTATAAAAATTTTAAAAGGGTCCCCATTATTTTCCTAAGGCAACTATTCTAAAATAATGGGGGTTTTTGAATAGCACAACAGAAGGGATCATCCCTTGATTCCTCTCTTGTTGTTTTTTATATTTCTCCATAATGAGAAAGCTAATGTGTGTGTATTGTGAAATTTAGAGAATTCTAATGAAAACAAGGAAGTAAAATAATTGAAACGCAATTGAACTAGTAAACACATTGAGATGATAATGTGATGGAGTGCATGTAAATGTGCATAACATATATGACATTGTTTCCTTATTTAAAAAAAAATTGACACATGGAGTGGCTATGAAAATATAAATTATGTGCTTGGCATTTTTGTGTGACTAGGTATAGTTCAAGATAATGATGATGATATAGTTATATGTGGTATATAATATCATATAGATGATAGATAAATGAGGATGCTTGTTGATAGTTTGATGAAGGGATCATGTGGGTTCCCATGAGGCTTTAACTAATTTGGTAACATCAAGGATTTTTATGGAAACTATGTAGGTATGAAAATTGGTCATGTCAATAATAGCATGTGATTTGAAAGGAGTTGGGTAAGAATTCCTTTAGGCATACTTATATATTTAGTGATATATTAATGATTGAATGATTGTATGTCATTAATACATAATTAGGTAATATAGAGGAATATATGTTTGGTATGAAAATACAATTAGAATATCTGTGAAGCATTCATGAATCAACATGTCATGTTTGAGCTAATTGACAATGAATGAGTAAGTAATTAAACTCATGTTATGAATGTGCATGCCACATGAAAATGAATGCTAGCATAAATAGCCATGCATGAAATAATACATATGTTGGATATCGAAAGGTTATAGTGCTACATAAGTGTGAAATGGTCTCCCTACTTGAATTGGTGTCGTGGACCATAACCTTCTTTCCAAAAATGGATATTGTTTGCAATGAGTAAGATTTTTTGAGGGACTAAAAATCATAGAATAGAAGCTCCTTATAATACACTCAGTGATCTATTTAGTATAGAAGTGGTATTATATATCTAGTGTTATTTTGGTATAAAATTAAGGTGTCCATATAATCATTCAATTTCTAGGGAGGTAGTTAAATGGTGTGTTGATGTGTTGGCTAGACTTTCCAACTCACCATGGTAAAATACATGATACAGAAAGAAGGAATTATAAAATCATAGTGATAATGCATTGTATGGATATGGCCATGAGTATTAGCACATCCATTACTAGCATGAATGTCTTAATTCGTTATGTACTACAAAGCATGTTTTAATTTCATTTCATTTGATATGATTAACAATAAAAAGTGGTTGAAATGTTGATGTCTGCAATTATTGATAGTCTTTCATGATCCATTGAAAATAATTGTAATCAAAATATATATATTATGACCCTCAATATTACAGCAAGGATACTGCAACTCCCAAGGGTCTCCAATTTAATTGTCAACCTGGGGTTCGTACAAATTTAAGAGTGATCGATACTATTTTTGCATCATGTACTCGTATTTTTCCTCTGTTCACTTAAATGAAAAAATTGAGATGAGATATAGTTACTGAGAGGCCATACTAATAGTCCTATGTTATAGGAAAAATTCATAGTTGAAGGAAATGAAAGGATATCAGAAAGTATATGTTACCTACATGAAAAGGAAACAAAACATATTAAGTATGAGGAAATAAAGGAATATATATATATATATATATACATATACAGATAAATCAAACTCACAACTAAAATAACATATGTAAGCATCAAAACTTAATTTGCAAGAAAATAAAATTTCTACAGCAAGTAGTTCAAAGGATAAACTTGGTCTCTTGGCTTCTAAATTTCATATTCAAGGTTCCAGAGAAGTTATAACATATTAAATAATATTAACCATGAGTTGTATGCAAGTTTAGATGAGTTTCAGATGGAAAATGAAAAATGTTATAGGAGTCCCTATTTTGCTATCGGAGATAGTCCAGTGAGAAAGAAAACATGTTAAGTATGTTGTTTGAAGGAAAAATAAGCTAAGGAGAGGCTAATAAATTATCAAGAATTCATTTCCATGTACTCATGTCAATGGAAGAAATATTTATTCAGCAAATAGGTGACATTCAAGTTTCTTGTAGCTCTACAAAATAGGGAATGTACAATTACAACACACTAAAATGATAAAAAACAATTGAAAATCAGCAACCCAAGTGAACTTTATGTGTGAGAAGAGATATTAGATAAGTAAGATAAACACTACTAAAGCTTCCATCTAGTGCTCAAATTATTGTGAAAGAAAATATTGTAACTGGCTAACTAATTAACCCTGCATAAAACAATACTTAGGAATGAAAATTGCAGAAATAAAGGAAAGCATGAGAAATAATAATACAAAAGAGGTATTTATCACCTGGTATGGTCCCTAAACCAAGGAATCTTAGATACCTAAGGTAAAAATCATCTAAGAACTAAATATGTCTTTCATTAATTAAGAAAAAAAAACTATTGTACATGAAAAGTTACAGAATTAAAAAACTCCTAAGTTGTTTCTTCCTCTAAATCAATTATTGTTAGCTTATTCTAACTCCTAATGGGCTACCTGAGCCCTCTATTTATACAATAAGAGTGAGGGGGATCTTCTTTCATAGGACGATTTTTTTCCTTCCAAAACTCCTATAAATCAAGATCATGCTCCCTGAGTGACCTCACAGCTACAGGGAGGAGTAATTGGTGCTCCAAGCTAGCCAAGTTTGATCTTCCTATAGTAGGGGATAGGTCCCATAAATTTCTCTGACTTGATATCCTCATTCTCTATGCCAAATATCCTCAATATCCTACATCATAAGAAAATTAGTAACATAAAGCATGATAAATATTTCTAACCTTCCTAAGAACTTATTTAAGATAAGAAAGCATTATTAAGTGTAAAAAAAAATGTTTAATATATCCTTTATGTGCATAGGGAAGGTTAGATGGGCCTTATGTTTTACATAATTGGGGGGGCCATCATACCCCCCTACTGAAATTGTTGCTCATCCTTCTGAGAAACGACTATTCTTCCTCCTTTCTCTACTTTTCCTAATGTATTACCTTGATGACCTATTTAACATCTCATGTTGTCTTGGAGGTGGTTGTCCCTACTGGATAAAAGCCTGAATTTGTATCAATGTCTTTCCACTCTCTTGAATCTTCTTCTTGAATTTTATATTCATGAATTCGTAATAGTAAAGGATGACTAAATATAAGTCCAATACACTGGGTCTCATGTTTCTAAATTATACTTTTATATAAAAGGGTTTTTTCTAGTATGGTATACAAACTATCAAGGGAATGATATCCCCTGATATTCATGTTGTAGGGCAGTGTTTGCCATATTCTCTAGAAGACCTTTGAACTTTCTTCTCCTAATGGTCTAAAGACATCCTCAAAGTGGAGGATGGCCTCTATCTACCTTTTTTTGTAAACCTTCATCACTTCAGGATGCTTTGCTAAGATTACATGGGTAGAAGTGAGGATAGATGGGTTATGAGGCGTTTTTTTATCCATAGTGTTTCTTTAAATTTTGTTTGCAAGGATCCTTTTATTTCTTATGACCTGACCTCTTGTTTCCTTAGTGATGATGTTAGGGCCATAATGTTTATCTCCAAAACATGGATTTGAGTCCCATATGGTCATATTAGGTAGCACAAAGTTGTGAATGTAAAATTCAATAACTTTGGCCTTGTCTTCGATGTTCCATTGAAGGGAAAATTAAATGAATTATTTAACCTCCTGTAGAGGGAGAGATCCTCTTTGTGCCAACATTTTAATTTAAAATTGGCACACTAGTCCTTAAGAAACAAGGCGTAGTTTTTTGATGGTTTCCTACAATTCATTGTTTCCAAAGAAAGATGTGCCATGGTGCCCAAGTTTGTCTCTAGGGTTGTAACTTGAGTTTCTTTCTCCTGCATAAATCTCTGAGTTTGTTGCAATAGGGCCTTTAGTTTCTTATTTTCTCTTTCCCTATAATCCTTTCTGTTGGATTCATTAAATCTTAGTATTTTCATCTCTTCTCTCAACTTTTTCACTCTTCTTCCACCTTTCTAGCATCGACGAGTCCCATGGATTGTGAAAATTACTTCAATTGGTGAGTCTTAGCCTTCTCTTGTTCAACCTCAAGGAATAATCATGGTGCTAAATGTATAGGAAGTATTTTTCCTACCTCAATCAAAGAATAAAAGGAAGTGGATTCTATTGGAGTTGGATGATTTGTTATTATGTCAATTTCTTGTAGCTCTACAAGATGCTCATGTAGCTCTATTGTTTATTCATGTATCCTTGCAAGTTGAGCACTTCCCTTTGGTTGTAATTGCAACATCTTTTCATGAGGAGTTGTAGATGTAACTAAGGTCTATACCACTACTTGCATTAGTTTATACCCTTATATATTATGAGGTTCTTTTTTTATTAGGGATATGGGTTTATTTAATGTTTCTAGGAGTGGGAGATGGAGGCCTAGATTTTACACTAAACCTCACTCTATTACATTTTCCTTCTCTAAGGTAGGTAGGTGTTTGAGTGGGTTTTTTAGTGTTGGATTTTTTTGGAGTGCCTAGGGTTGCCATTCTAGCAATAATATCATTTTATTCCTCTTCTAAATTCTCATCCCCTCATTCTTATGCTACAAGGCTTCTTGTTGCCTCTTTCTTCCTTTTCTTAGCAAACCTCCTTTGTGTTCCCTAATTTCTTCCTAAAGTTTTTTCAAGCCCTCTTGAGGCTCTGTTATTTCTTCTTGAGATCTTATCATTAGGGCTGCTAATTTAGCCTAGTGCTCTGTTGAATATATTTATACCTTTTCTTATGCCTATGTTTTTGCCCCTATTTCTGCCAATTTTAACTCAACCAACTCTATATATGGCTTTGATAGTTTTGTCTCACCAAAATCTTCATGTGGCTCTGCTAGCTTAGCTTAGGCCTATAAGAAGGCCTGTCTATCCAGGTCAACAAAATATGTCAAGGGAATAGAGCTTCGAAGGTGTTCCAAGAAATCCATTATTATTAACATTATGATTCCATAATGGGAAAAGTAATTATGTTTCCCCTCCTTTATTTTTGTGCTCATCTCTTTTATGGATCGAAGGAGAAAATGTGGCATGCTAAGCCTTTAATGGACATGCAAGTTAGCTTGGAATTTAAGTTGATATAAGAGCCTAAAATGATAAGAATATAAAATTCTAAGGATATGATATGCAACCTCATCTAATTCTATTATATGGATATTTTTTATTATCCCCTTCTCTTTCATCAAGTATTGGCATTCTATTAAAAATTGTGGGGTATCCAATAAAAATCAAATGTAATAGGAACTATGATAAAATCAAGTTATTAAAATATTTAGATAATTCATCAAGTTGGCCCACTTCTCCTAACTATGATCTCCCCTACTCTAATAGGAACTGTGATAAATTATCTCTACCTTATTTGATGAAAGAAGTGGAGCTAGTGCTTACATTATATGCATATTTCTACAATATTGAACTTTTTTTCGCAAATAAAATAGCGTATGAGGAAATCTCTACCCTGAAACCGAAATGGAAAATCACCTCTTACTTTTCCTTTAAGAATTTATTTTCTTCATTTAACATTATTTCATCCATCAATCCAAATATTATTCTTAGAAACACACAAGAAATCCATTTTTTAATATCATATAAATTAAAAGGAGTCTTATGCTTCCACAAGGTAGGATACCATAAAGACACTAGGCCTTTATTGAAGTTGAAATTCTATGACCTTCGAAATTCCTTAAATACATGACCATACAAAATTGAATAAACTAAATAAGTAGACGTAAAATATATTGGTTCTATGATAGTTGCTTCACTAAAATGATATCTCATTTGATATAAAATCAACCCAGTAAAAAATGTCATTTTCATGAACATAGTAGTTTAGTACATATAGAACACATTTGGGAACTTGAGAAATTGAATATAGTTTAGCATGTTAAGAAAATAACCAAGAAAACTCTTTGTACGAGGAGGCTTGAATGATTGTACCTTATCCTTATCTTTATGTTAGTTGTGGGTGCATGTGAGAACTTCAAAAGATTGATTTCTTCATCTTAAGCATCTAAAAATGAGTCTGCTTCAAAAATTTTTAAATTTCACATTAGTATAGGAAAACACATAATTATTTTGAACATATAAGGTGTAAGTGAAATTAGTGTCCTCTTAGCTTCTTCCCACTAAATTTTCCTTTGTTTTCTATTAAACTTACTTGTACACCAAGATACTGATTGTTTGAAATCACCAACTTTAAACATACACCCCACAGTAGAGTTCCCAATGTCCAAACTTAGTTACTAATCTTCTCCTCTCGATATAGTTTGGAATACCACTTGTAGGCTTGAAACCACTAAAATGTTGTGTATTCGTGTCCCAAATTGTTGGTTGTGTCATTGTAGTGTATATATCTCCATATACTCAACATATTTTTTCTTGCAATCCTCATGAATACATGGCATCATTTATGAAATGAAATATAATTCATTAAGGACTGATTAGTACAACATAATTACTAAATGTTACTTGAAGTTGTGTATAGTAACATTGATTTTATTAACTTATACTACCACTTGGATATCATTAGGAGGGTGAGGATATTACATTCAAAAATATAGTGAGTGATGTGATGGAATGGAGACTTAATGATGAATGTGCAATGTAATAAGATGGAATATTGGAGACTTCAAATATCCTCACAAAGGATACTTTTGTTGGGTTCAAGATGTGGAGAATGACACATGGATGATGAGGTGGATGACCTGTGGATCATTACATGGATGAAACATGGATGAATGATAGGGATGACACCTAGATGAATGACATGGGTGATGGCATTACAACACATTTCAAGAAGTCATAAAAATGGATGAGTGCTTGAAAATGTCTTTATTGATGCCATATATATTGTGGACCATCAGAACATCAAGATTTGGAATTTTGATAGGATATGAAGGAGGCCCATGATTATCATATATGATATATAACAAATTTTTAAAGTTGTGCAAAATAAGTTTTGCGGGACTTTAGGCATAAAGTGAGTAACAGGAAACTCTGAGTAGGAAAGATTTGGAAGTAAATGCTCATTTCAAGGAGTATGAAATTAATGGTGTAGAATGAATGCTACAAGAATTTGGAACTAAAGTGAGTTCCATGAAACTTTGGGTAGGCATACTTCTAATTTAAATTTTCATTTCAAGGAGTCTGGAATTTATGAAAAATAAATAAGGGAGAGGTGGGAGACTATAACCCTTAGGACATTGATCATGTACATGTTATCAACATGTCTACATGTAGATGAGATACTCACAAATATGATGTAGTTTGAGCACACCATTTGTTTGTTTTTGGATCAAAAAATACACACATTATCTTATTAAATGTTTCCTTGTGAAATGCACACTCTACCTCGGGAAATGCATGCCTTTCCTCATGAAATGCATGCCCTATATTAGAAACTTCACTCCCTATATTAGGAAATGCACACCCTGCCTTAGGAAATGCATGGCATGCCTTGCTTCAATAAATGAACTCCCTTCTTGTGATACTTCAATGAATTAATATTTAACAAGGTTTTTTATACATCTTACTTACAATGATTATTTCCATAGATGTCCACTATGTTTGAATTAAAACCTAGCCCTTTTATGAAATATTCATAAAATCCATTTGGTGATGAAAGTTATTTATTCTTATTGTGAGGATATAGGTATGCCTTGAAGACCTTCTTGACATTAACTCTTCCAGGGGAATCCATGAATAATTAAGAAAATACATTGAATTCCACTACACTATTAAATATAGCTTTATGAATTGTTTAGTTGAAGGTCGAGAAGTTGAATACTCATTATTGTTTGCATTTGTTGGTGCTATTTTACAATATAAAAAAAAAAAATCAACTTAAGATAGGATTAATTTCATTAATAAATAATAGGATTGGAGGAAACATTTATGTTGTAGAGGTGGATTATGTGAACTTGTCATTCTCCAAATTACATTCCCATAAATTTTCAATTTAAGTTTTCACTTTAAATTCATGAGATTCCTTTGTTGTTTCAATAAAATTTACAACAAAAACTAATAGAAAATAAGAATACATGTATTAATTCTTAGTAACTATTTATTATAAAGACTTTAATTTAAATTGTATTTTTTCTTTACTAGTTGTTGAATTCTATGAACTATTTCTTTGATTTAGTAATTAATCTTCTACTTGTATCTAAAACATATAATTTCATTTAAGCTATCTAGGATAAATAAAATAGTACATATATATTAACATAGTATTTAGGATATATATTTATGATAGTAAGTTTATTTTAACATTAGGTCATATATTTTCCCTTTGGATCTATATAATTATCTTATCCAAAACCTGTGAGGAGGAAACTATCCCACATACCAATGAATATTTTGACACCTAATGAGCATAGGTCTAATTGGGACTTTGAATGGGAGGTATTATTCATTATTGGAAGGAAGGAATGAATATTTTGTAGTGTAATATCACCTAGTTAATTAGGTCCCAATTACACCTATACTCATTTGCAAGGAAAATTTTAAGGATGGAAACTTATCTTAAAGTTTATAAATTTTAGCAAATACTACTAGTCTGTAATATGTAAACTATAAAATGTTTGGTAATATTTTTGTAAAATTATTTAAATTTATAATGATTCTATATAATATCTGTAAAATTTTGGTGAATTTTAAGGCAAAGTAATTTTATATTATAAAAGTTGGATGAATAATTTTTAGAAAAAATGGAAATCGAAAAATCTTTATTTTTTTGAAAAAACATAGAAAATTAACCCACTTGCAAATATTAGCACCTAAATTTTCCCTATTCATTTGGTGTGGAAATATTCACTAGTATATGGGCCTGGTCACCTCCTCAAAATATATAAGAACTTATAATGAAATACATCATGACATATACCACAAATGCATGTGTCTCAAAACCAATGAGGGGCCCTATGTCCAATTTATCACAACCATGGATTTTAGTGTGCAACATCAATTTTTTTTCTAATTAATTTTATTGTCATAATACAAATTCAATGATGAATATCCAATAAACTCATTCCTTATCAGTATTCATTTCACATGTCAAACCCTTCTTCACTATTCCAATGGAGGGTTCTCGCAATATCGTCACTTTCTAGATAAGAAACATAGTTCAATTATTTAGAAACTGTCTTTCTTTTACTAGTTTAAAATTGGAGCTACAACATTGATATTGAGACATACAACCACAGATAAACTGTTCCCCCAGAATTTCATGTGAAAAGTTAGTTTCATCACGTGTACACCCATGAGACATGATCATCTAAGATCTTATGTCTAGGCTTGTCGAAAGCTTGACGAATAAAATTTATCCATAGTTCCCACTTGAAAAAATTGTTCATCACAAGTAGGAACAAATATTATGGTTGTAGAATTTGTGATGTTGTGGATGTCAATATTGCAATAAACAGTTGGCATATTGAACCCACCTAAAATTTCCATGTGGTAGTTATTTGTATCAAATTAACAGCATATATTTTTTTTCAACAAATTTCTAACAATAACACTCATCAAAATTTTGGTGTGATTGAATCACTCCACAATTTCTAAATTCCAATTTTTATATGTTAAAACAATGATCAATGGATACTAACATCATTGGTGTGATGAAAGTGTTTTCTAAACAAACATGCCTAGTCATAATAATTGGAAAGAAAATTTGTATTCATTGAACTATTTTCAGAATGATGTCAGAAATTATACCATATTTATTATGCACTAGTATCAAAATAAATAAAGGAGGAAATGACACTAGAAGAGAAAAAAGGTTTGAAAAAGGAAAATCTAAGTGTATTATTACTTGTCACATGTGTGGAGTAGAGGAAAATAAGGCATCTAAATGCACGTAAAATCATAATGTAGGAAGAAGATGTGAAGGTAGAATACATGTTTCTCAATCAAATGAGAAAATCATTGTTGGTAAAAACATAATGGTCCTTTAGTGGGAATAAGGTAAGAAATTAATGTTCCATAGGGTGTTGATTAAACCTAAAAATAAGATAGTAGAAGAACCTGAAAAGAGAAGGACAATTTCTAATACTAAATGTACAATTTGAGGAAAATGTTATAATATGGTCATGGTTTGTGGAAGTGAGAAAATTTGATATCCATATAATTCATAGAGAAACTAAAGTTAAACTGTATTCCCCATCCCAATCCATATCGGGTTTCATGGTTACAAGAGGGATAGAAAGTGACCATGACAAATTAGTGCTAGTTAAATTTTCAAGTTAGAAGCTTCAATGAACAAGTTTTATGTAATGTAGTAGAGATGGATGCATGCCATGTATTGCTAAAAAAGCCATGGGTATTTGATAGAAATTTTTTCCACGATGGAAAGAAGAATACTTTTCAACTAAAAAATGATGATCAATGATATCATTTGGAAGAAATGCTAGAAAATTCAATGACAACAATAGGAAGCGGTAGCAAGCTAGATGTGAGCAGTAGTAGTAATTGAAATATGGTGTTTAGCTAAGTAATTTTTGAAGGAACAGAAGAAGATAAATTTCTATTTGCCCATAATGCCAAAATAAGTCCAAGAAAGTGAGAAAATGAGTTATATACCACCAAAGAATCAACCTTTGTTGAAAAAAAATTGAGGAGATTGGTGTGAATTATTTTCTAATAGGTTTACCTCAAATGAGGATTATATCATAGTAGATTGACTTGATACCATAGTAAAATTTTCCTAACAAATATCCTTATCATATGGCTTTAGAAAAAAGTGACTCAAGTGCATAAGAAAGTACAAGATTTGGTTAACAAAGGATAGATGAGAGAGAGATTACATCCATGTGTTGTACCAACAATATTGATACCCAATAAAGGAGGAGAATGGCCAATGTGTACAAATTCACATGTTATCAATGAAATCACTATCAAGTATATATTTCCCTTGCCAAGTATGGATGACCTCTTGTAATTTTTGAGTGGATCCAAGTACTTTTCAAAGATAAATTTAAAGGGTGGATATCATCATAATTAGATAAAGGAAGGTGATGAATGGAAGGAAACTTTTAAGACAAAGGAAATATTATTTGAATGGCTAGACATGATGTTTTCGGTTAATCAATGTTCCTAACACATTCACAAAGCTTATGAATGAAGTATCAAAACCATTTTTGGGAATTTTTGTTGTTGTATACGTGGATGACATTTTGATATTCAATATGACCCCAAGGAAGAACACCTAGAGCACATGGGAAAGATTTTAAGTAGTTGAGGAAATACACATTATAGGAGTTTTGAGGACTAAAATAGGCCTCCTAAGTAAATTATAAAATAATAAAATAATATTAGATCACATCATCAAATGTTCAAGGGAAAAAAGAAAAAACTATTTTTTCAACTCATATTTTTAACTTATCTCCCTAAGGGTTTACTCAAATTTCGAGCGGGAAAAATTTTTGGATGCATAATTTGTTTCATCATCCAAGGAGTACCCATGTTACATACTTTTGATGGACCTTGGTACACAAAAAATGATAAATACATGAAAAACATGATTGAAATAATGTTTTTTCGTGTATTTCTCATTTTTTATGTAGCAAGGTCTATCGAAAGTATGCAAAAAGGGTACTCCTTGGATGAAGAATTAAATTTTGTATCCAATGATTACTCCTACTTGGAATTTGAGTAAAACCTTAGGGAGATAAGATGAAAATGCGAGTTGAAAAAATAGGTATATTATTTTATTATTTTTTAATCTTTTTACTTTTTTACTCCAAAAATGGTGAATCATCCCCCATGGTTAACATCATCATCTTGAATCATATTGGTTCTTGTAAATTTTATTTTGGTTGTACATTTTTCTTAGGAGGCCCATTTTAGACCTCAAAATCTCTGTAATGAACCACTAAAATTTTTGAAAAAGTGCATGTTTCTAAAGGATGAGTTACTTACTTGGGATTTGTAATTTCGAAGGGAGGCTTGAATATGGATCTTGAAAAGGTAAAGGACATTTTGGATTGGCCAAAACTTAAGAATACTTTTGATATGAGAATATTTCATGGTTTAGTAAGCTTCTGTATGAAATGTATCTAAAGTTTCAATAAGGTTTATGCACTACTTACAGAATGTATGAAGAGAGGGATTTTCCAATGGACAACAAAAACCATGAAATAATTTGAAAACTTGAAAAAAAGGGTAATTGAACAACCAATTTTGGTGCTTCCAAATTTTAATAAGGTGTTTCAAGTGGACTGTGATGATAATGGTTCTGTGATTAGAGAAGTTTTGTTTTTAGAAGGAAAACTAAGCACATTCGTTACCAAGAAGTTGAATGGTGATAATAATAAGTACTATGTTTATGATCAAGAGTTATTTTCTACGATGCAAGGTTACAATAAATGGTGACATTAATTTTTATTGAAGGATTTTTTCTTATTTATTTATCATAGGGTGTTGCAGTACCTCAACAGTCAAGGTAAGATTAATCAAAATCATTCCAAATGGGTAGAAGTTTTACAAAGATACATTTTTGTTTTGAAGCAAAGTATGGAAAATCAAATAAGGTTCCATATGCATTAAGTCAAAGGATAATGTTGTTGAATACCTTGTCAATAAAACTTGTAGCTTGGAATGCATGAAGTATTTGTAGGAAGATGACATAGATTTTGTAGAAGGCTAGAAGGCATGTAAGTCACTTTGGAGTATTCATAGAACTCCATATTTGGATTTACACATCTAAGAGGGATTATTGTTTTAAGAGTCAAAATTTGTGTGTTCCATGGAGCTTGTTGCCACTGAATATTTCTAAAGAACTAGAGAGTGGAGTTTTGGGTTGACATTTTGGTTTTTGAAAAGACCACAATGTTAGTGAAGGAAAGATTATTTTGGCTCAACATCAATAATGATGTTAAGAAATTTATTTAAAATTGTAGGAATTTTTTATGGGAAAAAGGAAGGATTAAAAACACCTAGTTATATACACCACTTCCAGTTCTCAAGAAACCATGGGAAGATATAAGTATGGAATTCATTTCGAGGCTACCTAGAACCTAGGAAGGTCATGATTCTACAATGGTAGTAGTAGATAGGTTCTCAAATTTCGCATTTCATACCATGCGAGAAAATGCATGATGATATTCAAGTGGATAGTTTTTTCTTTCAAGAAATTGTGAGATTACATGGAATACCAAGGACTATCATTTCCCATAGAGATACAAGATTCTTTGGACACTTTTGGGTGGTACTTTGGAAGAAAATGGGTCCAAGTTGTTGTATAACATCACATACCATCCACAAATGGATTGACAAATGGTGGTGGTTAAAAAAAGCTTTAGGAATCCATTGAGGAGTTTGAGTGGAGAAAAACCATAATAATGGTATTTTGTTTTGTCCCGGGTTGAATTCACTTACATCCATTCAATAAATAGGTCTATTGGAAGAATTCCATTGACATTGTTTATGACAGGGCACCAAGAGGAGTTGTGGATTTGTTTAAGTTTCTAAATATGGAGGATAAAAGGATTGTTAATGCAAGTGATTTTATAGAGGACAAATAGGAATGCATGAGGATGTCAAACTAATACTAAAACAAAGAAATGTCAAACATAAGCAAGGGGTAAATTTGTGAAGAATACAAAAGGATTTGAAGAAGGATACTTAGTGACGGAAAATTTAATCAAATAAATATTTATCAAAGGTACATATAGTAAACTCAAGTGCAAGAAAATCAAACCATGTAGAGTCCTCAAGAAGATTTATGATCATTCCTATAAGTTGGAGTTAGTGAATAATTTTGAATTCCCCTAATATTTAATGTTGCTAACTTATATGAGCTTCATGAAGGAGAAGGATACAATGAAGAAGATACCCTATATTACTGGAAGAAATAGTTACCCATAAAACCCGTTAAATAATTAGAGCAAGTAATGGTAAATATGATTGGCAGGAGGACCCATAATAAGTAGAATTATGAATATTTGGTCAAGTGGAGAAATAGAGGTTCTAAGGATGCATCATGGGTTTTTAAAGAAGAATTGGAACACCTACGAGGGCCTTCATCCTCTTTAACGTCTATAGTAACATCCACATGAGCTAGAAGCTCATGTTTTTCTTGTAAAGGAGATTTGATTTAGGTGCAAGATCGATTTTAGTTAGTAGTTAGAGGATGAAATAAGCGTGTTGTGATAGTGTTGTAACCCTATCATGGTTGTTATAATGTTATGACTTCACCTTGCTGGTACAATTTCATGACTCTACCATTGTTTTTATAGTGTTGTAACTCCATCATTGTTGCTACAATGATGTGAATTTTCATTTTTGTGACAATGTTACGGCTCTGCCATTGTTGTTATAGTTTTGTGGCTCTTCATTATTGTGAGAATGTTATGACTCTTCCATTTCATTACAGTGTTTCATTTATATCATTATTGTTACAATGCCTCGAATCCATCCTGTTTTTATAGTGCTGCAATCTTCTTATAATACTATGAATCATGCCTTGCTGCAATTCCATGTGTCTTATAGGACTTCGTGGAAAATTGTTGGGCCACTTATGCGAGGAAATAATAACAAGTTTGGAAACGAATGATGAAATTGAACCACTGTGATTTTCCAACTTCCAGACCTTCATTTAAGAGAAAGGGACATATAGAGGATCAAGGAGAAGAAAAATGGAAGAGGACGAGAACTAATGGGCAGAAGATATCATGAAGTTGGGAAGGAAAAAAGGAACACATAAAATATGATAAATAGTTGGCTATGTCTAGCGGTGAATAGATGGTGCATATGCATAGTCATAGCACAAAGTAGGAATGCGCACAAATTGTAAGAATAAATTGATGTGTATATGCACAAGAATTGAAAATTTGATGTTGTCTCTTTGTAGAAATTATATAGAACCTCTATATACCAATGGATTCAATCCGTTCATGTAATGTACTAAATCAAGATACTGAATCCTTCTAATATATTCTCGGAATATAAAACATGATTGCCCAATCACATGCAAGTAAGAGAATGGAAATTATCAATCACACAACATAATATATATCTGGGGAAAGCACCTGCTCAAAACCCCTATATCATATATTTTACATAGTCAAAGAATCATGAAATAATACAATGCATTCTCACACCGATAAAATCTTGCACTCTATCGATCGTCTCACTTTGATCCTGCTCAAAACTGACTAGCAATTCTTAGGAAAAATTTACCAACACTTAGCCAATTCTAAGCCCCTTCTTAGCCTAGCCTTGCTCACACAATCCCTAGGAAACTAACCCTTATTAAGTAGGATAATAAACCTTCCTTGACTATGCAATCCCTATGGAGCCTTCCTCTGACTTTATAACAACATGTGGGCAGTTTTCCAAAAATGAAACTAATAGTTTACTTGTCTTAAACCTTTGTCTCAACTGGGTTTTCATCGGAATTGACATGCATGCAACTATTAATAGTGAATCGTCACTTACTTGGTAGATCACAACTTGTGAATTAAATCTATTTTAATTCACTTGATCTTCCACTAGCTCATTAATCATTTAGAACTAGTTAAACTAATTTTAACTCAATTAATGTGAGTTAACTGATTGCACTTACACCACACTAGTGCTACAACTGCAACTGGACTCTGTAAATAATAGAATCACTCTACATGCCTATCATTTGACCCTCAACTTGAAATTCTTGAGCTAACTAAGCCTATCACACTTAGTTAACTATTTCAAGTTGTTATGAGATAAGATTACAATTTATTTTCCAATTTATTTAAAAATTGGTTGCACGCTAATGTGTCGCTAGGATCCATCACTATGTGACCTGTGATCCCACACTACTGTGTGTGCATTTTTATTTTGTTTCTAGATGCCAATTTCACTATTTCTTGTTACAAATTTCAACACTCCCTCTTAACAAGAAAAGAATCAATCTGTCCCGATCTTGTACCTTTGGAATGTTCTACATGCAACACTTCTCTAGTGTTGTTCGCACATGTGCCTCTCCTGAAATTGAATAGCCTCCAAACAATTGAATCATTATAATGCATCTGTCATTAGAGTCTTCTTAGTGCTACTAGCTATTTAACATGTCTACTAGACTCTCTATGATGCTGACATATGCATCCATGAAATATGCACTGCTATCAACTCTGATCTACACTCCAGTATCTGACACCTATCACTCTAATTTATGTCCTCCTAACATCTGACTGTTGGAAATGTTGTCATTGATGGCAAAGGAATCGGCAAAGAATTGTTTATAATCCTGTGTGTGACTAAGGAATTGTCTCAGTGTCATTGTGCATTTGTTGTTTAATTCTGTGTGGAGGATTGTTGGGTTATCGGTGTAAATAATCCCATATATTCCTGTGTGAGCACTGTAAAACTGTGTGGAGGATTTTTGGGTTATCGGTGTAAATAATCCCGTATGTTCCTGTGTGAGCACTATAAAACATAGCCGCAAGGGTTATGTATGGCAGAGCGATGCACCGGAGTAGATGGATGAAAGGAATGAGGCTGTAATATGAAGAAACATCGTGACTACGCGAAGAGGAGAACCTCTTCCAATAGAACAGGCGGAACCGTGTAGCGGAAGATGAGTGGAACCTGGAGTAGAGAGCGAAACCACGAGCAGATTTACGAGGCCAGATTGCCCATATCGCACCACCTTTCGGGGTTAAGCGGTATTTCCTAGTTGAGGAGCGATTCCATAGAGTGCTCGACACGTGGCGAGGTGGACCCCTGGAAAACCATTGTTCACAGCGCGCCATCGCACGTTAACGTTCAACCAAAGATGCCGCGCGATATGGTTGAGCACCGCTGATCTAGAGGGAAGCCATCGGATGGTGGTCGCATGAGGAAAATGTGAGATGGTTAACCGAAGTACGGCGGCCATCGTGTTCTATTGATCACACATCTTCGCCGAGCGATATCCATCCTATCAACTAGTGCGGCGCGACGCGATATCAACCGTTGGATGGAGACGACCATTAGCGTTGAGGCCCATACGCATGTGGTAATGTTTGCGAAGATTAGCCAAAGGTTGTGAATAATATTTATTTATTTATCAAATTCCACGAATTTGATAAATAAAATTCCAATAAAAGAAAGAAAACCATCAGCGGCACGTCAATATTAATTAATCTTGGCTATAGTATTATTTGGCAAAAATAAAGATTACCTTTGGGACAATTCGTGCATGGAAGAACGAAGATTGGGATTTCAATTTGGATTGGTTCAACTTTTAATATGAATACCATTAGTGGTTGAGTGGTTTTCTACTCATGGTATTGATAAAGGCAAAACTATATAAGGAGAAGCGCATTATGGTTCAGTGTGCACATGGAAGGGTTGTTAATAACTAAATCTCTTTAAGAGATATTTGCATATATGATGCACCTATGTATATGATGATGGATCTCTATGATGATCAGCGAAAAGAAATGATGAAGACTTGACGGAAATCTGATGAAGAAATTGAAGAAATCTAGTGGATCTGAGGGTTGAAGCCTTCTGTATGAAAGTGGAAGTATCCTGTCAGTAAAAGCTGGTGTTATAATCAGGGGGTTGGAGCTCCCTTCTAGTAGTGGCTGGAGAATGAGAAAAGGTTGTAGCCTTTCTGCAGGTGGGTGCCTGTGTGCTGGTATAAGTCTGCACCAACATAGAATGTAAGAAGTTTTCTTTATAATAAATATTGAAGACTGAGATAACAGCAACGGTGGTTTTCTCCCGAATTGGGTTTCCACCTTAAATATTGGTGTTCATATGTGTTTCTTATGTTTGATGGTTTTTTCTATTATTTCTGTTCATGCTTACTGCTTACTAAACATCTGATGAATGAATGATGCAATGATCTAAGTAAAGACATAATAAGATCTCTGGACATACAAGTTGGATTCAGTAATGCAGCATATGGTTTTAAGAGAGAGGAAAATAAAAAAATTTCAGTCAGCTCAAAATACTGATTCAGCCCCCCCCCCCTCTCAGTATTTTTCCAACACTGACTGCATCAATCTAATTGATCCTTCCTACTACTGTTGTATTGTGAGCTCCTCGTAGCCACGTTTGATCCATGAGACACACCATCTCAATGGACCCTACCCAAATTTCTTCTTGGGATTAATTTTTCACATCGCCCGACCTCACACCTGGAGGTATAGCTGCATGCACTCCTTCTTCCTTTCTGGCTTGAAATTCCCCCCTCTTGGAGGTCTTTACTTGAGTAGACGCTTCCACTCTGTCTCCTCTCTGCTTCTCCAATTGTGGTTGTTGCACAACCTTCTGAGGCTACATGTTGAGAGATAGTTTATCCCTCTCAACCACAAAGTCATTAACCAATTCTTTGCTCCTCAAAGCCTTGCATCCATCCTCAGCCTCAAGTGCATACAAATTTCTTGAGGCTTGAACCAATCTTCTTCACCTGTCTCGTGGCTATGTGTTTAAGGAACACCTTTCCTTTTTTAAACATCACCTCATAGCCATGGTCTTCCAATACCGCTACCAAGACAAGACTCTTCCTTAGGCCTGGAACATAAAAAACATATATAAGTCTGAGAGGGGAGCCATACTCCCTCTAAAAGGTAATTGTTCCTATGTCAGTCGCGCTATACTTCATGTCATCTCCAAACTCTATGTTCTACTGGAGGTCCTTCTCCTTCGAGTCATTGAAGAGATCTCTATTCCCCGTCATATGGAATGAGGCACCACTATTTAGATACCACATGCATCCGATTATAGTGTTGTTCATGCATGCAATGAAAGTAAAATCAAGCTCTAACTGTGAAGCCAATGCTTCACCTGCTAAAACTGCAGGCTCCTTGTAGCTTGCATTCTTTTGTGGACAATTCGAAGCATAGTTCCCATGCTCGTGACAGTTAAAACATATGATCTTGGAAAAGACTCTCTTGCCCTCTTTTCCTTGGGACTTCTTTCCCTTGGCTTTCTTTCCTTTTCTGACTCACACACATTGTAATTGTCCTGCTGTCACAAAATTTTCTAAAAAAAAAGTTGATTTTAAATCGATGATATCTCCCTCATCTGAGCTCCGATTCAACTGATTTTTTTTTCAATTTGGGTATTTTTTCCAAGGAATCCAAATATGCTATTTGTTTTTGAAAATTTTGTAGCAAAATGTTCACATATTCTCTGCAAACTTTCCACCCAAAAAGTTCCTACTTTGATACCATGTAGAAAATATCTAACATGGATCTGATACCATGTAGAAATTATATATAAAATATATATACCAATGGATACAACCCGATCATGCAATGTACTAAAGCAAGATATTGAATCCTTCTACTATATTTGCAGAATATAAAACACGATTTCTCAATCACATGAAAGTAAGAGAAAGTAAATTATCAATCACACAACACAATATATATCTGGGGAAATCACCTGCTCAAAACCCCTCTATCATATATTGTACATAGTCAAAGAATCATGAAAAAATACAATGCTTTCTCACACCGATAAAATCTTGCACTCTACCGATCGTCTCACTTTGATCCTTCTCAAAATTGACTAGCAATTCGTAGGAAAAATTGACCAACACTTAGAAAATTCCCAACCCATGTTTAGCCTAGCCTTGCTCACACAATCCCTAGGCAATTAATCCCTATTAAATAGGATAACAAAACTTCCTTGACTGTGCAATCCATATGGAGCTTTCCTCTGACTTTATAACTGCACCTGGGAAGTTTACCAAAAATACAACTGATAGTTTACTTGTCTTAATCCTTTGTCTCAACTGGGTTGTCATCAGAATTGACATGCATGCAGCTATTAATAGTGAATCAGCAGTCACTTGGTAGATCACTACTTGTGAATTAAATCTATTTTAACTCACTTGATCTTCCACTAGCTCATCAATCAGTTAGAACTAGTTAAACTGATTTTAACTCAATTAATGTGAGTTAACTGATTGCACTCACACCACACTACTACTACAACTACAACTGGACCCTGTAAATAATAGATTCACTCTACATTCCTATCTTTGATCCTCAACTCAAAATTCTTGAGCTGACTAATTCTATCACACTTAGCTAACTATTACAAGTTTTTATGAGATAAGATTACAATTTATTTTCCAATTTATTTAAAAATTGGTTGCACACTAATGTGTCACTCTGATCCATCATTGTGTGACATGTGATCCCACAGTAGTGTGTGTGCATTTTCATGTTGTTTCTGGATGCTAATTTCTCGGTTTCTTGTTGCAAATTTCAACACTCTTATCTTGCTTCTTGTAACTCTCAATTCCTCACTACATTCATTATTTTTTAAACTCTATTAATGCTGGCATACAGGGAACTATGTGATTTATGGGTGGAGACTAGGTTCCTATAGTTGGTTGTGTACAAGATTATATGGTCCCCTACATAATTCATAATTTAACTTGGTTGTATGTAAAAAATTTAGAGAAATATTAGGACTCTTTTGACATTAAAGTTTCCCAACAAACTAACTGAGGGTGTGTGATTATCCACCCAATCGTAGGTTTAGTTACAATTAATATTTCTATAGTTGACTACCCCTTAACTAGAACATCATATTGTAAGGAAAAATTTGGGTGACTCTTAGCAATTATGGGAAAATAGGAAAACTTCCTTAGGAGACAATGTCTTAGGAAACTCCACACTTGACTCTTAGGAACTCCATAAATCTAGATTACCCCTCTATTTGATTTATGGGGCACAAGAATGAGCTCCCTTTGATTCCACACAATCCCTTGAGAAATTTCTCCTCTAGTGCCTTCACCCATACTTAGCTAAGCCCAAAATTATGGCCCCATGATCTAGCACTATCATGATGTTTCCCATGTGAATCAATTGGCTCAAAGTCTCAAATTTCTTTCTATATTAACTCATCTAGTAGCTCAATTCACATTTAGTTAATCCTTTCTCAGTGTACATGCCACATGTCGCTACTTAACTTATGCATCTCACTTGTTCATGCACACAACTCACCTTTTCTACATAGGTTCATTCCCATCCATGCACTCACTCTTCAATTTAGAGGACACATTTTTCCATGACAATAAGTTTCAACAAGGGTGATTTCACCCATTAGTTCCTCCTTAAGGTACTCAATCCATTCTCTCATAATTGTGGAAGGTGGTCCTTCCCCCTATTGCATTAAATAATTGGTTGTGAAGTTAATAAGGGGAGTGGAGGGTAAATTCTCACAAAATTATTTCGCTAATAAAATAATTTGGCAAATGTGGCTAGGGATCCTTAAGCACATTGAACCCCCTTACTCACAACTCATAATACCATGGTGCTTGAATTAACTATTTGTAAATTTCATTAATTAAAATAAAATGCATATATACAATTTTTATGATTTATCCAATTCAACTTGGTATGTCAATGAGATGTTCATATTAACAATGAAATCACCTTTACATAGTTAATTACTTTATGGGGATTAGGAAGTGGGGACATTACAATGTGCAACCTTAGTGAAACATAGTCAATTATGTTGTATTATAGTCAAAACATAGTAAAATATCACACCTATTTTAATATTAGTAAATTGATATTCTCATTTATTTTAATTCAAAAATATATGTATCTTGTCAATTATATTACATGGTCAACTAACACAATTATAGAATTAAGGATAATAGACATGCATCTAATGATATTATTATTAAAAAATGGTAGAAAATAACTAACACCCGCATATCCTCTTTAGTTTTACGTCTAGTTCATAAAATATTGGCATAAGTTCAAATTTAGAAAAATATGGTATTTACACTTTATTAGTTTAGCATTGAACAATGTAATTTATAATGTCTATTTTGAGAAACAAATATGTATTTTTCAATATTATTAAAAAATGTATTTTTCAAATATTTGATTGAGCCATAGCTTGAAGGTGCCTTTGAGGAATACAATGTCATGTGGATAACGATCTCATATTTTTGTGCCATAATTTTTATGCTATATTTATATATGTTATAATTTCTAGATATTTGTACAGTATTTTTTCATTGTTAAACTTCATAGGAAAAATACTTAACATTTAAATCCTTGAAAATAGTTCATACTCACGTAAATGAAATATTTATTATATGTTATTTCCCACATAATATAAGAAAATGTTTGCATAAAAAATTAATAGGAACAAGATGTAAAAAATAAAAAAATTATATTTTAATTTTCAAAATATTTAGTTTAATATTTTTTTTTCAAAACCATAATAAACTTCATAGAATTCATTCGATTTTTAAAAACTAATTGAAATTCAAAGATTATTTTGACCAAAATAAAAAAAAAAATAACATGTGTACTTACTAGGAGATAATGCCTACCATTATTTATGTGTTTTTTAGCACTCTAATAAGGAGTAAAATGTAAATGTGAAGATTTAGTAGTGGTTACTATCCACCAAAATTTGTGCAAGTCCTTCCTCCTTAATAGGAAATTATTTTTTCCACTTCATATATCAATTTGAAATTTTCCTGAAAACATAATTTCTAACTTAGAATGGGACTAAGCTACTTTACAACACTTTTTTAATCGTACCAATTGGAAAAAATTATTAGAAAGTAAGCTATTTAACCTTTGTGAGAATGAAGTGTGCATATAGTTAAGACATTTTTTTTAATTAGCAGTTTCTTAAGTCAATTCATATTCTCAAGTCCAACTGGGTGAATATTAAGTGGCATGCACTAAGTTAATGATTGGCTTACTACCTTTACATCTATCCATTGGATATCACTTTGCATTAAGTTAATGATTGGTGTACTACCTTTACATCTATCATTTGGATATCACTTTATTCCTTACATTTGTCCATTAGATATCACTTTATTTTTATCTAATGAAGAAAACATAAAAACAATAAACCAATCATTAACTTACTAGGCTTAACATTTACTATCCAAAAAACAACAACACGAGAAAAAAAATGTAAATGGGTCCCGAACCGGAACTACCCAAATTTTAGATGTGAGTCTATATTCATATTATAGAATGAATATGTTGATGATATTTATCCAACATCCATGGATTAATCGTTAAAGCGCTCAACTAATAATTGGCAAACTTGCGAGTTCAATTCCTGTTGGATGCAAGGGAACCCATATTATAGAATGAATATGTTAATGATCTTTTTTTGGGTTGTGGCGGACGAGTTTCCACAGAGATACAATCATGTCAAAGTAGTGTACACGGCTAACATCCAAAACACAGAGTAGCCACTGGTGTACAAATGTAAATCGGAGAAATGAAAAGTTGAGTTTAAATCTCTGTCTGTTATCTTTTCTACCCTCTTTCATATGGCTTGTTTCTAGTAGGAGTGTATCTTTGTGGGTCGCTAATCTTCCGAGTGGCAACCTAGTTTCTGTTGGTGTGGAGCCTGATTTTCATCCTGATTCAAAGATCCTTGTTTTAGCTGGATGTATACCCTAGGAAAACTGTACACCCTTACAGCGGGGTCCCCCCCGCAGGGTCCGGGGGGTTGACCCCCCGGCTGGGGGGTCCGAGGGCCAGCAGTCACCCGGCGAGGGTTTCAGGGGCAGCGCCCCTGAAGCTAAAAACAGATGTAAAATTGCCTTGTAAAAGTATAGTAATTTCTAGTCAATCTGGGCCATTCATTAGGCGGATGATCTGATGGTAGAGGTTATGTTTAGTTTAGGTTTTTTTGCCCTAGAAGGAAACCCCTCTCTTTGTATTAGGGTATTGTATTGTGGCTATGTATTATATGTGTATTCTCAGAGCGGGAAATAGATAGGGAGTCTGTGAGAGAGAACAAAGGATATTACAATGGATCTGTTGTAGGTTTTGTCTCTTCATTTTTTACTGGATAATAGAAAGGAAGGACTGGTTGTTCGGGGTGGACGTAGCCCAAACTGGGTGAACCACGTATATCTGTGTCTCTCTGGTTTTATGTGTTTTGTGTGCTTGTATTTTCTGCATATTTTATGTGTTGCATTGCTCCTTAATATATAATTTTATAACAACTGGTATCAGAGCCGAAGGTATATTTGGCTGATAAATTTGCAGGAAAGAAGGGTTCCTGGTTCGAGTGGGAGAAATGGCGGAAGATGGTAAGTTTAGGGTCAAGAAATTTAATGGCCAAAACTTCCTACTATGGAAGATGCAGATGGAAGATTATCTGTATCAGAAAGATCTGTACCTACCATTGAGAAAAAAAACAAAGAAGCCGGTGGCCATGACAGACACGGAATGGAACATTCTCGATAGAAAGGCACTTGGAACAGTACGGTTGTGCCTTGCGGCATCAGTCGCCTTCAATATTTCGAAGGAAACAACAGCAGAGGGTTTGATGCAGACATTGGTGAAACTATATGAAAAACCCTCAGCCTCAAACAAGGTATTTCTTATGAAATGATTATTTAATATGAATATGTCAGAAGGTGGATCTATTGCAAACCATTTAAATGATTTTAATACAGTTACCAGTCAGTTAAGTTCTGTAGGGGTAAAATTTGATGATGAAGTTAGAGCTCTGTTATTATTGTGCTCATTGCCAGAGAGTTGGAATGGTTTAGTAATGGCCATTAGTAACTATGTCTCTGGATCTAGTACTTTAAAGTTTTATGATGTTGTTGGTGCTATCCTTAGCGAGGAAATGCGACGGAAAATCTCCGGTGAGACATCGGGTAATGCGCTGAGTGCAGAGTCTAGGGGAGGGAGAATGGAAAGAGGAAAGAGCTCAGGATATCGCAGTAAATCAAGGAAAGACAAATCCACGTCCAGATCGGGGATAGTGTGCTGGAAATGCGGAAAGAAAGGACACCTAAATAAAGATTGTAGATCTCGGAAGGGAAAAGAAGGAGATGCATAGCAAGAAAACAATCATGAAGAAAATGTGACAGGTGATGTGTTACAAGATGCTTTTATTCTTTCTTTCGAAAATGTTACTGATTCTTGGGTTGTAGATTCAGGGGCTTCATTCCATGCAACACCTGATAAGAAATGTTTTCATGACTATGTTCAAGGAGATTTTGGACAAGTTCATTTGGGTGATGATAAACCCTATAAAATTTTTGGAATGGGTAAGGTTCTTGTAAAACAACAGAATGGAAACCAATGGCTATTAAAGGAGGTAAGGCATGTTCCAGATCTAAAGAAAAATCTAATTTCAACAGGGCACTTAGGTGGTGAAGGTTGTGTGACAACTTTCACAGATAAAGCTTGGAAGGTCACCAAAGGAGCCCTGGTAATAGCAAAAGGTGAAAAGGTTGGTACATTATATTTATGCAATGGTATTTCTAACTTTGTTAATGCTTTAACTTCCAAAGGAGCAGATGCAGCATTATGGCATCATAGGCTCGGACACATGAGTGAGAAGGGAATGAAGATTCTTCACTCAAGAAATTTGTTGCCAGGTTTGAAGAATGTTGATTTGGATTTCTATGAAAATTGCATTTATGGAAAACAAAAGAGAGTCAGATTTCTCAGAGTTGGGAAAGAAAAGAAGAGCGAAAAAATGGAGCTTGTGCATACAGATGTATGGGGACCTGCTCAGGTATCATCTCTCGGTGGCTCTCGTTATTATGTTACTTTTATTGATGATGCAACTAGAAAAACATGGATTTATTGTATTCAGAATAAATCTGATGTATTTGATACTTTTAAGAAATGGAAAGCTTTGGTTGAGATTGAGACAGGAAAGAAGTTGAAGTGTCTCAGATCAGACAATGGAGGTGAATATTGCAGTAAAGAGTTTGATAGGTACTGTTCAGAGCATGGAATTTGTAGAGAGAAGACAGTTCCAAGAACACCACAAGAAAATGGTGTGTCAGAAAGGATGAACAGAACAATCATGGAGCGTGCAAGGTGCATGAGACTGCATGCAGGATTGCCTTTACAATTTTGGGCAGATGCTGTAGATACTGTTGTTTATCTAATAAGCAGAGGGCCTTCAAGTTCCTTGGATGGTGGTATTCCAGAGGAAGCATGGACAGGTAAAAAGGTAAACTACTCTTTTTTAAAGCCTTTTGGTTGTGAGGCCTTTGTCCATATTAATAAAGAAAACAGAACAAAGCTTGAGGAAAAATCAAAGAAATGTACCTTTATTGGATATGGTGCTAATTATTTTGGTTATCACTTATATGATTATGAAAATCACAAAATCATTAGGAGCAGAGATGTAATATTCAATGAAAAGGTCTTGTATAAGAATCAGCTGCAGGAAAAGAAACAGGAAAAAGAAAGCTAGGAATACACAGTTCTTGATGAGATAATTGAACAAGTAAAGGTGCCTAAAAATAATAATAATCAACAACCCCAGCAGCAGCAACAGGCACCTCAAACACTTGAAAGTGGTGTTAGAAGATCCACCAAGATAAGTAGACCCCTTGAAAGATACTCTCCTTCATTATATTATTTATTGTTGACTGATTATGGTGCACCCGAATGTTATGAAGAAGCAATGCAGGTTGAAAGCAGGAAGAAGTGGGAGCTAGCCATGGATGAAGAGATGGACTCCTTAATGCATAACCAGACTTGGAACTTAGTCAGGTTTCTTACAGGTAAAACTACATTGCAGAATAAATGGTTTTACAGGCTGAAGGAAGAAGATGGAGGAAAACAAAGGTACAAAGCTAGACTTGTGGTGAAGGGGTTTGCATAGAAGAAAGGTATTGATTTTGATGAAATATTTTCTCCTGTTGTTAAGATGACTTCAATCAGAACTATTTAAGTCTTGTAGCAGCGGAAGATTTAGATCTTGAATAGTTAGATGTAAAGACATCATTTCTCCATGGAGATTTGGAGGAAGAGATATACATGCAGCAACCAAAAGGATATGAGGTCAAAGGGAAAGAAAAATTGGTGTGCATGTTAAAGAAGAGCTTGTATGGCTTAAAATAGGCTCCAAAGCAGTGGTATCTAAAATTTGACAAGTTTATGTCTGAACAAGGTTATACTAGTTGTCACTCTGATCATTGTGTTTATCTGAAAAAGCAAAATGATGGCAGCTATATTATATTGTTATTGTATGTAGATGGCATGCTTGTTGCAGGGTCTAACATGTAGGAAATAAATGTTCTCAAACAAAAATTGGCAAATTCATTTGCAATGAAGGATTTGGGAGCTGCAAAACAGATCCTTGGTATGAGAATAAACAGAGATAGGAAAAATTGAAAATTAACACTGTCTCAGAATGAGTACATACAAAAAGTGTTGAAAAGATTTAATATGCACAATGAAAAACCAGTTAGTACACCTTTTGCTAGCCATTTCAAACTTAGTAATGAGATGTGCCCAAAGACCCAAGAAGACATGGATTATATGTCTAAAGTTCCATATGCATTAGCAGTTGGAAGCTTAATGTATGCAATGGTCTGCACAAGGCCTGATATTGCACATACAGTAGGAGTTGTAAGCAGGTACATGAATAATCTAGGAAAAGAATATTGGATGGCAGTAAAATGGATTCTCAGATATTTGAGAGGTACCACAAATCAAGCATTATGCTTTGGTGGTTCAAACATTGCTCTGAGGATATGTTGATGCGAGATATGGCGAGGTGACGGAATACTTAGGGGAGGAGCACTACGGGATATGTATTTCTTGTAGGTGGAGCAGTGT
Organism: Pinus albicaulis; assembly: GCA_034641835.2. Lineage (NCBI taxonomy): Eukaryota > Viridiplantae > Streptophyta > Pinopsida > Pinales > Pinaceae > Pinus > Pinus albicaulis. The sequence goes on from CM076575.1 coordinate 978,940,497, forward strand.
CGATTGGGTTTCAAAATCAAAGTGTTGATGCACTTTCAACAACGAAGCCAGTATGTTCTTGCTCACGACTAAAGAAATGATTTGCTTACAAAGGTTTATGGGTGAATTGGGTAAGAAGCATGATATGGGCACGTTATACAGTGATAGCCAAAGTGCCATTCATCTTGCAAAGAACTCAGCATTTCATTCTAGGACTAAACAAATACATCTCAAGTACCATTTCATACGATCAGTATTGGAAGATGGAGAGTTGAAGCTGGAAAAGATACACACTAGCCAGAATCCTGTAAGTATGCTAACAAAAGTTGTAACCAGGGAGAAACTGAGAATGTGCTCAGTTTCAATTGGTCTTCAAGGATGATGATGAAGATTAGAAACAGCCAGGTCCAAAGAGGAGTCATTTTCCAGAAAATGAAGTAGCATTGGAGTTGCTACAATCAGTCTCCAAGTGGGAGATTGTGGGTGTGGAGCCTGATTTTCATCCTGATTCAGAGATCCTTGTTTTAGCTGGATGTATACCCCAGGAAAATTGTACACCCTTGCAGTGAGGGGGTGCGGGGGGGACTTGTCCCCCCCCCACGGGGTCCGGGGAGGCTGACCCCCTGACTGGGGGGTCCGGGGGCCAGTGGTCCCCTGACGGGGGTTTCGGGGGCAGCGCCCCCGAAGCTAAAAATAGATGTAAAATTGCCTTGTAAAAGTATAGTAATTTCTAGTCAATCTGGGTTGTTCATTAGGCGGATGATATGACGATAGAGATTATGTTTAGTTTAGGTTTTTTTGCCCTAGAAGGCAACCCCTCTCTTTGTATGAAGGTATTGTATTGCGGCTGTGTATTATATGTGTATTCTTAGAGTGGGAAATAGATAGGGAAACTGTGAGAGAGAACAGAGGATATTATAGTGGATCTGCTGTAGGTTTTGTCTCTTCATTTTTTGCTGGACAATAGAAAGGAAAGACTGGCTGTTCGGGGTGGATGTAGCCCAAACTAGGTGAACCACGTATATCTGTGTCTCTCTGGTTTTATGTCTTTTGTGTGCTTGTATTTTCCGCATATTTTATGTGTTGCATTACTCCTTAATATATAATTTTCTAACAGTTTCCAGCCTCTAGAACTTTGCAACTCTATTTTTCATTCTAGCTTTCTCAGCCTAGGGTAAAATATTTATCGTGGTGGTGTACTCGCGGGATATCCTCTACGTTTTTTCCTGAAACCATTCAGGGAGGTTTTAAACAATGAATCTGTAATACAAACAAGAAATTCTTCATATCCTAATCCTTGTGCTCCTCACCATATATCTTCTCTGCGCCATTATATACACTCATAGAAGTTCCTACATCGGGAGGCCTCGTGTCAGATAGCTCAACCTCCACCTCCTCGTTTGGTATTGATAGGGATTCGGACCCAACAAACTCATCGGTGCAATCGAAAATATATATGTTATGGGAAAAATGGTTAGCGTCCTTCTTCATATCGATGCCATGAAAAGTTTTTAGTTTTCACAGTTTCAATAGATGATGGCAATGCATTGGCTATTGTTGTTGTTGTTGCCATCTTTGAAAATCACCCTCCAAACATCGCATGCCTCTCACTGAAATTTTCAGTCACTGTTTCCATTCAGTTTTGTCGTGGCCACCCTACTTTCCGACACCTACTCGTTAATTTTCAAATTTCTCAACCACCTTATCAGTACTGACCTTCGATATCCTCCTGGCTTTATGTAAGTGTCATTGACATTCCATCACTCTTTGTACCCCTGACCACTTTAGATCTGGGAAATCGTTCCTCCAGGTTGTCTTATTGCCCTATCACCACTGCCGAGGTACACTCATCGTCCTCCTACCGCCATCCAACTCGAGACATTTATTCCCTTTGCATGCAATATAACACATACCCTTTTTTGACCCATATTATATTCACCCAACACACTTTTCCAAGGTCCTAAATTCTCTTGGGTAGAGCTTGCACTTACTATGGCTACCTGATCGGAGTTACACTTGTCATGTTTTTCGGATTTCAGCTATCTCTTCCCAATTTGGTCATTCTGACATGGTCATCTGTTTGGTGGGGGTTGTTGCAACTCTTAATATCGACAACGACCCTACTAACACATCAACTTTGGAGGGGTCATGGACCCATTTATGACTGACAAATATGCTCACAACGCTTTTATCTAAGCCACTATGGCTGCCGATCGAGAGCATGACGTGGGGCAGAGTGGGTAGTGTTTCCCTATTCCCTCCAGTGGTGACTCTCTTCCTACATTTAACCTCTGTCTGCCTCACAACATTCAGATTCGCTGCTACAACTCCTCTCAGGGTGCCTCTAGGATACAAAGAAAGAACAAGTGCGAGTCTAGGAAAATCATCTCCCCATCACAAGACACCAAGTTACTTAGTTTTTCTTACGAAGAGCTCTGGGGGATGATGACCATCCTCCAATGTTGCGCCCTCATTGGATGGTGGTTTTTTGGGGACATGGCGGAACTAGAAATGCAGGCTTGGGTAAAGAATTTTTGGAGCCCTCTCGTCGGCTACCCTCTGAAGGTGAGTAAATTAATGAACAACTGGTTCTACATTCATTTTCTCTATGAGGAGGATCTTGCTCTAATTCTCAGCAAGGTCTGGGTACACGGCCAAATATTTCTACTGTTGCATGAATGGTACTTGGGCTTCAATGCTATCTTCGAGACTCCCAGGAATAACCTTGCTTGGGTTAAAATTCCTTGTTTTCCCCTCTAATACTGGATGAAGCCTGACCTCACAACAATTGGGAATTCAACTGGGCGTGCCAAATACATTTACCTAAGTTGTATGGGTATGTGGGACAAACGCATTTCTTGGCTGTTGGTTGAAGTTTGTTTCTCTAGAGGGCTTCTCGGGACAATTGATCTGGAGTGGGCAGGCTCTCGGCATAGATAGCATATATATTTTTGGGGCCTTCCTGTTCAATGCATGCTATGCCATCATACTGGCCACTTTCTAGGGAGGTTCCCCCATGCTCGACGAAACACTAAAATTCCTCAGTCCTCAAAGGTGGTGAATGGTGCATATGGGGAGAAAATATCGCCGACTGTCGGGGGCTAAGTCAGACTCTTCGTTCTCCTCAAAATTGTTTTATCATTCTCATGCTAAAGAGTTTTTTGCTCATCAATTTCCCTTCGACCCTCTAATAGCTCTCTCGCCTCTGCTCCTTGTTGATAATCCCGCGAAGGGTCGTGACCCCCTCTCCCCTACCCGATAGGTTTGTCCTTTACTGAACGTAGTGGATCCTATTGTGGCCCCCCTCCCCCCGTCGTGCACTTTTTTCTTCCCTTGTGCCCTCTACTCCCTCTCCCGCCATGCCCTCCCTCGAGACTGCATCCCCTACCCCCCCCCCCCCCCCCATTTTTCTTGACCCAACACCCTTGGATGATGCGACCTCTAATCGGCCCACTGGATCTCAATAAAATTCCCCTCAAAATTCAATCAGGAGCGATATTGACTTTCTTATTCTTAACCCTGATTTGGACCTAGCCGTGCTCACTGATTTGGACTTTCTTATTTTTTCTGGTGATTTGAATGCTTCCATGTCTATTGCCGAGTGTTGGGATTCCCACAGCCGATGTGCTTCCCTTGCTGAAAGATTCTCTCGGGTTTTTTCAGAGCATCATCTAGTCGATATTGCACCTTGCCCCTTATCTCCGACTTGGAGAAATCATCGAACTGGAGATGCTTACGTGGGAAAACATCTTGGATGCTTCCTCATACACGAAAGTGTATTGGAACTCATGGGAAATCTCAAATCTTTCGTCATCATGGATTCAATATCTGACCATAGGCCAATTTCCCTCACATAGCATGTGGAAGCTGCCTGTAAGGGCCTCCCCTTCAAATTTAATCGGGTTTGGCTAGAAGACCCTGACTATCAGGAGTTGGTTCATAATACTTAGATAATGGAAGGGGTCCCTTAGGATATCTCAGCTTCCTCTTCTTTCACTCAGAAAATTAGGCTCCTAAAAAAATACTCTCAGGAATGGGAGAAGCAGAAGACGTTGAAGTTGGTGGCTGAACTGAGGGACATCGTCAATCTCATTGAGGCCATACACTACTCCATGACATCCTGTTGCCCTTCCCCTCACACCATGGCTTTTGGCTTCGTAGAGGAGAGAAAATTTCAAATTCTCCGAATACAGGAGATCACTTGGAAGGTAAAAATTTGGGTCATTTGGATGCGCAAAGGGGACCATAACACAAAAAAAATTCACCACTTCTCTAACGGCCGAAAAATCAAAACATTATTTGGCAAATAAATTCAAAGCAATGTGAGCCATTTTACTCCCATTCTGATATCTCTAAAGAATCCATAGCATATTTTTCTGATTTATATAAGCACAGATATGTTGTCAATGTTCTGGACCAGTGTCGGGCGGTGGAATAGTACCCATGTATGTTTAATGAGGAATCTAATGTTGCAATGAACAAGCCGGTCACAGAGGATGAACTTATGGAGGTCCTGAAATCCTTTGCCAAGGACAAAAGTCCCAACTCGGATGGATGGCCTGTTGAGATGTACATTCACTTCTTTGATTTAATGGCAGATCATTTGCTCATGGTGGTGGAGGAATCAGAGAGTCAAGGCTAGATCCCTGGGGACATTAACTAAAATTTCCTCACTCTCATCCCCAAATCCTCCCACCCTACTATTTTCTTGGATTTCTGGCCCATTTCTTTATGCATTGTTCTGTATAAGGTCATTTCCAAACTTATCACCCGTCACATCACTGCGTCCCTCTCCTTTCACATTTCTTGTGAATAGACTGGTTTTCTCCCTGGCAGGGTTATCCATGATGTTGTAGCCAAAACACAAGAGGTTTTGCACTCAACCCATCTCAAAAATCTTGATGTTGCCATTATGAAGATTGATTTGTTTAAATTCTACGACTGCATTGAATGGTATTTTATCCGCCTTGTCATGTACAAAATTGGCCTCTCCCCACCTAATGCCTAATGGATAATGTCGTGCATCTCCCCTATCTGGTTTGCAGTGTTGATCAATGGAATTCTAACTGATTTCTTTCGAGTTGGTCGTGGCCTCCGCCAAGGCTACTCCCTCTCATCGCTTATCTTTATTTTGTTCATCGATGGTATGAGTGTGCATATCAAGGAGGCCCACAAGCGTGGATTGTTCGATGGCATCTAAATGGCCCCTGATATTTTTGTCACCCACTCTTTTTTCGTGGATGATGTCCTTGTCTTCGGTAGCATAGCCCGTGCACAGTGGGCTGCATTACATTGTATTTTCCTCCACTTTGGCACGGCCTCGGGTCTGATTATCAGCAGCGGAAAATCTATTTTCCTATCGGCCTCCCAAAACTGTGTGGATCTGGAAATCATTGCTGGACTCTTTCAGGTAAACATTGCTCCCATCACTGGTGCTTTTTAATATCTTGGTTTCCATCTCAAGCCACATGGATACAAAAACAAGGATTGGTCCTAGGTTCTGGACAAATATAGAAAGAGATTAAATATTTGGTCACACAAATGGCTCTCCCTTGGTGGTCGCTTCATCCTCGCACATGCTATCCTCCAAAAATTGCCTGTTTATTGGGCGCATATCTTTCACATCCTAGTGGGTATTGTGGACTCCATCAAGACCATCATCTCAACTTTCATTTGGTTAGGTGCAAAGGGTCCCTGAAAATTTTCCTTATGCAACATGGAGCTAATTATGCACCCTAAAAGGTTGGGGGGTTGGGGTCTTTTGAACATTTCCCTTTTCTCTCACGCCCTCCTTATCAAATCACTCTGGAGGGTTGTTTCAGGCACTGTTAATTGGCCTTTCCTTTTTCGGGAAAAATACAACATTTGTCAGGACTTGGTTTTCCTTTTTCAGGCCCGGTCTTTCCCTCCTCGTCGAGGGTCTATCATTTGGAGGAGCTTTGAGAAGGTTTTTTCGTGTTTCGTCAACCGCCTTGTCTAGGACTTTGGTAATGGATTGCATATTTACTTGGCCACTGAAAGGGTATGGGGGCTCCCGTTAGACTTTGCACTCGATCCTCGTTTGCAACATGTGTTAGCACTTAAGGGTCTCTTTTTTATCTCACAGTTCATCTCTGATTGGAATCAAAGTTGTCCTATTTGGAAAAAAATTCAACATCTAAATCTACAGGGCGTGGCAGTTGAGGGTTGGGAGGCAACGATTCTTCTCCTTAGAGCTGGGGGTTTTTGTCTTCACCGGGCAGGTGATAGAATCTCTTGGCATGGTAAACTGGATTGGTCCTCCCTTGTGGTCAATGATATTTACGAAGGCTCTTTGGACCTTTCCATCCCTCAAGAGGAGTCCCTCTTCTATTTGAAATTTTGGAATCGCAACATTTCTATCAAGATAATTCTTTTTGTCTGGTTGGCAATGAGGAATCGGGTCTTAACTTGGGAAAACCTAGTAAAGAGGGGCTTTAATGTACTGGGTTTCTATGTCTTCTACAAATTGGAGTCGGAATCTGTTCAACACATCTTTTTCATTTTCCCATTTGTATTGGACATCTGGTCTCGTTTTTCACATTGCCTATTGATCTGGCACTGAAGGCCTCTCACTTTTCAACAATCCATTGAAACTTGAGGTTCCCTGGCCTCTAGTGCTCAATCACTATCTTTCTTCCTCTACTGGGAGGTGTGGCTCGCCAGAAACAGGTACATTTTTTAGGATCGTCAATTTTCACATCATATCATTTATTTGGCTATTCTTAAGTGGATCGAATCAACTCCCTTGGTATCACAAGGGGCTCATGATCTCTATGTATGTCTTCGTCCGCATGAATTCTCCATCCCGGCGAGCTATTTCGATGGGACACAGTAGTTGGGCCAATGTGGGTGTGGTGCATGGTGAGTATTACTGCATCTATTGGAATGGTGGCCCTAGCTCTAACATGTGGGCTGAGCTCCTTGCCCTTTGGAGCCTTCTCTAGGTGGCATACAACCTGCAAGTGGAAAATCACATCTATGGGGACGCTAAGACTGTGATCGATGGGATCACCGGTTACTCCTGCTTCCAGCCTCCTGCCCTCCTCCCCTGGTTTTGCAGGATCCACTATCTTCGTGGCCGCCTTGTTGACCTTCCCATCCAGCATATTTATCACAAGGCTAATACGAAGGCGAATTCTCTCTCCAATCAAGGCCTGCTCCTTCCTTTTGGGTCTATTTGTGTTCAACACTTCAGGAGGGCTCATCTGGTCTCCTCTACATTGCATCCACTACCCTAGGAGCACTCTTTCTGTTATGATATTTTTTGTATATCTCTTCTTTGTATGGTTGATGTTCTTGTTGCATATTCTATTACTTCTTGTTGGGTTCTGCTCATGAGCTCGACGGTTCTCTGTCTAGGCCATTGTGGTCTACTCGTTTCCTTTTTGTTTGACCACACACGTTTTTGAAATTTTCAGTAGATTTCGCTTTCGTGTTTACTTTCCTGTCATATGCTATATTTTGGTTCGATTCCAAAAACTTTACTTAGATATCGTTGATATATGTACTGCTTGTTTACCTATAATACAACCAATGATTTTTTTCTTTCTGAAAAGTGTTGATAATCTTTGTCAAGCATCTATAACTGAATAGTTAGAGTGCCCAATTCATAATTGGCAAACTCAAGAGTTCAATTCCTACTGAAAATGAACTACACATATTCATTATTGATGAAATGAGAAAAAAATATAAAAAATAACAACAAACATTTGAAGCATACCAAACCTTTCAAAGGCTTGGTATGCTTCAATTAAGCAATATAGGATAAGAGATTGATTGAAATCACACGGCATTGTTGCTGCGTTCTTTTGTTTGTAAAGACAGCACAACGGCAAAGAGAGTGAATCAGTCATTCTCAACCTCGCAATCGCCTAGACTTTCTGATTTTCTCGAAACCCGAATCCGATTACATCTGCCCAGCGTTTCAAGATTATGTGGTGGGTTAGGAGTGCGACGTCGATGGAGGTTATATTTGTATTAGGTAAAAGGGTAACCGGACAGGTATTCATCAGCCTATTTTGTCTCCTTGTTTGTCCGAATTGAGACTGGGAAGAATGGGAAATCTGAAAAGTGTATACCAGAGGTCTTTGCAATAAATTTTTTTTGGTGAATTTTGTGTGGCGTATAACTTTTATTATTTTTGTTTAAATTTCGATTAAGATTCATTGTTATTATAAATTTGAATTTATTTGGGTCTGAGATGCAGTAAATTTATTTATACTTTTTGAAAGTGCAATCTCACCGGAATTTTAATTTCACCAAATTTCGTTAAAAACACCCACCTCCAAGGTGAGGGTTATTTCTTCTGCGATAGGCCCATAAATGCGCCTAGGCAGGAAATGCCCGTGAAAGTGCAATCTCACCGGAATTTTAATTTCGCCAAATTCCGTTGAAAACACCCACCTCCAAGGGACTTATTTCCTCTGCCATAGGGCCATAAATGCGCCAAGGCAAGAAATGCTCGCCGCCCATAAATGCGCCCAGGCAGAGAATGGGCGCATTTATGGGCGGCGAGCATTTCCTGCCTAGGCGCATTTATGGGCAGCGGGCATTTCCTGCCTGGGCACATTTATGGGCCTATGGCAGAGGAAATAAGGAACTTTTCTACTTTGTACTGCTTTATACTTTGGTGCCGCCCACGCCACTGGGTTTCAAATACTATTCTTACTTGGCAACTTTACGCGTGTCACTGTCCTCGTTACAGCTGCGTGTAAGAGTTATTAAGCTTGTTGTGCCACAATTAATGTGAATGGGTTGTAAAAGTAATATACAGTTATCGTTGGATAATTGACTTGGTTAAATCCAAACTGTGAGCATAAGCATATACATATACTGTAAACATATACTGCCCTATGCATTAACTATACTGTGCAACAAGCTGGATAAATATTCACCCCGCGGAGTGAAGTGATTAACCCGGTCTGAGTTACTTGGAATTGTTTGATTTGAAAGAGATTATGCTTTGCACTCGCGGCAACGGGTGGAGAGAACCCTCCCGATTTACGGGTTTGAAACTTTTAGACTTCGATTTGGGAGCTGCATTGCTTTGGAAATCTAATTTCTGCGTTTTCAATCCATTTCCAGGTAGTGTCGTTGGCCGAACAGCGCAGTGCAGACTCAAGTTCAAGTTATATATGTCAGTCGCCACGGAATTCTCGGCTTTTCCGGCGGTAGCCAACGATATGCAAAATTATTTTATTTTAACGCGTTTTTGTCATTTGTAAGGCGACGATTTTCCCATAGCGATGACTGGGCTATTTCACCTTGGTATTAACCGGTGTTGCAAGGCAGAGTCCGTGGTTCAAGTTAGAAATTATAGGAATATATATTTTGAGTAAAAATGTATAATTACTATTTGTTTTTAAAAAGTGTAAAGAGAGGTTATTGGATTGTTAAATTATAATTTTTGAATTGGAAAAGTTGGACTTTGGTTTGAAATAATAATTGTTGTATTAGTTTTAGGTTGTTTAGTGTTTGTGTTAAGTTGGTAATACATAATTAAAATAATAATTGAAATATTGAGATGATGAAAGTTGACTTAGATATAATTTACCACTTATTTTACTAATAAAATACTTTAAACTATTGGGAAGAAATACTAGTAAAATATTTTAAACCATTGTGAAAAAATATTGGTTTTCTAGAATGGGCAATTTCTACTAAGAGGAAATAACAACCACATATTACTTATGTCTCATTTTAGGCTTTCTATGTAACTTGATGAAGGTCATTAATACATTTTTTCTTGTCTATGTCTAATATGGAGGCATTCAAAATATATGTTGTATTCTTATTCTCATTTGTATTCTCTTGCTTTGGAAATATAATTTATGCATTTTCAATCATTTCCAAGTAGCGTTGTTGGCCAAACAAGGCAATTCAGGATCAGGTTCAAGTTGCGTATGTCAGTGACCACGAAATTCTCATCGTTTCCAACAATGGCCAGCGAAATGCAAATTAATTTCTTTTAACGCATTTTTGTCATTTGTAAGGCGACGATTTTCCCATACCAATGACTATTTCACCTTGGTATTAACCAGTGTCGCAAGGCACAGTCCCTAGTTCAAGTTAAAAATTATAGGAATATATTAAAGGAAAAATGTATGACTTCTAGTTGTTTCAAAAAGTGTAAAGAGAGGTCGATTGGATTATTACATTACAATTGTTGAATTGAAAAAGTTGGACTTTGGTTGGAAATAATAATTGTTGTATTAGTTTTAGGTTGTTTAGTGTTTGTGTTAAGTTGGTAATACAAAATTAAAATAATAATTAAAATATTGAGATGATGAAAGCTGGCTTAGATATAATTTACCACTTATTTTACTAATGAAATATTTTAAACCATTGTGAAGAAATATTGCTTTTCTAGAATGGACAATTTCTACTAAGAGGAAACAATAACCATAGATTACTTTTGCCTCGTTTTAGGCTTTCTATGTAGTTTAATGAAAGGCATTAATACATTTTTTTTTCTATGTCTAATATGGAGGCATTCAAAATGTGTGTTGTATTCTTATTCTCATTTGTATTCCCTATTATACATTATTATCTCATTTAAGAAATTGTCTATAATTGTTGTAAATCAAGACAATGTATTATTATTTTGCATCAAATTGAACTTGGCTCAAAGGATGACAAATTATAAGAATCTCACTATTGTTGTATAATGTTGCTTCAATACTAGGTTTTGGATGACATTGTTTGCTTAAAAAGGTCTTTGCTTAATGTACCAGAGCCAGTTGCCATAGGTTCTTTCATAGTGCATAACATTCTACATATGCATTTGGGAGGTAGCTCAAAAAAAATACATTTCCCATCTCCATGGAGTCTCATAGTTTGTCTATATATATCAAACAAGCACTCGTGCTATATGCACACTTTTCTTAACAATGAGAAATGAGATCTTCTTAACACCTACAATATAAGATGTGGCAACTATTCAAAGGATGGTTCTTATATTGCCAACAATGGAAACTTTTATAATTCTACACCATCTAATGAACCGACAATGCATAGAGATTTTGTATGAACTCTCTAGTATGATATACACCTAATGTTTTATGGTACTAACAAAATAATTTGTCACTTCAAAAGTAAGTGGAGCATACTTCCACTCATAAGCAAAGAGACCCTTATTGTTTATAATTATGTATGGGCAATATTGATGGGCATCATTTGGAAATCATTTATCTAGATTTTATCTTTTCATTATTATTTAATAATAAATCAAAAAACAAGGTTGATAACAAAAAAAAAAACAAATTAAGTTATTGAATATTCAACCAAAAAAAACTACACCATAACCCATTTTTTTAATCCAAATTAAATACCTTTAAAATATCCTTATCATAAATAAAAGAATGTTTTTTATTGGAGTTGGGATTTGAAATACATTTAATTCATTAAAATTATAACTAATATTATAATAATAATTTTTACCTAACATGTAAAGAAAATATTTTATTTTAGATTTTTTTTAAATAAAATAATAATATTTTGTTTTTAGTAATTTTTTAAAAAGTGCTAAATAATATATATATATATTACCAAAAAATTATATACATATATTCCATTTTTTATATTTAATTTAATCTTCAAAATATTTTTGTCGTTATTAATATTTTTAATTTTTTATACTAACAAATATATAATAATTTTGGAAAAACATTATTAAACACGAAAATAAAATACTAATTTGTTTTATACTATTCTTTTATCTTCTAAAATTCAATAAAAATCATCTACTATGTAATATTCCCAATTAGCAATAGCTAATTGGAAATATTAATTTTTGACTATTTCACTTTAATAAAGTAAGTTAGAAAAAAAGTGGGTGAAGAGGGACACTTAACTCACACTTAGGATAAAAGCATTTCCTAAAGTCACTTGGAGACATGATTATTTGGCAGCGTGGGGCCTCGAGGATGAAGTGGCAGCGTGGAGGAGATGTCAGCGTCAGCCCAAGTCAGTGCAGAGATAGAGGGACAATGTGGCTCAAGGAGACAGCGCAGTTGGTGGTGGGGCCTAGGAGAGAGCAAGGCTCTCCAAACATAAAAAGGGAGAGAGGCTCCTCATTTGGATCCTTCGATTATGCATCTATGTTATTTGTCTTTTGAAATTGAGCACGCTTTTGCTGTTGAGCAAAGTCTGCAGGTGTTGTTCAACACACCGGGTGTCTTCATGCACAGATCCCAACCTTAGCGCTGGGGGACTTTGACTGCCTGCTTGGGTGAAGAGTTCTATCCATGTTTTTCTGGAGAGAGTTGGAGCAACCACAGCTGGGATTGTTCACTTGCAGAGATAGTGCAGTTGGTGAGAGGGAGAATACAGTCTTTGGAGGAGGAGATTGAGGATTGAGGATTTATCAAGGGATTCAGCCCAGGAGATTTGGAAAGGGGTTAGCCCTTCCCTATTCCATCATTTTGGTAGAGTTGTAGGCCATCTTTTGCAGCAGATTATTTAAGGCCAACGTTTATCATTGGGACAACATGGTACCTCAAGGGAGGTAATTTTTAGAGGTCAGCCATTTTCGAAAAGCTCTCTAGGATTTTCTGGGTATTGGGTGGAGAGGCCATTCCCCAAGTTTCATAATTTTTTGAGGTGGGGATCAGCCCCAAAGATTCAGTTTATTCCAGCAGTAGCAACAGCACGGCAGTAGCACCAACAGCTTGGAGATTACGCAGTCATTAAGGGAGCAGTCATTCCATGATTCATTTTGAGAGTATTCCTACGCTTGCCTAGTGCAAGCCAAGGTGCCATCATTCTGATCACCTTTGTACTCATTTTATCTTTCAGTATTTAATAAAATGGCTCGATGTTCTCCATATTATGTTTTTTTCATGTGATGTCTCTCTAGATGATGTATTTTCTTGTTTATGTTCTTTATATTGATGTTTATTTCTATCTGGGATATTATAGTGGTATCAGAGCTCATAGACTTGGCTCATCTTGTCGAGAAAATTGTCTGTGACACCAATAGGAAAACCATACATCTGTTACCGAGGAAGGAAGTATAGAGACCAAGAGCAGAGGTTAGATATCACTTTCGGGGAAGGTGGTTGCGTTCCAGTAGTGGATGCAGAAGAGGAGGAACCAATGGTGGAGGAAAGAGATGTCGGGAAGGAGTTCGAGGAACTTCTCCTCAAATCAGTGCAGGGTTTGTCGAGGTAGATAGAAGAGATGGGGCAAAGTTTCACTACAGAATATAGACAGCGTGAAACCCCAAGATGTTCCATACCAGAGAGGGATTGAGCACATCCCATCATTTGCAGGAGCACCTCATAGGGCAGCAAATGGCATCACATACACCCCCACGTTCCACGATGCCCACATTTCTTGCCGCAGACACTGGGGCAAGAGCACAGCAGGAGCAGGAACTGGCTCACATGGGAGATTACTTTGCCGAGTATCAGTCCTATGGACATGAGTTCAGAGATGCCCTCACATTCCATGACTTCGTACAGCTCAAGAGGGACAGCAGACCCCGCAACCATCACAGAGGAAACAGGCATTCACAGGATGGGGATGTACAACGCATGGTAGGCAGATTTTATCTACAGATATTTGATGGGTCATCCAAGTGTTCGGCAAAGGCTTGGGTGGAGAAGTTGGATATATATTTCCAGCTTAACCAGATGGCAGAGACAAAGGCCATCAAGGTGGAAATGTTGCACCTGGAGGGCGAGGCCCATGATTGGTGGTTTCATGGGATGGCTACGTTGGGGCACTCAGGGGTGACAACATATGCCAAGTTTACACGGAGGCTGACAGAGAAATTTGATTGGAGGGATCCCAAGGAGCACTTTATTGAGCTGACTAAGCTCAAGTAGACCGGGAGTCCGAACACATACATTTTAGAGTTCTTGAGACTCTCCGTGATGGTGCCTGACTTATTCGCAGCCAGGATGATCTACATGTTCATCAATGGATTGGCAGAGCCTCTTCGGGGGTTAGTCATATCGACGAAGCCAGCTACACTCCATGATGTAGTTGGGAGGACATGGGACTTGCAAGATGCACTACCCTGGACTAGAGTTCCTTTCCCCCAGAGACCGAAATTTCAGCCAAAGGGGAAGGACATGAGGGGTCCGCCTCTAAAGAGGAACCAAAGCAGAGGGCCTTTGGATGACTAGACCAGGAGATATTTGATGCAGAAGAGGCTATGTTTCACATGCCAGGAGCCATGGGCACTAGGACACCGTTGTGCCACAGGGAAGGCACATTACATCAAGGTTTTCTATGACAGTAGTGGGGAAGAGGAGGAGTGTGAGGAGGTAGAGGTAGGAGGCAGCAGTACAGTGCAGAGAGGAGATCATCTGCCACCTCCACCACTAGGAGTGGGAGGTGTGGCATTTTCACCTATTGGGGGAGCCCTTGCTTCTTTGCGAGGGGTTCCCAAATACTTGACACTATGTGTTTGACGTACTGTGTGGGGACATCGTGTTTCGGTATTAGTGGACAGTGGGGCCACCCACAATTTTATTGATGCCCAGTTGGTAGAGCGGAGGAGCATACCAATAGAGAGCTTTGATGGGTTTTCGATATTGGTTCCAAGTGACAAGACCATGCAGTGTGCTAGGTATGTGCCAACCTTAGCAGTGACTATGGGGACTTACACCCTGACATATCACTTCTTTGTGATGGACATTTTGGACACCAACGTGATACTGCGGGTGCACTGGTTGATCATGCTGGGGAAGGTCACCACTGATTGCGAGACCTTGGAGATGGAGTGGACAGATAAGAAGACCGGGAGGCATGAGAAGTTTCGGGGTATGCACACCTACCCAACACAGACAGTTTTAGCACAACCGATGGAGGCAGATTTTTAGAAGGGAGACATAGAGTGGGCAGTGGAGATACGTGTTTCAGAGGCAGGGTCTACAGGGCAAGGCATACATCCAGATGTACAGTGCATTTTAGACAGATATGCCACGGTTTTTGGAGATATACCACTAGGGCAGCCACCAGATCGGGGATTTGAGCACCTAATCGAGCTGGAGCAGGGAATCCAGGCTATCATCACTACACCCTATAGCCATCTTAAGGCCTACAGGGATGAGATTGAGAGGGTCATTCATGATCTCTTAGCTCTTGGGCACATCCGTCCTAGCACTATCCCCTTTACTTCTCTAGTAGTATTGGTGAAGAAGAAGGATGGCACACTGAGGATGTGCATTGACTACCGAGCTCTCAACAAGAAGACCATGAAGAACTGGTACCCCATTCCACAGATAGATGAGTTGATGGATGAGCTAAGGGGATCGAATTCTTCTCAAAGATTGGCTTGAGATTCGGGTACCACCATATTCATGTGAGGGAGCAATATGTTCCCAAGACCAATTTCAGATGTCATTACAGTCACTTTGAGTTCTTGGTGATGCCCTTCGGGCTGACCAATGCTCCGGCCACTCTTAAGTCATGCATGAATCACATCTTCCGCAGTCACTTGAGGAAGTTTATGTTAGTGTTTTTCAATGACATCTTGATTTACAGTAGGACATGGGAGGATCACCTACAACATATTGAGGTTGTATTATGCATATTGGAGGAGCATAAATTTTATGCTAAGCTCTCAAAATGCAAGTTTGGGCTGACAGAGATGCTTTACTTGGGGCACATCATTGGGGTGGATGGAGTGAGGGTCCACGAGGAGAAGATCAGGGCCATCAGGGATTGGCCAGAGCCAAAGAATGTGACGGAGCTTTAGGGGTTTTTAGATATCTACACCTACTACTAGAAGTTCATCAAGGGATTTTCCCAACTTGTTACACCCCTTACAGATCTTACCAAAAAGGGGGCATTTAGTTGGATTGACATAGCGCGGAGGGCTTTCGACAACCTGAAGGAGGTGATGAGCAGCTGTCTAGTTTTGGTATTTTCCAGCTTTCACACAGCCCTTTGTCCTAGATTACGATGCATCAGGGAAGGGGATACATGCAGTTTTGATGTAGGGAGGCCACCCCATAGCTTTCGAGAGCCAGAAGCTATTGCCACATGAGAGGTTGTATGCTATATATGACAAGGAGATGTTGGCCATCATGCATGCATTGGCCAAGTTTCGGTAGTACCTGGTGGGGAATAGGTTCAGAGTGAGGACTGACTACAATAGCCTCTGATTCTTTCTAGAGTAGAAGCAGTTGCAGGAGAGGCAACAGAAGTGGGTCAGCAAGATCCAGGCATATGATTTTGACATCGAGTATGTCAAGCGAAAGAACAATGTGGTGGCTGATGCACTTTCATGTAGACTGGAAGCGTTGTCTTTGATGAGTTTAGATACGGACTGGAGGGCTCATCTGTTGGTGGAGTACTCCATGGACCGCTTTTCCTGTGAATTGTTGGACAGAAAGGTTACAGATGATAGGTACAGGGTGATGGATGAGGTGATCTACTTCAGGGACAGGATCTTCTTGACTAAGGGCTCCAAGCCCAAGGAGAAGATATTGCATGCCTCACATGATTCACCACTATCAGGCCACCAGGGGTTCACCAAGACCTATAGGACCATCAGAGAGAGGTTCTCATGGAAGGGCCTCAAGGAGGACGTACTCCGAAATTTCAGGGAGTGCGAATTTTTCCAGCGCAATAAGGGGGAGATGAACCATCTGGCAGGTTTACTGTAGGCTTTTCCCATACCAGAGGGAAAATGGGAGAGTATTTCGATGGATTTCATCACAGGGTTTCCCATTGTATAGGGAAAGGATTGCATATTTGTAGTCGTTGATCGACTGAAAAAGTATGCACACTTCTTCGCTATATTAGCATGATACACTCCAGCACAGGTAGTGGAGTTGTTCTTTAGGGATTTTTTTAGATTGCATGATCTCCCAAAGACCATTGTCAGTGACAGGGATAGTCGCTTCATGGGCAGGTTTTGGCAAGAGCTTTTCCATTTGGTGGGCACCAAGTTGACCCCGAGCACTAGTTATCACCCACAGACAGATGGACAGACGGAGATAGTGAACAAGTGGCTGGAAGGCTACTTGTGAAACTATGTCAGCATGAAACAAAATGCATGGTTATGATGGTTTCACTTGGGGGAGTACTGTTATAACACCACTCACCATATGTCTATCGATATGTCTCCATTCTATGATTTATATGGGTATCATGCTTTATATTTTTCTGACGTGATGTTTGGTGCTAGCAAGGCCCCTAGGGCCAAGGATTGGATCCAAGAGAGTCATGATATACTCCGGGCTCTTAAGGATAACATAGCTACAGCAAAAAATCAGCAGAAGTTGTATGTCGACAAGGGATAGGTTGAGAGGAAATTTGAGGTAGGGGACTTGGTCTACCTACGATTGCAACCATATTAGCAATCCACGCTGAGAAGCTCAAGCCCTATCTATATGGACCATATAGGGTGAAACACAGGATTAGGGAGGTTGCATATGAGTTGGAGTTGCCCACTGGTAGCAGGATTCATAATATTTTCCATGTGTCATGCCTGAAGAAGGCACTGGGACAACAGGTGACTGCAACTGAGGAGCTTCCGCCCATAGATGATGAGGTGCATTTGGTGATGTAGTCGGAGGCCATTATTGACACTAGGGAGAGGGAGCTTCGGAGTAGGATAGTCAGGGAATATCTGGTGAGATGGAGGAATCTACCAGATGAGGATGCCACTTGGGAGAGTGATAAATTCTACAACATCCATCATTGCAGTTGCTTGAGGAAAAGCAACGTTTTGTCGAGGAGGATTATAATATTCCCAATTAGCAATAGCTAATTGGAAATATTAATTTTTGACTATTTCACTTTAATAAAGTTAGGATAGAAATAAAGTGGGTGAAGAGGGGCACCTAACTCACACTTAGGATAAAATAATTTCCTAAAGTCACTTGGAGACATGATTATTTGGCAGCGTGGGGCCTAGAGGACGAAGTGGCAGCATGGAGGAGATGTCAACATGGGCAGCATCGGCCCAAGTCAGTGCAGAGATAGAGGGACAACATGGCTCAAGGAGACAGCATAGTTGGTGGTGGGGCCTAGGAGAGAGAAAGGCTCTCCAAACATAAAAAGGGACAGAGGCTCCTCATTTGGATCATTCAATTATGCATCTATGTTATTTTTCCTTTGACATTGAGCATACTTTTGTTGTTGAGGAAAGTCTGCAAGTGTTGTTCAGCACACCAGGTGTCTCCGTGTGGAGATCCCAACCTAAGCCTCGGGGGACTTCGAGTGCCTACTCGAGTGAGGAGTTCTATCCTTGTTTTTCTGGAGAGAGTATTCCTATGCTTGCCTTGTGCAAGCCAAGGTGCCATCATTCTGATCACCCTTGTACTCATTTTATCTTTCAGTATTTAATAAAATGGCTCAGCGTTCTCCATATTATGTTTTGTTCATGTGATGTCTCTCTAGTTGCTGTAGTTTCTTGTTTATGTGCTTTATATTGTTTTTTATTTCTATCTAGAATATTACATACTAACTATTTAGTTTATTGAAATTCTAAACTTCATAATATTTTTAATACCTCTAAATCTCTAGGTAACATCTATAATGCTTGTTAAAAGGATATTTAAATATTTGTATTAAGTTATTTAAAAAATAAAATAAATTCAATTGAGCTTCTTCATCCTCTCTAGGAAACCATACTTCTATACAAACTCTTTTTTGAGAAATTGAGTCTATTGAATTGTAGGATGCAACTATGAAAAGCCATCGAGTCAAATAAACTTCTGAAATTATGATTGTAAGTGGAGCTCCTTAGAATCGATTTTAATTGGAACAATTTCAGTTTGCTCATGCCAAATTTCACAATTTAAGTTAACAGACAAGTGGTGTTAAAAAAAATGAAAATTGTAAGATTTAAATCTAAGTGGAAGATGATACCTACAACCAACGACACAAAACACAACACAACACAACAATCATCTTGCTTATGGCTGGTGAAAAATTTGAGATATTTTCTGTGGCATGTTGATCAAGCCCCTTTGTGAGATGGAGGTAATAAAGAATATGTTGAGCCTCTTGTACATGAAGAAATTGTTGATAGAGATTTGGAAGAGTGGTAGGTTTTCTTCCTTATAGTTCCTCCAAGAAATGTAAGCATTTTAGACCTTGATAGTCTTGGTAGAAGTGACTTTGATTCTCTCACCCACTCTGACATCGCTCTACAGGTCTGGCAAGTTTGGTACTTTGCCGATTATCGATGGACACAAAGCTTCTGATTTTTTTCCCCTTTATAATGATGATGCTTGTACTCATGATTCACATTATTACTTTTCTCCACACGTCTTAGTATCGAGATCCTGACGATAACCAATATCGGTGTTATTGACCCATTAATGTGTGGGGGTTATCTATGCCCATCGCTTGATAATGTACTTGCTTAAATCCAACCGTGGGCATATACAATCCCCATGCATTAATGGGTCAATACCACAGTATATATTGGTTGTCGACTGTGACAACATATTTTTATTTACCTCTCATTCCTATTTTTTCCCTTATGTAAAGAGTTAAGTTATAATTTAAAGTCGCTAATGGTAAATATATCGTTTAACTAGGTATTAAAATTTTTTAAATATTTTAATTTTGAATGATTTTTTGTAAAGCTTAAGAATAAAAAATCACTACACTTGGAGAAATATACTTAGCATTTTCCACAGTATTACATAAATCTTGTCGACGTTTCGAATCCCAAAGGGGATCCATCATCAGGGCAGTGAATGAAAGAAAATTCAAAAGGGAGGATGAATCCATCATCATGACAATGAATGAAAGAAAAGTCAAAAGGGGGGATGAAAATTCATCCTCCCTTTTGAATTTTATTTCATTCACCATCTTGATGATGGATCACCTTTGGGATTCAAAACGTTGACAAGATTTATGTAATATTGTGGAAAGTACTAACTATATTTCTCCAAAAGAAGAGCACAAAAGTTTAAAATCTAAATCACTACACTTATTTTAAAATCATGCACAAATATAGAAAAAATATCTAGAAATAATGACATAAAATATGTGAGGCACTTATCCATATTGAACTATTATTTTTGCAATGTTAAATATTATAAATTGCGTTGGTCAATGATATGACAACGTTGTTTTATCAACATTTAAAGAAATGATTGATTTTATCAATAATGCCAATGTGTTAGCTTTCTATGTTGTTGTATGATAATGAAATGATTGATTTTATCAATAATGTCAATGTGTGAGCTTGTTATGTTGTTGGTACATACAATGACAACCATTGAACTTTCTAAATGTGATACTAATTCATGTGTCTCATAGCCCTTGAGCAAATCTGAGCATTTTCAACTTGTGGAAAAAGAAAAAATAGTTGTTGAGGATCCCATTACATATTGAAAACATTAAAAGAAAAATATTATTTGTATTTTCAAATTTTAATTTATGGTGTAATCATGGTGTTTATCTAGAGTACTTTTGATATCGCTTTGATGGTTGGATAAGAGAACCAAAAAATAATATAATAGATAAAATTGTTACTCTATAAATTAAATTATGTTAATTATTTATTTGAAAATAAATCATTAAATAAACTCAAAATTATTAGACATTATGTTAATAGACATTTATATCATTTAATAGGGTTTTTAGAATTATCAAGAATTATTAGTTGTATGGTAGGGATTTAAACTCCATAGAATAATGTAGAATATTATTAGTAGTATGCAGAATTAAAAAGTTAAGATTTAGCTCCAAAATTAACTAAGTTGTTAGGTTTTGAGTTGATTTTTTTCTCCATTCAAAGAAATTTTTTAATTAACCAAAAATATCTACAATGTCATGATCTACAATATCATCCACTCCAAATTTTGTATCTACAGTACAATTCATCTACAATCTAAATATAAGCAATATCATCCATTCAAAAATGTATATCAAAATTGTCTAGGTACAAGATTGTTGCATCCAAAGGTTAGCATTTTTTTTTAAAGGCCCAACCATAACTGATGACACTAAGTGGAGTTTTTCATGCCATGAGTTGGTCGTGTCATTGGGACCCTTCAATTTTAGAGATTCTCCTAATCACAAATTGGTCTCGAAAATAATGGAAATTCTAGCAAGATTATGATAAAATCTCACAGAATTTTTTGAAATTTTGGGTTACAAAAGTCAAAATTTAGTACTTTTGGTTCTCCATGAGTTCTTGATGGTGTTGAATCTATTTACACCATAAAAAAAACCATTCAAACACTCCATCATTTTTATTTTTTGAATTTATTTTAACCAAATTTTGGCAAGAAATCTGTCTTCTAGATGGATTTATGGTCTTCGTAACACCTTATAGATTTCAATTCCATTAATTTGACTCACTTTCACTTATTTGATAGCATGTACAAAACTTCTATATACCTTTTAACCATGGATTCATTCAATTTTTAGGGGCATTTATTCACCCATCTTCACAGAAGGAATTTGTGCTTACCACTCATTTTAGACATTGCCATTTTGAAGAGAGATAGGGTTTTTCAATTGAATTTGCTCTTTTGAAGATAGATAAATTTTTGAACTGAATTGATTAAAAGAACCAAAAACATTATTTTAACAAGGAAAATATGTAATCTCCTTGTTATATATTTTGGTTTGCATTTTTTTTCCAAATTTGTTTAGTGTTTCAAGGTTTTTAAGATTTTAACTAAAGTTAATCTATCTATATATTAAAATAATAAATTAAATAATAAATTAGAATTAGAATTATAAGTTGGATAATAACTAATTATAATGCTAAAAATTATATAATGCAATTAACTTAAAAAAACCTTTAAAAGTTAAATTTCTTTGAAATATTTATCTGTTATTGAGAAATTAGCACAAAACATAAAAGTAGACTCAATTTTGTACTTTACAATTACATACTCTGATGCATTTCTTTAAAGTGTGTACTTTACAATTACAGACTTTGATATATTGTCATAACTCTTAGTGTCAACTAAATTGAGTTTGGAAAAAATTGTAATGTTGTGATAATAAGTTGGACCATATCGAATTTAGTGTTTAACTCCTCTAAACCCCGATAGTTATAATGCAGTGAATAGAGTTCAACTCTTAACCTAAATGTAATATGGTAGAGGCCTTGGCTTGTGGTTCCCAGTTCCCTAAAAAATAACAAAAATATATAATTTTGATATAATTATTTTCAAAATATTCAAAATATTATCTAATTACAATTATCCAAAACAAAAAATTTCGTTGTCAGTATATTTGAGTGAACTCAATGGTTAGCAATATTTGTTTGTTCTAGAGATAGATTATACATCTCTAAATAATTTAGTAATCGAATCAAATCATTTTATAGTTAATAATATATATTTAGTTATCAATTCTATCTCTTAATATATATATGTATGAAGTTTAGCCAGAACCAATAACATGTGCATATTACATTGTATACGTCATTAAATGTTTTACTAGCCAAAAATCTTGAACGAGTAGCATAAATCAACGCCATATAACATTGAATCACCCAAAGCCCCTAATAACTTAAAACTGAGAGTGTGAAGTGAAGAGTTGAATGGAATAGAATAGAATTGGATTGTAGTGACACTACAGTCGAGATGAGCATGATGAAGGCAGAAACTACGAGTGACAATCGTAACAAGAAAAAGGAAAGCTTGGTAAGTGCTTCAATTGAAAATACCATATCGTCTGTGCACACATTACACTAATTTTGTGTACAAAATACCTTCAGATATATGCCTACACTGATATGTGCAGGTATTATTTTTTGTTTGAAATGTTTGTGTCCGAAAACATTGTGCCTTCTTTCTGTTAACTCGCGAAATCTCACTGCTTTCATCGCTAATGGGTTGGGAGGAAAATGAGGCTTTTGTAGGTATGTAGAATCAAAGCTACAAAGTAACTTGATGGTGGACATTGACGACATAGTCCTTCATCTTCATAAGGTAGCCTCTCGAATTTTTCCTCAACTAAGGCCACCATTGTATACTTAGTTAACTCCCCAAATCCTTAGTTCTGACGTTATTTTTGACATAATTTCAGTTTCTTCTTATACTTTACTAGTTGCTAGTTATTTAGAGTTTTTTTATGTTCTGTTTTTGAGCCTTTTCCACTTGTCAGGCATTAGAGTGACCTAATTTTGATTAAAATTTACTGGTTTTATCCAATGTCAAACATTTTGTAAAGAAATCTCCAAATTCCTATGATCTTTTGTAATTTAATTTTCTATTATGCCAACATTTTCTCCCAGCACTTGTAGCCAAAACTGATAGGAGTTGGTTGTCCTTTATTTTTTGAAGTTTCCATTTGTTTCAAGAAGCGGTCGGCTGAACAAGCTTGTCTTTGCATCTCGTGACACTGAAAATAATCGTATAAAGTTGGTTGATTTTCCAGGAGGACCCAAATCCTTAGAATTAGCTGCAAAATTTTGTTATGGATCTGCCACAATAGAGATCATTGCATCCAAAATATTGCGCCCTTTGTAACCACTCATACCGACATTCGACTGGAAATTCAAAAATTAAGAGCAGAGTCCAACACACTTACTTTGCCAAAGTACTTTTGAGCAGCTGGAAAAATTTTCTACAAAGAAGATCAGTGTTTTGCGTGCATTTCCATGGAAGTAATTCAAGTGGAAATCAGGGAAAAAAAATATAAATGTGGCCCATTCTCATCACCAACCCCGAGTCAGCTTCGAGTACAAACCAACGAGAATCATGAGATGTCGTGTAGACGGGTCACCAAGCCCAACATCTTAATGACGTGGAAGAGTAGCAAACTGATAAGGAAATCCATGTGAGGTCATATGGTGCACAGATGTCAGACATAGATGTGGTCATATGGTGCACATATGTCACGTGTAGAGGAAAATGGTCAACGAAAATATGAGGTGGGTTAGACAACTAATCCTTAGGTTAGTTTGTGTTAGGGTAATTGGTTATTAAAGTCCAAGAAAACATGGGAATTAATTCAATGATTTCTTATTGTGTTTATATGTACATCATTGTACATCATTATTAGAGATATTCATTAATATATTGTTGAGTTTGTTTCAAGTTTGTGTGTCTTACTGTGATATCAGAAAGGGTAGTTCATGTACTTGTTGATTAAGTTGAGCCACTTGTTTTGTGGCCTTCTTGGGCGCTCTTCTTTTCACATACCATGAACTCCTTTTGAGTAGCCTTCTATGGAATTGTGAAAAATATAGATGAATGTGAGTGTGTGGAGAGCTTGGTGCATCTTTGAATTAAAAGGGGAAATAGACATGTGAATTCTATGTTGAAGCAAGAAGAAACAATTACTTGGAGAAGTTTGTAATGGAGAACTAGTGTTGTAGCATTAAGAAAATGTATGAATTCTTGTTTTAATCGAATGAATTTTTTATTAATATTCAACTAAACAGGAAGTGTAGCATAGAGGCATGGCGATAAAAAATAAAATACTGTCAAAGAGTGAGAAAGCCCTTTCAAAAAAGAAAATTTTTAATAAAATGTTTTGGACATGAAGGTTAAAAGTATATTATAAAGTAATATTTTAAAGATATTTGGCATTGCTAGAATTAGTGATGAACCATGAATTGGTGAAATATAGTACCCTTCATATATATTGTTGAATACACAGTTCAACCTTAGTAAGTAGATGTGGTGTATTAAAATTGGTAGAGAACTGGCACTAAAAAAAATATTTGGAGATATTTAAAGTTTTTTGAATAGTTTACTTTTCCTACAATTAAGGGAGTTTTTAAAATAAAGAATGGTCAATATGTTTTCTGACTTCAAAGTTGAATGACTACTCAGAAGAAATGGTTTTGTGACTCTGAAGTTGAATGACTTCTCAGAATAATATGGAGACATTTTCCAGAATATGAGACCAAAATTAAGGTGAATACATTTCCTATATATTTTATATTACGTCGAGAATCAACATTTTTGTGTGGAAAGAGACAGAGCCAGAAAGGTGAAAGTGAAAAAATAAAGAAGCAGATCAAGTGAAAGTGAACAGATAAAGAAGCAGAGCCAGAAAGGTGAAAGTGAACAAAGAAAGAAAACATGAAAGTTAGTAAGAGAAAAGTTGGTGAGTATCAAGTGAATCGAATATCAAGTCAATGGAAACTGTATCAAAATAGTGATTAAAGAAAATATTTCTCATTTCTTTTATTATATTTCAAAAAAAAAATGGTTAAAGAAAGGTGAAATGAGAAAAATAAAATGGTTAAAAAATGTGAAATGAGAAAGTAAAAGTAAAACTGGGCAATTCTGAAATTAATTAACTTGGAGTTAAAAGTAGTTGAAATAGTGAGATTTGAACCTACATCTTCGTTGGATTATTTTTGGACCACACCATCAAATCACTAAGCCAATTTTTATTTTAAACAAAAGGAGAAATATATTTATATTTTCTTTTAGAGGAGTACTTCTGTAATGTCCCCTAATAATAATAAAAATTAAAAATAAATAATAAATAATATAACATAATATTAAAATAAATAGTAAATAAATAATACATAATAACGAGAACAGTAATAAATAAATAGAATAGTAAATAATATAATAGAGTTCCAAATAAAAATATAGAAAAGTAAACTATAAAATATTTGAAGTTAACAAAAGTAACAAGGAATAAAATAAGAAAGAGTTAAACTAAGAAAACCATAAAAAATAGTAAAAATAAGTAAAGTTAACAAAAAGTAAAATAAAATAAAATAAGAAAAGGTTAAACTAAGAGTAGTATTGAATTAAGTAAAACTTAAAATAAAGAAATAAAAGTTGCATTTTGACACATGGAATGTGTGCATGCAGTTCCCTTTCCATTGTTTGGTCTATTCAATAGACATTGAGGAAGATGAGATTCCTTCATCATTCATTCATCCATTCTTTTGGGAGAAAGGTATTGTGAGACAAAGGATTCCCTGGCAGTAGTACATTTATTGAGGGCTCGGGGGTGGCTAGTTGTAGAAAGATTACGTGTAACTAACCCTATGGTTGGGTGGAGAGTTGTCCCCAAAAATTTGATGCGGTTAACAAGATTCAATACCGTTCAACTCTTAAATGACAAGTAAGAAATATCATTGCTACAGGTAAGTTGTCTTTGCTCAGTTTTTTCTAAAAATTATATGATAATTAGTTGAATAGTTTTTGCGTTTATTATTAATTGCATATTTAATATAATTAATTGCATGTTAAATTTTGGGGTTGTTACATATGGTATTAGAGCGAGTTTCAAATCTGTGTGACTTCTAGGTAAAAGTTCGAGAAAAATACTTAAATATATTTATCCATAAAGTTGTTTTTGGTGAAATTAAGAGTAACCCAATTTCGAGTTTTAGCAATTATCATCCATGACAATAACATTATTAGTTATGTTATTTGTTAATATTATTTTCATAACCAAAAAAACAAAAAATAAAAATATGTTTAAGAAAATACTTAATTATGATTATCATAAATACTCTAAATATATTATATTTTATTTTTAAAAATAAAATATTATCATAAATAATTTAAATATATTATATTTTATTTTTCAAAAAAAAGGATTATATTCTAGTCTTCTCCCTATGATCTTGAGCCATAATTAAATAACATGCAAAATTCTTGGTTGAGTTGGCTTACATTAAATTATTAGATGTATGTATTATTCTTCCTTTCATGCAATCAACCTATCACTTACATAATTTTTGTTAAGAAACTCTTGAGAAATAGTTATATATATATATATATGATAGCAATGTTGTTATTATATATATATATATATATATATATATATATATATATATATATATATATATATATGGAATTGTTAAGTTGTAATATTTATTAGAAGTGTCTAAATTATATGAAGATTTATGGAAATTTTGAGTTAGTAGATTATTGAGTGCAAACTAATTATGGATATGAATTTATGAAGATAAAATTAAAGATATATTTTTGTGATGTTTATGTAATATTATATGTGAAAGTAAAATTTTAATGAAATTTTTATGATCCATAAAAATATTAAAAAAGAAAACAAATTTGAAAAGTTAATATACTAGT
Organism: Pinus albicaulis; assembly: GCA_034641835.2. NCBI lineage: Eukaryota > Viridiplantae > Streptophyta > Pinopsida > Pinales > Pinaceae > Pinus > Pinus albicaulis. The sequence continues at coordinate 978,967,463 of CM076575.1, forward strand.
TTATTAAAATTGATATTGTTTTATAATAAGTTGAAATTAGAAAAAAATTATATAAGTTCTACCCTATACATAGATGAGGAATACCTTCAATTAATTCATAGCAGTCTTTATGTCTCATCTGGTCACAAATATACTTTTATATGTTTCAATGTATTCCTGATACCTCTTATAAATACCTTTTATATTCATAATACTTTGGAGTCCACCCATGTGGACACAAATTATTTGTAAGAAATATCTAAATTGTCTTTCCTAGTATATATATATATATATATATATATATATATATATATATATATATATATATATATATATATATATATAAAAGAAAAAGTAAAGGAAATCGCCATTGGCCGTAAAACAAACTCAATGCTGGAACAATCATTAAAGGGAGCTCCCATGCACCAAAACAAAAGAAATAATTGTGAATTTCTTGGAAAATTAACCAACGTCGAAATCATCGACCGAGAAATCGAATCCAAGACCATCATCTATACAGTGTAATACCCAACCAATCGAGCTATTGGTAATGCCCATTCAAAAAAAAGAAATAATTGGGGATTTCTTGGAAAATCTATCCAATTGCGAAAGAATTTTCGGTTTAAGTCTCATTGTCGATCCTTTTTTTTTCAGAAAGAAAAAAACTCTGGTTTATATTATGCACCAGTTCATATAGTCTTCTTCATAAATCATTGCATAGATCACTTTGATATAATATCTTTAATGTAACCCATACTTTCCTTCTAGTATTACTTTATGTCTCTTTGTACCATATATTTTCTTACATATATCTTGAAGGATAATACCAAAATAGTAAAAGACTTGTTGTATACACTTAAATCACCCACAATCTATCACATCAATAATATAATAGTAAGTGATTAAATGTCTTCTGAGGCATGTTTTCTACATCCCTAAAATTTTCTCATCATGATCTTCACAGAATCATATACTTTTCTGAAATTTGGAACCCATCATTTGCAGAGGATGTAGTCTCCAAAATGAGGCCAGGCCCGAGATCCAAAAAGTTTAGGTAGCAAGATTGTATTAGCAAAAATTAATAGAAATCTACCATACCTGTTGCACCATCCCCTTCTGTATTCGTTAACTCATAATACATAATGCCAAAAAGACCATTCAAACCTTTTTTGGAAATTCTATCTGCTTGGGAATTCTTCTCCCGAAATATGTTCTTGAAATGTATTGAGGCAAACGAATTCCTTAATGCTTTTATGTGCTCCAACCATGTCACAAGATGTCCAGGGGAAAGCTTGGTTCCTCTATTTAGGTGGTCAAGGAGAACTTTCGAGTCACCAAACACCCATATGTTTTCAATACACAGCTGAGAGGTGAACCAAAGTAAACCCCATAATTCCAACACTTCTGCTCTCATATTAGTCCCTATTCCACCATACCAAAAGATTTTGTAATGACATTGTGGTGAGAGCATCAGCGAGGCACCACACCCGCATCTAGAATGTTGTGATGCGCCATCGAAGAAACCTGTTGGGCAGTGTATTTAAATTGGCCTCATACGCTTTGAGAGATCCATCGGAAGTCTCTACCCTGTTCTCAGTTTTTCCCAATACTGAATGATGATGGTAGCAGTCCCCACAAGACTGATTGGCACCTCCTCGAATATCCATTTATTTCGGCTGCACCAAATATACTAGTGGAACAATGCTGAGATGTTTCTGTAATTAAAGTTTTTCTTTTGCCACCATAAAATGAAACTTTTAGTATTTTCTAAAGTAGGAGTCTGCATCTTAAAAATTCACATATCACCTTCAGAACTTCCTTGCATAGTTGCAATGATAAAAGAGATGTGAATTGTCTTCACTCTCTACCATGCAGATCCTATAGCATCCTAGACCAAGCTTTCCTCTCCTCTTCAAATTTTCCCACATAAGATTTTTGTCCATCAAAACTAGCCACAGGAACAGCTTCATTTTTAATGGTGACAAATTTTCCCATAATCCCTTGTAGGTTCTGTAATCAGTTTTTTGTGGATTATGTATGGATAGCTTGTTATATAAATCCTCTACAATCAACATTCCTTCGTTTGTCGGGCCATTACACACCGCTCTATCACCACCGAAGTCCCAAAGTAATACTTTGCTTCTTAATTCCTCGGTGTAGTTTGCCCACTCTCCCTTTAAATGAACTATAAGCTGCATGTTTTCCTCCGACATCCAAATAGGAATACCCTTAATAACCTCCTTGATGATTTGAATCATATAAAATAATCCTTTTCCATTTAATAATTTGATAAGCTGATTGCTGCACTGGGATGGTGTCGCTCCTCCACAAAGGCCTGGTTGACCAATAAGAATTTCCCCCCCATCGCCAAACTTCCACCTCAGAAATGTTGTAAAACTCGACCAGGATAGCTTAAACCCATTCCATATAGTAGAACCACCCCCCTACTATTATTCCACCCCAATAGGAATAGTTTCTCCATATCCATAACATCCAAATACTTGTATTTTATGATTTCACTCCAAATCCCATCCGACTTCAGCCCTCGCCACATAGACTTCATGAGGAGGGCCTTCCCAAAGGTATTCAAATATTTTAGCCCCCACCCACCACAAAGCTTGGGCTTCATGATTAACTCCCATCTCGCCAAATGATACTTACCCCTATCATTTCTTCCATTCCATAGGAAATTTATCATGACACTTCTTATGCTATTTAATATATTTTTTGGAATAACATAGATATGTGCCTAGAATACCATGAATTGTTGTATTATAGCCTGAACCAAGATGAATCTGCCACACTTGACAGCCATTTTGTTGTCCAGCCCCTAATTTTCTTCTCCACTTTTTCAACCATCCAAACCCAATCCTTAATCCCATATTTATTGGGCTTCAAGTGAAAACCCAGGTATTTGAAACCCAAACTCAATGGCGCAGATCTGAAATTGAACATATTAGCTATCTCTGTAGCCCATTCCCTCCCATCCTCCTCATGTTAAATACAAGATTTCCAAATATTAGCCATCATACCCGTGGCGTCACAAAATCTAGAGAACAACTCATGAATAACTTACCAGACGAATCTAATGAGCATACCAAACAGTAACACATCATCAACAAAAAAAATGTGGCTTATTTCCCTTCTATGAGACAGCTTAATACCCCTGATACTAACCGATCTCATGGAACTACTAATTTTGGTACTCAAAGAGTCCATAACCAAAATAAAGAGAAGTGGGGAGAGTGCACAACCTTGTCTCAACCCTTGCCCATAATCCAATTTACAGAAACCCTGTCTAGACCAATCTTATATAATATCATCCTCAATAAACCTCTATCAACCTGGTCATACGCCTTGCAGAGGTCAATCTTCATGACCATGGCCTATAAATTCTTTGAATGAATAGAGTGGATATCTTCCTGAGTTGTAGCAACCGCATCATGTATGCACCTGTTCTTTAAAAATCTAGATTGTTTTGGAGAAATGAAACGAGACAGAACTCGTTTTAACCTTTCAGAAATAGACTTTGAAATAATCTTGTACAAAGTATTACAAAGAGAAATCGATTGGAAGTCATTAAAATAAATAGCTCCAATTTTCTTTGGAATCAGAACCAGGAATGTTGAGTTTAAAGCCCCTCCTACCATCCCAGATTTCCTAGCCTCCTCAGTCATCTCCGTAATGAGGGAAATGAAAACATTAGTAAAATGGAGGAAAAAATCCGGGGTCCAGTCGTCTCATTGTATTTCTATTCGTTGCACTGAAGACCAGTGTTACAAAACCCCTAATTAAGTTTACTCAACTTGAAGTTTTTTTGTAATACTGTTGACATGAGTTCAAAATTTTTTCTCACGAGCAAGAACAATGATCCCACGGAGAGCACATAAAATACCTCGAACTAATTGGAAGATGAAATTTCTTTGAAATACCAGCCAAACTAAGATAACCTACTTACAAATTCCATGCATGCACCCAATTCAAGCACCGAGACCACTAAACTTCATTACCAAGATAAATTAATTTACCAATTCCATTCCTTTCTTAGTCTTGTACATATTGATGTGGTTGAATGGGCATGAAAAGGGAACCTACAAACTTCTTCCATAAATAGAGGATATATATTAAATAATGTAATTCTAAAAGAAAATTGGATTGGAAAGAAGTATTTGTAAAACTTATGGATACATTTTTAATAAATAATAATTATTAAAATTTATATATAAAATTTGGAATTTTTCTTCTCTATTATTTTTATATTAATTTTTGAATTTATAAATAGTTTTAATAAGTTAGGATATTTCCAAGAGTGATTGTTTTTATATATGGGTGAAACCATGTTTACAACAGAAGGTTAAGATAAACAAAAAATAAGATATATTTATGGAGACTATTAGGCATATTGAAATAATATTAGGTCAATATTTTTTTTTTTTTTAGTAATTACATGAAGGGGAACAATGGTAATAAGAGTTTGATTAATTACCAACTAAAGTGTCCTTTCACATTTTAATGTTGTGGTGGCATGTACATTAATAATGGGAAAGATTAAATCTCAATCTAATATTTTCATAATGGTTTTTTTCATTTTCTCTAAGTGTTATCTAGTACAAGTTATTTTAAGGAAATTATTACATTGATGGATCTCCCATTTACATTGCATGATGATTAATATTGAAGTATTGTAATATGCATGGTTAATCCCTAAAAACTTGTACCAAAAGATGTTCATCTAGGTCAACAAACCCCCAAAAAAAATACTCAACATACAATGGATATAGAATAGAAGCAACTAATGTTGATAGAAGATGATGATTTTTTATGACATCAAATGAAAGTAAAAAATGGGAAGAAAATAACATAAGATAAAATTATGAAACTACTTTGGAAGGAAAAAAAAACCTATTATTAAAATGAGATATTGGGAAAGAAGTATAAGGAGACAACAATTTTAAGAAAGGAAGTAAAGTTTCTAAGTTTGATCGTTGATATTAGCAATGTATATTTAATAAAGTTTCCCTACAAAATAAAGGCAATGATGGAACTTGTAATTTTATGATGAATATAACAAATGGTAACCCTCAAAACTATGACCAATGTAGAATAAGGATGATCTAAAAATGCAACTTCTTAGATCTGTTCCAGAGATTGACTGTAGGGGCATTTACTAGATATGTTACCTTTGATAAAAGGATGAGGTCCATAGGCTACCTGGCCCTTTACAAACTCTGTCTTTAGAACTTGTAGAAGTTAACACTCATGATATGAAAATGAAACTACTTGTATTTGTTGTTCAAGGTATTCATTTCCATAAAATTATATGTGCAAACTATTATTCATGTCTTGCAATTGAAACAAAGTATTTTTGGTAAATTCCTGAGTCTTATGTGTGAAGGAGTGTTATTTATTTTAATGTTTAACATATTAAATCTGAAAAACACAGCAAGATAAAATCACATAATATAACACAACAGCTGATGAGGCAGTTCACCCCTCCTGGGCTACATCTGTCGGGTCCAAGGCCCCCAAATGGGCATGTCCTTGCTCTTATTAGATGCTCAAATTGGTTACACAGTGATAAGAAAGCCTAAACAGGAAAAATAAGCTATGGAAATGAGTTCAGAACACAGAAAATAGTAAATATTGACTTTTGTTTCACCTTCAATGGTTTAACCATAGCCCAATACAGCTCCAACACTCCCTAGGCCCTGATGGCTCTCCAAGCTTCTCTGCTGAAAAAGTACCTAAATATCAGCTCTATTGACTCTGAAACCTATGCCATTGGCTTTGGAATGCTCAAAATACCCGAAATCAAAAAAAAATTCGCTCCAAAAGGTTCTTTCTAGTGAAAGTTATGTCCAACTGAAGTTTTGTCCAGGTTGGCCAAAGGAAACTCTGCCAAAACTGGAAGGACTGCAGATAACTCCACTAAAAAGGCGGACTTCCTGATCTAGCGGAAATGCGCATTCAAATTGGTGGAAAATTTAATTTTACTGACAGTGTTATGGTGCATTCACATGCGGAGGTTTCGAAGGTTAACTGTCAGGGTTAGTGTTTATCCGTCGTTTCTTTGTGACCCATCATGTTCAGCTCTGACTGCGTTCACTACTAACCGCCCGCTCTCATTCAGAACTAACCCACGTTCAACTCCAACCATGTTCACTGCTAACTGCCCTTATTCATCTTTGACCCGTCTGTTCATAACTGACCAGGGTCTGTTCACTGCTGACCCACCATTGTGTTCACAACCAACCAGGGTTCGTTCACTACTGACTCGCCATTGCGTTCACGACCAACCGTTCATGTTCACTCCTAACCAGGTTCACGTTTACTCCTGACCAGGTTTACGTTCACTCCTGACTAGGTTCATGGTTCGACACCACCCACGGGTGACCCGTGCCCAATCGGGTCGGGTTGGATCGGGTCGGCCCAAATGACCCAACTTTTTTTTTAAACTTCAAAATTTTTTTACACATTGAATCATTAGGCCTGGGGCCACGTGGAAACCTCCGGGCAGGCCATGTGGCACCCACTAATAGGCCATCCATTCTTTTAATAAAAAAATAAATTTTGCCATAGAAAATAATTTTCTAAATATGCCATTTTTTTCCTTCCAAAGTGTTATTTTGAAGGTTACTGGGAAAAATTAAAACTTGAATATCTTCCACATATGACATCGGATTTGAGTGTCGTTCACGGCGTTAGGATCATAATAACTAACACTATTCGGTCGATCAATTTATTACTAGTTCTGAGCAGTTCCAAATTTGAGCATTTTTTTACTTAGGACATGATCACCTGACCACACCTCCCCATTGGGAAGATTTTGGACCCCAAAAGCCTTCAATTACTTGTTAATAAGATGAGGGTACAGATCCCTCACATTTTCCACCTCAATCCACTTTTCCTTACTTGGTTTTCTGCCTTTAAGACCAACTCGAACATAATCAACATTTCCCCTCATTGAAGTGCATGTCCTTCTGTCAAGGATATCATCCTCTTTCAATTCATCCAAAAATTCTGGCAAGAAATCCTCTATGGATGGTAGCTGAATGTCACTTTCAATATCAACAATTAAAGGAGGTTCATACAAACGTAAATTTTTTGCATTCACAACAGAATACATTTGCATGTATGAAGGAAAATCTAATTGAAAAGCATTATTTCCAACTTTCTTAAGGATCTTGAATGGACCATAATGAATAGGCTTCAGCTTTTTACCTTATCCTTTCATTCTTTCCTTACTAATATGCAACCATACCTCATCCCCTTCTTGAAACTTATGATCAATTATGTGCTTATCATGCCTCTCCTTGTACTTGCCTTGACTTTTTTCAAGCTGTTCTTAAACTTGTTGATGTATGAGCTGAATTATTTCAATGAACATGTGAGCTTTTTCAATGTCACTATGAACATCAATGGCCACATCCTTCTCAAGAATAAAATCTAAAGGTGACTTAGGCAAATACCCAAAACAAGCTTCAAAAGGTGAAGTATTTGTAGAAGAGTGCTTGGCCCGGTTGTAAGCATGCTGAATGTAATTCAAATGCTCGTCCCAAAGCTTGGGATGCTTGCTAGAATAACCTCCCAAAAGATGTACAATGGTTCTGTTAACTACCTTTGTTTGGCCATCTTTTTGCGAATGGAAAGCAGTACTCTTCTTCAACTTAGTGTCCATCATCTTCCATAAATTGGACCAAAAATTCCCCACGAATCTGGAATCCCCGTCACTAACAATAGAAGTAGGCAAGCCATAATGAACCCATACATGTTGAAAATATAAATCAACAGTTTGTTCAATAGTTATAGTTTTCTTACAAGTCATAAGAATACATATCTTTCTGAAACGATTAACTACTACATAAAGATAATCATGTTGCTTTCTAGATAATGGTAGCCCTCCAACAAAATCCATAGAAACACTTTCCCATGGTCTAGAAGGTACCAGCAATGGCGTATATAAACCAAGCTTCCTATTGCTAGGTTTTCTTGTAGCACATAATGAACAACCTCTAATGAAACGTGAAACACTATCTACCATGCGAGGCCAATAACAATACCTCTGTAAATGTGCCACTGTTTTTCTTACCCCGAAATGTCCAGCTATGAGAGAAGAATGAGCCTCTCTCATCATGCTTAGTCTCTCCCCTTGTGGTATACATAACTTTCCCATATGAAACAACAAATTATTATGCAAATGATAATCATTCTCCTCAATATGATTCCCTTCACTCAAGTTAGCATACACATCCTTAAAATCAACATCTGATGCATAGTGTTCTATGTAGCTCTCATGCACAATAGAATCGTTCTTAAGCAAAGTACTAGCACTAATAATAGGCCTTGAAATCATATCACCAACCTTGTTGTAAATACCTTTCTTGTGCCTTATTACCAAGTGAAATTGTTGTAGGAAGCCCATCCATCTGAAATATCGTGACTGCTGTAATTTACTTTGCAATTGCAAGTATTGTAAAGGTTGATGGTCGGTATGAACAATTGTTTCTTTGCCCATAAAATAGTGTTTCAATTTTTTGACACTTTGTACCAATGCATACAAATCTTTATCATATGTAGGATAATTCACAATAGCACCATTAAATGTCTCCGAATGAAATGCAATAGGCTTACCATGGCGTAATCGCTTGCATCTGTCTGAATCTCGAATGGTTGTCTCAAGTCCGGTAATGCAAGGACTGGTGCTGAACTTATATTTTCTTTCAAAAACTCAAAAGCTTTCTTTTGCTTGCCTCCCCATTGGAAAGCACGCTTCACACTAGTCATTGCATGCATAGGAGCTGCTATGGCAGAGAAGTTAGAAATAAACTTCCTCCAATACTGAGCTACACCCAAAAAACTTCTTACCTCTGTAATGGATTTGGGAGTAGGCCAATTCACAATGGCTTCTACTTTGGAAGGATCAATTCTCAATGCGCCTCCTCCTACTATGTGTCCCAAATAAACCAAAGAAGTCTTTCCAAATTCACACTTTGACATTTTAAGAAATAACTGATTTTTCTTCAAAACATCAAGTACTTTCTTAACATGCATGCCATGCTCTTCTCTAGTCTTGCTGAAAATTAAGATGTCATCTAAGTAGACAATAACGAAATCATCAAGAAAAGGATGTAAAACATCATCCATTACCCACATGAAAGTTGCAGGTGCATTGCATAAACCAAGCGGCATAACAAGCCACTCAAAGAGTCCCTGTTTGGTTTTAAATGTTGTCTTCCAAATGTCACTTTCTACAATTCTAACTTGATGATAACCACTACGTAAGTCTAACTTAGTGAAATATTTAGCATCTTTTAGCTGATCTAACAAATCATCTATCCTTGGAAGTGGGTAACGATTCTTTACCATTATTTTGTTCAATGCCCTGAAGTCCACACACATGCACCAAGTTAGATCTTTCTTTGGAATCAACACTATCGGTGACCCACATGGCGAAGTGCTTGGTCTTATGAATCCTTTGTCCAGCAAGTCTTTAATTTGCCTCTTAATTTCAACATTCCCCATGATAAACAAGCGGTACATGCCGATGTTAGGAAGAGGACAATCTTGATGTAAATGGATCTCATGTTGAATCTTTCTTTTAGGAGGTAAACCTGTCAGTTCCTAAAACATCTCATGTTGTGCATCAACTACATCATATAAATCTGATTTAAGATTGGAATCACAATTTTCAAATGACTCATGATTCATATCAACCTTGGGCTTAACCATAAGAAGTACAAAACTCTTGCTAGAATTGACTAGCATTTTTACCTGTCCCTCATTTACCATCGCTATATTTGTCTTCTTACGATGTGCTCTGACAATGAACTCCTTGCCATATTTAAAGATATGATATTTGTTTTCATGGCGATGGAAGATCGATTTCCTGTCAAATAAGTAAGGACTTCCCAAAACAATTCCTGATATATCAAGCGGCACCACATCAAGTTCAACTATGTCAATAAAGTGTGCAGTTATGGTGAATCACAATATGCACTTTCTTGAGACTTGTAAGTTTGCATCCTTCCATATCCACCCAAGTGGATAAGGCTTTGGATGTGGAATGGTCTCAAGTTTTAGTTGTTTGACCAAGTCTTCTGATATGAGATTTTCTTGTGACCCACTGTCAAACAGTGTGTCAATTTTAGTATGTTTTGAGACTACCCTCACATGGAACAATTCAATTCTTTCTTCCTCACTAGGAGCTTGTACATGAAAGTTTGAGGTACTAGTGGTTGCTTTAGTTTCAGTTTCCTTTCCCTTCATAATTTTCAAACCCATGGCTGCAATTTTGGTTTCATCCCCTGAATCATCACCTAAATCTTGAGGTGTAGTTGTAGTAGTTGTAGTTTTCTTCTTTCCCTTGTTTTTGCTAAACTGGTTTCTTTTTTCAGGATGTAATTTCCAATAGTTTTTCTCTTCATGGCCCTCTCTTGAACAATGTTTAAAAATGACCTTTTCACCCTCTTTTTTGATAGATGCATTCTTTCTAACCTTTCCCTTAAAGGTTTTATCTTTGTTCTTCCCTTTGAAAGGCTTGTTTCTACCCTCATCAAAAGTGTTTTTCCCTCTAGCCTCTAAATGTGTAGCTTGTACACAAACTTCGTCTAGACTAGTAGGATTAAACATAAGGATAGTGTGTTTAAGGTAACTGTGCAAACCACCTATATACTTCAGAAAAGTATCTTGACTTTGTAAGTCTACCCTAATAAGAGTGCTCTTCTCCTAAATTCCTCGGTATAGTCTTGCACATTCTTTCCCTTAAGCCGTCGAAAGTTTTGCCAGTTCATTATAGCCTTTTGAAGATGAGCATTATTTCTTGATTGCAGTAATAAATTCATTCCATGACAGTGTAATCTTACCATGTTTCCTCATTTCCTCCTTGGTCTTGGCTTCCCACCATACCAAAGTTGCTCCATCCATCCTTAGCGATGCTAGTTGTATTTTAGTGTCGTCATCATGCAGATTTTGAATCCTTAAATAGACTTCCAATTGTCTGATCCAATTATCTAATTTCTCTGCATTAACTTCACCATTAAACATTGGCAATTCAAATTTGGCATCAAGCTTTAGAAAAGGATTTTTACCAGTGGTTTTCGACTTATGTGACTAATTTACTGAAGTCGAGCAAGATGAAGATGAGGAAGAGGATGACGATGGAGATGGTGGATCACCATTTCCTCCATTCCCTTTCTTTGAATAATCATTACCCTTCTTTCCTCCTGAGGAATCCTCTCCTTATTTTTGGTTTTTAGACCCTTCTCTAGAAATCCTATCATTTCTTTCTTGATAGAGGATCCTTACCATTTCAGTCATATCCAAGAAAGCTTTCTGAAATACCCTTTCTTCTTCCTTGGGATCCATCTCTTCAGGAGCTTCTCCTTCTCTTGAAGACATGCTTGTAGCTGCTTCTAGGGCTCTTGGAGGTGGTTCTCTGACCCTTCTTGGTAGTGGATTAGTTTGTGCACTAACCAAGTTTCTTTCACCTCTCTTGAGTTTTAACCTAGTCAACATCAAAACTTGCAAACAAATGACTTAATCTTTGCACAAAACAAATGCTAAGTAAAAACTCTAGCTCTAAACCATAGCTCTGATACCAAATAATCTGAAAATGCAACTTCTTAGATCTGTTCCAGAGATTGACTGTAGGGGCATTTACTGGTTATGTCACCTTTGATAAAAGGATGAGATCCAGAGGCTACCTGGCCCTTTACAGACTCTGTCTTTAGAACTTGTAGAAGTTAACACTCATGATCTGAAAATGAAACTACTTGTATTTGTTGTCCAAGGTATTCATTTCCATAAAATTATATGTGCAAACTATTATTCGTGTCTTGTAATTGAAACAAAGTATTTTTGGTAAATTTCTGAGTCTTATGTGTGAAGGAGTGTTATTTATTTTCACTATTTAACATATTAAATCTAAAAAATGCAGCAAGATAAAATCACATAATATAACACAGCAGCTGATGAGGCATTTCACCCCTCTTGTGCTACATCTGCCGAGTCCAAGGCCCCCAAATGGGCATGTCCTTGCTCTTATTAGTTGCTCAAATTGGTTATACAGTGTTAAGAAATCCTAAAAAGGAAAAATAAGTTGTGGAAATGAGTTCAGAACATAGAAAATAGTAAATATTAGCTTTTTTTCACCTCCAATGGTTAACCATAGCCCAATATAGCTCCAACACTCCCTAGCCCCTAATGGCTCTCCAAGCTTCTATGCTGAAAAAGTACCTGAAGATCAGCTCTGTTGACTCTGAAACCTATGCCATTGGCTCTAGAATGCTCAAAATACCCAAAATAATAAAAAAAAAATCGCTCCAAAAGGTTCTGTCTAGTGAAATTTATGTCCAACTGAAGTTTTGTCCAAGTTGGCCTAAGGAAACCAAAACTAGAAGGACTGCAGCTAACTCCACTAAAAAGGCAGACTGCCTGATCTAGCAGAACTGTGCGTTCAAATTGGTGGAACATTTAATTTAACTGGTAGTGTTATGGCGCGTTCACATGCAAAGGTTTCGGAGGTTAACTATCAGGGTTAGTGTTTATCCGTCGTTTCTTCGTGACCCATCACGTTCAGCTCCGACCGCGTTCACTGCTAACCACCTACTCTCATTCAGACCTACCCACGTTCAGCTCCAACCGCATTCACTGCTAACCGCCCTCGTTCAGCTCTGACCCGTCCGTTCACAACTAACCAAGGTCTGTTCACTGTTGACCCGCCATTGTGTTCACGACCAACCAGGGTCTGTTCACTGTTGACTCGCCATTTCGTTCACAACCAACCGTTCACGTTCACTCCTGACCAGGTTCACGTTTACTCCTGACTAGGTTCACATTCACTCCTGACTAGGTTGACGGGTCGACACCACCCGCGGGTGACCCGTGCCCAACCGGGTCGGGTCGGCCCGAATGACCTAACTTTTTTTTTAAACTTCAAAAATTTTTTACACATTGAACCATTAGGCCTGGGGCCACGTGGCAGCCTCCGAGCAGGCCACGTGGCACCCACTGATAGGCCATCCATTCTTTTAATAAAAAATGAAATTTTGCCATAGAAGATAATTTTTTGAATATGCCATTTTTTTTCTTCCAAAGTGTTGTTTTGAAGGTTACTGGGAAAAATTAAAACTTGAATATCTTCCACATCCGACATCGGATTTCAGTGCCGTTCATGGCGTGAGGATCGTAATGACGAACACTATCCGATCGATCAATTTATTACCAGTTCTGAGCAGTTCCAAATTTGCGCATTTTTTCACTTAGGACATGATCACCTGATCAAAGGAGATGAATTAAAATGAGTAATAGATAGATGCCTATCCTATATGAGATAAAAAAAATTCTCTTTTTGAAACATTTGAATATGTCTAATTGCTTAAATTTTATTGATACACTGGTACTATGTATGAGGTTATGGTTTGAGTTAAGTGGAAATGTTGAAGTATAATGTTGTGATGATATTTCGTGATGTGAGGGTAGTTTTGATGAGAGTTTAATTATGGCATGCATATGTGGCACTAATTTAATTATTTTATAGTGATAATGATGTTGTATACTTATGATGGATATGATATGCATAACGTGGCATATAGATTATGATGTTATGATATGAGTTTATATTGACATGTGGTTATTTTATGATGTCATGATATATCTTTGATACAAATATGTTGATATTATAACTTATGATGGTATTTCATGACATGAAGCATGTGGTAATTGCTTATATATTTTATTACATACATGAGTATGTAGCTCTTTACTATCCAGAATGTGGTGATTAACAATGATGTTATGTTATCATGATGACATTCAAGATTAGGCATTATTTTCTATGATGTTATGATTATAACTAATGCATTGGTTGCATGTTGAGATATGGTGACTGATAGGAACTCCACAAATGGGCCTAGAGGATCAGTTTATTTGATCATCTCGTGGGAGCCCATACTTGCGAGGGAGAATAAGTAACACCATATGGGTGGGGACATACTTAATCAATACTACATATGCCAGTGGCTCCTTTGTCTTATATAACTCTTAATGGATAGCTCTTGAGGGGCTATGGGACCATCTTGAGGAGTCCAAGGGCCTGATATTATAGGCCATGTGCCTGATATTGGATTGGGATGTCGAAGTTTGAAAGGGATGTAAGGACTTAGATGCCTGGAGCTATGCACCTTAGTGAGGGTGGAGGGAGTGGGCCAGCCTTGCGAGATGCCCGACGTCATTGAGTACTAGGACCAGATACCTGCCTTAGGGTAGATGAGGTCTGAGTCGGGCGTGACCTTGGGCTATGGTACAGATCGATGAGGCTTATGCCTAGTTCCGAAAGTGGGAAAAAGGACAGAGACTCCTTGAGATTTCTCAGGCATTGTGGAAACTTTTGATGTCTATTGTTTATACTAGTTCAGCAGAGGGTGTTGGGAAAAGTGAAGTTATAAATAACTAAATAAATAAAATGTTAAATTATTCAACTTAACTTCGGGATGAAGTTCCTTAAAGAGGGGCAGTATATAATGTCCCCTAATAATAATAAAAAATAAAAATTATAAATAAATAATATGACATAATATTAAAATAAATAGTAAATAAATAATACATTATAAAGAGAACAATAATAAATAAATAAAATAGTAAATAATAAACTAGAGTTATAAATAAAAATATATAAAAGTAAACTATAAAATAAGTGAATTTAATAAAAGTAACAAGGAATAAAAGAAGAAAGAGTTAAACTAATATAACCATAAAAATAGTAAAAATAAGTAAAGTTAACAAAAAGTAAAATAAATAAAATAAGAAAGAGTTAAATTAAGAGTAATATTGAATTAAGTAAAACTTAAAATAAAGAAATAAAAGTTGCATGTTGACACATGGAATGTATGCATGCAGTTCCCTTACCATTGTTTCGTCTATTTAATAGAAATTGAGGAAGATGAGATTCATTCATCATTCCTTCCTCTATTCTCTTGGGAGAAAGATATTATGAGACAAAGGACTCCCTGGCAGTAGTACATTGATTAAGGGCTCGGGGGTGGCTAGCTGTAGAAAGATTACGTGTAGCTGAGCTTACGGTTGGGTGGAGAGTCTTCTCCAAAAATTTGTTGCGGTTAGCAAGATTCAATACAATTCAACTCTTAAATTACAAGTTAGAATTATCGTCGCTACAGGTAAGTCGTCTCTGCTCAGGTTTTTTCTGAAAATTCTATGCTAATTAGTTGAATAGTTTTTGTCTTTATTATTAATTGCATATTTGATATAATTAGCTGCATGTTAAATTTTGGGGTTGTTACATCTTCACATATTTGAAAATTTGAAAAGGGAAAGAATTAACTATGCGATTTCATGTGTATGTCAAGTGAAGTTTAAATTATAAAAAAATTTAGTATAAAATCAAGGAAAGAAAAGGAATTATGGTTAGAAGAGTTCATTTTGTATGTTAAAGATCACAAGGTCACAAGTTCAAAACTTTGTGAAGGTAATTTTGGGAGATATTTTTTGGAAGTTGTCACAAGAAGAAGAGAACATGATTTCGTTTTCCATGGGTTGATTTTGTAGCAATTCCACTTTTACCTAAACATATCACTATTTTATGAATTTCCAACTCATAATTCATGGATATTGGATATAAATCGTTCATTGTATGGAGAAAAGATATAAAAATCACTAATTATGTAGTTGCAACTATACATAATTTTTCATATTTTTATTCTTGAATTTTCATTGTAAACGGATGAATTCTTGGTGGTAGCTGATACCCATTTTTCAAAGTTGATTGTTGGAGAAGATGGCCAAACTCGATAATTTGTTACAATTATTAAGTAGTCTAATGTCGTATACTATTAATAACACTGTCCAAATCACCAAGGACACGCTCTCCGACATCCAATCATGTTTGAAAAATGCTAAAAGAAAATTTGAATTCTTGGAGCTAGAGTCGCAATTACAACAGACGAACTTCAAAAGAAAACTTGTGATTCTGAACTGGTTTTTGTTCAGAATAACACTTTGTTTGAGCCTGATTCTAATTTACATTCAGGGATAGATCAAACTATTTCAAGAGAAAATTTGGATGCAATTAAAAGTACTGATAAGAATCTTGTTATTCCAAAAACCTTTAGAAGAGAGTGGGAAGAGATGACACATAATAAACACAAAACCGGTTTGGGTTATAACAATGATATTTTGGATGTATCTTTTCATATTCCAGATTTTTCTAAACCAATACAATTTTGAAGTGTGGTATTTCTGGATGGTGTAGTTCCAAAAAAGTTAATAGATGCCAACAGTGTAACAGAGTTGGACATGTGAAAGATCGATGTTTTGATCTTCACCTATGTGAGCATTGTGGAACGCAACTAAGAAGATTTACAGATCATAGTGTAGGATTTTTTCGAGAGTGTTGAAGAACCTTGCAGTGATGAAGAATACTTCTCACCTTGTATCCGACAAGGGGGTAATTGTTGGTGGTCTACTACAGGTTTGATATGTCAAGAGAGCCTAAGTCATATATCCACAGCCTAACGTCAAGCGAGCTTGAGTCAGAGATCCATGTCTTGAGCCACAACCTGTACCAGTTAGAGACAGAGTTGTGAGACTTCATTTGATTTATTTGTTTGTGAACGAGCACTTCCAAATTCAGAATTGTTCGAGGAACTGTTGTGATTGTTCTAGAGTTTGTGGTCATCTTAAAACCACATTTTTTTTGTTCTGAGAAATGCTATGTAGGTTCTAGAATTGGTGTTGGTTGAGACCTTAAGTTCTCCCATATTGGTTTGTGGTCATCTTTAAAAACCATTTCTTTAAAGACATTAAACTTTTGGATGAGATGCATTTTTTCATTTCGAGCTCTCATTCATAGACTTTGGTACATGACTTCAAATTAAAGGGGGAATGTTAGACAACTAATCCTTGGGTTAGTTTGTGTTAGGGAAATTGGTTATTAAAGTCCAAGCAAAACCCAAGAACTAATTCAACGGTTTCTTGTAGTATTTATATGTACATCATTGTACATCATTATTAGATACATTCATTAATATCTTGTCGAGTTTCCTTTCCAGTTTGTGCGTCTTACAAGGTGAACTCATTAAAAAAAAAGGTCTATCGACCTAATTTATATAGATTAATAATAGTTAATAGGAAAATTGAATCTTGTAGTCTTTAAGTTAATAAATTAATTACTTGCTTTCTCACCGAGGTATAAGGACTTGCATAGATTTTTGTGGGTAGTAACAACTAATAAGTCTACACATTTATGTTTTTACTCCTATGTAAGTGTTAAACGAAACATAAATAATGGTGGGAAGTAACTCATGGTAAGTATGTTTATTTACATCTTATTTTTATCCATTTTTTATAGAAAAAATTTCTCAAATTATGGTGAGAGGTAATTGATAGTAAATTTATGTTATTTACCTCAATATGAATTATTTTCAAATATATGCTTGTGTGTGTGTTTATAACTTTATTTAAAATTATTATTATTATTACCCGCATAGACCTATCTTAACCCAAGATGTACCAAGTGCGGTGAGGGATCAAATTTCTCAAGATGCAAACCATTTTTTTAGTGTAACTTCAGGAAAGAATTGCACCTAGAGAGATTTGATTTCTCTCTGCTCTTTGTAGATCTAGAGTTAAGATGGATCTATGGTGGTTTTGACCAAAAAATTGATAAAATATTTTAACTATAAGAATTATTTTTATTTTCACTTGTTTTATATAATATTTACATTGTTGATATTGAAATATTTTATTTATGTTTCACATTCTTTACATTAAAATGTTAATACATGCCCCCTCATATTCTGAAGTAGAGAGAGACACACACATTGAATTTTTTAAAACGTTATAGCTCTCTCTCTTCAATCTTGGTCATGTCAGTTCATATTAAACATTGAAGGAATTGGAAATCTCCTTCACTCCTTCACACCTTAAATTAGAAAGATCCTATTAGTGGAATAAGGACTATCTCATTCTTTCTCTCTATATATTTAATGTTAGAATATTTCACTAAAAATAATATATATATATATATATCCAATTTTAAGGTCAGGGTCAAACCAACCACCAAATTGGTGTATGTTTGTGGGACAAAGGACGCACCTCCATGCAGCAAAAGCATACATACTCTACCCCCTATGGTTTTGAATGTGTAACCTCTTAGGAGGAAACACATGCTCTTAACCATTAGGCCCTATATATATTCTTAAAAATGGAGATTTACCTTCACTTTATCATGGAGGTTCTTAATTTGTAAATAGGTTGTGTTACAATACTGTGGCTTATCAATACTACTTGTCTAAAAAAACCATAACTCATTTCATATATAACCATAACCAGAATGACTTTCTTGGCTAGAGTATGGTAATACATTTTCATGTAAGATGGTGATTTCTTGTTGTTTAAAATGCACTTTTGAATGAATAAATTAATTTAGCACCCTAAAAACCCCTGAGTCACTCAAACTTTCTAGATTAAACAATTTAAACTCATGATTCTTAGAAATCTCTACTAGATTTTTGAGGAAAATTGACTAGAAAGATGTTTGAAAGATGTCTAGACGTGTAAAATGGTGATTTATTGTTGTTTAAGATGCACTTTTGAACAAATAAATTAATTCAACACCCTAACTTTCTAAATTCAACAATTTAAACTCATAATTCTTAAAATTTTCTACCAATTTTTGAAGAAATTTGACTATAAAAAAGAAAAAGAAAAAAAAGTTTCATTTATTTTAATTTTAAAATTAAAAAAAAATCTTAACATCCCCGCAATAACCATCTATCCAAAACTAGTAAACTTAATAATATATCATATAAACTTATAATTAATATATCTATCACTTTAATGAATTTATAAACTTTTCAAATTCTTATCCAATTTGAGAAAAGTTTGTTCATTTACTTTTAAAGCGCTAACAACAATTAAAGAGAATGCTTCACAAACAAGCACGTCAATAACGATATTATTTTAAACTATGTAAAATAATTACATTTCGAGTGATCACATTAAGTATGAAAGAAGTAGCGAGGTACATTTCGGAGTGGTCAGCTTAAGTATCAAAGTGTAGTAAAAGAGATTCATATAATTAAAGGGAGGGAGTAGGAGTATATTATGATATGAGATAAGAGATTTATAATATTTCTTAAAGTAGATTTTGTTTTAAATATTACAGGAAGTTGTTTCAAGTATTATAGGAATTTGTTTGATTGAAAATTAAATTTTCATTTATAAAATGTGATGTAAAAAAAATATAATATTTTTACTAAATAAAAAATATTTTTAAATATATTTATTGAGAGAGTTTAATTTGTGATATTTTTATTATTAAATAAAATTAATTTAAATTAATTTAAATCAAACAAATAAATTAAATATTTTGAAATATAAATAAATTTTATTTTTTAATAAAAATTAAATTAATTTTTAATAAAAATAAAAATTAAAAATTTCCAAATTCAAAATATCTATTCAAATTACAAAATTAGACAAAAGCTTATATAACAACAAAGATTATTACAAAAAAGAGTCATGTCTAAAGGGAAGAAATTTAAAGAAGCATGTTTTCGAAAGGGATAAAATTAACAATGTTTATTAAATATATAATTAACTTATTATATATATTAGATTATGAATGTTTAATTATTGTCATAATTATATTTATGGTTTTTAAATTTTTTTAAATTAAGTAAAATTTTAATTATTAATAAAATTATAGAATAATATATATATATATATATATATTTTAAGCAAGTTGAAAACTTAATATTATCAAAAATGATTTATATAAAGTAAAAGTTGAGGTGAGCTAGAGAGATTTGTGTTCAATCTAAGAATTGTCTGCAAAATGCTTATTCTAGTTGGGAAAAAACTTGTGGGGGACCATCTACCCATAAAATGAAAGTGAGATGATCTTTCGGAAAATTCATATAATAGTTTAAAGCAGTTCAGAACAAAAAGAGTACATATGTGATACTTTTTCGATTGATTGGAAAAACTAAAATAGCTATGGAAACTAAAGATAGGGCATGGAAAGCCTAATGAGGGACCTAGTCATGTTGGTTTCTTCGTGTTGGAACTTTTTGTTGGCGGTGCTTGGCTTTCTCCTTTTTTCTTACTTCAGCATGTCCAGATAGGCGAATGGATCATCATATCATTCTGGTAGCCAGGGAGGACACTCCCATTCAATTACAACTCCGTAAGAACCTGCACCATGTTATGATGCTTCTCCTTTGGTGGATTCAACAGTGATGGGAGGATTCCTTGTTTGACTGTTGACTTTTGGCTCAAGGCTCTTGCAAGATGGAGAACTGCCATGGTCCTCCAGCCCCAAGTATTCTTTTACTGAGTCGCTGGAGGGCTAGTGTTGGGAGGAATTGTCATTCGGTGAGAAACGTTAATGGTAGATGAGCTTTTCCTAGAGATGGTGGATGCTAGATTTGGAGGGATGGGAGGAAACTCTATGTCAATTAATCTGGAGAGATTTTGTAGAGAGAGACATGTGTTGTTTAGATTGATGTTGACCTCCACCATTCTATGATCAGCTCCTTCCCAATGTTCGTTGCCCAGACATATGTGCTCATGTGCCTTCATTGCAACAAACAAATGACAAATGTGGGGTGAAATGTCTTGGTTGAACAACTCCTCCTCTTGGCCCTGCCAAGGAGGGAGGGGTAGGCACCCTAACCCTCTACCACCACGTCTAACTTTGCCACCTTCATGGACCATTCTTGTGTGTTGGGTGCAATGGAGCTTGGAAGTTTTGAGTGTGATTGCATTGCCCCCCTCTTCTAAACCTGGTAGTTGTGGGAGAGCATGCTAGAGGGAATGAGGGAACAATCAATTAAGTTGGATCAAGAGAAAGATTGCATATGTTAAGGAAAATATCGAGTCAGATTCAGAGGGAATATTCTCGACACCATTGAGTAACTACAACTATGCCAAATTGAATGAGACCTGTGGTGCATGGTCAACACCCAATCTCAAGATTGAATGTTGGATTAATGTCTACCATACGGCCTTTGACAAGGTGTGATGGTCAAGTGTACATCTAGATCCAAATATTATATGAATAAAATTGATTATAAATAAAAAATAAAATAAAATTTAAAAGATATTATCATAAATAGTGTGAATGCATTCATTACCCGGAATTAGTCGCTAAAAGCTAGTCGTTGAAAAACTAGCCATTTAAAAACTAGTCATTAATGAATTAGTTAATGATATCATTAATCCAAAAAAATTTTATCTACATTTTAGTTCACGCAAGTCTTAGATCTAAAATATTATCAATAAATTTTAAATAAAATAAAAGATTAAAAGATTAAAAGAAATTATTGTAAAAAGAAGCTTAAAAAAATGTGTGTTAGGAAATTTATTAAAATAAGAAAATGTATTGGAAAATTTTAGGAAAAACTAATTGCAAAAAAACACAATCCAAATGTTATATGTTTTGAAATTCTTTTCCAGCACAATTGAATGATGATTAGTTTTAGTGTTGGATAAAAGAGTAATCTATGCATATGTGGGATGAATGTATATTGAACATTTTTATTTCTTACAAGTGGTTCCCACTCTTTTAACTGTGTAGAGTAAAAATTATAAATTTTAAACATTTATTAAAATGATTAAAATGATTTATACTTCTTTATTTATCATTTTATCATTTTAAAAATAAATTAAATAGCCCAATGGGATGAATATGTGGAATAAAAGAGTAATCTATGCATTTGTGGGATGAATGTATATTAAAACAATTTTATTTCTTACAAATGGTTCCCAACTTTGCAAAATAAAACTTTTAAAATTTGAAAATAAATTAACTGGCCCAAAAAAGTTTAATTATATTTAGAAATCACTTTGCTCATTAAATTTCAATTAATATACTAAACCAGCACCAAAAAAATCCAAATCGCGTAGTTTAAAAAGCATGCGTTTTCACTCAGAATTCGGTAATGATTTTTAGAAAATCGGGCAAAGATTTTCCCAGGTAAACTGGTTTTTGATAGTGCTGAATCTATTTCCAGCATCAAAAATGAATTTTAAACACTCCAAGCACATGATTTTTCGAATTTTAGTTAACCAAATTCCAACAATTTTTTGCCGTCCAGGCCAATTCACATGCTCGGTAGACAACTTCAATCCAAATAATTTACACTTTTTAGAGAATCTTCTATATTAATAACAAACATGCTACCTACCAAACTTGCAAGCAGAAGCGACGTACTGCCAGAATTCTCCACCACGTTTTACTAAGCAACTGTCCATAACAATGGGACTTCCAAGTCGAGGTGTCGAAGTTTCGAAAGCACAATGCGTTCGCTAAATGCCGCCATTTGATTTTTTACCTTATTTGCTGGGACGCCTAGTTGCCCGACAACTACGCAGCTTATCCCCAATAAAGTCCCTTAACCATAACGATAAGCCAAGGTTGGTTATTTATTTATTTGTTTTCTGTTTTATTTGTTATTATAATTATTTAAAATTTACAAAAAATTATTGAAATCACAAAGTATAATTTATTCAGAATTTTATAAAAATTTATTGAAATCATACATTTGAAAAATAAACTCTTCACAATTCAAATAATATACATATTTTTCAAAAATTCTAAATATATATACAATTTAAAAAAAAACATGCAAATAACATAAATCCTCTAAATCTTTCAGCTAAATTCCAACTAGAAACTCCCAAAAATCTAGCAGCTAAACAACTCCCTCAAATAATTCCAACTAAACTCAACCCTGGTTAGTTACTTCGTCCGCTGACCTTAACACGCTCCCGGTCCTTCCGAACCCCGGTTACGTAACAGTTACGGCAAACCTAGTCCCGAAGCCGAATCCCAGACCTGAGGCTCGTAAAAAGTCGCAGAGGCCCCGCCCCGCCTGGAGAGTCATTCAGAAAGCAAGGTGGGCCCCTCTCCCCGAGTCCCTTTCTGCTTGCCACAGCTTTTGTATTAAACCCCCGCGGATATAGCTTGATAAAGGTCTGTCGTGCTACTCTGTAATTTGATAAATATGACTTCCATAAATGTGACAGCAGTATCTTGAGGATAATCTTGCCAATAGCAATATGTATTTATTATAATTTAAAATACTTAGAATTTTTTTTTTAAATAAATTTAAAATACATAAATATATAATATTTTTTAACTAAAACTAACATAAATGCTCATATCATTATAATCAATAACAATAATACACAATATCATTAAATACACACCAGAGAAATTCAATAATGTATATAATTATATGTACAGGACAAAGTTGATTGTAATGTCCCTTTTCTTGATGACCAAGTCCATGGACAAGATTATCTAAGTATTCTTATAATATGGAAGTGCGTGACAAAACTTAAATGGACCAATGATGGAAATGTAAATTAATTTATTATACATGGGCAATGGTGAAGCTCGCTAACGTTTTGACTTATGAAAACTTATGTCACTCAATTTAATGGGCAAACCATGATAAATAAAGATGTTAAGGATTAAGAAATTAAATGAATGAATCATGATTCTCAATTTAATGGACAAGCTATGATAAATGAATCTTTTAAGAGTTTGAAACGTATAGTACTCAAGTGAGCATATCCGCATCATACTCGGGATTAAATATGAATTTAATACTATAGAATATATAAGAAAGGTTATTTAATAATTTATTATATTAAAAAGAAAAGGCTATTTAAATATTGAAGAGTATCTTCACTTTATATAATGCACGGTATTATATAATACATCAATAGATCATGCATACGAAGACCGCTTCCCCTTTCTATGGTGATTCTTTAAATGGTGTTAACCTAAAAAAAAGAAAAAGAAAGAAAGATTAAATAATCTTTATGAATATATAATTTTTATTTATTGAAATTTTTATAACTATGTTAATTTTAATAATTTTTAATATCAACTTTACTTAGACGATAAGATATATGTAATTTTTAATATCAACTTTACTTAGACGATAAGATATATGTCTATATTAATGTAAGCTTTAAGTATTTAAATGATAAAATCAATATATAAAGATTTGCTTAAATGATAAAATCAATATATAAAAATAAATCTTTATGTATAAGAAAAATAACATTAGCATTAGTACCCAGGGAAAATGGAAATATTTTATTTATTGTAAATTAATAAAGTCAACAAACTTTAAAATTGGTGTAACATTGTAAAATTGACATGTAAGTGTTGTGTAACATTGGAAGATCTTAACATCATGAAAATGATTTTTTTTAATTTTTTTTTTTGTATTTAGAGGTCAAGGTTTAGTGCAATATTTTTGTTTTTACTTTTGAAATAATTGCGTAACAAAATTATATAATAAAAATTAATATTTTTCTCTAAAATTTATTAATTATATTAGGAAAAGAAAAAGAAATAGAAATTGAAAATTAAAATATAATATTTATTTAAAAATGTTATATATTTGCAGTTTTTAGAGATAGTGTATGTTAGCAATTTTATCATCTATAAATATGTTTACTATATTGTAATGTTTCATCGAATAAAGGTATTGAAAAAGGAAAAAGAATGGATGAATTTGTTTTGATTTATGCAATTCATTTTATGATTTGGTAGTTTGAGCTTAGGTTCAAAACAAATACATAAAAGGAGAGATTACACATAATAGATGAGAGATGAGTGTGGTAAACATAAACTAATACACATGGGCGTAAATTTCGATAGTGGAAACTGATATAACCTATAAAATCGGAAAAATTGTTGGAAGTTAAATGTATTTTTTATTTTTAATTCCAACGGAAGTTTTTTAATCGTCGAACATCTTATGGAAGTTCTTTGACTATCAAATTTACGACATTTTGTCCAATATCAAATATCCGACGTGTTGTCCAATATCCAACAAATGCTAATGAACTGTTGTATAACATCCAATTCCATCATTAACGACCTTTTTCCATTGACAACGTATAATATGGGACCACTTTACATTGAAATTAACTAATTATAATAAATATAATATTAATATTACAATTATATATAATATTATTAATATATATTAATATTAATATAAATAGTATATTTATTAATATTATATTATATAATTATAATGTGTGTGTGTGAACATCATATAATTTTGACATAGTTGATATATTACTTGTGATTGTTTTGAAAGGTTGTAGGATTATTTTGAGGTTAATTTTTGAACAAAATCATCACTGAAAGTTTAGTGACAAAAAATGACACATATCATGCCTCAAGGAGGCCAGGGATACATTGGATCGACGTCGAGGGCTTCGAAGTATCGAAAATGTTATAGACCTTGTAAAAATGAAAGGGCTTGAATGTAAGGAGACTTCTAATAACAACAACTAAAAGGAATTTTAAAGAACATGAACACACTGAAGGCGGGCATGAATATCATCCATTAGTAAGTTATTCATTATATGTCTTTGTATTGTATATTGTTTTTGTAAATGTTTATATGTATCTTGTATTTCAGATTGTATGTCTTTGTATTATAAATTCTATTGCATTTCTGTTGTAAATGTATTTTATATTCTTTTGGGAGGTATTTGACCTATGTTGTCATCTTGATGTGGAGAAATATTATTTGGTTATTTTCATTAGGGTTGATTAAGGGTTTAGGTTGAGTTAGGGGATATTTAGTTTATGGGCTTAGGGATAAGGGGTTATTGTTTAAGGTTTTCGGGGTTAGGGGTTTGGAGTTTAAGGGCTTAGGGGAATGGGGTTAAGGTGTTAGGGAGTTAATGTATGTTTAGGGGGTTAATTAGGACCTAGAAGATTTAGAGGTTAATGGGTATTTACGGAGCATTATTAATAAGTTTTTAATGTATATTATGCACATAATTTAAAATATGGACATAATGAATAAATTTTTATAGGAAAAAAGAAAATAATTATATAATATATTGCGATAAAATTTTATAAGACAAAATAATAAAATATAAATAATGATTAAAAATTTAATTAAATAAAATTTTGAATAGAAATAAAATTATTATAAATAAATATGACTGGATAAAGATAAATGAATTCCATTTTATTCATTTAGGTAAGATGATAATTAATAAAAAACCATTTTTTTATTGAAAAGATTATATAAAAGAAAATTACTTTATTTATTAAAAAATTAAATTTATAAACCATGGTTTATTAAAATGTTATGTTCCTAACGACATTCTATTACACTCATAAAAGAGATTCTTTCTCATTTTTTAAGGAAAAAGAATGGGCACTTTGTGTTTCAAAATGTTTTAGGTGACAACGAACTTTTTAAGCCCAAGTGATATAGAGTGAAGAATTCTCTATATAAAGTCTCTTTTTGTGATAAGTAAAGGGTATTATTTATTGTAAATGGTGAGAAAAATTGAAGTAATATCAAATATATAATAATTCTAGGAAAAGGGAAAATTAATGAAATGTTTGATAAATCATCAATGGTTATTTTTTCCAAATTTATCTTACTTATTATCACCCATGCAAGGTAGAACATTCCATTTTGAATGCCCCTTGAATTAGGCGGAATGTTTTTATTATATAACATTCACTTACCACTAAGTGAAAAGGAGTGAACTTTTGACATTTTTGTCAAATTAAATAAGTAGTCAAAAATAAAGAATACCCCATTTTGCGTAGAAGGAGAGATAGTTGACATTGTACCTTAGTAAAAAATGGTTTTCAATAAAAAATATCTTTAGTGGGTTCCCCACCACTTGCATAAATTAAAAAGGGGATCCTATCTAATTTTATTACACATGTTATTGATTTTAAAGTTTTAAGTGAAAACATATGATGAAAACTTTGAGTACATTTTTTAATGTGATGTAATGAAAAGGGTTTGATGATTGTCATGTAATTGTTCCTAATTTTTTTCTACATAATATTAAACATCTTGTTAAATTGCACAAGCTTCATGATCGAATTGATTTGTTGTATTTTTTTATTTCTCTCACCCAAATTCATGGTTGCTCACCCATCCTCTTAAAACTTTTGGTCTCTAAGTGAAATCAAGAAAGAATATGAAATTATAATGATGAATGCAAAATAAGATCAATTTTTTTTTTATTAGGGTTGTGACTAGATATATTAGAAAGCGTCTCACTTCCTACATGTCAAGAAGTAACATCTTCCTTAGAATTTTTCAACATATTCTTAAATATCTTGATAAATTTCATAAGCAACATGATTGATTTGTTGTCTTTGTTTCTTGTTCTCACTAAGTTGGTTTTTTTTTCCTTTTTTGTCTTTGTTTTCCTTATATATTATATTTGTAAACATTTGTATCAACATTTAAATATTTTATATATATACTAATATTACTTTATTGATTGTAATTGTATAGTATGCCCCCCCTAGGGCATTGATCAACGAGGAAGAGGTGGTTGTAGTACAAGCGCTTGTTCAGGAACATGGAGTGAATATTGGGGATCAAGTTAATTATCCTATGGAAGAAGATGATGATGCTAATAACATAGTTGAAGAATATGGGACAAACAGGTTGATCCAAGAGACATTTAATAATGTTGGAATGGATGATGATGGAAACCAGTATGATGGTCATGCTTTTGATAAAACTGTACTTGAGAAGGAAATTAAACCTATTTATGAAGCCTCAAAAACATCTCTTCTCTATGTCATGTTGTTGCTGCTCAACTTAAAGGTGGTGAATGGTTTTCTAAATACATGTGTGACACAACTCCTATGGTATGTAATATATTTTGTGAAATTTAGTACTATATACATGATAAAGCAAGTAATTTTTCCTTTGTTTTTAATGTTAGTATATTGATCATAATTTAATTAATTTGTAACATTTGGATGCAATATGTATGATTAATATTATTTAGTACGTTAACCAGTACTACCCTTTTTTTATGTTTTGGATTAGTATGTGAATTTATGTTACCACCGTCAAATGTTTTACCTCATACACACTGATATTTACATGCCATTATGAAAGATGTCATAATGGAGTATCAAGTTATTCATGGCTATCCTAATGATGATATTCTCTATTATAAATAACATGCGTCGAAAGAAAAATTCCCAAAATGTGATGATAGTATATATCAAATCGAATTGCTGTCACAGAAAAACTTGGTGTCCATAGGGAGGTGAGCTCATGCTACCTGGGAAACATGAAACTTATGCTTTGGCGATCATGGAGGCGGCCGAAACCCTAGGCGGAACTTTGGAACCCTTGGCATGAAGGAACCGCTACCTGTTCATTGCGGTTGGAAACCATAGCTCGGCGGTGAATGGACCTTCCCGCCCCATGGATTTCTGCAGCTTGCCGGGTAAATTCTCTTTTCAGTTTATAGGACTCTGGCTGATTTACTGCTCGACCCGGGTATCCTGGGTCCCCACTGACCATTTCC
Organism: Pinus albicaulis; assembly: GCA_034641835.2. Classification (NCBI taxonomy): domain Eukaryota; kingdom Viridiplantae; phylum Streptophyta; class Pinopsida; order Pinales; family Pinaceae; genus Pinus; species Pinus albicaulis. Next base: position 978,995,816 of record CM076575.1, read on the forward strand.
GGTGGTTATTATTTTTCTTGCGGGCTTCCACTTGTTTTACTACTCGGGACGCGCAGCCGTTGCTGTCTGGGGTTACAACTCGTCTTGGCAGTAGATAACTGGGGGTTTCTTTACTTGGTCTGGCATCCCTATACACTTGGTGGGGACGCATCCGAATAGTGAACATTGACCGTTTCCCCTCTGGACCCATCATCGGGCCTGACTTTATTGGCATCTGCACTGATCTCTGGCTTCGAGGCCTCAACTTGTTAGTTGGATCTGCATTAATCATTTCACCCTTGTTTTCTGAAGGCTTCTGTCTCCTCCAGCAGTCACTACGCGGCTATTGAAGGGCTGTCCATTCAACATGAGCACCTACGAGGACGAGGTAGACTATTCGGAGGATCCTCTGGAGGGGGTCGACATTTGGGGGTTGGAATCACCTGATGAGGTGGATGCGATGTCTGACTTGGACCCATTATTCGGGGTGGCTTTGCCTACTCAGCCCACACATTCCACCGTGGATGGGTTCATCTCGCCCATGGGGGACCTAGCGCACTTGGCTTTTAGCTCACCCTCAAATGAGGATATTGGTCTTTGGGCTTTCACGCAGGTAGAACAGGACACTCTGGCAAGTGCTGCCATTGGAAGCTCCGCGCTATTCTCGGAGGCAGTCTTTCACGAAATCGGAGACACATCCCGCTATTTGACGCATCGGCATATTGAAGGCCTCCACCCACTTGGGGTTAACTCACACAACCCTTCTGATAAAGATGGCACAGCTCAAAACTGTTCGGAGCCCTTTGCACCTTTGGCGGCCTCTGGGGTCTTCACCAACATACCAGAGGACCTAATCAACCGGGAGAAGATTAGCACTTCGCCTGAATCTGAAGCCATTGTTGAGCCGGAACTGGGCGTTAGTAAGGTCAGTAAGTCGCACAGGGTCACGAAAAACAAGTTAAACTATCTCACAAATTTTGGAAGCGAGAATGGCATGGAAGATTGGAGCATCATAGCTGCCAAGACCCTGGTTGGGAAGATCCGTGGCCGGAAATATTCTTCGACGTGACTTCAGCGATGGACAAGGGAGATCTGGAGCGAATCCATTGACTCTCCCCCGGTGGTTGGGGTCATGACCAAAGGCTGGTTCTCTCTCACCTTTTCCCGCCCTGAACACTCCGATTGAGCCCTCAAGAAATTCTGGCACCTAGAACTGCACCCCGTCTATCTCAAGCGATGGGTGCCCCTTTTTGATCCCAAAAAAGACAATGCAGGTGCTGGTCCCATCTGGATGAGGTTGCCTGGCCTGCCTCTACAATTTTGGAATGACACTGCGCTTCGGAACATAGGGGGCCACTTCGGTCATTACCTGGACCATGATCGTTCCTACATGTCCACTGGTAGCAGAGCAGTGGCTCGTATCTTGATTTTTCTCGACATTAGGGATGGTCTATATGAGAATTTTATCATGATGTTTGATGGGATGAAGTGGCAGCAACCTCTAGACTATGAAGGCGTGCCCTTTCGCTGCAGGAAATGTCATGAGGTGGGTCATTTGTATAAAGATTGTCCAAGGAAGGGGGTTGGCAGGATGGTTGTAAAGAAATCTTGCTCCATTGGCACACAAAATGCGCCGGATCCCAGCATCTTGCCGGACAGTGCGGGTGTGCAGACGAGGGCCCCTGAACTCCATGGTGATGTTGGGTCACGGATAGCGGCTTTGCCTACCTGGACTACCACGCATCCCAGATCCCGGCCACAGGTCTCGTCAGTGCCTCCCCAGCATGATCTCTTCATTCAGGGTACTGCTCTTTCTGGCCCTTTGTTTTTTGATTATGCAGATATATCTTCATCCATTACTTTGCCATTTAATGTATCTATTAATGAACCTCTCAATCTGTCATCTGCTTTCTCATTACCTTGCATATCATCGAGTGAGACCCATAAATCTTTAAACCTCCCCTCGGTATGCTGCACCATCGCTTTGGCCTCTCCTTCCTTCTCCCCTATCATCCATCATTCATCTGCAGAGCCCACCCCTGGCCATTCTGTCTCCTCTTCGGAGACTCACTCTTCGAGGCACAACTACTTTCTTAGATCCTTAACCAACCCTCAATCTGGTGAGGTTTTCGGTATTGGGCCGGGTCTGGGTAGCTTACCCTCCAAATCTCGTGGCAGACCTTCTGCCTTAGCGAAAGCCATCAAAAGGGCTAACTTTGAAGTGGAAGCTGGTACGCAATCTTCTCTTATGCGGGTCCTTAGAGCAAGACGACCCTTGATGACTATTACATCATGATTTGTCTCTCCTACAACTGCAGGGGACTAGCCAACCCCGATAAGAGATTGGCCCTCAGAGACCTGTTAGCACAAAAGCCCCTCGACATTCTATTTTTGCAAGAAACGCTTGGGGTGGGGTTGGAGGTGACTGCTACTTTAACTTCCTTTCTCCCTGATTGGACCTTCATTACACTTGATGCTCGTGGTAGATCTGGAGGATGTGCTCTTGGCATCAACAATAAAACTACTCGGATGTTAAATTACTGGGGCCGGCCAGGTGTTCTTGCGATGAATGTTCATTTTGGTAGCTTTGAGATTGAGTTTACCCTGGTTAATGTTTATGGACCCTGCTCTGACAGAGAGCACTTCTGGCACTCCCTTTTGTCATGTTCACTCATGACTATCCCCCATCTCATCTTGGGCGGTGATCTGAATTTCTCTTTGGGTATTGCTGAATCTTGGGGTCCCCTGGCCACCCCGGACCCATTGGCTGAGTTTTTTAACTCAGAGCTCGGTGCCTCTCATCTTGTTGACATTCAGACTACCAAGTTACAACATACCTAGAGGAACATGAGGACTGGAAGCGCTGCTTTGGCTCGCAGACTTGACAGATTTCTTATTAAACAGGACCTCCTTCCTGTTTTGACTCGTGCTCGTCAATGGGTGGGATCTGGAGGTAAATCTGATCACTTGCCCATCTACCTGGAGTTCGAATGTGGACCTAATAGAGCTCGACCCCCATACAAATTCAACTCCAGATGGTTGCGAGATCCTGATTATAACCAGTTGGTCACTCGGACCTGGCAGCACTTTAGACCTTCGATGGATTTTGACCCTGGCAGGGTTATCAATGAAAACCTTATTCGCATAAAGAACCTTACCATTCAGTGGGTTCGGAATAAAAAGAAACTGGAAAGGGAGGCTCTGCACAACATTGAGGATAAAATTGGCTCTCTCAACAATGGTGATCTGTTGGGATATAGTAACGAGGAAGCCAGGGCACAAATTTTTGCACTTGAGACCGAAAAGGCCAAACTGCTAAAACAGAAAGAGGAAGATTGGAGGCTTAAAAGCCAGGCTATTTGGATACAGGCCGGTGACGAAAACACCAAATTTTTTCAGTAGCATGCAAATGGCCGCAAGGCTGCTAACACCATTTGGGAACTGTCAGATCGAAATGGATTTACTGCAAGAATGCAAGCACAGCTATCTGAGCTGGGTACCAGACACTTCTCCAATATGTATAGGGCTTCTACAATTATAAATCTCCCGGATATCCTGCGCATTACTCAGAACTTTAAAATTTTCGTTGAACAGGAGAAGAAGGATGATCTCAATGCCCCGGTCACCATGGGTGAACTTGAGGGTGTTTTGAAATGGTTCAAGCGGGACAAAAGCCCGGGGCCTGATGGCTGGCCCATTGAGTTTTTCATCCACTTCTTCGACCTCATATCAGCAGACCTTCTGGCTATGATTGAAGATAGCAGGGTGCGGGGCAGGATTTATGATGGATTTAACACCACTTTTATTGCTCTTATTCCTAAATCGGACAAACCAACCAGCTTCAATGAGTTTAGGCCCATTTCGTTGTGTAACTGTATCTACAAGATCATTTCCAAAATTATTGCAAACTGCATCAAGCCTTTCCTGTCCACTCATATTGAAAAGGAACAATTTGCTTTTCTGAATCATAGGCAAATTCATGAGGCCATTGGTATAGCCCAGGAGGCCCTTCAATCTATCAAAACTCTGCGACTGAAATCGACTATTCTCAAGATTGATCTCACTAAAGCATTTGACCAAGTTGACTGGAGTTACCTTCACCTCATCCTCATCCACTCAGGTTTTCCTCATACCTTTATCAACTGGATTATGGGCTGCATTTGTCACGCTACCTTCAGCATATTGATCAATGGTACTACTACTGACTTCTTCCATGCGAGGCGAGGACTCCGTCAGGGCTGCCCCCTTTCACCATTACTATTTTTTCTCGTCATGGAGGGCCTCTCTATGCTTATCAATAATGCTAAAGAAAAAGGATTACTACAGGGGCTCCAGATCATTAATAATTTATATCTCACTCAGCTTTTATTTGTAGACGATGTACTTATATTCCTAAATGGCACTAGACAAGACTCTGTTCAATTTGATCTGCTCCTGAATTGGTTTTGCAGGGCTACCGTTATGGCACCGAATAGCACTAAATCCTCTATCATCATGACGGGCTACTCGAGACAGGAAAAAGACACCTCTAGGAACCTATTTGACTATGTCTCCATAGATATCAATGGTAGACTCAAATATTTGGGGTATCACATCAAACCAAACGATTATAAGATCAAGGACTGGAACTGGATCATAGCAAAGATTGAGCGCAGAATAAACGTCTGGTATAACCGATGGTTATCCAGGGCTGGTAGACTAATCCTCATAAAGTCTGTGCTGGAGGCCATACCGGTCTATTGGATGACCCTGGCTTGGATTCCGATTGGTATTACTAATCGGATAAAATGCATCTGCAGACAATTCCTTTGGTGCAACCAAGGTAAGGCATCCACGTTTGCCTGGATTGCATGGGATTGTATCAATTTGCCCAAACAATGGGGTGGCTAGGGGTTAAAGGATCTCCACCTATTTTCTCGGGCCCTTGCGGCTAAGATGGGTTGGCACTTAATTACAGGACAGAGCCTATGGAAATAGGTCATGGTTGCCAAATATATCTCACCCCAAAGTCCTCTTGAATGGATCCGTGGCTGCATCACACTGAATTCGGGGGCATCAATCATATGGAGAGCTATCACAAGGGAAGCACACATTCTTCAGAATGGTCTTTCTTGGCAAATTGGTTCGAGAGCTAAGGTGTGCATTGGCACTGATTCCTGGTCGGGGAGTGGGGAATATCATAAACTTCTGGAGTTTATCATTGAACACCTTGCCCACAGAAACGTCATTTATCTGGCACAGATAGTAGATTGGGCACACTCCTCATGGCGGGAACAAGCCTGGCTACAGGCGGGTGACCTTGGGATCCCTCAGGAGGGCACACGAGTTTGGCAACAATTTATCTGGGCTCTGAAAGCATCCAACATTCGCATCTCTGACCAAGAGGACAATTTGATTTGGGCTGTTTCAAAAAATGGACATTATACTCCAAAGGTGGGTTACCTCGAACTTATCAAGCACAGGGAACCCCCTATAAAGGACTGGTGGTGGAGTATCATATGGAAATTGAAAACCCCGCACAAGCACAGAATTTTGTTTTGGTGCATGCTTAGAGACTGTATTCCTACCACGGAATTCCTTCACAGAAGAGCTTACCACGGGGCATCTAGATGCTGTTACTGTTTAAATGACAGTGAGGACGCACTCCATTTATTCCTGCAATGTAACATCATACTTAACATTTGGTCTCCGATCATTACAGAATTGGGTTGCAGATTTAATTGGCAGGGCGCCACTTTATTAGAGGCCTGGACTCATTGGTGGCAGCACTCTGCCCACAGACCAAAATTACGCAACCTCCCTCTAATCGTGGCTTGGGAAATATGGATAGGACGAAACAAACAGATTTTCAATGATATTCCTATCGACTATGATTGGATTTGTGCAGCATATCTTGCCACTTTTCGGCTCATTCCTGAGGACGGTATTTGCAGCAATCCATCTCATGAGACCCCAGAAACTATTGATCACAGCCGGGCGTGGGCATACTTTGATGGTGCGTCCAACGCTCAAGGGTGTGGTGGGGGCGCTACTCTTTATTTGAATGACCAACACTACTACAACATCAGAATGGGTTTAGGACCAGGTACTAACAACTACGCCGAACTGCAAAGCCTCAGACTTCTTCTTACCTTTGCTCGGGACATTCACTGTGACTCCATCCAGATCTTTGGCGATTCTCAACTTGTGACCAATTGGTTTAACAACCTATCTCATTGTCACTCGCACACATTGTCTGCACTGCTGCGCGAGGTACACCATCTCAGAGCACTTTTTGACTCCATCACAGTGACTCATATTTACAGGTCTCGGAACAAAGTGGTTGATCAACTGTCCAAAGAAGCTTCGGAGCTGACCTGGGGTACCTGGCACATCACAGAACACACTGATGGACAGATCTACAGATATTATCATCGGCCTTTTATCGAGGAGGCTCCTGTTGGTTTGGATGTTTAGTATTACAACTATCTTCTGGGAGATTTTGTTCTACCTCCCCTTTTTATATATTCGGCATGTATATTTACTTCATATTTATATTTAGGTTTTACAGGAGTTAGTAAGTTATGCACCGAACTTACTATGTGGACACTAGTTTCATCACTGAATGTTTCATGTTTTGGGACTGTGATTGCCTACAGTTTTGATTGTTGGCTGACTGTAATAGATTTTGGACTGAACAGTAGTTTATACTACCAGTTTTATGTAACATGTAACTGATCATTAATTGAAAAGTTACGAACTTTTTCTTTGTGAAAAAAAGTATATATCAAATCGATAAAGTAACAAAAAAGGTGCCTCACATTCGTTATATTCCCATAATTCCACATCTGTGACAATTTTTCAGGTGCAAAAGCATAGCACAACTTATGGATTTCCATGCAACGAATAGAAGTGAAGGTGTTGTTATTTGAATTCCTGTAGATGGATTTGCATTTAGGAATATATAGGAAAGGTGGCCAAAGTTTATAGAAAAACCTCGTAATCTTAGGCTTTCATTAGCAGTTGATGGTGTCAATCCATTTGGAGAGCCCATATCTACTTACTCAGTGTGGCCCATTTTTTTATCAACAATAACATTCCTCTGTGTATGTCAATAAAGAGAGAGTACATAATGTTGATAATGATTGTCCCGGGTATTAATTTGTATAGAATATATTTTTTTAACATAATAACATCTCATTTTTCTTGTTTGTTTCATAATTATATCTTATATTTTTTTGTTTACTCATATATGTTCAGTTATGTCTTATAATTATGTATTGTGTGTTCAATAAATTAGGTAAGTACCATGTCAAAGATATGAATGTATATATCGAACCTCTTAACAATGAATAATGGAGTTATGGAACTGTGTCACTATGTATGATATGTCTAGACTAGTAGATGCACAAAGGGAATTTGAATTCCATGCAATGCTTATATGGAAAATTCACAATGCCCCAAGGCTAACACATTTTTGTGGTATGTTATAATGTTACCCTACACTTTAATAGTGTTTAATTTTATGAAGTTCCTTTCATGTATGTTTTTTAAATAGTTCATTCATTGTAAATACTTAAAATAATTGATATCAAAATTATTCCATCTCTTGCAGGTCTTCAAACAAAAGGTAAATTTTCTTGTTCAGTTTGTGGTCCTAAGATGAAATATCACCATTCAAGAAGCTTAGGAAAGGAGGTGTTTGATGAGTATAGACACTTTATTTCTAAGAACCATAGGTATCGAAATAACAAAAACCATATTTTAAATGGGAAATAAGGGATTGGATTAAAACTATGGAGAATGACACCTCATGCATGGAAGTTGCAAAACAATAGAGTCCCTTAAGGTATAGATCGAATTGTATATGTATCAATAGACATGATATGTTTAGGTTATTTTATATTAGTATGGAATTTTCTTCATTGTACTAATTAACAAGTTATATTGTTGTTATAATATATTGAACTATGATTCATGTTGTAGGTCATCGAGGCATTAATAACAGGTAACTTCCATGACGAATGAAAGGTTATCTTGAGCAATTCAATAGACTCCCCTACTACGAATGATGGACCTCTAAATTAGACATAAAATAAAGCCCATCTAACCTTCCTTATGCACATGAAAAGACATATTAAATCTCTCTTTCTACACTTAATAATGTTTTCTTATGATTTAATATTACCTTAGGAAGGTTTAAAGGTAATTGCATATTTGTGCCTAATATTGGTTATTTTTGTAGAATATTGTGAGAATATTTGGCAGATTATGCAGATTTAGAGAAGGAGATAATTTAGGGACTTTCTCCCTAACAATGGAAGATAAATATTGAAGAATAAATGAGCACAATATTAGTAAATTATTGAGAAATCCTAGAGAGATTCAAGGGGTTTGTCCACCCTCCTTAACTACCAAAGGCATCCAAGAAAACTAAAGACGATGTGCGCTAAAACTATGTTTACTTGGAGTCAAGTGGACTCAAACACTATTTTCAAGGGAGCTATTAGTAGCTTCCCTATAGAATACATATAGCACAGCTAGAGCTAGGAAGGATTCGATTCTATTGGGAATTTTGCTACAATATATTGAGCTTTTGATTATTGTACTCAATGATTAAAAAATTTCAGAAATGTAATGAGGATATTCTCTTCCTGAAATGAGCAGACCGAATCCTATTTACTGAATTAATTCTAGAGAGTTGGGCTCGTGGGTTAGGGCCCAACCCATGTGCCTCAGCTTCTCTATTGTTTTCATTCTTCTCTTTTTGTCATTTAGCTAGTTTTTCTTGTTGTCATTTAGTTAGACCTGATTTCGATAGTTTCATTGTTGTTTAGTTTTTTCTTTGAGTTTGTTGTTGTAGTTCTTCATTTGCTTACGAGAGTAATAGAGTAGATGAAAAATCCAAAAGTTGTGGTCAAGCCTTCCCCTCTCATCTCTGTCAATAGAGTTCCAGTAGGGTTGACATTCCCACAGGCCAAAAAAATGCTTTTTGTTCATTGTTTTTATCACACATTTTGTATTTTTTTCTGTGCATTAATCCACAGGTTTGTTTGCAGGAATAAACAACAAAAGTCCTTGAGAAATTATTAAGTCGTCTCGCTTCATTCTCCATATTTTTCATCACAATCTCTGCACTGCTATTACGCCCTCCATTTCATCTTTTTCCTGCTTATTCTCACTGTTGCACCCACATTTTTATTCATAAAAACACTTAAACCATTCAACCCGCCTTATTCCTTTGTTTTTATTAGTCACGGTTGCCTTACCCCTTTTAATGCAAAACGCTTGAAAACCACTAGAATTCGACCTCCACCTTTTCTCCTTGAATCTCCCGTTGCTGTACTTTGCTCATCACAATTCACATTTTTCTTTGGTTCCCATTAACACTTACCGCTCCAACCGCCGATTGAGATAATCCTTCATAATCTGCCACATCACAAATGACAAATCGCATTTTTCTCTGGTTCCCATTAACACTTACTGCTCCAACCACCGATTGCGATAATCCTCCATACTCTGCCGCATCGAAAATCACAATTCGCATTTTTCTTTGGTTCCCATTAACACTTACCGCTCCAACTTCCGATTGCAATAATCTTTCATACTCCGTCGCATTGCAAATCGCATTTTTCTTTGGTTTTCATTAACACTTGCTACTCCAAACGCCGATTGCGATAATTTTCCGTACTCTGCTGCATCACAAATTGAAAATCACATTTTTCTTTGGTTCCCGTTAACAATTACTGCTCCAAACGTCGATTGCGATATCGTTGTCGTATTCTACCACTGGCCCTACCACCACGTCATCCCATCACAAATGCATTTCGCAACCTTTTAACTTTTTCCTTTAAGACTTACTGCAATTCCATCACAATCGTATTTCGTAACCTTTTCCATTTTTCCTTTAAGACTTACCACAATCCATTTTTGCAATTTCATTTTGCATTCTCCATCTGCTCTCCATTAACGTTTCCCTACTCTCAACGATGATTGCGATATGATTAAATCACTCTGCCACCTGTCCTACCACCACATAATTTGAATTATCACATTTCTCATTTTGCAGCTTCTATCCATCGCATTTCGCATTTCGCTCCCGCTCCCAAACATCACTTTCGCTACTCCTCCAACTTTGCGATATTGCGAATTGCGATATCGCATATTGTACGTCACACTTTCGTCCCTCCATCACAATTCCACCATCACACTTTTCATTTGAGATATTATGCGTTTTAATAAATTATAACCCCTCTTTTCACTTCTCTAAGCCTTGTCCCATGTGCTACACAACATTTTGTCACCGTCCCTGCAATCCCTCGTCTCGCATATTGGAGGATCATTCCTGTGAACTGTGAGCAGTGTCATACTCTGCAAACACCTTCTTTGCATTTGTAGATTTTAGATTTCTGTGGTGAGAATTTAGAGTTTCTGGTTTCAGAATCTCCATAGTGAACATTTTTGTGAACACAAAAATGTTCACTGTGGAGATTCCGAAACCAGAAACTCTACCTTCTTTGCATCCTTTTGCATAAGGACATCATTTCTCCTATTGAAAATTTCCTCAAGAAGAACACAAAAACCTATGTTTTGGCCTTGGTTTGCTTGGTTTTGGAGATTTTGGTGAGTGCTTGTGCTTCTGGGTTATTTTTTGGCATGTTTTGAGTGCCTTGGGATTGTTTGTGATTGTGAATAGCCTCCTTCCTTCAGTTTTTTGTCTGTTTCCTATCAACATCAGGGCCTTATGGTTTTAAGTGCTTTGGTATGCTGAGCCTCCTGTAGGAGTTGGAGCCATTTTTTTTCGCAATCAACTTCATTCCTTGTTTGATTGCATTCAGCTCCTTTGATCCATTTGAGTGATTGCATTAGTTGAATGATTCTTTCCTCTTTCGTTCAGTTTTACTTCTTGTCACTCCAAGCATAGATCACACTGCTTGTATGGGTCTGTTTCGAAATCTTTCTTCAATTTGAGAGATTGCAACATTGGTTTGAGTTTGGCTTTGTTTGTTTTGAGTTGATTGAAATTATTTCGTTTCGAATTTCGCATTAAAATTCTCGAACTAGTGTGTTAGTTTGTTTTTTATGTCATTTAGTGCATTTTTTTTCCTATTGCATTGAAAAAATAAAATAAAAAAATTTGTGCTTGTATTCTTGTCTGTGTTGTGAAATTGAAAGTCTTTCGCATAACAAGCATTGGACATTCTAGGAAATATCTCTCATTGTCATTAGCTTGCATCAGATACTGTAGTGGATGTTTCTGTGTGTTCTCATTATTTTTTATCGCTTGGAAGCTCCTAAAATTTCTCGTAGATAGCTTTTCATTGAACGAAATGGTATCTTTTGGCATGTAGCTTGCATTTAGGGATTTTTGAGATCCAACTTTCGCTAGGACCTTGGAATTGAAACATAAATACAACATAAAATTAAAATTTATTCAATTAATCTAAGGCAACATTGAAACTTAACAAAACATTTAGTGGTATAAGTTAGAGACGTGTTCCGGTGTCTTTAAACCTAGCAGTTGTTGCTCACCATCTAGCTTAAGACAACACTAGTACAGACTTGTGCTCCCTGTACCGTCGATTATATAAAGGGAGACCCCTCTAGGTTGCAATCCTTTTATCCATAGGAAGTCGAGTCTGTCGCCTCGTAACTGTGATACACCAAACACAACATTCAGGGAGACCACCTGCACATACATCAAGTCCTTGGTCGATTCTTCTTTCATTTGATTACCAAGGTGTATATGGCAGTTCACGGAAACCTGGTACACCCTTTTACCTAGAATACCTAAGCAGTCATTTTCGATCTTTACTGACTCTATAAATTTGAAAAGATCATTGAGCACTTGTCCTTTTGCGCTTGCTTAAAAATGAGAGAGACTAGATTCATCTTTGACTATTTCTTGACTCTTAAAACATGAAACAACAAATTTTTGGTTTCAATGTGGTAAAATAAACTACCTATGATTACACGCCCATTAAAGTTTGATTACTTGGCCTATCTTTCTTTGCCTTGGTTTTGATCCAAGTGTCTTCTTTTTCGATCTTTTTCCCTTTTCTGGTGTGCTACAGTCATAGTGGCAGAACCATCGGTTTCATCTACTGGCAGTCCTTTCTCGGACGATTCATCTGAAACTTCTCAAACCTCTAGGTATGCCAAGCTTCAACAGCCCGTTATCCCGTTAGAGTACCCCTTTGGAGAACTAGTTCAATTAAATTGGCCTCTTTCAAACACTTGGTTTAGGTTTGGGGTCAGGGAGCATTTCCCCCCTCTTACATTGGGATCGCCATTTTTAGCTGCTATCATACCTCCTAGCCCCCGTAGTCTTTTACAAGATCTCACGGTGGATTCAGACATGGAATCATCTGGTCCTATTGGCAGTGAGGGTATTCCTGTTTCTGATGAAGGATACCAACTTTTTCCGGAAGACATCCACCGAGAGACTACTCAATCTTCACCATTGGTTTCACTTCCAGTCGGATATAGGTCTTTGGGTCAGATTATGGCTGGTATCGCCTCTATGGCAGCATCCACTTTGTTGAGGGGTCCAATCCTCCCATCATTAGGGATGTCGCCAACACACCTATCTCATTGACACCTTTTGTTACATATGTCCCAACTAGGCCTATTGTCTGCGTGGTTGCGTCGACACTGGTTGTCACCGCTCAACGATTAGGGGCTTCGCCTTCGGTAGAAATTTCAATTTCCATGGCAACCCCCGAAAACCTGTCTTTTGAGGAGCATCAGTTGGCTACTCAGCAGCAGAGCTTCCAGACTTACCAGTCCCCTCAAGATTCTGGTGCGCCTTATCTTTCTCACTATGACGAGGTCAGTAACCCCATTTATACACTTCCATTTCATTATGATGAGTACGGTAACCCTATTTACTTGCTTGCGTCGGAAGCTTATCAGTTCCTTTTCAGTTTTAGACCTACCTTGCCTGTGCAACCTTCTAGCCAAAAAGGGAAACCCTTTCAGGGACAACCTTCGATTCAACAAGGGTATGCTGCTGATGACCCACAAGGACAACCCTTTCAGGGACAAACTTCGGTGCAGCAAGGATTTGCGTACGACCCACAAGGGCAGCCCTTGCAGGGACAACCTTCGGTCCAGCAAGGATTTTTTTACGGTCCGCAGGGACAGCTTTACAATCCCCAAGGTCAACCTTTACAATCTCAGCCTATGATCCAAACTGGGCAACATCAAGGACCTTCTGGGCAACCGATATATCAACCAGGGCCTTCATACGGTCTTGGGGAGCAGATTTATCCATCTCAATGGCAACCTTTCGTGCAACAGCAACAGGCATACTTTCAAGTTGGCCCAAATGTTGCGTAGCTAGGGCCATATTATGGTCCTACTCCAGGTCAACCTGGTCATCAGGTACAACCTGGCCCATTGCAGCTAGGGCTGTCGTATGGTCCTGCTCTAGGTCAACCTAGTTATCAGGCACAGCCTGGCCCATCATAGCCATCAGGCCAACCTGCTCCGTAGGGGCAACCTGGTGGCCCCCATCAGTCAAGACAACCTGCACAGGCAGTTCAACCTGCTCAGCCACCGCTCTACTCTACACTGTAGTTGGGTCAACGAGTGCACCCGAATTATCCAGCTTAGCAGGGCCCTACTTATTAGCAGCCCGTTCAACCCCAAGGTGCTTATTACCCTCAAGGTCAATATCGACCGGTTTACAATGCACCTCAAGGTTCTGCTCATTACCCTCAGCTGCCAGGCTATACTTACATTCCACAGCAAAATCTTTATGCTTCTTAATCAGGACCTACATATACTCAGAATCAGTATTCTGGTCCTCAACCCCTGTATCCTGGTCCTCAGCCACTGTATCAGCCGAACTATCCGGCTTATACCCCTTATGGTCTGAGTCCTTTGAGACAAAACCAATGGAGGAAGAGATATACTCAACCTGGATGGAATGTGGGTACTAGTCCTTATCGAGGACTTGATATGCCTTTCAACCCTCAATTACCCTTTCTCGCCACATTGGAATTACTGGATGTGTCCAAATTGATGAATGATCCAATCCTTCATAATCCATATTGGCCTCTGGTTCTAACCAAGGTTCCTGGTGATTGCCCCAAGTTTGAGGGCAAGGCTGGAGAAGACCCCCAAGCACACGTCATGACATACCATTTATGGTGTTCTTCGAATTCTTGGGTGGATGACCCTATTCGACTCCATCTTTTCTAGTGATTCCTCACTGGAGCTGCTGCTAAGTGGTACATCAAGCTGTCTCGTGGTATCTTTCAAGATTTCAACTCTCTTGCTATGGCGTTCCTTACTCATTTCCAGTTACCGGTTCATTATGAAGCCAGGACGCATCTCCTAACATCCTTGAAACAGGATCGGGCTACCCATATCTCAGACCACATTCATTAATGGAGACATCGTCGTCATTTGATCAAATTCGAGATTCTTGATCAAATTCTTACTCATTGGTTCACTACCTCTTTTTTCAATCATATTGCGAAATACATCACCATGGGGGCATGTGTAACTGAGGAACAAGCCATTTCTCATGCCCAATACCTTGATTTAGTGTACTCTCAATTAGGCATATTATATGACATCTTGACTGATGCTCCACGACATGGGACCTCTAAAGCACCGGCTACCCCATCAGTCAACGACATTATTGGTTCCATGTCTTAGACTTCAAGTAAGTCTTCCAATGCTGGGAAACAAAAATCAAATTATTCAAATGATTCTGCTTCTTAGCCCACCCCAGATTCTGGCAAAATATCAGAGGTCAATGCCGTTAAGGCCAATCCTGCGGACAAGGCATCTAAAGGGAAAAATAAGGGAAAAGGCAAGGCCAAATATGATGCCCCAAAACCAGAGTCTTCTAAACCTCGTGCTAATGATGGTTCACAACGCAAGCCGAAGTATCCCTGTTTGATTTGTGATGAGGAACACTACACTAAGGATTTTCCTAGATGTTCCGAAGTTAATAAATTTCTCAAAGGCACTAAGGGAACTCTGGCTGTCCTTAAGGAACCTTTTCCATCTCAACAAACTCAGATGGTCAATCAGCCTGCGCCGTCTGCACCGTTTGGCTCCTAGGTGTTCATGATGAATGGTTCTGCACCCGTTTCCATTGCTACTCGGTCGAAAGACTATGTTGGATCACAACAGGTAGTCGGGAAATAGATCGTTGATGGTCCTCCCCCCCCACCTACCTCCGGTCCTCTTGAGATTGAAAGGCCCAGTGCTGAACGTGTTGTATGGCCACCTTCTAAAGGTGTTCTCCGGAAATTTTCTTATAATCCTAACGCCCATGCTGCTCAACATTACAGTATTGTTGAGGATTTAGCATAGGTGCCATCCGCGATGTCCGCGTTGGAAGTGCTCCAGAGTTGTCCATCTCAATGGAAGGCGTTATTATCTGCGATCGGCGGAATTGATCCTACTAATTCTAGCCTTCTCTCTTCCAATTTAGAGAATTTCATTCCCCGACTTCCGCACCAGATTGCGCTTGTCATACAAGTCAGCATTAACGGTCTCAACATTCATAGAGCCATTGTGGATGAAGGTGCATCCACTTGTGTCATGTCATCTGCTTGCTGGAAGGCTATTGGCTCTCCAGCCCTAACTTTGTCACCCAATGCCCTTGAGGCATTTGATGGAAGGGAATCGAAACCCTTGGGTGTTCTCGCCAGCTTGCCGATCATGTTACAAGGAAAGACGGTCAACGTTGAAGTAGAAGTAGTTGACACTAAACTCAATTACAATATTCTACTCGGTCGTAGTTGGACTCACGCTATGTTGAGCGTTTCGTCCACCCTCTTTCATCTTCTAAAGTTTCCACATGAGGGAAAAATCATTACTGTCGATTAGTTGTCATTCTTTACCTCATCTTCTGAGAACAATGTTCCATACGTGGATCAAATTCCTTCTCTCGACAGCATAGGGCCGGGTATTTTCAAAGACCCCACCCTCATGGGTATCTTTCCCCTTCCACCACCAAATACTGTTCAAGTCAATATGATCTCTCGGTTGGATGACCCATGGATCATCCCTTTACCTAAATAGGTTGATTCATTTGGGGATTCGATGCCATTTACTCCAATTGAAATCAATTATTGTGAGCTGGTAGCTGCATCATATTCTCCCCCTTCTAAAGATGCTCCTTCAAGCATGTATTTCGACGTTTATTCTCAATCCCCCTAGCTTGGCGATTCAGATTTTCCTGATCCTTTGAAAGAAGTGTTTCCATCTGATGAGTCCATCCTGGAAACCATGTCTCTCGAGGACTTACCGTGGAGCGATGGGCATCATCGTTCCTCGTTTATGCCTTGCCTCGGGGCAATGTCTAACTATCTTGAGCATTTTGCATCTCAAGTTCATTCTCCGCCACTTCAAATGCCTATTTTGACTCATGAAGTCTTCACTAAAGGTAACTTGAGTAACATCACCCAGATGATGCCTATCAACATTTCTGTCAAATTGGGCATTGTCGAGAACATCCATGTCAGATTCACTTGTTCTTCCGATGAAGTCCAAGTGTACACTAGCCTCTTTCGTGAATTCCATGATGTTTTTGCCTGGTATTACGAAGAGATGCCTGGAATCGATCCTAGTATTGTGGTGCACGAGATTCCCACCTATCCCGGTGCAAAGCCTGCTCGCCAGCATCTTCGTCCAGTACATCCTCGGAAAGTCGTTGCCATAAAAGCTGAAGTTGAAAAACTTCTTAAAGAGGGTTTCATTTATTTGATCCCTCTAACAGAATGGGTTTCTAACATTGTTCCTATGGATAAGAAGTAGGGAAAAATTCGTGTCTGTGTTGACTATCGTGATATTAATCGGTCTTGCCCTAAGGATAACTATCCCACCCCTTTCATCGATCAGATCATTGACGATTATGCGGGGAGTGAGATTTTTTCCCTTATGGAAGGATTTTCTTGTTATAATTAGATCAATATTCTCCCGTCCGATCAACATAAGACCGCTTTTATCTATCCTTGGGAAACATTCGCGTATAAGAAACTCCCTTTCGGCTTGAAGAACGATGGGGCTACGTTCCAGCGCGAGATGTCTTATGCCTTTCACGATATTCGTCATATTGTTTAACCATACCTGGATGACCTTCCGGTTCATTCAGATGTGCGAAAATACCATCCGGACCATCTCCGCCAGATCTTTCTTTGCTGTAGATGATACAATATTCAGCTCAATCCGCATAAATGTGTCTTCTGTGTTGATTCCGGTAGAATTTTAGGGTTCATTGTCTCCAAAGATGGAATTCGCCTTGATCCTCTTAAGTTTGAGGCTATTGTTAATCTCCATATCCATCCTTGTTACACCAACTCCAGAGTCTACAAGGGAAATAAAATTTCTTAAGATGTTTTATCTCGAACTATGCCGAAGTAGCCAAGGGGTTCACACGACTTTTAAAACAGGACGTCCCTTTTTGTTGGGATGAGATTACTCAGCAATATTTTGATATGCTTAAGACATTGCTTGTCAAAACTCCTATATTACGTCCTCCAGATTATCATCGCGATTTCACCCTGTATCTAGTTACCGCCTTCAGTACGATTTCCATGGTTTTGGTTCAAGATGATGATGATGGTAATGAGAATGTTATTTACTACTTGTCTCGAAACCTTCTCGACCCTGAAACATGTTATGCACATGTTGAGAAGTTAGCACTGGCTGCGGTCCAGGCCGTCCAACTTTTTCATCATTATATCCTTTTACGGATGGTAACCGTGATTTCTGATTGTAACCCCATGACCTATATTCTGTCTCGACAATTTCTGGGGGGGAAATAATCGCAGTGGATCGTTATCCTCCAAGATTTTGATTTGGATTTTACTACTGCCAAATCAAAGAAATCACTCATTTTTCGTTGATTTTATTTATTCTCTTCCCGTCGACTCTAGTCCTTCTTATTTTGAGGATCATATTCCAGATGAAACTCTTTTCTTGATTAGCACACTCAATCCATGGTACGGTGATATCATCGTGTACCTCCAGACTTCTACTTTTAGGTTTGAGTTGAAAAAATATGCCCGACGCCGCATTTGGTATCAGTCGCAACCTTATCGTATTGTTGGAGATACCCTTTATTGTGTTGGAGTCAATTTCATGCTCCGCCGATGTCTGATCCTCGAGGAAGCTGAAAAAGTTTTAAATGACTGCCATAGTGGCACCTGTGGTGGTCACATGTTTGGTTATGCCACCGCACAGAATATCCTTCGTGCTGGCTATTTCTGGCCGTCCATTTTTAAAGACTGCATTGTCGCAGTACACAAATTCCATGTGTGCCAAATCTATCAACGCAAGATGCATGCGCCACCTATTCCTTTACACCCTGTCATTACCATTGGTCCTTTTTCCAAATGGGGCATCGATTTCATGACGTGTAACCCTCTCTCGGCCGAGGGGAATGCCTATATCATCGTTGTCGTCGATTATTTTACGAAATGGGCCAAAGCAATGCCTACACTGGCTACGAATGGTAAGCCAGTAGCACAATTCATATTCAATCATGTTATTGCTCGGTTTGGTATCCCTCAAGCCATTGCTACTGATCATGGTTCACATTTTCAAGACTATATGATGGCGGAGCTGACGTCTAAGTTGGGTCTGCATCACAACATCTCAACGACATATTACCCTCAAGCTAACGGCCAGGTTGAAGCTGTAAACAAATTTCTTGTTACGATGCTTCAACGAACAATTGGGATCCATAAATCAAATTGGCATCTCATGTTGTGTTCAGCTCTATGGGCTTACCGAATGTTGACTAAGAGTGTAACTAGATTCACCCCATTTCAGTTGGTGTACGGTCTAGAAGCTACTCTTCCAATTGAATGTGAAATCCCTTCACTCAAACTAGCTATGGAATTACTGCCTAATACTTTGCCTGAGGAAGAGCGTCTCCTCTATTTAGAGAGATTGGATGAAACTCGTCACTTAGCTTCCTTGGTCATCGAAGCACAGAAGAAGTGAGTCAAAGCTCATTTTGACTAAACATTTTCTTCTCGTTCTTTTATCTAAGGCGACCTCATTCTCCTGTACGACCAAGCTCATGATAATTTGGGGGAAGGTAAATTCCAACCCATGTGGCATGGGCCCTACATCGTCAAACGTGTGTTACAGAATGGGGCTTATGAGCTTATTGATTATGAAGGCTATCCCTTAGCATAGCCCAAAAATGGTTTGTACCTGAAAAAGTATTATGCTTGAGTCATTCATGCATGATATGTGTACATAGGTGATTTTTTCATTTTTGTGCATACTTTGGTTTGATGTGCTTTGTAAGATTTATTTCTACTTATTGGGTCTTGTTTGTTATGCAGATGTCTATTTCCCCTTATGTTGGTTTCATAGATGCTGCTTCCTGCAGTACCAGGAACTTGTCTTCGGCAACCTGGGTAATTTATGATCTTGTTGGTGAGTTGATTAACTTACAAGGTATTTTTCTAGGACCAACTACAAACAACGTCGCTAAATATAGTGTTGTTGTGGAACTATTAACCAAGGCAGTTAACCTCAGCATACACACATTGCTTGCAAATCTAGATTCACAGCTTGTTGTTATTCAACTTAACAGTCATTATTCGGTTCGAAACCCATGCATTTTGAGATTGTATTTACGTATTCGTTTGCTTGAAAGACATTTTGATTTCATCACATATCAACATTTACCAAGACGAATGAATACATTATCTGATCCAATAGCTAACATTGTGCTAGATAGACATTTGCGCAATTTATAAAACAACATCATATGTAAATAGACCCATGTAGAAAATAGATGTATATATATATATCGACTGTTTGAAATGTGTGCATCATAAAAAACCAAAAAATATATGTTTGTTTCATTTACATCGCAAGACAACATGTATCTCAAAAAATGTGCAGAAATAAAATCCTAAGTGCCTAATCGGCATGGTGCTCATGATAGCACGTCACAGCCCGTACCAACCGCCTCAGCAAGCGGTGGATATGACTTGGCACCCCTATATTGTGCCTCTGATAGGATCGAGGAACATCATCAAAACAAGCATAGTTCAGAATCCCATGGGTGATCCCCTCCAGGTTCTGTACTATCTCCTCGTCACTGCCCTCACCATGAGGATTGAAATCGCGAGGAGTTCGCATTGCTATCGGCAACATACCTGCAGGCCTCTCTGGGCCAACATCCGCATATGTGTAATATTAACTGTCAGAAAATGCATATATACCAAAAAATCATAAAACTCATGAAAATAAAAAATGAGTCTCACCCAGCTCTTCATCCCAATCCTCTCCCTCTAGGAGCAAGAGGTCTGGATCACCAATGGTCTGTACCACAGTAAGGCCAATCCTCCATGACAATCAGTTGTAGTTGGAGCCAATCAAAAAAATCTGGCCTCCAGGACATTTTTTGGCCGCCCCCTGCTCTAGGCATCAGTGCAGCCCATCGGGCCATTTGTGGTTCTCTGGGTGGTGTCATCGAGAAAATGACTTCCTGACGCTGGAATATGGGTAGTCGTTCCAAGAAGAACGATGCAAAAATGGATCCATACCCAAACTGTTTCAGTTTGGCCTTCTTGCATGTGGTTAGCTGTTGCTTGATGTTAATCGTCATGGCCTCTGCCCAGTTGAAAAGAGTCGGGTTCATGCACTCTAAGGCAAGAAGCAGTTGTGTCTTTATGGCCTCATGCGGTGCTTGCGATCCTACAGCCCGCATGATAGTGTGCAACACTAGTTTTAGTGTCAGATCAGGGATGGTTTGGATGTCAAATTTTCCACTCCCTGTTCCTTTTCATGCCCCTTGACACACCCTGTCAATCACCATTCCCATGATTTCCTCGAAAGGATGGGTACCAATAAAGATAGGGACTGAACCCCTACATGACAATCCAATGATAAAATACACATCATAGACTTTGAGTTCAAGTTCCTGATCCCGAAGCACAAAATTTTCTTGATCTTCATCCCAAATGCTTATCAATATTGAAGCAATTTTGGTTGAGCTCAGAGGCACGATGTTAGGAAGAATTTATTTATCCCACAGTCTTTGAGGGTGTTCATGCATCGTTCATTCTCCATGTCCAATTCATCCTCCTCAATGTGTTCTCTCTCTTTCCACTCAATCACCATTTTTTCTACTTGGTACTTGCACACATTGTTCATATAAACATAGTTAGTGTACTTGGGCATCGAAATTTGCAAACAAATGGTTGCATTTTTCTTAAATTTAGGCCAATTTTTGGGTTGCGCGGTTGGCGCGACCATTTCGCTAACAGTCACGCCAATGGGCGCGACCCCTATGTAAAAAGTGAGCGATTGGCGTGGGTTCATGCCCGAAAACCACGCCAACCATGATGCCATAGATTTTGCAAATCCCCCTCATTGGAAATCAAAATGAAAAATAAAGGTAATGAAATATAGCTTAAAATATGGCAAATTGTGTCGGCTCTTACCTGAGATTGACAGAATCAAGATTGGTTCACTGGATCACTCACAATTGTCGCCACAAGATTGCAAGGCAAATGGACCACTATTGCTCCACAAAGAGGTAAAAGTGAAAAGTAAATATTTTTTACCACTTATGGCATTTTATAACTTTTCGAAATATTAAATTAGGTTTTAAAACATATTTTTTGATTATTTCATGATATTATTTTCGAGGAATACGTTTTACACATGTCTTTTTGTGCAGCGACAGGTTTTCACATGGTTATGACGAAGAAACGAGTTGTATTTTATACTTTTTCGAACTCAGTAAAAACAAGGAAAATTCACTACTGGAGTCACCTTTCAGCTCTTTTCTAACTCTCTAAAACTGAAAATATTGCCGAGATACTTGTCGTTTTGAACTCGTTAAATGTTTGCGAAACAATATCTACCTAGTATACGATAACCCCTTTTTCAAGCTGGAATAGATTATTTATGAAAAAGGAATACCTTAGCCCATCACAACTAAGATGTTCTCTCAGATATTGTTTTCTACCTTTTCAGATCTGAGGGAATATTTATGAAAAGGGATTGCTGGAGTTTTCTTTTCTGCTTTCTTTTCAAACTCTCTAAACATGAAAAGACGCCGAGTTCTCCCTTTGTCAGACTCGTTAAAACTAATGACTCGGACTCCGTCATTATGATGTTACTCGAGTTCCTCCTTCCTAGGGCTCGTAAAATGTATTAGGTTGGATTTTTCCGAAGGACAAACTTACATCGCAAGCATATGATATCCCCTTCAAGCTTGTTTTCAAAAATAATTGGGGTACTCGCCAGAAATGGTGGGGGAAAATGCAACCAGATTGTAGTCATGTTGGCAGTATGTTGCTCTTGAACATGGCACTTGTTTGCATTCGTGTCGGGTTGGGGACATCTCACCTTGTCATTTGTTTTCCTCCATGTGTTTGTGAAATATCTTTTGACCTCTCATCTGCTCTTTGCCACGTCAAAATGACCTCAAATCTCTTGATGTCAAATACTGCCAAATCTAGTGTCGTGCTGCCGATATGTTCAAGATAAATTTGCCTCTGAATTTTTCAACCTCCCTCTGATTCTTTGTTGGTATCGATTTAAAAATATCATATTCCTCTATCTCGTATCGATGATGTGGGAATCATTATGGCCCACCTTCGATCATGTCACTTCCTGTCAACTTTAGCTCATTATCCAGGAAACTGATCTAGAGACTCCCTTCAGGTACCTTGGAGCCTGCATGCCTCAATGGTAGGTTCTTTGCATTTGACGCAAGGTTTACATCATTGGCCTTCGATCAGATGATTCTGTGGGTGTTCAACGCTAGATCATTATTCACATTCCGTGGATTATACCTCTTGTACCTTGAGGACCATTGTCATTACTGGTGGTTTCTCTCGTGTCTGTTAATAGCTCTCATTATTGGCTGGTAATTAGATGATTTTCTTGCATGTTCGACTTCAGATCACATATTCGCATGCTCGAATTTGTACTTTGTTCGGGTCAAGATGGAGTGCAAGACCCTAGGTTTTCTCTGATGAAATCTAGGCTGCGAATTCTTTGTGGATTACTATGACTTATTGCATGAATCTTCTGATTGGATGGCTGCAACCATACCTGAGTCTATTTGTTGATCCCTATTGTTGGATGGCTATGTCCATACCTCAGATATCACTTTTTATATACTCTATTATGGATGGCTGCGCCAATACCACATGTCATGTATTAGAAATATTAGTTGTATTTGTACTTGCAGGTCTTCTGACAGCAGTGTTTGGGTCGAACGCATTCTCATAAAGCATTTCACCCCTCCCTCTCTCTCGGACCTCATGCTTTAGGGGGCATCTTTTACACAAAATTTTGTCACCGCCCCTGCAATCCCTCGTCTTGCATATTGGAGGATCATTCTCGTGACCTGTGAGCAGTGTCATACTCTGCAAACACCTTCTTTGCATCCTTCTGCATAAGGACATCATTTCTCCTGTTGAACATTTCCTCAAAAAGCACACCAAAACCTATGTTTTGGCCTTGGCGTGGGTAGCCAGTTCACCGCTCGTACCAATGTGGTAAGATTGCACTAGAGCCTGCGCCACCTGGTGCTCTGTCTCTATGTAGTGCTTGCGCCAGCTGTTTTAGGAATGGTTTTTAACAAATAGAGGTAGAATTTTCCTTCTAACCACCTGAGGGATGAGTCACTGCAAGTGGTTAAGTTGATAAGCCACGGATCTCTGTCTTTAGGTAATGGTTTTTTTTACCTCCCATGGAACACTCCTTGAAGATAGGACTCCCATCCATGATTATAGGGATCTTAAACTCTCCCTCTTCCTCTATATAAACAATCCCTATCCCTTTATGAAAGCTAGGTGAACATGTAGTCAAGAAGCTGAACTTGAAGAAGAGTTACTATAGCTGAGTAATTGCTATTGAGAAGGTAGAACCAAGGAGAATTCCGTAGAGAGAGCCCCGTCCGAATTCCTGATGAGCCTTTGTGAGATGCACTCTACAGGAACCCTGTTGGAGGAGACCACAACGTCAAATCTTGGTTGTACTCTTCATTTCTTTCATTAATATATGTGACTATGGTGTTGGTTCTATCATTGTGTTATGTTGATTATTGATGCAATTGATTTAGTCTTCTTCGACTGATTGATAGTTGCGAATGTGAAATAGTATGTTGTATATCGTCATTGTTTCTTGTGTGTATGCAAGTATCCGAGCGTGAAAGCGAGTGGATTGTGATCTGTCAAACCAGGAGCGAGAGGCAGCCACTATTTTCGATGACAACAACAACATAGGATTTCTGGTAAGTCATCTATCGAATCTCTGTTCGTTCGTTAACTAGGAATCAATATTATAGCTTGTCTCGTTTGTGGCTAGACCCACTCTAGGGCTAGTGGGATCACCTATGTCCACAGAGGGGATTTACCTCACCAACACCCTGTGTTCAAACCCTCCATTAGCATATTTAGCTCTTTTTCCTCCGAACTGCAAGAAACACTTTTTCAAGTTTAGTTAGATCATGAATATTTGCATGGTTAGAAGCATGGTAGCATGGTAGATAGATTATAAGATCAGTAGAGTGCATTTAGCTGTTTGGCCAAGTTAAGTGTGGTTTAGAATTAGTTTCCTTTCTGCCATTTCTTTTCAACAAGTTAAATTAGTTTCCTTTCCTGTCATTTCTTTTCAACAATTTAGTTTAGTTTCCTTTTTGTCATTTACTTTCTGCAATTCATTTTAGTTCCATTGAAGTGTGACAGACTTCATTGAGAACCCCTAGAAGCAGCACCCTTTCATAGAGTGTGTTAGGGTCCTATAAATATAGGATTCATAATTTTGAATTGACTTTGATAAGTCTTGTAAATATGTACATACCTTGCTTTTTGCAAGTTGTTTTCCCATATTTTGAAAAAATGAAAAAATAATAAAAAGTCAAAAAGAGGGTGAAAGTCCTAAAAGAAAAATCAAAGGACTTAGAAAAATGTAGACCCCAAAAGAAAAAAGAGATAAAAATAAGACCTAAAAGTGAGCAAGTCCAAATGCCACTACTTTTACTTTACTGCAAGAATAATGATTGTGTGCAGAGTGTCAATAAATGCCATAATCCATGATCAATTAAACAGTTTAATCTTAAATTTTCATGCTTTCAATTTCATGTTTTAGATAGAGAATAAAGATTTGTCAAACAGTGTAAAATTGACAAATCAGTAAATAGGTAGAGAATAATGAGGAGCTCAAACTTTTAATCTGAGCCCTCGGATGAAATAAGGAAGATCTAGATAATTTTATGTTTTGAAAGAAAAATGTTTTAAGGTTGCAAGCCTAAATGCACCTACAAAATGAAGAAAAAATGTTAGAAATAAGTTGGGTAGGTAGAAAGCAGTTGGTAAATCATGTAATAATACATCATCGGGAAAAATCACTAATTTCCCCTCCCTATAAGTATTCAATATTCTAAGCTATCAATCAAACAGGCTTAGAGAATTTCTCTGACTTTTGTTGGGACTGGACCCAAAGCTCGATGACTGGTTAGTTAAAAATATTGAGTTCTTATGTTAACCAATATTTATCATCATTCACCCTTCATTCATACATTAAACCCCTTTTTCCTAAGTAAAGACACATTATTACTTAGTAGAATTTGTAACCCAATAATAATTAACTTCATCCCTTCAAAATCATTCATAAAACCCTCAAATTACATTTATCCTAAGTATTAGTGAAGTAAATATAAAAATGAGCAATGATATATTTTATACTTTACTTAGAGATAATATGTGTTTTTTTTCCCTTTTTCATATTAACTTTTAACCTATTTTTATTAAATCCCTAAAACTACACCTACCCGTAGATATTAATTCCCCTATATCTAAATAAACCCCAAAAAACCCACTATTATAAAGTTTAGACCATAGTTTAAATATCCCATGTGCACAAATAAACCCCACCCTACAAACCCCTTGGTCTAAACCTATCGTTATTGAAATACCCCACCCCTATAGTTTGAAAACTATTAAAAGTTTTGAAACTATATAATATATAATAACTGTGCCTGCATATAAAATTTAAAACATTTTACAAATGTTTTAAAATAAAACATTTCCCCCCTGCCATCGTATAAACCCAAGTTTTGAATTAAACCAATGTCTATTCCTAAGGTTCAAAAACCATTGCTGCATAACATAGCCCAGTCCCACCTTTCAATCCAGCACAGCTCTCGAAATGATCTCCACCATTCGCATACAACTCTCAAATCTGCAGAGGACGATATTGCGTCCAACCCTTCAAATGCCATATCCGCATGAAATGGGCGGTTTCACCCATTCCTCTCTCCTATACGTGGCCCCTCCTCATTGGATCACATTCATTAAGGTTAAAACCACTTACCACCAGAAGCCTGTGCAATAACCACTGGTTTTAAAAATCCTTTACATTCCAAAACCACTCTCCCATTGGACAAGACCTGCATTCAATGCAATTGATATGTTTTGATAAAACCTTTGGTAAAGCTTTTATTCATTTATCTTTTGCTTTTAACCACTGCATTGCTTCTCCTGACTATATAAACTCTGTTAAAGCCCCTGGTTTCCATTTTTATGCCCAAAACCTCTGAAATTTACCAAAGTACACCCATGAAGACTGTTGAGGAGTTGCTCCTTGCTCCAGATAAACTGCTGAAGCCATCAATTTGACCAGAGACTATAAAGACCCTTTCAAAGCCAATACCTGCATTAAAATAGGTATTTTTCTGAGATTTAAACCTGCAACCAAGTTGAAAAAACCTTGTTTAAAGAAAGAAAATACATTTAAATTAAAAAAAATCAATAAAGAAAACTGCCTAAAAGTCCCAAAAACAGGCCAAACTCTGGAAAGTTTTTCCCAAAAACCTTGTTTCTATGTTGCACACTATTTCAAGGAAATTTATGAGTTTTTCAGTTTAATAGCCCATTTCAGGCTCTAAAATAAGCTAGAAAGCCTCTACGGATACCCTGAAGCCCTATTTCTCAGTCAAATACTCAGGAAACCCCTGTTTTCTGTTTTAAACCAACTCTCAAGCCTCTAAACCTCTTTGACAGGCCTAATTGAGCATAAAACCCAAAGAAAAGCCTATACTTTGCCAAATTTTCCCATTTAAATCTCTGCTAAAAGTAAATTACTTCTGCAAATTGTCTAAACTTGCAGAAGTAGCCAAAATGACAAAAAATCTAAGTTATAGAAATCCTAAAGGTTCCAAAGTGCCAAAATCAAATCCAGTACTATGACCACTTAAAGCCATTATCACCTCCCTACAACTAGGGTTTCATTAACAATTATTTTGCTCTGCAGGTCATTAGCAAAAGGAGAATTTGCATAAAACAATCTAAATGCTAGTTAAAGATCTGTTTTACTCCAAAAATTCAAAAAGAAATGAATTTTAAATGATATTCCTAGAACAAGAAGATTTCACACAGTAAACAAAGTAGTAATAGTTTGCAGTGAAAACAGAGACAGTTAAAGTGTATCAGATGAAAGTCATAGTAAAGGTTGAAACAAATTTACAGAGCAGTCAAGGTAAAACAGTAAAAGTAAAACATGGAGGTAGTAAATGGTAAATAAATATGAAAATAATTTCAACAAAATTGAATTTTATCCATAGTGAAAGTAAAAACAGTTAAAAGAAAAATAAGGTTAAAAGATGAAAACAGAGCAAGAAGGGACATTTTTGCAGAAATTTCATGTTTAAGCCATAGTTTTGCAGAAACTATTGTGGACAATACAAGATGAATTTTCCAAAATGGAAGGAGGTTTATGTTCCTAAGATTTCCAGCTACAAAAACCTCACTCACTTTTCTAACAACCATTATGGGTTTGGAAATATTAAACAATATTTGAAAGCACGTTTTGCAAAAAATGCCTGTTAAGTCATCATTTTGCAGAGATGATTGTGGCCAATAAGAAATACATATTATAAAATTTAAGGAGGTTTTGTTCCTAAGAGACCCATCTACAAAAACCTATCTCAATTGTTTCACAGGTATTACAGAATGAGAGATACATGCACATATTTACAATCTATGTTTCAGACTGTATAAAACTCTGTTTTACACATCGTTTTGCAGAGCCTTCTGTGAACAGCCGGAGAAGAATTTTAGGGAACTGAGAGAGGTTTATCTCAAAAACATATGTATCGACAATAACCTCTTTCAAATTTTACATATCTATTTCGGATTGATAAATACAAAGGTATCATTGGACCCCAAGTTTGCAGAATTGCTGGAGTAGAATGCAGAAAGAAAGGAGACAATTAGTGACTTGGATGCCTCATCATCAACTAAGAGTTGAGATAAAATTCGAATTCTCCTCTTTCTCATCACCTATCCATAAAAAATAATGGCAAATAGATGAATTAGTTTTGAGTGTCCTTTACTTAAGTTCTATTTATGTGAAATAGTTTGAGATATTTGTAAACCAATCTTCATATTTTTTTCAAGATATTTTGGTTTAGAAATTGTATAAATACTTCATCCTTAGAATTATTTTGTGTGGAATAAAATTGTTGGATATTACTATAGATATTTTTTTGACTTGAAGGCTTTGAGTTTCGATTTTTAGTAGCAGACTGGATCAACTATTTGGCATCATACTTCAGGATCCCTGTGATAAGCTATCTGGAGTGAAGTACTCTCTAAAACTTGTCATTGTTATTCTTATTCGTTACATATATACATCTGTGTTTTAATTCTAAATCTGAATGTATAACTAGGAGTATTACTATAAGACATGTTAATAGCACCCTGTTTTTAACTAGTTATCATTTCTTTGTTTTCTTTTGATTTCCTGTGTAGGGAACCCTTAATTGCTCCCTCTCCCGTTTGACCTCTATCTACTACTTCCCTTTTCCGGATCAAAGGATCCTTAAGTTCCCTTTATCCCGATCATACCACCTCACAAAACCAATTTTCCAAGATGTCCAAGGGTTATCTATCTTGCCCTGAAGACATTTGATCTTTTAGGCCTTGATCCTAGTTTTGTTAGCTTGACTTAGACTCCATAGCCCAATGGACGAATAGATTTCCCTCTATCTATCCCTCCAAGTGAAATTTTCCTACCAAATATAACAAAACCAAACCAAAATTTCACTTTCATAACTAGCCTAATATTCACAAATTAAAACAAAGTTAAACTTTAAAGAGAGAGCCCTCTCTGAACTCTAGGAAGGCTAGATCCTAGAGTTTGAAGTAGGTTTGTGGTTACCTCGGTGAGTTCTCTCTTGAACCTGGAGAAATTACTAAGTGATAACATAATGGCGACTCCGCTGGGGAAGATTAACATTTTATTTAGAAATATTTTACAAGTTTAGATCTGATCTATGATGGTGGACATTGATCAGACACACAAAGGTTAAAATCATCCACCTGGTGACTCCAACTCCAAATAAATTTTAAAAAATAAAATCTAAGACTCCATTGGTAAAAGGATATAGCTTGGTTGTATAGATATAGTGGCCCTTCTTTATGACTAATTTACAAGATGACCCAAGAATAAAACGCAGGTATTCTCCCATGAGCAGAGATCACATACCTGGATTTCCACACAAACTACCAAAGGTAAATTGGGATAAAAATCTTCCTTGTTTCAAGATGATAATATTGATGATCCTTAGTTACATCTCATTAAATTTCATATACACTCATGGAGATTGAAGTGTGACTGGCATGAGGATTGCCTCATGAAGTTATTCATGGCAACCTTAGAAGGACAAGCAAGGGAATGGTATGAAGCTCTCAAACCTGCTAGTTTATTTTCTTTAAAGTATTTTCACAAGGTATTTTATGAGCATTATAAAGAAGATTTTCCATCTTTATCATTAGCTGAAAATTGTTGTGATCAAGTTGAAGATATCATACATTACCTTAAAAATATTGATGAAGATTTAGGAAATTGGAATCCTAAAGATTTATTAGAAGAAGTCCATAACTTTCATTCTCAAATTAAGTGTCATGATAATCAAGAGGAGTTAATCAAAGATGAAATAGATCAGGAGATAAATCAAGATCCACAAAGCCTCTTTGTAGTAACAAATGATGTTTTATATAATGTTTTGAATGAAGTTAAAGAAAATATTCAACCTCATGATCAATTTTTACATAAGAGAAAAAACAATTGTTATTCAAAGCTAAAAATTCAAAGATTCCCACCCCCCCTCACCGAAGAAGAAATCAATTTTCTTCTAAACATGCAACCATCCTCAAAATGTTTATATAATGAAGAAATTGTTTCTACTTATTTTAACGTTGATGTAAGTACTAAATTTTTTATCCATGAAGAGACAGAAGAACAGGTTGATGCTCATGTTGTTCTACCTTTCTAGAAAGGCCCATTTTGTGATAGTACTCCTATGGAGCAAAATGATGACCTTAAAATAGAATGACACCAATCTAATCAAGATATATTAGGATTACTGGAAAAGAAATCTACTGATCTAATGTGTATAATTGATGACATTCCTTCTTCTGAAGATTTTCCTAAGTATGATCAATATGACGATAATTATGTTCTCCAAATTCAAGCTAACTTCACAGAGAAATCACTAGCTAGTTTGTGGGATGAGGAAGTTCATTTTCAGCATCTTAAATACAATGATCAGACAATACACATCAAATATGGGAGTGAAGAATAAAGTTGAAATTTTTTGAAAGAAAGTTCTATACCATTATGCTCTAAAGAATTTCAGTTTTTAAAAGATGAACAACCCTTAGAAATCTATGAAACTCCATTAAAACGCATATATAAATTGCAACAATCTTTCAAATTTTTTCATGATCCAATAGCAGATATTTTGGATAATGAATGCATTCAAAGTCATTCTTCATTTATTGACTATGAGCTTGAAGATCAAGATGATAAAAATTTCCTCAAACAAACATTTTCATTAGTAGAAATATCATCACAAAGCTTATCTGAAAATCTGAAAGTATCTCAAAACAATCATAGGTTGATTTTGCAAGGAAATAAAGTTAAAAATGAAAATTTAGTCTCATGGCATAGAGGTCATCTAGAACAGATGTACAGTTATTTAGATCAGTTAAACATTGGTGTATATACCTTGGAAGATCCTTTTAAAAATTTTCTAGAGTCAACAAAGGAAATCAAGTATTTCCTTATTCTCTCATTTGTTGACAAGTTTCTAATAGGTTGCAGAATTACATCTTTGACAATCAACAAGCACATGCAAGAAAATCTATCAAAGAACATAATGCTTGAATGGTTGCATTGGCTATTTCATTTTACCTAACCAGTAGTTGGACATCTAATTAGAGTAAGTAGGTAGGATTTCATCTCATTTCAGTTTTTAGTTTTCAGCCAAGGAAAAGGCCCTAATATATTAATGATATAGTAGTTTGGTTTGAAGGTTGCATCACCTTTTTTTATTCTCAGATCAGATTTCAGTTTGCAGAAAAGGAAGTAAATTCAGTCCAAGAGTTTTAGTCACAAATATTTTATAACAAAGAAAATGCATGTTTGGGATTAGCTCAAAGGATCAGGCTACTAGTCAACGATGTTCTTGACATCTCACCAGGAGATGCCATCTCCATGTGAAGCTGCTATTAGGGTCCTATAAATATAGGATTCATAATTTTGAATTGACTTTGATAAGTCTTGTAAATATGTACTACCTTTCTTTCTGTAAGTTGTTTTCCCATATTTTGAAAAAATGAAAAAATAATAAAAAGTAAAAAAGAGGGTGAAAGTCCTAAAATAAAAATCAAAGGACTTAGAAAAATGTAAACCCCAAAAGAAAAAAGAGATAAAAATAAGACCTGAAAGTGAGTAAGTCCAAATTCCACTACTTTTACTTTACTGCAAGAATAATGATTATGTGCAGAGTGTCAATAAATGCCATAATCCATGATCAATTAAACAGTTTAATCTTAAATTTTCATGCTTTTAATTTCATGTTTTAGATAGAGAATAAAGATTTGTCAGACAGTTTAATCTTGAAAAATCAGTAGATAGGTAGAGAATAATGAGGAGCTCAAAATTTTAATCTGAGCCCTCGGATGAAATAAGGTAGATCTAGATAATTTTATGTTTTGAAAGAAAAATATTTTAAGGTTGCAAGCCTAAATGCACCTACAAAATGAAGAAAAAATATTATAAATAAGCTAGGTAGGTAGAAAGAAGCTGGGAAATCATGTAATAATACATCATCAGGCAAAATCACTAATTTCCCATCCTCTATAAGTATTCAGTATTCTAAGCTATCATTCAAACAGGCTCAGAGCATTTCTCTGACTTTTGTTGGGACCGGACCTAAGGCTCGATGACTGGTTAGTTAAAAATATTGAGTTCTTATGTTAACCCATATTTATCATCTTTCACCCTTCATTAATACATTAAAACCCCTTTTTCCTAAGTAAAGACACATTCTTACTTAGAAAAATTTGTAACCCTAAAATAATTAACTTCATCCCTTCAAAATCATTTCATAAAACCCTCAAATTACATTTATCCTAAGTATTAGTGAAGTAAATATAAAAATGAGCAATGCTATATTTTTATACTTAGAGATAATATGTGTTTTGTTTGCCTTTTTCATATTAACTTTTAACCGATTTTTATTAAATCCCTAAAACTACACCTACCCGTAGATATTAATTCCCCTATATCTAAATAAACCCCATAATACCCACTATTATAAAGTTTAGACCATATTTTAAATATCCCATGTGCACAAATAAACCTCACCCTACAAATCCCTTGGTCTAAACCTATCGTTATTGAAATGACCTGCCCCTATAGTTTGAAAAATATTAAAAGGTTTAAAACTATATAATATATAATAACTGCGCCCGCATATAAAATTTAAAACATTTTACAAATGTTTTAAAATAAAATTCCCCCCTGCCATCGTATAAACCCAAGTTTTGAATTAAACCAAGGTCTATTCATAAGGTTCAAAAACCATTATCGCATAACATAGCTAGGTCCCACCTTTCAATCCAGCATAGCTCCCGAAATGATCTCCACCATTCGCATCCAACTCTCAAATCTGACAGTCGGAGGATGATATCATGTGAAAAACATACCTGACCCTTCAAACGCCATATCCACGCAAAATGGGCGGTTTCACCCATTCCTCTCTCCTCTACGTGGCACCTCCTCATTAGATCATGTTCATTAAGGTTAAAACCACTTACCACCAGAAGCTTGCGTGATAACCACCGGTTTTAAAAATTATTTACATTTCAAAACCACTCTCCCGCCGGACAAGACCTACATTCAACGCAATTGATATGTTTTGATAAAACCTTTGGTAAATCTTTTATTCATTTATCTTTCGTGTTTAACAACTGCATTGCTTCTCCCGACTGTATAAACTCTGTTAAATCCCCTGGTTTCCATTTTTATGCCCAAAAACTCTGAAATTTACCAAATTACACCCATGAGGACTGTTGAGGAGCTACACCTTGCTCCAGATAAACTGCTGAAGCCATCAATTTGACCAGAAACTCTAAAGACCCTTTCAAAGCCGATACTTGCATTAAAAAATGTATTTTTCTGAGATTTAAACCTACAACCAAGTTGAAAAAACCTTGTTTAAAGAAAGCAAATACATTTAAATTAAAAAAATCAATAAAGAAAACTGCCTAAAAGTCCCAAAAACAGGCTAAACTTTGGCAAACTTTTCCTAGAAACCCTATTTCTCTGCTGCGCGCTATTTCAAGGAAATTTATGAGTTTTTCACAGTTTAATAGTCCATTTCAAGCTCTAAAATAAGCCATAAAGCCTCTGAATGTACCCTGAAGCCCTATTTCTCAGTCAAATACTCAGGAAACCCCTGTTTTCCATTTTAAACCAACTCTCAAGCCTCTAAACCTCTTTGACAGGCCTAATTGAACATAAAACCCAAAGAAAAGCCTATACTTTGCCAAATTTGTCCATTTAAATCTCTGCTAAAAGTAAATTACTTCTGCAAACTCTCTAAACTTGTAGAAGTAGCCAAAATGCCAAAAAAGTAGAGTTCTAGAAATCCTGAAGGTTGCAAAGTGCCAAAATCAAATCAAGTACTGTGACCACTTAAAGCCATTATCACCTCCCTACAGCCAGGGTTTCATTAACAATTATTTTGTTTTGCAAGTCATTAGCTAAAGGAGAATTTGGATAAAACAATCAAAATACTAGTTAAAGATCTGTTTTACTCCAAAAGTTTACAAAGAAATTAATTTTAAATGATATTCCTAGAACAAGAAGATTTCACACAGTAAACAGAGCAGTAACAGTTTGCAGTGAAAACAGAGACAGTTAAAGTGTATCAGATGAAAGTCAGAGTAAAGGTTAAAACAAAGTTACAGATAAGTCAAGGTAAAATAGTAAAAGTAAAACATGGAGGCAGTAAATGGTAAATAAAGATGAAAATAATTTCAATAACAATGAAGTTTATCCAAAGTGAAAGTAAAAACAATTAAAAGAACAGTAAGGTTAAAAGATGAAAACAGAGCAAGAAGGGATATTTTTGCAGAAATTTCATGTTTAAGTCATAGTATTGCAGAAAATATTTTGGACAATTCAAGATGCATTTTGCAGACTTGAAGGAATTTTATGTTCCTAATATTTCCAACTACAAAAACCTCTCTCACTTTTCTAACAATCATTATGGGTTTGGAAATATTAAAGAATATTTGAAAGCACTTTTTGCATAACATTCCTGTTAAGTCATCATTTTGCAGAGCATATTGTGGCCAATAAGAAATAAATCTTACAAAAACTAAGGAGGTTTTTGTTCCTAAGAGACCCATATACAAAAACCTATCTCACGTTTTGCACAGGTATTACAGACTGAGAAATACGTGCACATATTTACAACCTATTTTTCAGACTGTGGAAAACTATGTTTTACACATCCTTTTTCAAAGCCTATTGTGAACCGCTGGACAAGAATTTTAGGAAACTGAGAGAGGTTTATCTCAAAAACATATTTATCTACAATAACCTCTTTCAATTTTTACATATCTATTTCGGATTGAGAAATAAAAAGATATCATTGAACCCAAAGTTTGCAGAATTGCTGGAGAAAAATGCACAAAGAAAGGAGATAGTTAGTGACTTGGATGCCTCATCATCAACTAAGAGTTGAGATAAAATTTGAATTATCCTATTTTTCATCACTTATCCATAAAAAATAATGAAAAATAGTGCCAAATAGATGCATTATTTTTTAGTGTCTTTTACTTAAGTTCTATTTATGTAAAACAGTTTGAGATATTTGTAAACCAATCTTGATATTTTTTCAAGATATTTTAGTTTAGAAATTGTATAAATACTTCATCCTTAGAATTATTTTGTGTGGAATAAAATTGTCGGAGATTACTATAGATATTTTTTTGACTTGAAGGCTTTGAGTTTCGATTTTAAGTAGCAAACTGGATCAACTATTTGGCATAATACTTCAGGATCCCTGCGATAAGCTATCTGGAGAGAAGTACTCTCTAAAACTTGTCATTGTTATTCTTCTTTGTTACATGTATAAATCTGTGTTTTAATTCTAAATCTAAATGTATAACTAGGAGTATTACTACAGGACATGTTAATAGCACCCTGTTTTTAACTAGTTATCATTTCTTTGTTTTCTTCTGATTTCTGGTGTAGGGAACCCTTAATTTCTCCCTCTCCCGTTTGACCTATATCTACTACTTCCATTTTCCGAATCAAAGGATCCTTAAGTGCCCTTTCTTCCGATCATACCACCTCACAAAACCAATTTTCCAAGATCTCCAAGGGTTATCTATATTTCCCTCAAGACATTGGACATTTTAGGCCTTGATCCCAGTTTTTTTAGCTTGACTTAGACTCCATAGCCTAATGGAAATTTAGATTTCCCTCTATCTATCACTCCAAGTGAAATTTTCCCACCAAATCCAAAAAAACCAAACCAAAATTTCACTTCCATAACTAGCCTGATATTCAAAAATTAAAACAAAGTTAAAATTTAAAGAGAGAGCCCTCTATGAACCCTAGGAAGGCTAGATCCTAGAGTTTGAAGTAGGTTTGTGGTTACCTCAGTGAGTTCTCTCTTGAACCTAGAGAAATTACTGAGTGATAACAGAGCAGAAGAGGATGACATGAGTAGAATGCATCTTTTGTGTATATAAAACTGTCACTCCAAGTTTGTATGAACCTCGGGTAAAGTAGGGCAACCCCTAGGAGTTGCAGCACTCTTGGTGTAATACCAGGGCTCACCACTTTTTGGCGTTGTTGTTGGGGAGGTGTCTAGAAGATGCTTTGATTATGTTTTAGCAATATTTTCTTCTTTCCTTTTTCATGTTGTTTTCGAAATATTGAAAAAAAAATATGATTTTCATGCCTCATAGGAGTAGGGATACCCATAATTTAAAAACAAAAATACTTCTCCAATACCAAATCCTCCCATTTGACCACATGGTGTTGAATCTCTAATTAAACTGAGAGGGGGGGTGTGAATCAGTTTAATACATTCCTGATCTTTTAAACTTTTCAATAAACTTATTTACACCTTTATTTCAAACTCTATTAGAAGTGAGAGTAATCTTAGAATGTAATCTGAAAGTATTAGTTTAATATAGCAGTAGACTTAATTTGAGAGCAGCAGGTATTAAGCAAATGATACATATCAGATCAATACATAAATATCATGCACAGAGACACCAGATATAAGTGGAAACCCATAAAGGAAGAAAACCACATCTTATTATTGTTGTGATGCAAAGGCAAGCTCCAACTCCCTCTCACCACTGTTTTTCTGCAGGCACCAACCTACAGGAGGCTCCTACCTCAATTCTGCAAGCTACAACTTGCAAGGAAGCACCAACTCCCTTCAGTTTTCTACAGGCACCAACCTACAAGAGGCTCCAACCTCAGTTAGCTACAACTGACGACTATCAAGCTGCAACTTGATAGGGAAGTTCCAACTTCCTCAATTTATCAAACTGAAAGTTTGCTGATTTACCTCAGATATCAGCCTTGCTCTGTAGCTTCTCCTTCTGTTCTACTTTTCTTAATCTTCTCTGTCTTACTCTTCTATATTCTGCCTTCTCTCGATTTACTCTCTCTTCATTTAAAAAAAAAACTCTCTCTCCATATCAAGATGATATTATTTATAGATTTCCTCACATGACTGTTTGTATTCTGCTTGGAATTCGAAATGGAAAGTCATGTCTCTTTGCCTTCTGCCTTCTCACTCCTTTTATCAGCTTACTCAGAAATTATAACTGTAGGTGTCAATTTGAACATTACAGTGGGAGTTTTTTTTCTCTCGGAGACTTGCCAATCCATCACAAACAATAAAAACAATTAAACCATTTACATTCGAATTACAATGTGAATTCCAGCTCAACTCATTTAGTCTTTTGAATTGGTACGCATTTGTCTTTTCTTTGGCTGTCTTTGTCTTTTCTGTGACTGTGTTTTATCTCCTTTCGGCTCTGTTTGCTCTTTTGTCCTCTGTTGTGGTGTAACTGCTGCATACTTGTAATTGTGCCTTTTATATCCACTGACTGTAAATCTGGAGGGATTCCAACACTTTTCATGCCACGAGTGTCTTGTTGATGTGGAACATTCCGCAAGCGGAACGGACATATATCACAGTCGTATATTAATAATCGCCCTCCCGTTAAGTTGAGGCCCGTGGGTCTACAGACCGCGCGACATATTTTAATATAACCGCAACCATGTTTTATATATCTAACAACACCCTTTTAATATAACTGCTGGGCAGTTTCAACCAACGTGTATCATATCCATGGTCTGTTTATAATACAACACTTTAATAATGTCGCCCTCTCTTCAATGTAGTATTTTACATAAACTCCTTTCTTTTCACTTTAATGTATCTGAACCCTTTCTCATGTAACTTCCGGCGATATATTAATAGACCCATTTAACATAGGAAACAACCTTTCGGGCCACCTTGTCATGCTTTCCGATGCACTGACTCTCCTCCGATTGCGATTGATCGCTCCTGCTGTGATTACGATTGATCACAATCACAAACTTTGTTTGCATGTCTGTTGTTTAACTCCTATGCGATTGAATCATTGCAATCTCCGATTACGATAACTATTCCTGCGATTGTTCCGATTGCGATTGTTTAACTCCGTCAGCGATTCTCCGCTTGATCGCAATCGCAACTTTGAGTTGCAAGTCCCGCTGCTTTGTTTACAACCGATGTGATTGGGAAGGGGTCCCACCATATAAAACTTCGTTTTGTGCACTCCATAATATATACCTTGGACCTTTGGTTATATCCTTCGGGCTTCATTGTATTTGAAAATTCTCTGTTTATTTAAGTTCCGAGATTTATCAATTGCGGTTTATAGACCCATCGGGTCCGGATTCTCATCGCAATCGCAATTTCCTGTGGGTTACATATTACGCTGCTCTTGTGATCTCCGATTGCGATTGGGTGAGGGGTCCCACCTTATAAGCCATTTCGTTTTGATAGAAACTTTGTTTATATATATATAAAGCGCTCCGCTTGTATATAACTGTTATATATATATTTTGCCGCTGGAGTGAAGCGATTCCCGGAATTATGTTTGTATATGTTATATGTGCTCCGCTTGCATATAACTGATATATATGTTTATATATTTTGCCGCTGGAGTGAAGCGATTCCCGGAATAATGTTTTTATAAGTTATATGTATAATGCCGGTTGGAGAGTGCGATTCCTGGAATTTTATAACGGTTCTGCTTCTGCCTCTGCCTCTGCTGCTCCTGTCGCTCTGCCTCTGCCTCTATTGATGAGATAACGGCTCTGCTTCTGCCTCTGCCTCTGCTGCTCCTGTCGCTCTGCCTCTGCCTCTATTATATTCGTTTCCTCTGCCTTCATTTGCTTCTTTGCTGCCTCTTTGCTTGAGCGCTGCCTCCTTTGCTTGAGCGCTGCCTCCTTTGCCATCAATGACAATATTTCCAACAGTCTCCCCCTTTGGCATTGATGGCAATCCACTTTCTCTGTTTGCTTTCTCTTTCTCTTGTTGCTTGCTCTTCCTGTTTGCCTACTCTTCCTCCTGTTGTTTGTTCTTCCTCCCCCTTTGACATCAATGGCAAAGGACGACGCCTCATCTCTCTGTATGGGTTTTGTCGTTGCATTTCCTTTCTCTAAGTGATGTATGAAACTTGTTGAGAGAACACTTTGGTATAGTGAGCCGATATATGTTTTATAGTTGTGTTTCATTTGTAGTGCCTGTAATATGCATTTTACGATTGAAAGGTTCTTGTTGCTTCTGAATGCTGATACAATATTGATAATGCTAATCCTGTGGACTTGTTTTATGCTTATCTTGCTGGTTGTTCTCCCCCTGGAATGATATCTTCGTTTTGTTCTCCCCCTGAGACTGTACTTTCTCTTCATGTTAGAGAATAGTATCTACAGATACTACCCCTAGTTTGTCTCTCAAGTATTCGAATGGTTCTCTGGCAAGTGGTTTGGTAAATATATCTGCTATCTGTTCTTTCGTTGATACATAGTCCAGTTTAACTATCTTTTGAGCCACTTGTTCTCGGAGAAAATGATACTTGATTGGTATATGTTTAGTTTTTGAATGAAGCACGGGATTTTTAGATATACTTATAGCACTTGTATTATCACATTTGATTGAGATAGGTTCATTAATGCTTACCTTCATGTCTTGAAGTGTCTGCTTCATCCACATGACTTGTGTGCAACATGCTGCTGCTGCTATATATTCTGCTTCAGCTGTAGAGAGAGAGATGGATGTTTGTTTCTTGCTTAGCCATGCCACCAGACTTTCTCCTAGATAGAATGCACCTCCACTTGTACTCTTCCTATCATCCACACAGCTGGCCCAATCTGCATCTGTGTATGTTGTCAAGGTGAAGCTTTTTCCTTTAGGATACCAAAGCCCATACTGTGCAGTTCCTTGTAGATATCTGAGTATTCTTTTTACTGCCAGAAGATGGTTTTGTTTTGGTGCTGCTTGATATCTTGCCACTAGTCCTACTGCTAGCAAGATGTCTGGTCTTGAGGCTATCAAGTACAGCAGGCTTCCTATCATGGATTTGTAGAGTTTTTGATCTACATCTGTAGACCTATCATCAGCACACAACTTGCATCCTGTGATCATGGGGGTTGTCATTGGTTTGCAGTCCTCCATTTTGAATTTTTTCAGCATTTCTTTTAAGTATTTTTCTTGAGAAATGAATGTGCCTGTGTTCTTTTGCTGAATTTGCAGTCCCAAGTAGAAACTGAGTTCTCCAATCACAGACATTTCAAACTCTGTTTTCATCTCATCAGCAAACCCTTTTGCTAGTTCATCTTTGTTGCTTCCAAACATAATGTCATCAACATATACAACAACAATTAGGAGTTCATTTTCATGCGTTTTTATGTATAGATTGCTGTCTACTCCACCTCTCTTAAAACCCTGTTTTTGCAAATATTTGTCCAGTCTTGAGTACCAAGCACGAGGAGCCTGTTTCAGTCCATATAGGGCCTTCTTCAGTCTGCACACATAGTCTTCTTTGTCTGTCAATGAGAAGCCTTTTGGTTGTTCCATGTACACTTCTTCTTCTAGATCTCCATTAAGAAAAGCAGACTTTACATCCATTTGATATACCTTGAAGTCTTTATAGCATGCAAATGCCAGGAACATTCTGATAGCTTCCATTCTAGCTACAGGGGCAAATGTTTCATCATAATAAAGTCCTTCTATTTGTGAGTATCCTTTGCAGACCAGCCTTGCTTTATTCCTGATTACCTGTCCTTGCTCATTCATTTTGTTTTTGAATACCCATTTTTAACCAATGATATTTTTCTCAATAGGTCTAGGAACTAGTTCCCAGGTATTATTCTTCTCAATTTGGTCCAATTCTTCATTCATTGCTTTTACCCAATACTTGTCCTTGCTGGCTTCTTCAAATTTCTTTGGCTCTATTTGTGATAACATGGCTATGTATACTTCTTATGTTTGTTCTGTTAGCTGCCTTCTTGTCTGGACTCCTACTTTCTTGTCTCCTATGATCTGATCTTCAGGATGATTCTTCTGAGTGTATCTTGAGGGGGTTTTCGAGCTCAGCTCTGCATTATCTATTGTCTTGCTTGTTTCATCATCATCCTTGTCTTCCTCTTCATGGTTGTCTGATGGACTGCAGCAGTCTGTATTTCTTGTATTGTTTGGAAGTTCTTCATCAAATATCACATCAATACTTTCAACTATCTTCCGAAGGATCTTTTTGTAGCACCTGTACCCTTTGCTTTTGGAAGCATATCCTAGAAAAATCCCTTCATCTGCTCTTGCATCAAATTTCCAAGGTTTTCATCATTATTCTTTATGTAACACTTGCTACCAAAGACTCTGAAATGTTTTATTGAAGCTGGCTTTCCATGCCATAGTTCATATGGGGTCTTGTCACTGCTTGGCCTTAAGTGAGCTTTATTAAGGATATGTACTGCTGTGTGTACTGCTTCTGCCCAGAAGGTTTGAGCAATATTATTCTCTTGCATCATAGCTCTTGCTATTTGTTGTACAGACCTGTTTTGTCTCTCTGCTACTCCATTCTGTTGAGGTGTCCCTGCAATAGTAAATTGTTGCTTTATTCCATGTTCATTACATAGGTTTGCAAAGTCATAATCTGTGAATTCTCCTCCTCTGTCTGATCTGATACATTTCAACTTGCATCCAGTTTGATTTTCTGCTAATGCTCTGAATATCTTAAATTTTTCCAATGCTTCTGATTTATTTTTGAGAAAGGCAACCCATGTCATTCTGGAGAAGTCATCTATTATCGGCATGAAATAGGATTCTCCACTTGGTGTTCTAGTTCTAGCAGGACCACACAGGTCCATGTGCACAAGCTGGAGTGGTCTTCTTGTTGACAACTCCTCTTTAGATTTAAAGGATGTGCGAGTCTGTTTCCCTAATTGACAAGATTTGCATATAGTACTTGAAGGCCTTTTTATTTCTGGCATGTCTTTGACAGCTTTCTTCTTGCTCAATTTGATGATATGGTCAATGCTGAGATGTCCCAATCTCCTATGCCACAACCATGACTCCTCAAGTTTGCTAAGATGGCAGGCTTCATCTTCCTCTTTCACTATGTAGACATTGTTCTCTGTTCGAACACCTTTGAGCAGAGTCTTTCCTGTTGTGCTTGACCTGACTACACAATCTTGTGCTCTAAAAAGAACTTCACAGCCTTTGTCACACATCTGACTGACACTCAGTAAATTTGCTTTCAATCCATCCACAAATAGTACCTCTTGGGCTTTTCCTCTGCCATTGTCTATGCTGACTGAGCCTTTTCCCTTGATCTTTCCTGATTTATCATTACCAAAAATAACATTTCCAGATTTCTTTTCATCAAGAGTTATAAACTTGCTTCTGTCTCCAGTCATGTGTTTGGAGCAGCCACTATCCAAGTACCACTGGCTTTTCAGATTTTGAGCAGTTAGAGCCAGGTCACAGTTATTCACCTTCTTTATCCACTGGAGGCCCCCTTTTGAACATTTGATTATAGTTTTTGCAGAATTGTGAGCATGAAAAAAATTGCTTTGACTCATCAACCTCCTTGAGGTATTGAACATCAGTCTTTGTCTATACTTTCTACATTCAATAATTTTATGGCCAAATTCCTTACAATAAAAACAATAACCATAGAAATTATTTGCATTCCTGATGTAAGGTTGTTTTCTCCATTTGTTTGTTTGAGATAGCCTCTTCACTGTTTGCATATTTTGCAGGTCTGAATTACTCTTCCTTGCATAACAATATGTAGCAATGTGTCCTAGCTTGTGGCAGACATAGCAGGTGGCATTCTTCATAGGGGGGGAGAATTTCCTCTGATGACTTCCAAATTTGATATACTTAGGGGCATATGATTCTTTTTCTGCCATCTTAGTATTCATTATATTCTTTGTTACTAGAGGTTTCTTCTACTCTTTGTCTCTCTTATTGCAAATTTCTTCTTTTGTTGGAATTATTTGAGCTACTTCCTCATCCTTCTTTGCTTTTACAAAAATAATCTCTTTGTCAACCTTTTCTTTTCCTTTACTTGATTCTCCTTCGTAGCCTATTCTAGTCTTTATCATAGGGGATCTTTGAGCAACCAAAATTTCATTCAACTTAATAGAGCTTGTTGTTTGAGAAGGGTATATAGAAACTTTCTGTTGAGCATTTTCTAATTTCTTTCTCAGACACAGAATTTCTTCTTCCAGCCTCTCTTGTTCTTGGGTTTTATCCTTGATTTGCTGAAGTAACATATCTTCTATCTTCTTGGCTTCTTCAAGCCTTACCTTCAGCAGCATGAGGACTTCTGAATTTTGTTCTTCTTTAACACATTTGAGGAGAATATATTTTTGTTTTCTGCATTTTAGTTTTAGTCTCTCAATCTCCTCCAGAGCACTTCTTAGCTCCCCCTCAAGATCGACTTCCCCTTCTTCTTCTTCTTCTAGCAAGAGTCCTTCAGGATCTTCTATGGCCATTAGTAAAAATTCAGAGGTTCCCTCTTCTCCTGAGGGTTCATCTGAGTCTTCAGATGCACTGCTGTCTTGTTGTGCATAGAAGGATTTTCTGCTGAATTTCTTTCCTTTCTCCCAATTCTTTGATGTGTCTTTCTCTGATTCTTGAGCTTGATTTCTTACTTTCTTATGAGGACATTTAGCAGCATAATGTCCAACTCTTCCACAGTTAAAGCATTTGAAGGGAAGTTTACCTTTGTATCTACCTGAGCCTCTATCCAGTTTCTTGACAAATTTTGCTTCTTCTTCATCTGAGCAAGAGCATATTTCTTCCTCTTCTTCTTTCTTCTTTTATGTTTTAAAGGCTGCTTCCCTCGAACTTGGTTTCTTCTGTGGGAGCCTCATTTCATAGGCTGTTAGATTTCCAAGTAGCTGGTTCATGGTCAAAGTCTCCCAAACCGCTGTCACTTCTATTGCAGATACCTTGGGATTAAATCTGGATGGGAGTGATCTTAGAATCTTTTGCACAACTATACTTTCTGGTATGGTTTCTCCAAGAGCTTTCATATTGTTAACAATTTCTGCAACTTTTAAGAAGAAGCTGCCAACATCTTCATCATCATTCATTTTCAAGTTTTCAAACTGGGCTCTATATACTTGAAGTTTGGCAGTTTTTACTTTCTGGTCTCCCTCATGTATGTCTTCAAGAGTATCCCATATTTTCTTGGCAGTGTCTTTGTGCATTACTTTAATAAACTCTGCTTCACATAATCCATTCAGGATGGCATTCATGGCTTTTGCATTAGCTACAAAGCTTTCTTTAGCTTCTTTCTCTATATCAGTTGACTTCGGGGCATATCCTAATTGCACAGCAGCCCAGACTTCTACTCCTAGTGACATTATGTATGTCTTCATTCTGATTTTCCAGAAAGCATAATTTTCACCAGTGAAGAAAGGGTCTTTATTGGTTGAGCATCCTTCTTTACTAGCCATCTTGGGAACCTAGGATCTCCTTTCAGTTGTTAGACTTGTACAAAGGAACCTGCTCTGATACCAATTGTTGAATCTCTAATTAAACTGAGAGGGGGGGGTGAATCAGTTTAATACATTCCCGATCTTTTAAACTTTTCAATAAACTTATTTACACCTTCATTTCAAACTCTATTTAATGTGAGAGTAATCTTAGAATGTAATCTGAAAGTATTAGTTTAATAGAGCAGTAGACTTAATTTGAGAGCAGCAGGTATTAAGCAAAT
Organism: Pinus albicaulis; assembly: GCA_034641835.2. NCBI lineage: Eukaryota > Viridiplantae > Streptophyta > Pinopsida > Pinales > Pinaceae > Pinus > Pinus albicaulis. Next base: position 979,040,413 of record CM076575.1, read on the forward strand.
GATACATATCAGATCAATACATAAACATCATGCACAGAGACACCAGATATAAGTGGAAACCCATAAAGGGAGAAAACCACATCTTATTATTGTTGTGATGCAAAGGCAAGCTCCAACTCCCTCTCACCACTGTTTTTCTGCAGGCACCAACCTACAGGAGGCTCCTACCTCAATTCTACAAGCTACAACTTGCAAGGAAGCACCAAATCCCTTCAGTTTTCTGCAGGCACCAACCTACAGGAGGCTCCAACCTCAGTCAGCTACAACTGACGACTATCAAGCTGCAACTTGATAGGGAAGCTCCAACTTCCTCAATTTATCAAACTGAAAGTTTGCTGATTTACCTCAGATATCAGCCCTGTACTGTAGCTTCTCCTTTTGTTCTGCTTTTCTTAATCTTCTCTGTCTTACTCTTCTATATTCTGCCTTCTCTCGATTTACTCTCTCTTCATTTAAAAAAAAACTCACTCTGCATATCAAGATGATATTATTTATAGATTTCCTCACATGACTGTTTGTATTCTGCTTGGAATTCGAAATGGAAAGTCATGTCTCTTTGCCTTTTGCCTTCTCACTCCTTTTATCAGCTTACTCAGAAATTATAACTGTAGGTGTCAATTTTAACATTACAGTGGGAGTTTGTTTTCTCTCGGAGACTTGCCAATGCATCACAAACAATAAAAACAATTAAACCATTTACATTCGAATTACAATGTGAATTCCAGCTCAACTCATTTAGTCTTTTGAATTGGTACGCATTTGTCTTTTCTTTGGCTATCTTTGTATTTTCTATGACTGTGTTTTATCTCCTTTCGGCTCTGTTTGCTCTTCTGTCCTTTGTTGTGGTGTAACTGCTGCATACGTGTAATTGTGCCTTTTATATCCGCTGACTGTAAATCTGGAGGGATTCCAACACTTTTCATGCCACGAGTGTCTTGTTGATGTGGAACATTCCGCAAGTGGAACGGACATATATCACAGTCGTATATTAATAATCGCCCTCCCGTTAAGCTGAGGCCCGTGGGTCTACAGACCGCGCGGCATATTTTAATATAACCGCAACCATGTTTTATATATCTAACAACACCCTTTTAATATAACTGCTGGGAAGTTTCAACCAACGCGTATCATATCCATGGTCTGTTTATAATACAGCACTTTAATAATGTCGCCCTCTCTTCAATGTAGTATTTTACATAAACTCCTTTCTTTTCACTTTAATGTATCTGAATCCTTTCTCATGTAACTTCTAGCGATATATTAATAGTTCCATTTAACATAGGAAACAACCTTTCGGGCCACCTTGTCACGCTTTCCGATGCACTGACTCTCCTTCGATTGCGATTGATCGCTCCTGCTGCGATTACGATTGATCGCAATCACAAACTTTGTTTGCATGTCTGCTGTTTAACTCCTATGCGATTGAATCATTGCGATCTCCGATTACGATAACTATTCATGCGATTGTTCCGATTGCGATTGTTTAACTCCATCAGCGATTCTCCGCTTGATCGCAATCGCAACTTTGAGTTGCAAGTTCCGCTGCTTTGTTTACATCCGATGCAATTGGGAAGGGGTCCCACCATATAAAACTTCGTTTTGTGCGCTCCATAATATATACCTTGGACCTTTGGTTATATTCTCCGGGCTTCATTGTATTCGCAAATTCTCTGTTTATTTAAGTTTCGAGATTTATCAATTGCGGTTTATAGACCCATCGGGTCCGGATTCTCATCGCAATCGCAATTTCCTGTGGGTTACATATTACGCTGCTCTTGTGATCTCCGATTGCGATTGGGTGAGGGGTCCCACCTTATAAGCCATTTTGTTTTGATAGAACCTTTGTTTATATAGATATAAAGCGCTCCGCTTGTATATAACTGTTATATATATATATATATTTTGCCGCTGGAGTGAAGCGATTCCCGGAATTATGTTTGTATATGTTATATGTGCTCCGCTTGCATATAACTGATATATATGTTTATATATTTTGCCGCTGAAGTGAAGCAATTCCCGGAATAATGTTTTTATAAGTTATATGTATAATGCCGGTTGGAGAGTGCGATTCCTGGAATTTTATAACGGTTCTGCTTCTGCCTCTGCCTCTCTGCTCCTGTCGCTCTGCCTCTGCCTCTATTGCTGAGATAACGGTTCTGCTTCTGCCTCTGCCTCTGCTGCTCCTGTCGCTCTACCTCTGCCTCTATTATATTCGTTTCCTTTACCTTCATTTTCTTCTTTGCTGCCTCTTTGCTTCAGCGCTGCCTCCTTTGCTTCAGCGCTGCCTCCTTTGCCATCAATGACAATATTTCCAACACATGGTGCAGTAAGAACCACATCACCATACACTTTTGAAGGTAGAAGACATGGATGGATATGATGAAAATGAAGAATATCTTATTTGGTTTCCCATTCAAGATATGGACATAAATTTACATATGAGGAACATGCCTCCATCTTTCCTTCCAAACTTCCATGGTATGACGATAGAGGGTCCAAAAACATTTCTTTTTGAATTTGAGATACTTTGTAGATCTTATGGCTACTTATCACATACTGAAAAATTGAGTTTTTTTCCGGCAACATTGAAGGATAAATCTCTTAAATGGTTCATGAGTCTAGGTACTAATTCAGGAAGATCATGGAATGATATGCAAAAGATATTCCTAGGAAAATATAAAAACCATGATATTAAAGAAGAAAATTTTAGAATGAATCAAAAAGAGGATGAGAGCGTTGAGGATCTCATAGACAGGTTCATGTTTAATATTAAGAGGGAAAAATTGCATCATTTAGGATTTGACACACTAAAAACCCTCTTAATTAGAACAATTAGGGATGAGTGGATTGATCTCCTTAATCTCATGAGTGGAGGAGATGTATAACAATTGTCATTTGAAGAAATTTGTGAAACATGCAAGTGCATATCAAGAGGAAGGGAAAGAGTAGGTAAATATTCCTCAACATTGGTAAGGCAATATGAACTTGGAAATTTTCTTGACAACTTTAAAATAAAAATTCTTAGCAATCTAAGTGAACAAGTAGAAATGTTAAGAATGCAAAATGAGCAAAAAGAAGATGTTGATATTTTTGTTATCCATGTAGAATCATATGCTACTAAATGTTTTCCATCATTCCATGTGTTTAAAGAAGTTTACCAGGAAGAAAATGGAGCAAGGCAATCACCAAAGAAGCTATGTTATGTAGCTCCAAGGATACCCTGGCAGCCTAGTCAACTTGATATGATTCAAGGGCCCACTTCACAATTTCAAGCTTATTCACATCCATCTCAAACTAATTGGGACACACTCCCTCCTTGGCAACATCGGCCATCTCAACCCAAAAACCAATCATGGTAACATGGTTGACAAGGACATTATTGGGAAAATCCACAATATCCTCAATATTTCCCTCAATATCCTCCATACCCAACTCCATGCTATCCCTATCATCCACCTCCACCACAACCACAACCTCAACCATATTCATCTCATATATACACCCCCACTCAACTACCTATACCACCATTTCCAAACCCATACAATGAAGTATCTCAGCTCACTTACAATGCTGATGTACAACACTTCCAAACATCTCCTCTTGATCTAGATGGTATTCATCTTAGTTCAAGAAAGGTATTGCAAAGAAGAGATTTTCTTAATGTCATTGAAGGAAAACATCAAGAAGAAGAAGATACAAATAAGGAGATCAAAATATCAAGGGGTGCACTTGATGAAGAGCTAGCATCATAATCATATGTTGAGAAATTTTCCTCATGTTTACCAGCATTTCCTCCATGTGTTCAAGAGAACAATCAACAAAAATAGGAAGATTTGAATGTCATAATAGAAGAGGACATCCAATGTGATCCAACTTAGCAAGTGGACTAGGGGTATCATGACTATATTGACATATGGTTCCAAAAATTCATTAAGTTGCAGCAACACACTCTTCTCCAATAGTACTTGATACAATCCCAGTCAAATCAATTCATCTCCTATATTCAGGTACATGTCAGAGCATGTATTCCAAGTGTGCACCTAATTTTGTCTATCATCTTGATGTGTACATGGCTCCATTGAAAGTATTCCTATACTTGAAAAAGGTTTTTTTTTTTTCAAATAGAGTATGAAAGTGGGAAAAAAAAAAGGAAGAAGAATAAAATCTCAGGTGAAAACCTCTTTTGAGGTGTTTGAGATGGGCCCACTGATTAAAAACCTCCATGAGGCAATCATTGGGTTGAAAAAAAATAAAAATAATAATATCCTAGGTGAAAACCTCCTTTGAGGCACCTAGGCAGACCTACTAGTGGAAAACCTCATTGGGGCAGCTAGTAGACCTTAAAAAAAAAAAAAAAAAAAAAAAAAATATTGCATTTCTCCATGTATATCTCTCTAATGAATGCAAGTTATCTCTAACCTTTGCAAGCAGAAAAACAACAAGTTGGCACAAAAATAAAATTCGGTCAACACCCTAGTTAAAGGTAGTCAAACTTGGACTTCCTCCTCTTGTGTTCGGAAACTCCAAAAGGACCTCAAGCAGATTATCACATGCAACTTCATAGAAGCTTCAAAACCACCAAAGACAGCTTCAACATCCATATCAACAGCTTCAATATCACCTAAAAGAACAAATCAATGGTAAGGCTTGGGTATGCAATCATCTAAACCTTTCTTTGAATCTATTTTAGCTTAAGAAAACATTAAAAAGTGTGAGAAGGAAAGTTTTTTACAACCAAAATCAGTAGCCGGGCAACCTCAGCCTTATCTAGCAAACTAGCCTCACTTTTTCCACCAAGAAAGGGAACAAGACAAAAGTAAAAAGGACTTGAGAAAGTGGGTAGTTAGCAGTTCATATAATGGAAGACAAGGAACTCCAAAGGGGTAACCAAGGGCGAACTTGGTTCACAGAAAAAGAACTATGATTTAATTCTGCGTGCAAATAAATAAATTAAAAAAAAAAAAAAAAAAAAAGAAAGAAAATAAAATAAAATAAAAGGTTGACCCACCACCTCTTGGCATGCAAAATAAAAATTTTATTAAGGCATTTGAGGACCTCCATGCAGCACCTACGAGAAGAAATGTAAGAATAATAGCAAGAATATTAGCAGGAGGAGCAACACATGGGCCAATAAACAGAAAATGAAATAAGCCAGCATGTAGGAAGAACCATAAGGCATGGAGGATGGATAGGTTGCTTAGAGGATGAGCAACAATTTCACTAGGGGGTTGATGATGGGCCTCTAAATTAGACATAAAATAAGGCCCATATAACCTTTCTTCGGCCCATGTAACCTTCCCTATGCACATGAAAAGATATATTAAATCTCTCCTTCTGCACTTAAAAATGTTTTCTTATGCTTTAATATTTTCTTAGGAAGGTTTAAAGTAATTGCATATTTGTGCCTAATATTGGTTATTTTTGTAGAATATTGTGAGAATATTTGCAAAATTATGTAGATTTGGAGAAGGAGATAATTTAGGGACTTTCTCCCGGCCACTGGAAGATCAAGATTGAAGAATAAATGAGTGCAATATTAAGAAATTATTGAGAAATCCTCGAGAGATTCAAGGGGCTTGTCCACCCTCCTTAACTATCAAAGGCAGGCAAGAAAAATAAAGACGATGTGCACTCAATCTATGTTTACTTGGAGTCAGGTGGACTAAATCACTATTTTCAAGGGAGTTGTTGGTAGCTGCTTTGTAGAATAAATAGATCAGAGCTAGAGCTAGGAAGGATTCGATTCTATTGGGAACTTTGCTGCAAACTATTGAGCTTTTGACTATTGTACTTAGTGATTAAAAACTTTCATAAATGTAATAAGGCTATTCTCTTCCTGGAATGAGCAGACATAGTCCATTTTACTGATTTAATTCCTGACATCTGGGCTCATGGGTTAGGGCCCAACCCATGTGCCTCTTCATTCTTCTCTTTCTGTCATTTAGCTAGTTTTTCCTGCTATCGTTTAGTTAGATACGCTTTTGATAGTTTCAATCCTGTTTAGTTTTTTATTTCAGTTTTCTGTTGTAGTTCTTCATTTTCTTATGAGAGTAATAGAATAGAGGAAAAATCCAAAATATGTGGTCAAGCCTTCCCCTCTCATCTCTGTCAATAGAGTTTGAGCAGGGTTGACCTTCTCACAGGCCAAAAAAATGCTTTCTGTACACTGTTTTTATCATGCATTTTGTCTATTTTTCTATGCATGAATATGCAAGTTTGTTTGCAAGAATAAGCATCAAAAGTCCCAGAGAAATTATTAATCCATCCAGCTTCATTCTCCATCTCTGTCTTCACAATCTTCGCATTGCTGTTATGACCTCCATTTCCGCTTTTTCTAGCTTATTCTCACTACCACACGCACCTTTTTATTCATAAAAACACTTAAACCATTCAACCTGCCTTATTCCTTTGTTTTTATTAGTCACAGTTACCTTACCATTTTCAACACAAAATTCTTGAAAATCACTAGAATTCGACCTTCGCCTTTGCTCCTCAAATCTCCCACTATCTTACTTTGCTCATTGCAAATCACATTTTTCTTTGGTTCCCATTAACACTTACCACTCCAATCGTCGATTGCGATAATCCTCCGTACTTTGCCGCATCGCAAATCGCAAATCACATTTTTCTTTGGTTCCCATTAACATTTGCTGCTCTAACCGATGATTGTGATAATCCTCCGTACTTCACTGCATCACAAATCACAAATCACATTTTTCTTTGGTTCCCATTAACACTTACTGATCCATCCACCAATTGCGATAACCCTCTGTACTCTGCCACATCGCAAATTGCAAATCACATTTTTCTGTGGTTCCCATTAACACTTACCACTCCAAATTCTGATTTCGATAATCCTCCATACTCTGCCGCATCGTAAATCGCATTTTTATTTGGTTCCCGTTAACACTTACCTCTCCAAATGCTGATTGTGATATCACTGTTGTACTTTTCCACCGGCCCTACCACCATTTCATCCCATCACAATCGCATTTCGAAACCTTTTCCCTTTTTCCTTTAATAATTACCACAATCCCATTGGAATCGCATTTCACAACCTTTTCCATTTTTCCTTTAAGACTTACTGCAACCCCTTTTCACAATCTCATTTTTCATTCTCCATCTGATCTCCATTAATGTTTCCCCACTAGCAACGCTAATTGTGATATGATTAAAGCACTCTACCACCTTTCCTAACGCCACGTTATTTTACTTATCGCATTTTTGATTTCGCATCTTCTATCCCATCACATTTTGGATTTCACTCCCGCTCCCGAACATCACTTCCGCTACTCCTCCAACTTTGTGATATTGCCTTTTGCGATATCACATACTTTACATCATACTTGCATCCCTTTGTCGCGATTTATCCATCACACTTTTCATTTGTGATATTATGCATTCTAATAAAGTCTAACCCCTCTTTTCACTTCTCTAAGCCTTGTCCCATGTGTTCAAGCCCTCCATTAGCATCTTTAGCCCTTTTTCCTCCAAACTGCAAGCAACACTTTTTCAAGTTTAGTTAGATCATGAAGAGTTTCATGGTTAGAAGCATCAATAGTACAAAATTGTTAATTAGTTACTAAAAGAATGACTTAAATTTGCATATAAACGACCATTTTTCTGTCGATGACCAATAGTAGCTAATTTACAGTATCTTAATCATTAATTGGTTGTCTCAATTTTATTTTCTAGTAGTATATTTAGTCACAAATTTGGTCATTAATTTAGTCATTGATTTAGTGACCAAATATAAATTAAAATATATTACTATATGATCACTCGAGAAAATAAATTAATGACCAAAAAAATATGACCTAAAATGTTGGTCATGTTATAAGATACTATAAATTATCTACTAATAGTCACATATATGAAAATTTTAGTCATTAAATGCCACAATTAATGACCAAATATACAACAATATATATTACTATATTATCACCTAAGAAAACCAATTAATGACCAAAGAAATATGACCCAAAATTTTTGTAGTGTTATAAGATACTGTAAATTAGCTACTAATAGTCACATCTATGAAAATTTTAGTCATTGTTTGAAACCAATTAATGACCAAAAAAATATGAATAAATTTTGTTTGTGTTATAAGATATTGTAAATTAGCTATTGATACTCATATATATATGAAAAATTTGGTCATCATTTGTAATCACAAATTTATCATTTGCAGTAGTCATTTTTATTTTTTTGGTAGCTTCATATTCATTATATAAATGACTGATTTAATAGTTCATATTCATTTAATTTATTTCCATTAATAATCATTATAAATGACTAATTTAGTCTTATATTCATTTTATTTGGGTTAATCATTAATCAATTAAACTAATAATTTAGTATTTCTAGATTGATTTTATGTGTTCATGATGAATCAACATAAATTAATTAGTATGATTTTTTGACAAAAATTTAAAAAATGTCATACAATGTGCGTGTTCATCTAATATGAAAATGAAAAGTTACATATGTTAATTATAATACTAAACAATATCAAGTGGAACTATAAATAATTTTAACCACATAAATTATATTATATGAAATGTTAAGTATTACAATACGAGTTTCCAACTTAATATTGGCTGGAATACAATTTACACATGAAATATTGTTTCATCACTTAAAAACATTATCATTGTGTTGACAAGGCATTGTAGGTGAATTCACCAACTCTGAATACTTGACCATCGGTCTCTATGTGTGTGTGTCATGTGGGATTTTGGCTCTAAGGGTATCACTAAACTGATTCTCCTCCCTCTCTATTTTTTCTATTTTCGCTCTAGTGTTATTGTTCAATTCTTCTTTCTTCAATTCATGCTTCTTACCATCAATAATGAGTTCCTTTTCTGAAAACAAAAAAATATACAATGTAGAGTGTAAGACATGAAAGATGACAGACACTAGAATATAAACTAAAGTAGACTAAGGATTTATACAAAAAAAAAATGCATTAAACACAAAACTTCACAATTAGTGAATGCATTAAACTCCCTATATCGCACGAGAAAGAAAATAAATTAGATGAGGTGAAATTTTAAGAAATATCTCTATTAAAATCATGACCAGAAGAGGGATATGGTGGCTATGTGATCATTTTTAATGACATGAAAACATTTCGATAATATTAGTCCATTCTTAACTTCACAATAGTTGAAAAACACAAAAATAACTTCACAAATAGTTGAATCAAGAATGTATTTAAAAACTAATATAAATTATCATGATCGATATGTTATAAGAAATCAAGAATAGACCCACAATTCATCCCCAAATTTTCATGAAATTAATAAAATAAATATAAAGGTTGTAAAATTGTCGATATATAATATTATAACCTCATCTCAAAAGTTATATTTTGATAGATATCAACATGTGTTAAGCCAAAAGGAATAGTTCATTTAACCTTGTGTCTGAATTGTAGATTGACCACCATCTCCAAAGAGTTCCTGCAAGAAAGTACAATAAACATTAATTTTCCTATAGCAAAAAAACTAATAATGAAGTTGGTGATGGGCTAGGAGGAAGAGGAGGCTACACTCCTAAAACCTAGGAAGACAAGTTATTGAGCCCTACAATAAGTAAAGCAAGCCTTGATGCTAAGCCCGAATTACAATTCATCATATTACTACTCACAACAAATCCCATTATTTTGGATGCCCATAACTTAACTATGACTTTTGTGGAGGTTGGGATTGTGTCAATTCTTGACACAAAGTAATATATTGAAATGGAGTACAGAGAACTGGTTGTACTTCCTAAGGTATTGGTAACTATTTTGGAATTTGGGTACCTTGTGAAAGGTTGTGTGGTAACTAACTCAACAACTTTGGAGAAATTTCAAATTGTGACACTTCTTGTAACTATGGTAGCTATTGAGGAATTTCTTGAACATGTTGTGATAGAAGTGGAGATTGTTGAAAGGACTATGAAGAATGACCTTGGAAATGAATTGGGAGAAGGAAGTTGAACTTGTGATTGACTAGGCTTCATGAAATTAGTCTGATGTTGATGGTTTAGTGGTTAAAACTATTGATGTTGAAGGGGTGGTGCAGATGGAGGTAGAGGTGGTAGAATTTGCATAAAAGGTAGTGCAAATTGTTTTATAGGAGACAGAGGAACAAGTATTTGTGATCGTTTCCTTTGTGAGAAAGGAATGTCACTTGATTATGGTGTCACCGGTGACAAGAATTCAAATTTCAAGGGATCAAAGCCAAGGGAAGATCCATTTTTTTCTCGAGATTTTGGTACCATTCATAATGGTATTTTAGTACCTATTAACCTAAAGTAATTCGTTGAAGCCACAGGGTGACCAAAAGAATGAGTTAAATTGATTGAATATGCCAAGAAAAACTGGAATTTTTGTGGCTAGTAACAATCACTTGAAGTGTTCTCAACCTTGATTGTGAATTTGTGCTATGATTTTGATGTTTCAAGTGAGGAGGCTAACCAATTACATGTATATGTCCTAATGCACCTTGACTAATTTTCAGCAAAGATGATTTATAAATGGAAGTATTTCTGATATTTCAAGACACAATACCTTATTATAGAAGAGAAGATGGCTAGTTCTCCTCAAACACCTACGTTAAGAAAATGGGGAATAATTTTTCATCAGACTAATTCTAATTTTTCATAGAACTAATTCTAATTACCAATGTAGTTTGATAGTCCATCTCTGTGTGTGAAAGGTTGCATTAACTTTTCTACCAAGACAACAATCCTCGTTTCCTTTTGTTACAATATATAGTATTGAAATTACCCTCTAAGTTGGAGTAGGGGAATTTTCTCCACCTAATTTGTTATGTCCTTTTTTGGAACCTTAAGAATCAAGCATGTGTACTTGCTTTAAAGAATCCTTACAAAATAATAAATGGAAACCTCTGGTTTCTACCTTTGTAATTTTTTTTAATGTGTTAATATCGCCTTACCATGGGGGATTTTGAGCTAACTACTTTAGCCTATGTAGAATTTTGTAGTCTATGTTTGATCATTGATTTTTCATTCTTAGTTGGTATTTGAAATGTTCTTGGAAATGTATTTGAGGCTTCCCAAGACAATAATTCCTCCATGGGTTTTTATAGATGCTTCAAAGAACTTTGTTGACAAATCCAAAATCTCAAACTATGAAGATGGAAATGTTATCATCTCAATGGTTGAAAATTTTGGTATGCTTTAAATTCATCTATATTCTTATTTGAGCTTTCACATAAGATGGAGAGAGTCATTGACATCAAGTTGACTATAATTTCTTGTTTTTACAGGGCATGGAATATTCTGCACTTTTAAGGAAATATAACACTTTGTCTACTCTAACTATAGAGAAATTACCTGTATTGATGTTGTGTTGGCTCTGTCATGGCTCATTTACATTTACATTTGAAATATTTTTCAAAACACCAAAAAGACATATATGTTAGAAAATGTAAAATTTTGTATGTCGAAGAAGAATTTTAATTTATATGTTGGTACATAAACATTACGCAATGAGATGTGAACGTGGGTCGAGTCAAGCTCATCCACGTGTAGAACAGTTAAAAGGCCTGACCGAGGGGCATGTTCAAAACATTGCACGCTGGTCAGGGTCGATTCGGGCTCATTCGCAAGCTTAGGAGAGACTAGCGCGACAAAACACCAGATAAGCTTAGGAGGGTTACACCGTGGAGAAGAACATAATAATTTCCCGCATGCAGAGAAATGGCATATTTACCTTTGAAACTTAAGAGCTTTGAAGGAGGCGCAAAGGGAAAAATAGACAGTCTGGACCAAAATGCAGAACTGAAATGGAGGGATGGACGGCAGAGATCATGTTGCATATCACATTCAGTAAAGGTTACAAGTTTGAAATATGGTTAAACTTGTGATATTATGATGCGATGTGACCGCATATCGCACTTCGTAAGTTTAATGAGTTAGAGCTAAGGAATGTGTTAAAGGTTTCGATCTACAGGCTGCGGGTGGGCCCACCTCTCTTTTCCATGTCACCTCCCTCTCCCTGCATTTCTCACTTCACAATTTTAAATTTTTCCCTCCACCGCTCATAAAGTAAATCTATCAATTTGTGATTTGTGATACCCGTGCGACCCATACATGCCACGTTACCTCCCTCTTCCCACACTTCTCACTTCACAAGTTTTATAGCTTACCTTCCATTTCTCATAACAAATCCATCGATTTGTGATTGGCCCCACCTCCGCTTGCCACGTCACCTTCTGCCCGTCGCACTTCACACATTGCAATGTTTAACACTTACGTCCTATTTCTCATAGCAAATCTGCTGATTTGTGATTTGCAATTGGCCCTGCCTCCACTTGCCACATCACCTTCCACCCTTCGCACTTCACACATCGCACTGTTTAAAACTTACCTCTCGTCTTTCATAACAAAATTCCCAATTTGCGATTTGCGGGCGGATGCGATGTGGTTTCAAAAGCAAACTCTGAAGGTTTTCAAACTTGGAGGTAAGGCATTTATTTTGTTAAATCACATCAGAGGAAGAAAAGAGGATTATAACATAAAGTTGGTGAAATTACAAAATGTGATAGAAAGCAGATGCGATGCATTCTCCAAGGGTGATTAGAATATAGTTTAAGTCTAAGTCTTGTGGCGGTTTTCAAAGAGAAGGTGGAATGTTGTAGGCACGAACAGAAAGGGACATGATAACATTGTTCGAAGCATAGAGGCATAGGAAGATTCGGGCAGAAGAACATATAGTGGCACTGTTGGAAGCACGACAGCTGGGTCAAGTCTGGAACTGAGGCGTTGTTATATAACTTTGCTACTATCGCATCATAACTAGAAAGGACACCTCATCACTTCAGTGGGATGCATAAGCAACAATCAGATTCAACAAAACAAATGATATTTCCAGTTTCAATTTGTTTTCTTGGTATGATTACATAAGTAATTTTAACAGTTTAGGTAGTCGAAGTAGTTTTGAGAAGTTCAGTAGTTACAAATTATTTGGATGATTTAAGTAGATAGAAATAAAGAAAACAGGCTCCAAGTTTTGGACCTCTAGACGACTGTTAATTTGGTCCTGAATTTTCTGAGAAATTAATGAAAGAAGATCAAGTTTCCTACACTTGTTGATGTTGATATGTCTTTCCAGTTTCTCTCTATGTTTTTTCATCTTTGAATGAAGAGAAGTAATGTGGCATAGTGTCTCTTAATTATATATGTGAGTAAGAGTTAAATAACCTTAATTTGTGCTCCTTCACTTCATCTCTTCTCCCTTCAAAAATTCTCCATGAAACTTAAAAGTAATAGATTCTGTGTTTACAACATATTATTTTGACTTTCCTCTCTCTCCATGAATTTCCTTTGAAACTTAAAAGTGATAGATTATGTTTCTCGACATATCATTTTGAGTTTCCCTTACAATTCTTCTTTTCATTTCATCCAAATAAATTTAGTAGTTTATGGCATTGTGAAGGCTTTCATTATATCAGATTATTGAGGGTATTAAGTAATTAATTTCCAAAGGTGTTAAACAAAGGCCATTTGATATTTTAATTTTGACATACATTTATAAAATGTCTTAAGAATTGATTCCTTACCACAGCCAAGGGACTGTTTCTTGAGATACAACTTTTTTCGGGTGCCGTTGTCGGGGACGAAGAAACAAAGTTTATTTTCCCTGGGTTTTTCACATTATTTCCCCTATTTTTTTAGTGAGGAGGAAATATTTGGCTATTTTTTTTATTTTCAAAATTATGGCTTTCAAAAGGCCTCACAAGAGGTGAAATACCTCACAACAGATAGTCCTTGCTTTGCCATATCCAGAAGCATTGGTTTCTAAAAAGGCTCAGAAACCTAAAACTCCTTCAACATCTGATCCTACATTGTTCGCTCTTGACGGTAGTTATATTTATCCTTTGTTTGAAGATATTTTTGAAATACTTCCTTCCTTGGAACAAGATTCACCTTTCACACCACTTTATTTTCAAGAACCTAAGTTGGAAGAAAAGTCCTTCAAGTCTGTTTATTTTAATTTTCCTCAAACTCAACAAACTCTAGTTTTTGGTTCCTCTGCTATTGTCCATCATCCTATCCCCATATCAGTTTTTCCTCCACCATCGTTCATTTTCATAGTAGGTTCGTCGACTACATCTAACCTAGGAACAGTCAATCAAGGTGAAAACATGGCAGCACCATCCTTTTTTTTGAACATATATGCTTCACTTAACCTTCCTAGACCAATGAATGCAATGCCTCAAGATTATCTTAAATTAATCCCACGTTTTACTGGAGAATATGAAATAACTGCAGAACAACACTTGCCTATGTTTTGGAATTTTGCTAAAAATCTGAATGTAGAACATCTTGATGTTGTAATGAGGCTCGTTTTACAACCTCTGGATGTAGAGGATATGAATTAGTTTAAGGGATTGCCAAGTAATTCAATTAATACATGGAAGAACTGGAAAATCGATTCACTCAAAGATGGGGTGAAAAAAGGGACCATGGATGTTCACTAACGGAATTCAATGCAATCAATAGAAAATCAGATGAAAATATATCATATTTTGTCAAAAGATTCAATAAGTTGTATAAAAATTTTCTTCCTTCAATAAGCCCCCGTTTGGAGCAAAGGTGGTTTTTGTTGGGGCTTTTGAAGCTGATTTTAGTTTCACACTTACAGAAAGGAGATCCCCTACTCTAGAGAATCTATAGACAGATGCTTTAGATATTGAAGCTAATATAATTGTAGTTGGAAAGGCGAAAGGGAAAAAGCCAGTCCAAGAGAAGGGGAAAGAAAAAGAGGAATCATCACAAGATCTAAGAATTTAAAATATGAAAAAGGTGATAAAAAAATTGACAAATAAACTAGTTAAGATGGAATTGGAAAATAAAAAACTTCGAAAGACAAGTACAAAAAAACCGAGGGGGGTTTAACTCTCAATTAAGAAGACATCCCCTGCAAATTTTGAAGAGGGAAAGAAGAGATCAAGACTAGGTTTAAGCACCATTGTATATAGAAGCAACACCCATAGAGTCAGCAGAAGATGACCAAGGGGAGGTCGACGATCAAGTATCTGCTATGTATGCAATAGAAGAGGATGAAGAGGAAGATTGTGAGGGAGAATATGCTGAAGCTGAAGTATCTTTTGATAAAGATGAAATGGATGATAACTGTAGGAAATTCACAAATTTCATGAAAGCTGAGTTACATAAAAATTATGATTTAAGGTCTAGAAAGAGTTCTAGAGTGCAGGATAATGAAGTTGAACAACAAGGTTCCATTCTTCCTCCAATGGTGATTCCACAAAAAAAGGACCCTATGAAATAGGTCAATAATGGGAAACAACATGTAAATTCACTAAATAGAACAAATGTGCAGTAGGATGAATCTTCCCAGAACAAATCAGTTGACACTAATATTTTTGAGAGAGTTGTTTGTGTACCCGAACAAGCGGTGAATTCTAGAAAGAGTGAAGAAGAACTTGAAAATAATGATAAGAAAACTGATGCTTTCAGTTTGGCAAAAGAGTTGAAGAAGGTTAATATTCAGATACCTCTTCTATAATTATCTAAAATACCAGCTTACAAGAAAGAAATTTTATAATTTATTAATCTCACACAGATGGAAGATATAAGTGACACACTTAACTTACAAGAAGAAAAGCTAGTGGTCACCTTTGGTCCTCATGTATAAGAAGTAGATCCTTCTGTTCCACCCTTCTATATTTCTCTGTTGCTTGATGATTTTACTCTACATAATTGCATGCTGGACTCAGGAGCATCCCATAATCTCATGCCATTATCTGTTATGAAGGAACTAAACTTGCAGATTACCAAACCTTATATGGATCAATATTCATTTGATTCCAAAAGGGTGAAATAGGTTGGGTTAATTAAAGATGTAGCAGTTTCGTTGGCGCAACTCCCAACAAAGAGTATAGTCATGGATGTAGTGGTCACTGATATTCCAACCAGGTTTGGAATGCTCCTGTCAAGATCTTGAGGAGCAAAGTTGGGAGGTGTTCTAAAATTAGATTTCACTTATGCGATCATTCCTGTTTTTAATGGGGAAGAAAGGAGATTGTACAAGGAAACAAGGTTTGTGAGACCACTTCCAAGAAAGATGTAGGAAATTCCCCCATTTATAGTCAAGAAACAGAAGATATTTTGTGTTTCATGTTGCATGAAGATGCAGAATCTGTTGAAGACACAAGGAAGAAGCTCTCTTCAACAATTGTAAATAATGAGCTGCACTCAAGGAAGATTTGGAAATGCTACTTTGATGGTGCATACTCCAAGGAAGGCATAGGTGTTGGATTCTTACTGATATCACCAAAGGGTAACCTCATGCATTTCTCTTTTAAACTATAATTTGATTCAACAAACAATGTGGCTGAGTATGAGGCCTTAATCTCAAGCCTTCAAGTTGCTAGATAGATGGGATTTCAATGTATTCAATTTTTGGTGACTCTGAATTGATAATAAGGTATATTAAAAATCATTTTCAAACCAAGCATCCGAGATTAAGATCATATAGGAATGAGGTTTGGGAGCTGATAGAGAACTATTTTGAAGCCTTCAATCTTCATTATATTCCAAGGGAGGAGAATAGATTGGCTGATTCTTTAGCAGTCGCAGTTAGCACCTTCAAACCTCCAATAAATCCAAGGCTAAGGTATGAAATTGAAATTAGACATAGACCTTCTATCCCTGACAATGTGAAACATTGGCAGGTGTTTGAAGATGATGAACAGATAAATAAATTCCTAACAATGATTGGAAACTTTGACGATGTTGAAATAGACCGAGAGGAAGAACAAACAAATAAAAAATCAGAAATAAAAAACCTTAAGCAGTCGGTAGGTGAACAAAAGATTATCCAATTGAAAAATAATGTGCTCCCTAAAGGGTTGGTTCCCCTCGAAAGACTATTTGATTCTAATGATTTTTTTGTTGATTCAAAGAAAACACATCAAAAAGAAGAGATGGAATATTGTAATTTGGGAACTCATTAGGAACCAAAAATAGTGAAATTGTTCAAAGGTGTTCCTAAAAACTAAAAAGAAAGATACATTGAAATTTTTAAGAAATATATGGATGTGTTTTCCTGGTCATATGAAGACCTAAAAACATATGATAAAAACATAATTGAGCATAAGATCCCATTGAAAGAATGAATCAAACCACATAGACAGAAGATCAGATAGATCAATCCATTATTTCTAGCTCCAATGAAAAAAGAAGTGAAGAAAATGTTGCAGGCGAAAATTATAGTCCCTCTCAGATATTCAGATTGGGTTTCTAATCTAGTTCCTGTAAGAAAGAAGAATGGAGAGATAATATTGTATATAGACTTTAGGAATTTGAACAGAGCATCTCTAAAAGATAATTATCCTTTTTTGAAAATGGATTATGTCTTACAGAAGGTGACAAGAGCTTATAGGTTGTCTATGGTTGACGAATTTTCTGGGTATAAGCAGGTAGCAGTAGAAAAACAAGATCACAAGAAGACTGCTTTCACGATGCCCTGGGGCACCTTCATGTATGCAAGGATTCCATTTGGCCTTACAAATGCAGGTGCAACATTTCAAAGCGACATGGACATAGCCTTCGTTGGTGACAGGTTTTTAGTTATATATCTGGATGATGTAACCACTTTCTCAGGGTTTGATGATGAACACTTGGAGCATTTACAAAAAAAAAAAAATCAAAAGTGCAAAAAGTTTGGTTTGTCATTAAATCCCAAGAAATATTTATTTTCCTTAGAAAAAGGTAAATTATTGGGTCACATAGTTTCTAAACAAGGAGTAAAGATTGACCCAGCAAGGGTGGAAGCCATTCAAACGATTCCTTTACCCAGAAGCAAGAAAGATATCCAAAGATTCCTGGGAAAAATAAACTTTCTAAGAAGATTTGTGCCCAATTATGCTGATATTATGGGAAGTATAACAGATATGTTGAAGAAAAATGTAGAAGTGAAATGGGATAAGGAAGCAAGAGAAGAATTTACTAGAATAAAGGAAGCACTACAGGAAGCTCTGCAGGAAGCTCTAGTTCTGATTAGTCCAGACTATCATAAAGCCTTTCAGGTATTCTCATTTGCATGCCCCACTACTATTGTTGTTGTGTTGTTACATAAAAATGAAGATAGTAAGGAGAAGTTAGTTGCATTTTTCAGTAAAGTTCTCAAAGATGTTGATCTCAAATACAATATTCTGGAGAAACAAGTATATGCTTTGTTCAAAGCATTGAAAGCCTTCAAGAATTACGTGTTACAGTCCCAAATAACATCTTATGTTCCTAATTCTGTCGTGAAAGACGTGTTGGTCCAAAGTGATGTTGAAGGAGAAAGAGGAAAGTGGATAACAAAAATCCAAGAGTATGATTTGGACGTAAAACCCACCAAGTTAGTCAAAGGACATGGGTTAGCGAATTTGTTGACAGAGACAAATTTTCAAGCCTTGGGAATTAATCTGTTGGCACCAGTGGATGGAGTTGTTAATGAAAAAGGTCTAAGCAAGTCAAAAATAGGTATTCAATACAAATTTTTGTGCTCTTATTGGTATAAAGATATTGTGCATTACCTGTGTTTATTTTCTTCTCCAACTTTACTAAATAGAACAAAATACAAAGATCTCAAGCTCATATATCAGCCACATGTTATAGTAGAAGCAAAGCTATACTGGAAAGATCCTACTGGTATTTTCTATTATGTTTGACTGAAGGAGAATCTATTGAAGTCACCAAAGAAAGTCACCAAAGAATATCATGAAAGTATGTGTGGAGGTCATTATAGTTGGAAGGTCACTGCTCATAAAATTCTCAAGTCAGGCTTCTATTAGCCAACGTTGTTTTCCGATGTTTATAGACTAGTCAAAAGTTGTCATAAGTGTCAGTTGTTTTCTGAAAAGAAAAAACTTTCTCCATTACCTCTCATCCTAGTATTTATTGAACAACCTTTTAGGCAATGGGGATTGGATTTTATTGGAGAGATCAATCCACCATCAAGTGGATAGTTCAAGTGGATTATAACTGCCACTGATTACTTTACAAAATGGGTTGAAGCAATACCCACTAAGAAGGCGAATGACCAAGTAGTGATGAAGTTTATAGAGGAAAACATTTTCAGTTGATAGAAATGTCCAGTCAAGATTGTCACTGATAATGCTCATATATTCAACTCTTCTCATTTCTTTAATTTTTGTTAAACATATAATGTAATTTTATCACATTCCACATCGTATCATCCCCAAGGGAATGGATTTACAGAGTCTTCAAATAAGACATTGGTCAGAATCTTGAAGAAGACAATCACTGAGAATCAAAAGGATTGGGATATGAAGTTGAAGATTTCCCTCTGGGCAGTTCGAGTCACTACCAGGAGATCTACTAGAAAGTCTCCCTATGAAATGGTTTATGGAACTCAAGCACTATTTCTTACTCAGCTAGATAGACCAATGATTTATTTCCTCCAAAAACCTCAGGAAGAACCTAATTTTATGGTAAGAATATTGAACAAAATAATTGAATCAAGTGAGAACAGAAAAAATGTCAGGGATAACTTGATTACTTATCAGGAAAAGATGAAGTCTATATTTGACAGAAAGGCTAAAGAAGTTCTCTTTCAAGTAGGAGATTTGGTACTAAGATGGGACACCAGACAAGAAGAAAAGGGGAAGCAGGGTAAATTTTACCCTCTCTGGTATGGTCCATACAGAATCTCTGAGGTAAGGTCAAATAACACATTCATTTTGGAAGATCTAGATGGAGAGTCAGTACAACTACCTGTGAATGGGTAGTACCTAAAGCATTATTCCCAACATTAAAATTCATCATTCCACCATTGAAATACCATATTTCTCATTGCTCATATGTCACCAAGCAATATTTGACTCCATGTCCAATAGATAAGACACTAATTTTCAATTCTTAGCGCTTTAGTGGAAAAATCACTATCTCCAGGTGGAGCCAGATGTTGTGGCTCATTTGCATTTAGCTTTGAAATATTTTTCAAAACACTAAAAAAGCAAATATGTTAGAAAATGTAAAATTTTGTATGTCAAAGAAGAATTTTAATTTATATGTTGGTACATTAAAATTACCTGATGATGTGTGAAGGTGGGTCGACTCAGGCTCATTCACGTGCAGAACAGTTCAAAGGCCAGACCGAGGGGCACGTTCAAAACATTGCACATCGGTCAGGGTCGAGTCGGGCTCATTCACAAGATCAGGAGAGACTAGCGTGGTAGAACACCAGATAAGCTCAAGAGGGTTACACCGTGGAGAAGAATAGACTAATTTCCTACATGCAGATAAATGGCACATTTCCCTTAGAAACTTAAGAGTTTTGGAGGAGGCGCAAAGGGAAAATCAGATGGTCAGTATCAAAGCGTAGAACTGAAATGGAGATATGGACGGTGGAGATTGTATCACATATCGCATTCGGTAAAGGTTACAAGTTTGAAATATGGTTAAAATTACAATATTGCGATGTGATGCAACCTCATATCGCGCTTTGCAAGTTTAAAGGGTTAGCACTAAGGAATGTGTTAAAGGTTGTGATCTGTGGGCTACGGGCGGGCCCACCTCTCTTTTCCATGTCACCTCCTTCTCTCCAAAATTCGCACTTCGCAAGTTCAAATTTTTACCTTCACCGCTCATAAACTAAATCCGCCTATTTGCGATTTGTGATTCCCATGGGAGCCATCCGTGCCATGTCACCTCCATCTCCCCGCACTTTTCACTTCGCAATTTTTCAGAGCTTACCTTCAAATTCTCACAAAAAATCCGTTGATTTGCGATTTGTGATTGGCCCCACCTCCGCTTGCCACGTCACCTTCCGCTCGTTGCACATCGCAATGTTTAACACTTACCTCCCCATTAGGAGATTTTTGAGGTCTAAAATGGGCCTCAGAAAAATGTACAAAAAAAATAAAATTTATAAGAACCAATAGGATTCAAGATGATGATGTCAACCATGGGGGATGATTCACCATTTTTTAAGTAAAAGGGTAAAAATATTAAAAAATAATAAAATAGTAAAACTACTTTTTCAACTCATATTTTCGACTTATCTCCCAAATGTTTTACTCAAATTTCTAGAGGGAGTAATCGTTGGATGCAAAATTTAATTCCTCATCCAAGGAGTACCATGTTGCATACTTTTGATGGACCCTACTATGTGAAAAATGGGAAATACATGAAAAAACATTATTGCAATCACGTTTTTCATGTATTTCTCATTTTTTGTGTAGCAGGGTCCATCCAAAGTATGCAACATGGGTACTCCTTGGATGAGGAATTATATTTTTCATCCAACGAGTACTCTCGCTCGAAATTTGAGTAAAAAATTTGGGAGATAAGTTGAAAATATGAGTTGAAAAAGTAGTTTTTTCTTTTTTTCCTTCTAAAATTTGATGTCATCAAATCTTATTTTATTACTTCCACTATTGTTTTATAAATTCCTTAGGAGGCCCATTTTAGACCTCAAAATTCACCTAATGTGTCTTTCATAAAAAAATCCATGATTTTCAATTTGCGGGCAAATGCAATGTGGTTTCAAAAGAAAACTCTAAATTTTTTCAAATCTGGAGGTAAGGCATTTCTTGTGTTAACTCGCATCAGAGGAAGAAAATAGGATTATAACGTAAATCTAGTGAAACGCCAAAATGCAATATAAAGGGTGAGTATAATATAGTTTAAGTCCAAGTCCTGTGGTTGTTTACGAAGAGAAGGCAAAACGTTGCAATCATGAACAGAAGGGGACATGATAACTTTGTTTGAAGCACAGAGGCATAGGCAGAGTTGGGCAGAAGAACGTATAGTGGCATTGTTGGAAGTACGATAGGTGGATCAAGTCAGGCACTGAGGCGTTGTTACAGAATTGTGCAACTATCGCATCATAACTAGAAAGAACACCTCAGCACTTTGGGGGGACACATCAACAACAATCAGATTTAGCAAAACGAATTATATTTCCAGTTTCAATTTGTTTTCTTGGTATGATTGCATAAGTAATTTTAACAATTTAGGTAGTTGAAGTAGTTTCAATAAGTTCAGCAATTACGAACTATTTGGATGTATTTAACTAGATATAAATAAAGAAAACAGGTTTCGAGTTTTGGAACTCTGGATGACTGTTAATTTGGCACTGAATTTTCTGAGAAATTAATGAAATAAGATCAAGTTTCCTACACCTATTGATGTTGATATGTATTTCCAGTTTCGCTCTATGTTTATTCCTCTTTGAATGAAGTGAAGTAATGTAGCAGTCGATATCTTAATTACATCTGTGAGTAAGATTTAAATAACCTTAATTTGCGCTCCTTCACTTCATCTCTTCTCCTTGAAACTTAAAAGTAATGGATTCTATGTTTACAACATATTATTTTGAGTTTCCTCTCTCTCCATGAATTTCCTCTGAAACTTAAAAGTGATAGATTCAGTTTCTTAGCATATCATTTTGAGTTGCCCTTACAGTTCTTATTTTAATTTCATTCAAATATTAGTAGTTTATGGCATTGTGAAGGCTTTCATTATATCATATTATTAAGGGTATTAAGTAATTAAATTCCAAAGGTGTTAAACAAAGGCCATTTGATATTGTAATTTTGACATACATTTATAAAATTTATTAACCATTGATTCCTTGCCATAGCCAAGGGATTTTTTCTTGAGATACAACAGGCTAGATGGAGCTTTGTGATTTTCCATTTGAGGAATTGGACACACTTAGGGGAGAAAGTAAATTATAAGAAGCCATCATTTAAAAAATAATATACAACACCAAGCATTAGTGAAAAAACCAAGTAAATGTGAACAAGAATCACACAGAAATCCATAGATGTTCATCAATCCAAATAACAATAATCAAAATTTTTATTTAAAAAATGCTTCATTCCATTCTAATGAAGGAAGCTAACAAGACAGATTCCTAAATGAGTTTTCTAAAAGAAATGTACAAGCATCAATGGTTTCAAAATCAACTAAGACTCAACAAAGACTCTGGCCAGTGGCAATTCTCAAGATCAAGTCTTAGGCAAGACTCACAAATCTAAGCCAACTCAAACTACACTCTTCCAAATTACTCTAAGAATTAATTGCAAAAATTAGGTCAGATTCAAATAGGTTAGAACTGTGAAAAAATATATATACACTTTCATGTGCCACATATAGAGATGTAAGACAAGTAAATGATCATGATCATACTAACCTAGAAAAAGGAATCTTACACATATATACATCATTGGTTGCCATTAAGTGTAAACTTCAATCTGCACACTATCTCAAAAATTGGGCTACATATCATAAAAGAATATTATATGTGATTCAAATAAAATTTAAGAATTGCCTCAAAAAATCATAAAGTACATGATTAAACTAAATCTATTTGTTAACTACAAATCACCTACAAAGTCAAATTGAGTCAGATTTTGGTTGAGTGTTGTTTATCTGAGAAAAGGGTCAAAGAATAACATACATTTAGTCTTATGGAATCTTTAGGCCACCATTTTGGAATTTCATGTATAGATATGCCAGATCTCTCTGGTTGGAGACACGATGAATCCTCCTTTATTTATGAATTTGACCCCTCGACCTGCTGTTAATTTTGTTGATAGTTGAATTGTACAAATATCATCATTGTTGTTGAACTAAGAAGCCATATAAATATTACTGAAGTGAGAAGGTAATGATGCCATACTAATAACTGAAGGGAGATCCAAAACCCGAGCGTTTAAAAAAAAATTGAGATGAAATAGACATAACTGTCCATAATGGTCGTTTGATGGATGAATATGACATCTGCAAGATCCCATATTATCTGGAGTGCATGGTGAAGGACTGTATTTGTCTTCATCCGCCGAAACCTCTGACTAATCCCCACTATAATGAAGAAGTCATAGATTTAGCACCACATCATTTCACTCAATATGTTGGAGTTATGAGTGCAAGTCTGGTTACCATGAAGTGAAAATTTAACACTATTTGCCTATGAATACTATATGAAACTATTGCATTTCAATTTCCAATTGCCCTTGATTTTAACCAGCATCCATCTATGTCTTGTAAGGTTGCTATTTATTATGTTCTCCATATGCATTGACCACCTATGGAATTAATGTTGCATATATTTTATATTATACTTACTATACTGGGTTAATATCAATTGGTGGTTATTGAAGTTATGTGTACCCAACCCTTAGGTGCATGTTCCAGATGAGGGCTTTGTGTTGGAGATATTTTGTATGTACTAAGTATGGTACATAATTACTCGGTATGTTGGGTACATCAAGATGTGCTATTGTACTGAATTTTTGTCCCCTATAGTTGGGTATGCATACAACTACTTTGTGCCCTTGAGGGATGTGCAGAAGCACCCACTTGTGGCACCTTATTTTTAGGATAATAAAAAAAAATATAAAACCTATTTGCTTGTTTCCCACCATTTTTTTCTTGTCACAACAACTTTCCACCTTTTTTAAATAAAAAAAGCTTTATATTTGATCTTGTAGAGTTGAAATCAGAATATACATCGCCTTGTCTTGCCAACACTAACATAGCACTAGAACTCACTATGTTTCAAGCAATAAAAACAGAGGAAAAATCCTAAATTTTTTTTCCTTCCATCATCCCTAAAAAATCATTGCAATCTTCCTGAGTACTAGGTTAACATCAATTCATGGTTATTGAATTTATGTGTACCCAACCCTTGGGTGCATCTTCCGGATGAGGGCTTTGTGTTGGAGATACTGTGTATGTATTGATTATGGTGCATAAGTACTTGGTATATTGGGTACCTCAAGATGTGTTATTGTACTTAATTTGTGTCCCCTATAGTTGGGTATGCACATAACTACGCTGTGCCCTCGAGGGATGTTCAAAAGAACCAACCTGTGGCACCTTCTTTTTAGGATAATAAAAAGCTATAAAACCTCTTTTCTATTTTCCCTCCGTTTTCTTCTTCTCACAACAACCTTCCACCTTTTTTTTTCATGAAAAAAGCTTTATATTTGATCTTTCAGAGCTAAAATCAGAATATACATCGCCGTGTCTTGCCAACACTAACATAGCACTAGAACTCGTCATGTTTCAAGCAATAAAAGCAGAGGAAAATTTATAATTTTTTTTTCCTTCCATCATCCCTAAAACATCATTACAATCATCTTGAGGCTTGAGATTATTCACAAACCTCCTCATTCTATAAACTTAAAACACATAAAAATAAATCACAATGACCATTTGCTAGTGTAAGGCCATCATCTTACTGTCACTGAGTAGTGGTTTGGTCACTGAAAAATGAAAACTTGTAACAATGGATCTATAGTTTGTTTTCATTGGTTCAACACTGAATGTTTCTCTCCAAGAAAGAGAGCCTCTGGGAAAGACAAATTTGAAGTTCAAGAGTTTGGTCCATTTCTTCATATGATGTACAAGATATTTTCTGCAAGCCATACACTCTGTTTCTTGATTGATAAACATGATGAAATGTTTCACCAAACTAGAATCACGAGAGATTGAGTATGATACATAAGTATTCGGTATGTTGCATACCTCAATATGTGCTATTCTACTGAATTTGTGTCCCTTATAGTTGGATATGCATACAAGTACTTTGTGCCCTCAAGGGATGTGCAGAAGCACCCACCAATGGCACCTTCTTTTGATGATAATAAAAAAAATATAAAACCTGTTTTCTTGTTTCCCGTCGTTTCTTTCTTGTCACAGCAACCTTCCACATTTTTTTTCATGAAAAAATATTTATATTTGATCTTGCAGTGATGAAATAAGAATATACATTTCCTTCTCTTTCCAACACTAACATAGCACTAGAACTCACTGTGTTTCAAGCAAGAAAAACAGAGGAAAAATTATAAAAATATTTTTCTTCCAACACCCCTAAAACATTATTACAATCATCCTGAGTACTAGGTTAAAATCAATTGATGGTTATTGAAGTTATGCGTAACCAACCCTTTGGTGCATGTTCCAGATGAGGGCTTTGTGTTGGAGATGTTGTGTATGTACTGAGTATGGTACATAAGTACTCGGTATGTTGGGTACCTCAAGATGTGCTATTGTACTGAATTTTTGTCCCCTATAGTTGGGTATTCAAACAACTACTATGTTCCCTTGAGGGATGTGCAGAAGCACCCACTTGTGCCACCTTCTTTTTAGGATAATAAAAAAACTATAAAACCTATTTTCTAGTTTCCCACCATTTTCTGCTTGTCAGAGCAACCTTCCACCTTTTTTTTCATGAAAAAAAATTTATATTTGATCTTGCAGAGCTGAAATCAGAATGCCTTGCCAACACTAACATAGCACTAGAGCTCACTGTGTTTCAAGAAAGAAAAACAAAGGAAAAATTCTAAAAAAAAGGTCCTTCCATCATCCCTAAAACATCATTGCAATCATCCTGAGGGTTGAGCGTCTTCACAACCCTCCTGCATTCTATAAACCCAAAACACAGAAAAATAAATCAAAATGAACATTCGCTAGTGTAAGGCCATCATATTACTATCGTTGGGTAGTGGTTTGGTCACTAAAAAATGAAAACTTGTAACAATGGATCTACATTTTTTTTTCATTGGATTCAACACTGAAATAGAAATATATCTTGTTTCTCTCTAAGAAAGAGAGCCTCTAGGAAAGACAACTTTGCAGTTCAAGAGTTTGATCCATTTCTTCATATGATGTACAAGCTCTTTTCTACAAGCCATAAACTATGTTTCTTGTTTGTTAAACTCGGCGCAACATTTCACCAAACTATAATCAGGAGAGACTGAGTATGGTACATAAGTACTAGGTATGTTGGGTACCTCAAAATGTGCTATTTTACTGAGTTTGTGTCCCCTATAGGTGGGTATGCATACAGGTACTTTGTGCCCTCGAGGGATGTGTAGAAGTACCCACCGATGGAACCTTATTTTTATGATAATAAAAAAACTATAAAAACTATTTGCTAATTTCCCACTGTTTTTAGCTTTTCACGACAACCTTCCACCTTTTTTTTCATGAAAAAATATTTATATTTAATATTGGATAGATGAAATCATAATATACATTTCCTTGTCTTGCCAAAACTAACATAGCACTAGAACTCACTGTGTTTCAAGCAAGAAAATAGAGGCCAAATTATAAAAAATATTTCCTTCCATCATCCGTAAAACTTCAATGCAATCATCCTGGGGCTTGAGAGTCTTCACAACCCTCCTGCAATCTATAAACACAAAACACACAAAAAGAAATCACAATGACAATTTTCTAGTCTAAGACCATCATCTTACTATCGTTGGGTAGTGGTTTGGTCACTAGAAAATGAAAACTTGAAATAATGGATCTATAGTTTTTTTTCATTGGATTCAACACTGAATGTTTCTCCCCAAGAAATATATCTTGTTTCTTTCCAAGAAAGAGAGCCTCTGGGAAAGACAACTTTGAAGTTCAAGAGTTTGACCCATTTCTTCATATGATGTACAAACTCTTTTCTGCAAGCCATACAATCTGTTTCATGTTTGTTAAACTCAGAGCAACATTTCACGAAAGTAGAATCATGAGAGACTGAGTATGGTACATAAGTACTAGGTATGCTAGGTACCTCAAGATGTGATATTGTACTGAATTTGTGTCCCTTATAGTCGAGTATGCATACAGTCACTTTGTGCCCTCAAGGGATGTGCAGAAGCACCCACCTGTGGCACCTTCTTTTGAGGATAATAAAAAAACTATAAAACCTATTTGCTTGTTTCCCATCGTTTCTTACTTGTCACAACAACCTTCCACCTTTTTTTGATGAAAAAGGTTTTACATTTGATCTTGCAGTGCTTAAATAATAATATACATCGTCTTGTATTGCCAACACTAACATAGCACTAGAACCCACTGTGTTTCAAGAAAGAAAAACAGAGCCAAAATTCTAAAAACATTTTCCTTCCATCATCCCTAAAAAATCATTAAAATCATTCTGAGTACTGGGTTAACATCAATTGATGGTTATTGAAGTTATGTGTACCCAAACCTTGGGTGCATGTTCTGGATGAGGGATTTGTGTTGGAGATGTTGTGTATGTACTGATTATGGTACATAAATACTCTATATGTTGGGTACCTCAAGATGTGTTATTGTACTAAATTTGTGTCCCCTATAATTCAGTATGCATACAACTACTCTGTTCCCTCGAGGAATCTACAAAAGCACCCACCTGTGGCACCTTATTTTTAGGATAATAAAAAACTATAAAACAATTTGCTCATTTCCCACCTTTTATGCTTGTCATGGAAACCTTCCACCTTTTTCTTCATGAAAAAAGCTTTATATTTGATCTTGTAGAGTTGAAATCAGAATATACATGAGATCATGTTGATGTGATTTTAAGGCATTATTAAGCACATGCACAAAAAGGGGTCCAAAACATCTGCATGTATCTACTCTAAATCAACCACTCATCACTATGATAAATAAGGAGAAGTCTGTGATACATGAAACAACGTTGGGTAGTCTAGCCTCCTCTATGGAATCCCAAAAAATGTCAAAATAGAAATATTTTTCCTCCACCTTTGTTGTACAATAATCTAGCTTCAAGAATTTAGTGTCCCACCTAAAATTGTATGTGCAATTTGAGATAGTGTTACAAAAAATACAATGATGAAGATGTGCTTTCTTCTGAAATTGGTATTTCATCTCTATGGATTAGTTCTTATTTCAACCTAGGAGGTGATGCTACAAATATGATTGGTTATTCATGTTAACAAAGAATTTAAAGGTCCATTTAGGAAAAATAAACCCTCGTCATTAAAATGCCAATCTAAGAAGCTTATAGCAGCTAAACATGGATGGTTGATGAGGTGCAAAGCATGTTGTCTACATGTAGAGTAGTCATGGGAGGAATATATGTTGGTGTCAGGGATTGAATCCCATGGCTTGTTGACAATTATATGAATGGACATGATATTACCCCTACTCATCCTTTCATTCATTATCACTATTTTTCTACAAGTAGATATGTTATTAGTGCTATGAAATGTTAACTAGACTTGAGTAATGTTGAGGAAATATCTCTTCAATGACTTCTAATAATGCAATAGCAGATTGGGCATGAAATTCTACTTGAATTCTGGCTTCAGTTTTAAGTTTTGTTCAAAGCATTGTCAAATGTGTAATTTGAGATAGTCTTGCCAACAATACAATGATGAAGATGTGTATTCTTCCAAACATGGTATTTAATATTTATGGAGTAGTTTTGATTTTAGCCTAGGAGGTTGTGATACAAATCTGATTGGTTATTACTGTTGACAAATAATTAAAATGTCCATTTATAAAAAAGAAACACCCATCATTAAAAGGAAAATGTGAGAAGCTTCTAGCAACTAAACAAGGATGGTTGATGAGGTGCAGAGCATGTTGTCTTCACGTAGAGTAGGCATGGGAGGAATATCTATTGGTGTCAGGGATTGAATCTCGTGGCTTGTTGAAAATTATATGAATGGCCATGATATTACCCCTAGTCATCCTCTCATTCATTATCACTATTTTTCTACACATAGAGATGTTGTTAGTGCTGTGAAATGTTAACTAGACTTGAGTAATGTTCAGAAAACATCTCTTCAATGAATTCTAATAATGCAATAGCATATTGGGCATGAAATGCTAGTTGAATTTTGGGTTCAGTAGCATTTGTTGTTCAAGGCATTGTCAAATATGAAATTTGAAATAGTCTTTCCAACAGTATAATGATGAAGATGTGTATTCTTTTGAACTTTGTATTACATCTCTATGGATTAGTTTTGATTTCAGCCTAGGAGGTTGTGCTACAAATATTATTGGTTATTCCTATTGAAAAATAATTCAAAGTTGAATTTAGAATAAAGAAAATCCCATCATTAAAATGCCAATGTGAGAAGCTTCTAGCATCTAGACAAGGATGGTTGATGAGGTGCAGAGCATGCTGTTTTCATGTAAAGAAATAAGGCATGGGAGGAAGATCTATTGGTGTCGGGGATTGAACCCTGTGACCTGTTGACATTTGTATGAATGGCCATGCTATTACCCCTAGCCATATTATCATTCATTATCACTATTTTGATACAAGTAGAGATGTTGTTAGTGCTTTGAAATGTTAACTAGACTTGAGTAATGTTCATAAAATAGATCTTCAATGACTTCGAATAATGCAATAGCATATTTGGCAAGAAATGCTACTTTAATTATGGGTTTAGTAGCAAGTGTTGTTCAAGGCATTGTCAAATGTGCAATTTGAGATAGTCTTTCCAACAATACAATGATGAAGATGTGTATTTTTCTGAACTTCGTATTTCATCTCTATGGAGCAGTTTAGATTTCATCCTAGGAGGTGGTGCTACAAATATGATCGGTTATTTATGTTGACAAATAATTAAAATGCCCATTTAAAAAAATAAACTCCCATCATTAAAATTCCAATGTGAGAAGCTTATAGTAGCTAAACAAGGATGGTTGATGAAGTGCATAGCATTTTTTCTTCATGTAGAGAAGGCATGGGAGGAATATCTGTTGATTCTAGGGATTGAATTTCATGGCCAGTTTACAATTATATGAATGGCCATGTTATTACCCCTTTCCCTCCTGCCATTCATTATCACTATTTTTCTACAAGTAGAGATGTTGTTAGTGTTGTGAAATGTTAACTAGACTTGAGTAATGCTCATAAACTAGCTCTACAGGGACTTCTAATAATGCAATAGTAGATTGGGCATGAAATTATACTTGAATTATGGGTTGAGTAGGAATTTTTTTCAAAGCATTGTCAAATGTTAGATGAATTTGATTGCGATCCTCTAAGCATAAAGAGACCGTCCTCTGTGAGAAAAGTGAGTTCATAAAGAAGCCAATTGTAATAATATTGTACCTATTTGTTTGATCACTAACCAAAAAACATCACACAACTAACCTTCTCAATTATTCCTCCTCCACAAGAATGTATTCACATTGTCCTTCTTGTACTCAAGTTGATCCAAGCTACCTCAACAACATTGTATTCACATTTACCTACATGTACCCAGGAAAATCTAGTATCCACGTTGTTGAAGCCCCTGCAATGAATTCTCCAACTATGGATATGTATTTTCCCATGAAGATCTACTCTAGTAAAATCCAAGAGAACCATGGTTTCTTCAACTCTGAATATCCACCATTTATTATTGTTTCTATTATTGTAATTGATGCCTTTTCTAAATGTTAAACCTCATCACATCACATAAATAATTTTATGAATTATCCTTCCTCTGTACCAATCCATCCCTGATGATTTTCTTCATGTTATCTCTGGTTTGAAGATTCACAGTCCCGATATTATTGTTATTTCTCCTTACTCAAATGTTTTCCCAACATTGGAAGTAGATACCAATAGGGAAATTTGAAGAAAATTGCATAGAGCTAGCCGAAGAAGACCAAACATAGCAGTGTGGTGATCATAGCAGTTGCATCGACACTAGCATTGTGAGTCATGGCTAGTCTAGTCCTCCTATAGAAGTTATACTCTCTCGTGGGTCTGGTAGGATGATTATCCATGGATGCTTGTGCTCATGATTATTGATGTTTGACTTCACAACCATAGGAGAAGCCATAATGAAGAATAGGGTTCCCTGAACATGAGCTCTCATGGGACTTCTAGGTGCATTGGTAGCGAGGTCTGGTCTTGGGATTATTCTGTTGAATTTACCAATGCCCTTTTGTTTTGAAAATGCTTCAACGCCTCCTCCATTATGACTAATTTTAGGGTTTTTAGGGTTTTTGAAAAACGTTGTGATCCATGATACCGCAGACAAAATAACTTTATTCATGCACATCATATTTATGACTGCCATTACCATGGACATGGCCGCGACTACCAGAAAGGCCAATTTTTTTAACTCGTATCACACTCAAACCCAAAACCCCAAAATTCGTAGTCCTGAAAATCTGAGATCATGGCATGATCAAGATATGGCTCCTTGCATCAAACACATAAATCTAAGTACTCTAAAACAAGCTATTAATATGATTTCTTGCATCCTTTTTTCTCAATTCCCCACCCTTCTGTACATTATTGTTCACAACAGCTCGCAGGATCAAAACCCCAACAACACCCGTGTGACTTATTTTCTTCCCAGTTACCTCTTTTCCTCTCATCACAACCGTGATCCATCCATTTTTTGAATAAGCGAACCTCACCAAGGCCTCTGGTGCACCGATATTTCTCGCAATATATTATCTTCTATCAGAGAGTTTGGCGAAGACACTCTTGAACTTTTCAAGCCCTATAGAAGAATAATGGTTTGACCTTTACCGGGATCCATCCATTTTTTGAATAAGCGAACCTCACGAGGGCCTCCGATGCACCAGTATTTCTCACAATATATTCTCTTCTGTTAGAGAGCTCGACGAATACACTCTCGAATTTGTCAAGCCCTCTAGAAGAACAATGGCTCGAACTTTCCCCATGTATTTGTCGGGATGTGGCCTTTGGAGAGACAACGATTTCTTCTGCTTCGCCTTCCACCGATATCTTTCCACAACACATTGATCTCTTCTCTGTTACATACACACTAAATATACACCCCTGTTGAATAAACATTGAATATACACCTAGATATTAATCGATCCTGTAACAAAAAATTTAAAAACCGAACTAAAAAAACTACTAAATTCCCCTGTTACCAGCCTTAACCAGCATCTGAAAAATTATGAAATCCCCCATATTCTCGTTCATGCTAGAATTGGATTCTTGGAATTTCTCATGAATAGGAAAATGAAACCAACTGAGAAATTAATGACCAATAGTAAATTTTGATCCAGTATCGATGTGTGAAAAGTGATACAAACAGAGGATTTAGGATATTCATCTAGTAGCGATCAATCAATAAAGTTACTGGTGGTGACAAGAACCCAACGAGAAATTCGCATAAGAACAAGATGATTATTGACTAGGTTGGTTAGATTTCCTCATTGTCCAAAAGGTTAGGTTCATATTTACAATCCCAAATTCAATCCTCCACTATACTAAAATCCTCAAGGCGACACATCCTCAACTGTTGTGGTGATCCTTATCCCTCGATCTTCATCATTGTTGAAAAAATTGTAGAGTTTTCTTCAATTATGAAATGGAGAGAGGAAACTCTAACTGCTCCAATAATGTAACTTTGAACCTATCAGAAAAATCATCTTGATTGCAATCCTCTCTACTATTGTAGACATCAGAAACTCATAACAAACTATAGAAGAGAATGAGAACAGAGGAATTGTTCAATTACTCTACAAGAAAAGATCCCAACTATTAGAATTGAATCACTGTTGAAACAATTGTAGAGCCTGCTTAAATTATGAAATTGAGAGAGGAAATTCCAAATGTGCAATTACTCTACAAGAAATAGATCCCAACTATTAGAACTGAATCACTATTGAAAAAATTGTAGAGTTTGCTTCAATTATGAAATGGAGATAGGAAATTCCAAGTGCTCCAATAATGTAACTTTAAACCTATCACAATAATAATCTTGATTTCAATCCTCTTCGCTATTGCAGATATCACAAACTCATAACAAACTATAGAAGAGAATGAGAACTGCGGAATTGTGCAATTACTCTGCAAGCAATAAATCCCTACTATTAGAATTGATTGTATGTGACCATGATAGCAATAGATGAAAAAATACCCCCGCTATTAACACTACCCTTCTTGAGTTCTTTTCCTCCCGAGGTCTCGAACCTTTATCCATCATGAACAATTGGATTCTACAACCCAATCAAGAAACTATGTCCAGGATCCACACTCCTAAATTCTACAGCAGAATCTGATACATGATTATGCATAGAGGAGGAGCATCGAAACATCTCCCAAACTCGGAAGGAAGAAGAGTAGCGGGAAATTAAATGATTACATTTTAACCATTTGTCAATTGAATAGGGGGAAATTAAATTTTAATGGGTCGATTTTTTATTTATTTTAGAGTAAGATTAGATTTTAAAAAATTGTCAATTGCCAAGATTTTTTTCATTCAAGTGAAAGGAGCTCACTTCACATAGAGGCTATATATTTAATATTATTGAAGGTTCAAAGAGTGAAAATTTTGACTCGATAGGGTATCAATAAAAAATATAAAAACCTTTATTTTGAAAAATGTCTTCAATATCCATCACATGACGGTATAAAATACCTTTCTAAGCAAGTCTGTTCACATAAAGAGGGAAATAGGACATGAAGTTTACACATAAGGGGAATACCAAATAACCCTTAAGGAGGTGAAAAATACCCCTAATTCTATGAATAATGTTATTAATAAACTCAAATAGTCCTAGGTATCCCATTGTTTTTTGGGAATAATGTTATTAATAAACTTCAAGTAGTTGTAGGTAGCTCAAAAATACCCTATTAGAAGTTAGTCATAGTTTAGTTTACATTAGTCATTTTTGGTTGTATTACTTATTAGTTAGTCATATATTTTAATCCACAACTAAATTAGTAATTTATGTTAGTTGTTTATAGTTGGGTAACTTAAAATTTCTCAGTTTTAGTAGTATTTCACTTGGAAAACTTGCGGTGACTAACTTTTTTAGTTACCTAGTCACTAATTTCTCATTTTTTACTAGTGCATGGTAGCGTGGTAGATGATCATAGGATAAATAGAGTGCATTTAGCCATTTTTCCAAGTTAAGTGTGGTTTAGAATTAGTTTCCTTTCTGCCATTTCTTCTCAGCAAGTTAAATTAGTTTCTTTTCCTGTCATTTCTTTTCAGAAAATTAGTTTAGTTTCCTTTCAGTCATTTCCTTTCTGTAATTTATTTTAGTTCCATTGAAGTGTGACAGACTTGACTGGAAACCCCTAGAAGTATCACCCTTTCACAGAGTGGAAGAGGATGACTTGAGTAGAATGCATCTGTTGTGTAGATAGCAATTTCACCTCCAAATTTGTGCAAACCCCAGGTTGATAAAGTAAAGTAGGGAAGCCCCTAGGAGTTGTAGCACTCTTGGTGCAATACCATGGCTCACCAATGAGCACCTATAAATTCTTCATTTTTTGATATAATGCACATTGGGAAGAATGTAGCAAATACCTTATGGTGTTAGATGGAAGGAGAGATAACGAAAAATTTGTCAAGGTTTGTAATGACATTGAGGAGGAAAATCATTCATTGCAAAGTAAAAATCATTCAAATAGAGATGAAGACAACCAATCTATAAGAGCCCTTCCATGGTTATTAATAAAGCAGCAAAGCAAATATGTTAAAGATGTTATTGAAAAAATTAAATTTCTAACTGGATTTTCTTCAAACATGAAGAATATGCTAACAAAGAAAGGTGAATTAGGTGGGGTTGAAACTCATGATTGGAATACATTCATTAAGGTAACTATTTTGGTGTATATATTTATCCATTGGTGAAACATCTTGTTAATTAGTGTACTTTTTTCTACTAATTTGGGAATAAATAATGATCGATCATTATTTTTGTTACAATATGTTGTACCTTTATCTCTCCCAGGAAAATTTGATAGCAATGTTAAACAAGATATATATGATCTTGGAAAATGCATGAGGTAAGTGGATATTTATGTGCAAAGTGTTATTTTTTCAATAAGTTATTTTACAACTTATATTTGACTACATGTGTTTTAATTTTCATCATGTACTATATACTTTTAGGTTGAAACATGTGATTTGATTGCTTCATTTATAGATGGTTTTCATCTAAATAAATCGATAAAGAATATATAAAGTATTGGAGTAAACAAATTCCTTGTCTAATGTGTGAAATGAAAAAGTTTCTACCTCCTGCATTTTTCAATGCACAAGAACACTACCTCACACACCAATTCCAACAGATTGAAAAGTGTGGACCTATACACACAAGATCAATGCGGTTGGTTGAGAGGCACTTGAAATAATTGAAGGTTTTGGATATAAAAAGAGTGTGTCCTGAGCGTTCTATGGTATAGGGATATAAGGTATATCAAACCATGGATTATATTCATCAATATATTCCTACCATAAAAAAATTATTAATGTATTGGATCACATTTTGGATGTCAAATCCATGAACAAATTTGAATGGGAGCACCTATTGGGGAAAGGTAGAATGAGGAAAGTGAGATGTAAGTAGATAGTGGAGATGTAAGTAGATGCTTATTTAATTTTTAGTATTAATACATAATCCATTATTATTAAGGTATAACATGTGATGTAGGGGCATTAGACACTAGCCAACAATGTAGGAGGTTTTGTCCACATGTTGTGGCTAGGAGGGTTCAAAATCAATTGAATTGTAAGAGCTAGGTGTCAATACCTCATCTGACTGTTTCATTTAGAGTAGTTAGAGTTGTAGAAGTCGAATAGTTCAGTTAGTACATCTGTCATATTTTAGTTAGTCGAATTATTGTAATTAGGCTGTTGATTTTCTAAACCGGTCCTCACAGAGGAACCGAAGAGTCACATTGTATATAAAGTGTATTCCTCGGATGTATTGAAGGGAGGAGAAGGAGCGGAGAGATTTCTGCAATAAAATCTGTGTATTAACAATTTCTTCCAGTTAAATGAATTTCAGTCCCGTTGATTATCTAACTGTCTCGAGTCGTTATTTGTGAAGAAATTGTTTAATTTTGGGGTGATTGTACACTGGTTCTATGTAGAATCGTTGAGTGTGGTGGTTGTATAATTCCGCATTTCTCTGTCTATTATTCCCTTGAATGGCTTGGATAAACTCTGCGAATTAAATTCCAACGCAGTTCCTCTGTCTGTCTTTCTCCGAAACTCCCCTCTGAATTATCGGATTAACCTTTATTGAAATAAACCCGAGTTGCGAACCTGAGTTGAGGATACAAAGGAGAACGCAAACCTGACGTGAACCTCGGTTAACCACTATACCAAAACCGCGAGTGGATTAGAAAGCCGGGTTGCCCATATCGCACCGCTTTTGCGGAGTAGGCGGTATTTTATGAACGCGAGCGATTCCATTCAGTGTTCGACACGTGGCTTAGGCGAAGTTCCAAAACTGCCGTTCAAAGCGCGCCATCGCACGTTAAAGTTCGTACCAGGAGGCAAAGCGATATCGCCAAATACCGTCGATCTCGAGGGACGTAATCGGACGGTGGTCGTTTGACGGAGATATGCGGAGGATAACCCAGATACGGTGCATGCATTTGATTGGGCCATTGGTCATAGAGGTGGGGCCGGATTCAAAGGTTGAATATACAGTCACTTGTTTAAGAAATAGAGCGTCGGTATTAATATAAAATCTCGAAGGTTTAAACATTGGTTGTAAGGTAGGGTGCATACAGATAATTGAATTCCTGTGATTGAAGGTGTATAAGCACGAGGGGTTATAACCTTAGTACTAAGGTTCTAAGATAGATATATATATATCAGGAGATATAAATCAACATTCGAAAGTTGTTGAATGTGTTTATTTATCAATTTCTCTGAAATTGATAAATAAATTCCAAAAGAACTAAGAAGACCACGTGGAGGTGAACCAAGTAGACTGAAGGGAAATGCTGACAGAGCCACGGCTATAGTGACCATCTCTCCTTAGGGGTCCGAAATTCAGTTTTTTTGCGTCATTTGTGGTATCAGAGCTGTTGTTTTCGAGTTGTTTTTGCAGGAGCTGACATGGCAATCTAAATTGGTAGGGGTGTTGGCAGAAGGAGACCTGTTTCCAACACAGAGGTGTTGGGGATGTTGCAGAGGGTCGAGGCCAGAATGGATGCCCTGGAGCGAAGACAGCCCAGAGATCCTGAAGACATCAATGAACCTGAAACAGAAGAAGCTGAAGAAAATGTTGAAATTCCTCCTGACATGAGGCTCCTTAGAACTGTTCTGGGGTCTGTAGTTAAGCCCAGAATTAAAGTGTCGAGTTATGCAGGAGGGCTGAATCTAGAGGAGCTGGTGGACTGGATAAATTAAATGAACAAGTGCTTCGATTATGAAGAAATAAGTGAAGATAAAAAGGTCAAATTTGCGGTGACAAAGCTGAAGGGACATGCTGCACTTTGGTGGGATGGAGTGCAAGCAGAAAGGAGGAGAGTTGGCAAGCAACCTATCAAGAGCTAGACCAGAATGATGGCTAAATTAAAAGGTAAATTCTTTCCTAGTGATTATCAGCTGAAATTGTATAGGCAAATGCAGAACCTGAGACAGAGGTTGCTGACGGTAAAGGAATACACAGAGGAATTCTACAGAGTGAGCATAAGAGCTGGGAAATTTCAAGACACACCAAAGAAGACTACCAGATATGTGAATGGTCTCAAGCTGGATATCCAAGATGAGATTGGTCTTATGTCTCCTAAGACAGTGGAAGAGGCCTACCAGATGGCCTTGAAAGCAGAGGAGAAACTCCTGAGGAAACAATCTGCCAAGAAGAGAGGTACTTTTCGTGGAAAGGGAAGTCAGGGTGGTAGAGGAAAGCCTATTGCACCCAGGGATGGAGGTAACAGTAGCTCACCTCAGAATGCATCTGCAGAGGATGATGCAAGGGGCAGAAGGGGTTCTTACAGAGGAAAGGGAAGAGGAGGCAGAGATAGAGGCAGGGGTAGAGAGTTGAGGTGCTATAGATGTCAGCAAGTGGGACATAAGCACTATGAGTGCCCAGAGAATGTGGGTGCTAGTCCAAGAAATGCTATTGTTGCCCAGGCTGGAGAAGAGGCAGAAATTGAAGAAGAAATTCTTCCAGAGAGGGGAGAGTCCTTGGTGGTTAATAAGGTCCTGTTGAAGCAAGCTAAAGAGCTCACTGAGCCTGCACAAAGGAAGACTTTGTTTAGGAGCATATGAAAAGTCCAAGGGAAATTCTTCCAGCTAGTCATTGAAATGGTGACGTGAGACAATGTGAGTTTCCACTGAGTGATAAGAAAAATTAGAAGTGAAAAGGAGCATCCCACTCCCTACGAAATTCTCTGGTATAAGGACATGGTGGACAACAGACAGTGTGAAGATGAAGAAACACCGACCAAGAAAATATAAAGATACAGGTTTTGTGATGCAAAATGCCCATGGATGTGTGTCATATACTGCTGGGTAGAACTTGGCAGTTTGACAGAGCAGCAGTGCATGATGGCAAGAAGAACACTTACAAGTTCTTCAAAGATGGGGTACACCATACATTGATACCCATGGAAGAAGGAGAGCCATCCAGCAGAGTGATTGATCCAAAGACCTTGTTGCTGAGCGGGAAGGAATATCTGTAGCAGATAGAAGAAGAAGAGGTAATTTTTGCTTTAGTTTTCAAACCTAGGGTAATTCTTACTTCTACAAAGATTTATGATTTGCCAGTAGAAATCCAAGAGATGTTAGACAATTACTGTGACATTGTTGTGGATGATTTACCTGATGAGCTGCCACCTGTGAGAAAGATCAACCATCAGATACATTTTATCCCTAGTTCAAATCTGCCGAATAAGGTAGCCTACAGAATGAATCCCAAGGAAAATAGAAGCGGAAGCCGTGCGAATTGCTAAATGAGGATTAAATCGAAGAAATTGATCCGTATCAAGTGCCAACAATATTGAGCCCAAAGAAAGATTAGAGCTAGAGGATGTACTCTTGATTTCAAGATCAATCGTAGATTACAATGATCTGATTCCATTTCCCAAGAATTGAGATTTAATAGGTTGTTGAAGTGGTGCTAAATATTTTTCAAAGATAGATTTAAAAAGTGGATACCATCAGATCAGAATAAGAGAGGGTGATGAGTGGAAGACTGCCTTTAAAACAAATGAAGGGCTATATGAATGGATGGTAATGCCTTTTGGGTTGTCAAATGCACCTAGCACTTGTATGAGGCTTATGAATGAAGTATTTAAGGAATTTATTGGTAAATTTGTGATAGTATATTTGGATGATATATTAGTTTTCAGCGAAACTAAAGAAGAACATTTAAGGCATCTTAATCATGTCTTGAAAAAGCTGCACCAAGAGAAACTGCTGATAAATTTAAATAAATGCTCATTCATGAAGGAAGAGTTGGTGTATTTGGGCTTTGTTGTTTCTGCAAAAGGATTGAAGATGGACCCAGAAAAGGTCAAGGCAATTGTGGAGTGGCCTTCACCCAGGAATGTTTTTGAGGTAAGAAGTTTCCATGGACTTGCCAGTTTTTACAGAAATTTTATAAGAAACTTTAGTAAGATTAATGCACCCATAATTGAGACAATAAATAAGAGAAAACAACCATTTAAGTGGACTGCTGAAGCAGAAAGAAACTTTAAAGTTTTGAAGCAAAAGATAGTGGAGAAGCCTGTTTTGATCTTGCCTGATTTTGCTAAACCATTCCAAGTAAAGTGTGATGCTAGTGGGGAAGCCATTGGAGATGTGTTGAGTCAAGATGATAGGCCTGTGGCATATTTCAGTGAAAATATGATTGACACCAGGAGAAATTATTCCTCTTATGAGAAGGAATTCTATGCAATTTTTCAGGCACTGAAAAAGTGGAGACACTATTTGATGTCCAGGGAATTTGTATTGTATTCTGACAATCATGCTTTGCAGTATATTGTACAGCAGCCCAAGTTGAAGCATAAGCATGCCAAATGGGTTGAGTATCTCCAAGGTTTTAATTTTGTTTTGAAACATATAAGTGGCCAAGCAAATAAAGTAGATGATGCTTTGAGTAGGAGGCACATGCTTGTTCAAGAAACTAATTTTGAAGTTGTAGGGTTTGATTTTCTCAAAGAATTGTACAAAACAGATTCAGATTTTAAGGAAGCATTTGAGGCATGTTGTAACCCTATTTTAACAGATAGAAGCCAGTGGCTGGATTTTTTCTTGCAGGAGGACTTTTTATTAAGAAGAAATCAACTGTGTGTACCAAAATGTTCCATGAGAGAAAATTTGATCAAGGAGAAGCATAATGGCGGGCTTGTTGGACACTTTGGTACTGATAAAAATTATGAGCAACTGAGTCACTTTTATTACTAGCCCAAGATGAGGACAAAAGTGGATAATTTTGTGAAGAATTTCAAAATCTGTCAATATGCTAAAGGAAGGAGCCAGAATGCAGGATTGTACACTCCCTTGCCTATTCCAGATAGGCCTTGGGACATGGTGAGTATGGATTTTGTTCTAGGATTGCCCAAGACTCAGAGAGGGAATGATGCAATCTTTTTTGTAGTGGACAGATTCTCCAAAATGGCACATTTTATTCCATGCTATAAAACTAGTGATGCCACCCATGTTACTAACTTGTTTTTCAAGGAAATTGTTAGATTGCATGGGTTGCCCAAGAGTATTGTTTCAGATAGAGACACCAGATTTGTGGGTCATTTTTGGAGGACATTGTGGAAGAAACTTGGTACCAAACTGAGTTTCAGCTCATATTATCATCCCCAGACTGATGGACAAACTGAGGTAGTGAATAGGAGTTTGGGAAATTTGTTGAGAAGTCTTGCAGGAGAGCATCCGAAGTAGTGGGATCATATTTTGCCCCAAGCAGAATATGCATATAATGACTCACCAAATAGAAGCACAGGCAGAGTCCATTCCACATTTTTTATGGAATGCACCCCAGAGGAATATCAGAGTTAAGAAAGCTGGGAAAGGCAGAGCTAAGGAGTGAAGATGGTGAGGAATTTTCTTCAGAGATCCATGCCATACATGAACAAGTGAAACAACAACTACAAGGCAGCAACATTAGATACAAAAGCAAAGCAGACTTGAGCAGAAAATAAGTTCATTTTGAAGTAGGAGATCTGGTTTTGGCACACTTGAGAAAGGAGAGATTCCCAAAGAAGCAGTATAACAAATTGAAGTTCAAAAAGATTGGGCCATGCAAGATACTTAGAAATTTTTCTACAAATTATTATGAGATTGAATTACCTCCTGATGTTGGAATATCTCCCATTTTTAATGTTGTATATTTGTACAAGTATGAATATGATGATACAAAAGAAAGATTAGTAGACAAGGAACAGATTGAGTGGAAAGAGTAGCTGCCTCCAGCACAACCATTGCAACCAGATAAGATATTGGACAAGAAAGTGTTGAAGAAGACCAGAGGACAAGAGTACTTTCAGTACTTAATCAAATGGAAGGACAAGCCAGAGGAAGATGCCACTTGGATGACTGAAGGAGTGTTGTAGAAGATAGGCAGATCAATGGAAGAGCTCATGGACAGGAGCCCATGAAGAAAATTTCCCTCGGGAGTCTGATGCATGGGCATTAGACACTAGCCAGCAATGTAGGAGGTTTTTTCCACATGTTGTGGCTAGGAGGGTTCGAAAACATTTGAATTGTAATAGCTAGGTGTCAATACCTCAGTTGACTGTATTATTTAGATTAGTTAGAATTTGTAGAAGTTGAATTGTTGGATTTGATCCATCTGTCAGTTCATTTATTTGAATAAGTTGTAATTAAACCTTTGATTTCTAGAACGGTCCTCACAGAGGAACCGAAGAGTCGTATGCTGATGTATAAATGTAATCCCTCGGATTTTTTGAGGGAGAGGAAGAACAGAGGTTTCTGCAAAAAAAAAAAAATCCGTGTATTGAGAAATTATTTCCTGTTGAACTAAGCCTAGTGCTCGTTGGTTCTCAATTTGGTTTGAATTGATATTATGAGCAAATTTTGTTGAATAATATCACCGCGTGCTCTCTGTACTCCTCTAACCATTGCTTTCTCTCAATTTGTCCAAGAAAATGAAGGAATCCCATGTGCAGACGAGATCTGTGTAAATTGTGGTCGATGAACTCTATTATGAGGGTATGATGACTCCACCCGTGAGAGGAATAGACTGTTTTTTGTTTTAATTGAATCCTGAACCGAGATAGGAACCTGAGTTAACAACTGGGAGAGTATAGGATGGGAGGTTTCAAAACATGGTTAATCACTGTAACGAAACTGCGAGTGGATTAGAAGGCCGGGTTGCCCATATCACACCGCTTTTGAGGAGTAGGCGGTATTTTCTAAATGCAAGTGATTCCATTCAGTGTTCGACACGTGGCTTAGGCGAAGTTCCAAAACTGCCGTTCAAAGCGCGCCATCGCATGTTAAAGTTCGACGTCAGAGGCAGAGCGATATCGCCGGATACTGTCGATCTGGGGGGATGTCATCGGACGGTGGTCTTTTGACGGAGATGTGCAAAGGATAACCCATATATGGTGCATGTGTTTGATTGGGCCATTGGTCATAGAGGTGGGCCTGGAGTCAAAGGTTGAGTATACAGTCATTTGTTTAAGAAGTAGAGCGTCAGTATTAATATAAAATCTCAAGGTTTAAACATTGGTTGTAAAGTATGGCGCATACAAATAATTGAATTCCCGTGATTGAAGGTGTATAAGTGCGAGGGGTTATAACCTTAGTCCTAAGGTTCGGTGATAAATATATAAGACGAGAAATATAAGTTAACATTCGAAAGTTGCCGAATGATTTTATTTATCAATTACTCTGAAATTGATCAATAAAATTCCAAAAGAACTAAGAAGACCACGTGGAGGTGAACCAAGTAGATAGAAGAGAAATGCTGACAGAGTAACAAAAACAGACCAGCTCTCCTTAGCGGGATCGAACTTCAGACTTATTGTTGTCATTAGTTCCAGTGTTGGGCTCCTAGTTGGTATCTGACTCATAAGCACAAGAGATGGTAGAGGGCCTTTAGAGTCGGTGGGTGACATCCGAAATTCTCCTGCAACATTTAGTATTGTGAATTCAAAAACGTTTTTTATCCAAAGACACCTCGGGCTTTACTGTGCCTGGATTTTGTGGATGCTGGTAAATGGGGGGACTTGTTATTTCAATCTTCTATGATTTTTAGTATGTGTGACTAGCTAGTCTGATACAAGTGCATAGAGGTGGTATTGAATGAGGTGTTGTTGGCGGTAGCAGTGTTTCTGTGTGGAATTCTCCATTTCTAGTGATTGGTTTAAAAATTGGTTCTCCTGGTGGTTTTGTGGGTGGTTCTCAATGTGCATTGGCGACATTAGAGCTACCCTTTTGGAGTACATATAGGCGACACCCTGTTGTGGGTTGTGAAAAGATTCTTGGGAAGCGTTAGCCTGGGGCATGTTTCTCTTGTCTTCTCCTTCTCTAGTTGTTTTATTTCTTTTGGGGTTCCCAACTGGTGGCAAGGTGGAAGTTGGGGCATAATGTGTGGTCTTCTGAGGAAAATTGAGGGTGAAGGGATAGTTGGTTCTCGAGTGTGTTGGTCGGGGAAAGTTCCAGTGAACCGAAATATGGAAACTGTTGAAGCTGGCCCTCCTGGTTTGAACAAAATGTGACCATCCTCGCATCGTGGGCGCTCCTCCCCCAGGGCCAAGCCAGGCTCTATTTGTCGTGGAGACCAAGCGAGGGTGGCTCATTTAGATGATATGTAAATCATGGAAACCATAGCGCGACATGGTGGAAAGGCTTTCGGTCGTTCCCAGCTTGTGGGTGTGGGAACACGAGGTGGTCATGGTGGAAGAAAGCAAGCCTCCCATTGAAGTGGAAGTGCAAGGTCACAACAATCGCAGTGTCGGGGTGGTGGACAATGAGGAGGAACAAATAATT
This sequence comes from Pinus albicaulis, assembly GCA_034641835.2. Classification (NCBI taxonomy): domain Eukaryota; kingdom Viridiplantae; phylum Streptophyta; class Pinopsida; order Pinales; family Pinaceae; genus Pinus; species Pinus albicaulis. The sequence goes on from CM076575.1 coordinate 979,084,869, forward strand.
GGGGATCTGGTAGGCGTGTAGCTCCTGACTCATAGGAAATTCAACATTGTTTCCTAGAATAATGGAGGCTAACGTAGCATCCTCCAGAACTATTGGTGTGAAAACAAGAAGGTCAAATTATAAGTGTCATAAATTTTTCATATGAACTCCGATTGATGCGATTATTGTGTCGTTAGAAATTTATTTGTGTGTAGAATAGCATGAAAAGGTGTGTTTTTTGGGGGAAAATTTTTAACGCCAAAAAACATCATTTGAAGCCTCAAAACTCTCCTGGAAGGTTTCAGGCCCCGTTTCGCCAAACTGGGCCCCATCGGTAAAAACGGTCTCGTGAGCTGATTCATCCACAATTTCTGCTCAAAATGCATCAAGATGGATGAAAAAGAATATAAAAATCCAATTTGGATCATAGCTCCCCATTTTGTGAGGCATTTGGTCCCCAAAAGGTTTTACTGAATGAGGTGAGGAAATTTTCCATCCACCTTCTCTTTGGTATACCATTTAGCTTTTGCTAGAATTTATCCTTTCAACCCAATCTTCCAAAGGTCATCCTACCCTTGTCTTGTAGTTTTGGACCTCTTCTGCAAAACGATATCTTTTTTCAACTATGCCTGAGCTTCTAGTGCAAAATCCTCCACAAAAGGTAGGACATGTTCCTCTTCATGATCTAGCATGGAAAACTCATAGAGTTTCAAATTACCTACATTCAAAATTAAGTAAATGCACATATATGGTGGAAAAATGAGTCGGTAGGAATTATCACCCATATTTTCCAGTATCTCGAAGGGACCATATATGAGAGCCTTGATTTATTACCAGTCCCCTGCATCCTATCCTTATTCAACTTTAGCCATATTTTGTCTCCCAACTTAAATGTGTTCTCTGTTCTGTGTTGATCATGCTTTTCCTTATACTTCTCCTACAAAATTTTCAATGTTTCTTATACCTGTATATGGATTTTCCTAATATTCTCTATAAAATTTTCTACCCTCAAAGCATATTTTGTAATATATTCCTTCACTCCTCTTTGTTGAACATATGCAGTATCCAAAGGTGAAGGTGGAAAATATCCAAAACAAGTCTCAAATAGGGACCTTCATGTAGAAGTGTGGACTAATCTATTATAATAACGTTGTGCATATACCAAATTTTCATCTCAGGTCTTATAATGCTTCTGGTTGTATCCCCTCATAAGTTGCACCAAAGTCTTGCTGACTACTTCTGTCTACCCATCTGCATTTGGATGGAAAGTTGTATATATCATCAACTTTGTGTCCATATTCTCCCATAATGTAGTCGAGAATGCACTAAGAAATCTTGTATCCTTCTCTAAAATGATGCTCCTTGGTATCCCAAAGTGCACCCAGACCTATCCAAAGAACAAGTTTGTTACTTCTTGTCCGCTAATGGTATTTTTATAGGGAATCAGAACACACATCTTGCTAAACATGTCAACTACCATGAATAGGTAGTCATGTCCCTTCCTATTTTTCGGCAACCCTCCCAAAAATTCCATGGAAATTCTTTCCGAAGGGCAAGTAGGTACAAGTAAGGGATGATATAGAGCCTGATTCATGTTTTTAGGCTCGTCGGTACAACAAAGCATGCATCCTCTTATGAACCTAGATACCTGCTCTTGCATCTTGGTCCAATACTGTACATACCTCTGAAAGTTAGCCAAAATATTCCCTACACCAAAGTGCCCTACAACCTTGGAGCTGTGAGTCTCTCTAGTCAACTGCAATCGCTCACCTTTAGGAACACATAGCTTATCCAACCTATAGATTAACCCATCATGGAGATGGTAGTCAATGGTGTTGTCTTCATCGTGCACATGAATCTGGATTTGCAACTACTGGTACACCTCATCGAAGTCCTCATCCTTTGAATATGCCTCTTTTTATGCATCATGGTTGAATGGATCCATGTGCACAATAATCCCCAAAGTTGTAATATTTGATGTGGGTGGCCTTAAAAACATGTCAGCCAATTTTTTTGTGCTTCCCTCCTTATACTTGATCACAAAATTAAAATGTTGTAGAAAACCCATCCACTTGTAATTATTGGTTTGTTGTAGCTTTATTCCTGACCTGCAAGTACTTTAAGGGTTGGTGATATGTGTTGATTAATGTCTCATTTCCCATCAAATAATGCTTCCACTTCTTCAAAACTTGCACCATGGAATAGAGCTCCTTATCGTAGGTAGGGTATTTAAGAACCACCCAATGAAAAACTTCAGAATGGTAACATACATGCCCTCCTCCCTAGATCAAGACAACTCCCATAGGATACCCACTCTCATCTCTCTCCACTTCGAAAGGCCGCTACAAGTTTGGTAATGAAAGAAATAGTGCTTGGATAATTTTCTTCTTTAACTCCTCAAAATCCCTTGTTGACCTTTTCCCAAATGAAAACTATTACCACTTGTTGTTATGGCGTGGAATGATGTTTCTACTGCTGAAAATGAGGCTATAAATTTCCTCAGGTACTCTGTTGCCCCCTTAAAACTCCTAACCTCATAAACATTAGTAGGCACCGACCATTTAATGATGGCCTCCATATTGGAAGGATATATAATCAGTGATCCTCCACCAATCACATACCCTAGATACACCAAATAATGATGCACACACTCACACTTCTTAAGATTTTCTAGCAGTTGGTTATTCTTTAATGTTTCCAGCACTTGCGTCAAATGTGACTACGCTCCTCCGAGGTAGCACTATAGACTAGTATATCATCCAAATAGGAAATACAAATTAAATCTATAAAAGGGCAAAATACATCATTCATTAATATCATAAATGTAGTTGGTGCATTACATAGGCCAAATGGCATAACTAACAACTCATACAAACCTTGCCTAGTTTTGAAGGCGGTCTTCCATGTATCTTCTTCTTTGACTCAAACCTGGTGATATGAAAACTTCAAGTCCAGCTTGGTGAAATACTTTTCTTATTACAACTAATCTAGCATATCGTCTATATTGGGAAGGGGATATCTATTTTTTAGAGTGATTTTATCAACGCTCTATAATATATACACATCCGCCAAGTCCCATCCTTCTTTGGAAAAATGATGATGGGTGACTCACATGGTGATGTACCCTATCGAATGACACCCTGTTCCAGCAGCTGCTACAACTATTTCTTCACCTCACTTTATTCTATAAAATACTTCCTTCACAACCTAACATTTTGCAATGGGTAGTTTGGCAATAGCTGGATCTCATGCTCCACTTATCTCTTAGGTGGAAACCCTTTAGGCTCTTGAAACACATCCATGTATTCCTCTAAAAAATCCTCCAATTTTTTATTTTATTTCTTAGTACACCCCTCTAGCAACGCCTTGCCTCTTATTTACTCTTCTCCAGACTGACCTTCTTGTAAAAACAATAAAACATACTTATTGCTAGAACCGATCAATTTCTTGGCTTGATTGGAACTTACGAGTGAAATTTCCAATTTGCCTTTGTGCACATTGATGATGAATGAATTTCCATCCTTGATAAGCTAGTACTGATTGGCTTTCATCATGAAAATTTTATCTCGGACGTACATGTATGGACTCCCAAATATGACTCTGCATAAATCAAGAGGAACCACATCTAGATCTACTTCATCAATAAAATCAACACTAATAGAAAAACTAATTCTACATTGTTTTGTTACCTTCAGCTCTTCATCCTTATTTACCCATCCCAACAGGTATGGGTTTATATTTTCATGAACTTAGATTCCAAAATTCTTGACCAGATTTGCTCCACTGAGTTTTTTCTACGATCTTGAGTCAAACAAAGCCTCAATATTTGCCTTCTTGACCTCTATCTTTATATGGAAGAGTTTGGTCATTTATTTCTCTTCATGTTGTTGAAGGCTACTGAAATTCACCTCCTTCTATACTAACGTACATATGATCTTCTCATCCACCTTCGAGTTTCTTTCAACTTGGTTGCTCAAATTAGTGGCCATGAGATTATTCTTCTTGTTTTCTTTGTTCTTGTTTTTCGGTTTTAGCTCTGGATGAAACTTCCAACACTTTTCCTTTCTATGGCCATCAATGTTCCAATGGTTGCAATGGTTTCTAGGATCTTTGCATTGGTGTGTTGTGGCTACCGTAATTTTATATTTCCCCATTTTCACTTCTTCTTCCCCTCCTTAGAAGCATCTTGTTTCTCCTTCTGCTTCGTTCCACATGATTGCACTCTTTTTAGGCCCATGTTCTCTAGGTATTGTGCCTATACACAAACATCATCCAATGATTTGGGCTTGAAAAAAATCACTTGCTCACACAGATGGTGGTGTAGACCCCTAAATACTTGAGGAGTAGGTATGGGTTCTTTAGAAAGATACCCAACATTATAACCATATTTCTAAATTATTTGGTGTATTGCTGCATGCTTTGGCCCAAATTTTTCCTGAAGTAATGCCACCGGCTCCACTGGTACTCCACGTACCCAATGGGATAAATTTGTGACTTAATAAGGGTTTTGAAAGTATCCCACTTATTCACTAGAGGGTCTCCCTTGAATCTCAAGATTTCCATGTGGCTCCCCCACCAAATCAGTGCATGGCTCTCCAATTTCAACCCCACAAATGAGATCTTTTTCCTTTCCTTGATATGATGGACATTGAAATAAACTTCTAGTTGCTGCAGTCAGTGGTTCAGCTTAAGAGTATCGATATCGTTGTGGTAAGGCTTGATATCAAATTTTTCTTCCACTTTAAACAGGGACTAATTCATGACACTCGAACTAGGTTGACCTTTTCCGGGTTATTTCTTCGGCTTTTTCTTCGTGACCTGCTTATCTCCCGATCCCCCTTCTGATTTTCCTCTGCATTTGAACCCCCATCTTATCCAAATGTTTCATACCACATTTCATCAAACTGGGTCGCGTCGATAAAAACAGTCATGTGAGCTAATTCCTCCACCTTTTTCCCTCCAAATTCATTGAAATGGATTAAAAACAATATCATTATCCAATTCGGATCATCTACGCATCTACCAAGCGCCGATAGGTATTAAATATCTTAATATGCAAACCTCTTTTAGAGTGAAAAGAGATTTTATCCCTCTCAGCCCTTGGTAGATATGGTGATAAGATGGATCTATGCTAGTTTTAATTAATGAATTTAACTAAAAGGGAAAAAAGGCATAACTACTTCATAAATAAATCTATGTTTTTTATTTGTGTATACTACTAAGAATATTCTAAAAAATTCTATACACATTAGATCTCTACCATCCACCTAATAATTATTGATAATTGGGCATAAAGATGTTTTGTAGCACAGTATGGTAGAGATGTTGTAATGTAGTGTTAAACATTTAGACTTGGTTAAATTATAGTAGAATAAAAATATAAATAAAATAAAATAAAATAAAATATTTACTTAATAATTATTAATAATTAAACCAACCTAATATGTCTTAACTTTGGATTTACCAAGAATTCATAGCGATCAATATCTTGAGATGCAAACATCTTTTAGCGTAAAAGGATATTTGATCTCTTTATGTGCTTGGTATATCTAGGGTTATTATGGGTCTAAAATGGTTAAGTTAAGATTCTGGAAGCCCTATTCCAAAATAGTGATGTCCATTATTATAAATATTTTATTAATTATTTAACAGTGTAATATTACCAACTTATATCCATCTTATACCTGG